>LR990614.1:15077799-16277799 GCA_905147815.2 Phalera bucephala
ATATTATCGACGTGCCCAACGAACAAAGTTCTATAATCCAGTATTTATATTTAGCATATAAATAACTTTGTCGGCGGGCACAAAACTTGCAATTGCCATTTATTTTGTTTGGCATATGTAGCTTTGTGTGTATCTGTGTTGTAGGCGCTCGTAGCGCTGGGTTCCGACCGCGGTGTTCTTACCGATCACCAAGGTTAAGCAGGGTTCGACTCGGTCGGCCTAAGATGGGTGACCGTTTGTGGCATTTTCATATTCGAGCGTCTCCGTGCTTCGGAAGGCACGTTAAGCTGTTGGTCCCGGTTACCACTTAATGTGGTAGTCGTTAAGCCGTGTTGGAAGCCTTAAAGGCGGCTTGATAAGTTCCAACAGCAGGTGGCCACAAACCTGCCTCCACCAATCCGTACTGGGTCCGCGTGGTGGAGTATGACCTAATCTCTCTCACCTCGATTTGTGAGAGAAGGTCTTTGCCCAGCTGTGGGCAGTATAGGCTGATATTATTATTATTATATGTATCTTTGTTCTATGGGACCGTCGTTATGTTTGTATCTAGCATGAACTCAATTGATTCCAAAAGTCAAGCTCCTTGCACAGTTTTAACATTGTGCATGATGTTGTTTTTCTAAATAAATCAATAAAATACCTTAAAGTATAAGACTAGTCCTAACTTTATGTAAAATACACTATTTCAGGATTTTTACTTATTCGTGTACGAATCACGATAAGAAACAACAATAGAAAAAAGCTTAATTAAGGTTTTAACCTAGACTTATAGCCAACATTCATTTAAATGAGCCAGCGGAATAAGAAAAACACAAGGAATACTTACTTACTCCGTTTACTTAAAACTATTTTACGCTCTTTCTTGGATTTACTTTATATTGCGTATCAATAATTACATTTCATGGCTTATACGACTACAATTTCGACTGCAATTTTAGTATTTCTCATATTTTCTTGTACTCTATTAAATTTATCATACAAGAATTGGCACCGGCTTAAATCTGTTTGCGGTCTCCGGTATAGGGTAAATGGAGGTATTTATTATGTAGGAGATGCGAACCGCTTTGGCGATACCTGCGGATTTTTTCATTACAGACGCTTATAATTTTCAACGAGCTCTCTTGAAAATGAAACCTTTGTAATTCCTTTTTCAATAAAAACGGTACCACTTTTATATTTAAAGTAGCAATATTTTAATAGAGGGCTTTTTGTTCCGTAGTTGGGGATACGGGAACTTTGCGGCGTTGAATTTATAATTATGTATAATTCATTATGAAATTCTTTTAAGTACTACAAAAAATACGTGTTTCTGTCCTCCATTCACTTTAAGTAGTATATGGATTAGAGACTTAATATTTCGAAATTTGTTTTTTAACTGTATATTTTAGAATCTGGTAAAATGAATACACGATCAAACGAAATCTTCTCGATAGAAAAATATCTAAAGTTATCTTTAGGAATATAGATCGTATCTTATCTGAAAGGCAAGTTAAGAGTCTCCGAAAGCGGCCAGCGTGTATGAGACGAACTATGAGAGTGGAGGAAGCCAGAGAGGTAAGTATAGAACCTGTTGGAACTCTGTACTCTCTGCCTACCCCGCAAGGGATCTGGCGTGATGATATAGATAGATAGATATATCTCTCGGCGTTTACATTTTCCGATTTAAACACACGAACATATGTACGTCGTTTAATTCGGAGCGCACGTTCAATATATTCGTCCCTTTTTATCCTCTTGTAAACGAATGGCATCACGGTCACTCTCTCGGTCAATAAATGGTCGATCGCGGTAGGCCCTTACTGATTGCCAGTAAAATAATGAAATGTCTGGTCGAATTTAATAATAAACAATGCTGATTATTCGAACAAACGTTCTAATTGTAAAAACTAAAAAGCTCGACTTCCCTTTGTTTCAGTTATGTCACTTCTTTATTCGGCTGACGATATATAGACTCAGGACACTTGGTGCCATGGTCTTAGCTTGTTCGAAAGTTCAATTCTCGCACAGAACTAATCTTTGTGTGACCCACGAACATGCTTCGGTCTGGATGTTCGTGCATTCGAATTTTATGTGTGTAAAATCACTCACGATACATCATTCAGAATCAGAATATTTTATATTTATGTAAACCATTAGAATTTATGAATCGTCAGAAAAGTAACATGAATTATCTTGAGTGTTAGTTAACTTGATTTTTTTTTAATCGTAGCCCCACATTAGGATTTATTCCTGTATCGTGGGTGCATTTACAAACCTGAAAATTCACATACACAAATACCCAGACCGGAAGAAATAATTGTGGATCACACAAAGATTTGTCCCGTGCGGGAATCAAACCCGCGACTATTAGAAACAGTGGGCGGAGCGGCATAAGCTCTTAACCACTGCACTAACTCGTTCATCGTTTTAGTGAGAGACAACGTTTCAAAAGAAGATCTTTTCTTTTAATACATTTTCAGACGTACCTATTAAAACCATAAACAAACTTATGTATAGCTGAGAATAAAATACTATTGTGGATTCAAGGCATATTTTCATAAGAAATACTTATATGATAAAATACTCCACTATCTAAGGAAATGATCAGGATATTCATTCAAAATAAGCATCTTATCATAACTGATGGAAGGAATCAAAGATGGAAGGTCGAACGCCCGCTCTCTAGGGAGATGTTGAGCCCTGCCCAATTTGTAATAAACTTGGTCCTACCAAATCTGAAATATTAGGAAGCGTTGTAAATTGGATCACGTTTTACGTCTTAGAACAAAAATCTTAAGGGAATCCTGTAGCATATTTGTATTAAATTTTCATTTTAAGTAAAAAAAAGGAGAAACCTTTTTTTGGGAACAGTGATCCGTAAATCCTATGGAATAATTTAAATACTTGACGTTGCTAGTTTAAAATATTAATCGTTAAATAATAATCGTCAAATCTACATATTAAGCACTAGAATAAAGACTGTTATCGACTTATCATTAAAATTGCCGGTATTATGGGCAACATTAACAATACTAGGTATCTAAAATATTCTTACCATGAAAAATTGGATTCTAATAAGCACTAGCAATTCAATCACATCCGATGTGGATCATTTAGAAAAATAAATGCGTGGTAATAATTAAAAAAAACAATTTTATACACTGTTCTGTATATATTTTCTTAGAGGGTGGAAGTGTATTCTGTACATCCCCTTTTCACGGATGATGTTAAGTTCCATGTAATAGGGGCTAGAATATTGTCCTTATACCGGACATCAAACGCAGGATTGGAAAAATTTCTAACGCAAAATATATTTTGGTCGACTTAGGACTTTTTATCCAGGACCTTGTGATTGCCACGCGCGTTACTTGCCATTACACTTACGAGGCAGTAACATACAATTAATATTAGTATATTTTATTATGAGGCACGTTAGTAAAAACCTGTACACTGTACAATTATGACTCAATAGTGAGACAGTCTTGGCTCCGCTTTGTTATAAAATCGCCCCACAGCACGTGTCTGAATATTTGCGAATTGATTCCCGATGTGTGGCCAGACTGATCTTTTACACAAACCAATTTTGTCGAACACGATTTTGTAGGAGCCATGTATTGCAGGAAAATTTTGAGTCGAACATGTCCCAAAATTTTATATTGATTGGTTGCTATCAACTCGATAAACGTGTTTTATTATTATGAAGCGATTTCAACTACACTCTTATCCAAAGTTAAGAAACAAATATGTATTTTACAGTAAATATACATTTTGAGAACGTATGCGTTTGCCACGACTATATGCTCTAAGCGAAAAGTGGAATAGAGATAAGAATAATATGCCTTTTTATTTCCTTAACAAGCTAGCTACAGTTTATAATAATTGTAAATAGTACTTATTAATTGGTTAAGGCCCGTTCAGGTGTAGGCCATTTTCCAGGTTGTTCGGTTTTGGCTTTGTTTATCCAGTTCTGATTATTGGATCGATGGACCTCATAAGAAGGCTCAATATCTCTCAAAGGGCGATGGAGGCACATCGCTCGTAGAACTGACGGCCGTTGAGGCAGAAAGGTTTCCGAGTGGCAAACAAGTACTGCAGCCAGACTCCCTACAAGATGGACCGATGACCTTGTGAAGGTCGCAGGTAAAAGTTGAATGTGTCCAGCAAAAACACGTCCATCGTGACAGTCTTTAAGGGAGGCCTTTGTCCTACAGTGCACATTTTTGAAGTAGAAGAGGAAGAAGATCCAGTTTTGCAACAGAGATTACCCACTGCTTATATCAACATTTCGCTGACTAGTTTAGGTACTAGAGAGCGAGTTTATTGCCATTAAATTGGGTACGATCCTAGACACTGGACTGTTACTGAGAATTTTCCAATGGAAACTCTTCATAACTCTGACTTAAGATTTGAGCTTAATATTTCATGATCACCAATTACATCATGTGTCTTTAGACCAACGACTAAAACCCATAATACATTTCAGGTGTTTTCCAACAGTCTGAGTGTCCTCGTCGCCAGCAAGTAGTTAGCACTACCTTCTTTTTGATGCAAATAATTTCGGCAAGCTGAAAATTTTGTACTGTGATACTCTTCGTGAATAATAAAACATTTTGTTTTACAGCGCGGACTGTAAAGCAGGCGTTGGTTTAATGTCATTTTCAGAAGTATTGTTTTCATAATAACTTGAGGATTAAATTTATTATGGCTCGACCGTGGTTTCTAAATTTTAAACAATCAATTATCACTTTCTCACTAATGGACCAAGGCTTTCACTCGCAAATCAGACCTACGATCCGAAGCACGGAGACGCTCCGAAATAGGTACGCCACAAACGCTCACCCATCTCTGGAGTGATCGAGCGGATTTGCTTAACCTTGGATGCAGCACTACGAGTCCTCAATAAAATAAAAGTATAACATAAAATTATCAGCGGATTGTCAGTGTGCCCTAATTTTATATATTTCGGCTTTATTATAACTTTCTTTATAGTAATTTAGTCAAGAATAATACTCCGTAATTGCCTCGAGAATCAAAAACTATAGGCCATTACAATTACCATAATAGGGGTGGTTCTGTGGTAATAAATTTACAAATGTGGTCATCGGGTGTCATTACGTATTCGCGCGTAGGTCCGGTCGCCGACCACGGCGCGACGGGGAATTACGACTATTGTCGACGGAACTGTCCGATAGCGGACACTGTTAGTTCTACCTACGCATTGATGACATTTTATGTTAGAAGCGCAGCACAGTAGACTTATCACTTACATTAGGGTCAAGTTTTTCCAATAATTTTAGTTGGTTTTATCATCATCATCATCATCATTTCAGCCTATACTTGTCCACTGCTGAACATAGGCCTCCCCAATCGCTTGCCAGCGTAACCGGTCCGATGCCACCTGCATCCAACGATTTCCTGCGATTTTCACAAGATCGTCGGTCCATCTGGCAGGCGGTCGTCCTACGCTGCGCTTGCCAATACGTGGTTGGTTTTATAATTAAGTAAAAAAAGTTTTTCATTTATAGCTTTTATGTACATGCACTTTAAGGCCTGAATAAATCATCTCTCGATTAGAGGAAGTATTTTTTCTTACCCGCAGACTTTCTTCTTAGTGTATGTAAACATTAAAATTATATTTAATGATGAAATATTATTATTTAGAATAGTTGAAAATTTCAAGTAACCTTACTTTGAATTTCATTAGTCGGTATGTTTTAAACTGAAATTGTGGATTTCAGTAAGTACATCATTTTTATCATACGTGCTAATATTTTTTTCATAATAACACTCTTCCCGTTTATTCAGAAAACGATCACTTATTATTACCGGTGAGTATTATATTCAGATTTGTCATAACAGTATAATAATTAGAGTAAACAGGTATCACAAGTACTCGGAGAAGGAGTGAAAGGAACTGGAAAGTACTTGAAAATCTGATCAGAGACCTTGCGGAGGAGGCAGAGTACTATCTGCGTAAATCTCAGAATCTGGCGTAGCCATATAAATAGGTAGAAAATTATGCGGTCGGGGGATCCCCGCCAGTTTCTCTCTCACTCTCACTTTCTCTTATTCTCTCTCTCTCTCTCTCACACACACACACACACATACACACACAGTCATTTGTATAGTATTTTAATTTTTTAACATTTTTGCAAAGCAAATGTGGTAAGGAATTAAGGATTTAAATCACATTAAAGCATACAATAAAAAAATTATTTACTACAAATTAAATATCAAATTGTGCATTATTAATTATATATAACAAAAAACATACAACAATATAATTTCATAACATTTCTTTTTATAATATTTACACGGGCTTACAATTGAGGTTATACCCCTGAACACGCACAATGCTTGAATCTCGATACTCGCACGCACTCATACAACCGTTTAACGCTTTTTCCTTACGTGACGATTTCTGCCAGTACATTCTACTGTAAGCCGTGTAAAAGAACTTCGTTCCAATAAGTACTCATCCTACTATCCTACTCGTATTATAAATGTGAAAGTTTCTATGTTTGCATGTTTGTTACTCAATTCTAAGGTCAACACGGACATAGTCGCGGGCAGAAACTAGCTTAATAATAATACGGTACAAGTGCAAGAGATGTTAGCGTATCTGATAGCTCGGTGCACAAAGCTTATACTAAAACATTATAAACTATCGTGTACCGATATGGCTTTGCCTAGTTGGAAACTTGTTCCCGGATGTCGGTGTTACCAACATAAAATAATGTAAATTATTACAATAATATGGGGAATATTGCACCGATGCATTCCACAAACTTCTTTAATAAATCCTTTACAGTTCAAGCTGTACGTTTGTGGAATGCATTGCCCGTGTCTATCAGACGAGCAAATACACAAGCTTCTTTTAAATCTATGGTAAAAAATCATTTGCTCTCTTCTTGTCTTTCATAATTCTTCTATTGTGTTTTACCTATTAGTATGTATTAGTGTGTAAGTATATGTATATATATATATGTATGTAGTATGTAGTGTAGATCTATGTATGTAGATTAGTATTTAAATTTATTAAATGTAAATAATTCAATGATAGTGTACGCCACCAACTGCCTTATTTCTCTCTTCAGCTCTTTGGAATGTTGATTGCCTGGAAGAGATTGCTGTTAGTAATAAGGCCGCCAATTGTGCTACCATTTGTATGTGTATATTTTATTTTCTTTGTTTGTTGTTCTTGCTTATGTTGGTGTACAATAAAGTGTATTCTATTCTATTCTATTCTAATATTCAATACTTTCTTATTGAAGCGTGCTTCCCTAAATACGTTTATTGCCCCATGAGGATAACAGTGCTCGGGCGGAACTATACCTACATATTTTTCTTTTATCGAATTCTTACCCAGGTTTGAATTGGTTATTATAGTAATATGTTTTTTATAATACTTAAGATATTATTTTGGGTTGAACCACGTAAAAGAGAGCAAAGAAAATATTACCAATGGATAGAATGAATTTGAATGACACATTGACCCGATATTATGAACATGGTCGGGATATGTAGCTGAATATAGGTCGAAGTGTGTACAGTACACCTTGCTTCATGGACATAATGGTATTTAAGTAATAATTTTAATTTAAAAAGACCTTTTAAAACAAGTTTTTATAGCAAAAACACAACGAAGATATCACGCTTAGTTGAGGAATTCCTATGTCTTCTTCTCGGGTCCATCATCAGACCCTGCACGCCATACGGGTTTAAAGTACTTATCAAGACAAATCCAACGAGCACAAACACGGCTGGATTTTATTGAGTAATTGCGTGGTTCCATTGGCCACCTTTCAGCTTCATCATCAGACCTTGAACACTTTTTGATTATATAGTACTTATAAACACGAATCTAACAAGCCCAAACACAAGCGGGTTACGTTGTAAATTTTACATGATTCTGTGGCCACATTCCGACTTCATCATCAGACCAGCTCCATGGTACCACATTATTGCATTATCACCGACTTTACTAACGTATGTTAAATTTAAGCTCAATCGTATATAAAGCAAGTGCTTGAAAAATGGATCACAAGAGTTTAACCGGAAAGACAGACAGACAGACAAACAGACAGATCGACATATGAACATTCCAAATTAAATAAAAGCTTGTCAAAAGCAAACGCCGGTTATTCAATAGCCGTGATATTTATGCGATAGTATTTTTGTAAGTTGATAGATGAGTATAAGTAAGCTGTCCTTAATTCCAAATGCTAGAATCTATATTTTAGTCTTTATGTTCTATGGTGAAAACCAGTTACATAACCCAGTTCTCTGTCAAACACCTCCAAATTACGCAGGAATTCTGACTCTTCATGTTGACCTGGTACTTTTCTTTATCCGGAGTTCTTACAAAGATCCATCATTCCTCGAACAAATACTTCAAATTAGGGCTGGACGCGCTCAGGTGAAACATTACAACCATTAGACGAACGAGAACTCTCCGAATAAGGTCGATCAAACGGCCTACGAGAAGAATTATCTGCAGACTCGAATAAGGGCCATACTACACAGAAAACTTTTATAATTGGCGTCCGGTGGTTTTCCGATTGCATTTATGTTGTTTTGTATTTTAATTGCGTTTGATCGCGGTATCGAAAATGCGCGTTTTGGCGTTGTATTTTGGTGACTAATTGCGTTCAGTCAATTGAGTCGAGGAAGCGAGAAGTCTGGAAAAACAGATCCTCTATAAACTCTACAATCTCAGGCGACCCCGCAAGGGATCTGGCGTGATGATATAGACTGATAGATAAATTCCTCGGCTCGCGGAGCGATGAAGCAGGGAGAGAGAGACGAGTGGCGGCATGTAAGTCGAATTGTAGCGTTTAGTCGCTGCATTAAGCTTCCAAAAATCGACATGATCGCCGCGCCTAGAGTTTGTATGTATGTGAAAGGAAGCGTTCGGACACAACCTTTAGCTTCTGTAAAGTATCTAAATCGCCGATCTTCGATGTTAAAAGTCGAGATTCTGCTTTGGCCTCTTTGGCTTTACTCGCTAGGGAGCGCTCGACGTCAGAATAATATACCAACTAAGCCTCGTAAAAAAATCCGTCAACATTTCCGTGTTACTAAACTAAGACTGATGTAATTTGTACGCTTCAACTAAGTTATCTTCTGTCCGGAATTAATGGCGCGGGAGCGTCTAATATTGCCCAAATTCGGCGGTTCTCCTTTTTAGAAAGGTAGTCCGAGTCGTAGGAAGTCCATTATTGGCGAAACGGGATAAAAGTTTCCAATAATGAGTTCGTCCGATGGTAATAAAACAAGTTTTACATGATACGCTTATTATGTGTAGTAAAATAATAAGGCATTTCTTGATGATGCTGGGAAGATAGACTGGTCTCCGGTTATGAATGCTCAAACGGTGGATGAACAGCTTGCTCTTTTCAACTCTTACGTTACGCAATTATACGACGTTCATGCACCGTTTCGTGCAATTAAAATTAAGCATCTTCCGGCACCTTGGCTTACAGACAGTGTTAAATCTCTTATGAATAAAAAAGCCAGAGCCAAAACCGAATACAAGCTTAAACCGACGGATGTAAACAAAGCTAATTATGTTCAGGCTCGCAATCGCTGCAATAAGGTGTGTAGGAATGCTTTACGTCGTCATATCCATACATCGGTTGAGGATGAAGACCCAGCCAGGGTCTGGAAGTTTCTTAGGTCGCTGGGAATTGGCAAACCACGACATGAATCCATTTCTAAAAATATTGATATCAATGCTCTTAATGCGCACTTCAGCTCTTCTTCCGAAATGCTTGATTCGGACAAGAATGCTACACTGCATCACCTTTCTACCACTACAATTCCCGACCATGCTTCTTTTGTGTTTACGCGATTCACTGAATGTGACGTTGAGAGAGCCATGCTATCAATAACCTCTAACGCGGTTGGTGGCAACAGTATCAGTCGGAACATGTTGTTGCCCTTACTTGATTTCATCCTTCCCGTCCTCTGCTGCATCTTCAATAATTCTATCCTTAGTGGTGTATTTCCTTCCCTTTGGAAAGACGCTCACATTATTCCTTTACCTAAAAAACCCAATCCCAATTCTCTCACTGACTATCGACCAATATCCATCCTTCCCTTTCTATCAAAAGTCTTGGAGCGTCTGGCACACAGACAGCTCAGCTACTTCCTTTCCTGTCATAACGTTCTCAATCCTTTACAATCTGGTTTCCGCCACGGACATAGCACGGTTACGGCACTCGTTAAGATTACTGATGACATCCGTCTTGGTATGGAGAATGAACAGTTAACCGTGCTATCATTATTAGATTTCAGTAATGCCTTCAACACTGTTAACTTTGATATACTCCTTGCTTTACTTCGCTCTATTAACGTATCTCCATCAGTGGTCGACTGGTTTCGCAGTTATCTGCTTGGTCGTCGGCAGCGAGTTCGCCGGGACGAGTCTGTCTCTGCTTGGTGTGACGCAAAAGCCGGCGTTCCTCAGGGCGGCGTTTTATCTCCTCTTCTTTTTACTATTTTTATTAACTCAATTTCCCGATATTTTACTTCTTCCTACCACCTTTACGCAGACGACCTGCAAATTTACTCTCAGGCCTCACTCTCAAATCTTAGTGAAGCCATTGAAAACACAAACAAAGATCTATGCCAAATAACTAAATGGACCAAATCTTACGGATTGACAGTGAATCTCGTCAAAACGCAAGTTATCATTATAGACAGCTCTCGAATGATCAATAGAATTAATTGGTTAACTCTCCCAAAAATATTCTTCGACGGCACTATAATTCCCTATAGCGAATCTGTGAAAAATCTTGGGGTTTTGCTAGACCGTTGTCTGACATGGGGTCCACAACTAGAAGCTATTAGTTGTAAAACATTTGCTACAGCAGCCTCTTTGCGAAGACTTCGCAATTTCCTACCCACTGCCACTAAGGTTGCTCTGGCACAATCTCTCCTCCTTCCTATTCTAGATTATGCCGATGTGTGCTATTTAGATTTAACGGAGAAACAGCTAGATAAACTTGAGCGGCTCCAAAATTTCGCAATTAGGTTCATATTTGGCTTGCGCAAATATGACCATGTATCCGAATTTCGTACAAAACTCAAGTGGCTACCCATTCGACTTCGCCGGAACGCGCATATTCTTTCCCTTCTTTACAACATATTATTTAACCCTTCTTCCCCTTCCTATCTTAAACAACGTTTCGAGTACCTGAAAAGCACTGGCACCCAATGCCTAAGGTCCTCAGAAAATCTTAGCCTAAGAATGCCCCTTCACAATAGCAGCTTCTATGATAAGTCTTTTACTGTCCAGGCGGTGCGACTGTGGAATACTATACCTATCAGTATACGGCGTGCATCGTCGCTAGAGAGCTTCAAGGGCCAGGTGAGGAAGTATTACTTATCTACTTGTTCACCGGGTCCGGCCGTCGTATCGTGATAGTTAATTATGTGTATGTGTGGTAAAATTTTTGTAGTATGTGTATGCATTTTTATATTATATTTAAGAATTTATTGCTATAAGTTAAAACTTCTATGTAATAAGTGCACCCCCGTTTATTCCACAACGAAATCGTTTTCTCCATCCCAAGGTTGCCTGGAAGAGATTGCTTGTTAGCGATAAGGCCGCCCTTTGTGTAACTTTAAGTTCTTTTTTTTTTTTTTTTTTTTTTGTATTTTAATATCTATGTAATTGGTGCACAATAAAGAGTTATCTATCTATCTAAAATATTTGAATTTACACATACAAAGTGCGACTGGCGATTAGGTACCCTAGATTGGTCAGTATGGTTCTTCTGTTCTTAGATTCTCGGTAGTAATCTAGAGTCAGGAATGATGCCCGATAATGTATCATGATAGGCTCACAGACCATTGGTACCTAACATTGTCGGTGATATGTATCCACATACACACGTACATGACACCGCTGCCAACCCCCGTTGGCGGAATATAGAGATAATATTGATTTATCGAACAATATAACCTTATGAATCATGATAAACTAGAATAATGGCTTTTAGAGAGCATTTAACAATAAAAAGCAAATTTGAGTACAGCAGATACAGACAATTATTTATTTACCGTGAAATTCAGTTTTTGCATCTTGTTATTTTTAATGCTTTTAAAGTGAAAACAAGACAGAATCGCATTACTCAGATACTCGTCATGAGAATATTCTCAGTAACTAAGTGCTCAGGGCTTTTATTTGCTATAACGCAGTGCGTTACGATAACGTCGTGAAATGATCGTTAAGTGTTACTGCAGTGGCATACATAACACGTTCTATAGAGGAGACGGCTAGATGATTCCATCGACTTGGGATCTAGTAATTCTATCTATCTATCTATAACCTCACGCCAGATCCCTTGCGGGGTAGGCAGAGAGTACAGAGTTCCAACAGGTTCTTTCCTTACATACCTCTCTGGCTTCCTCGACTCTCATAGTTTGTCTCATACACGCTCGCCGGTTACGGAGACTCTTGACTTTTCCATCAGATAAGACTCGGTTTATTTGGTCGTGGTAAGATAGTCTAGGTCTTCCCCGGTACCTGCATCCTTTCACTTTCACATTGTATATCTGTTTTGTCATTCTTTCCTCTGGCATTCTTTCTATATGCCCGAACCAACGGAGCATGCCCTTTCTCATCTTTACACCGATACTATCTTTCATACCTACTCGCTGTCTTACTATGCTGTTGCTAATGCGGTCGGTCAGCTACACTCCGCACATCTTCCGCAGAGCTCGCATTTCTACCGCATTTATCCTACTTTCATTCTCCTTCTTACATACCCAGCTCTCGCTACCATATAACAGCGTTGGGACAAGAACTCCGTTATGTATGGCCAGCTGCGCCTTATGGCTTAAGTGCCGGCTCCCGAGTAGATTTCCCATCGCACCATTCACTCTGTTCCCTGCACTCACTCTTCTCTCTATGTCAGCGGTGTATTTCCCATCCTTACTGAAGGCGCATCCAAGATATACAAACTCATTCACTTGCTCCAGCACATCGTTACCAACCACAATCCTTACATTCGTTCTGGTTTCTTCCCTTTCAAAAACCATAATCTTGGTTTTCTTCACATTCAAGTGTAAGCCATTGATCATGCAGTCGTCTTTCATAACTGTGACTAGTGTTTGCAGATCAGTGGCTGTTGGCGCTATTAAAACCGCGTCATCTGCATAAAGTAGATGGTTTACCACTAAGTCACCCATTTGTACACCTTCATTCATCGCTTTCAGTCTTTGGAGACTTTTTGGAGACTTTTACCAAACCATTTACGTAATTAATATAATTAAATCCAAAACTAAGCATAACAATGTAAGACTTCAAGACACCGTGAGATCATTCAGCGTAGATCAGACCAACAATAATAATAATTAAGTTTGAGAGTACTTCAGACTATAACTATGCTTTTTGGACGTCAAACACCACAGTCCCTCCCGTGACCACGGGTGCTGCAAAGCACTCGAAACGTCGGTAACTTAAAAAAAATAAACCGCGATAAACTACAACAAATAGTATTATTTCGTAATATGATCATTTCACGAAGTTATCGTAACGCGCCGCGTTTATTCCTAACGAATAAGGGCGCAGGAAGTACACCGCGTGCCGACGTCACCGGATATCGGGTTAAGGGGAACAAAGAAGCGTCGTATTCTATTTCTTCGCGAAGTTTAAACTTTGTATGTATTCTGTTAAATTACTTGATAAAAAGGATATCGTCTTTCGTCAAGCAATTTACTATTTTGCTTGGTTTCGTTATGGAAGGAAGAAAAAAGTATAACACGGCCATATTATTGGAGTTAACGATTACTTTGATGCTTTTAAAGATGTTTTAGGTATTACTAAAGTGAAAAAATGTACAGTTACAAACACAGAAACAGAAATAGATACATTAAGCAACATTATTAGCACAAATTAGCTAACGTTTGCTACACTGCCAGCTGTTGCGAAAGGCATTTGGCTTAGCATGTGCTAGAGGGGTTCCCTGTACAATCTATAGTGTTTAAGAAGGCTTTGACTGATAACCATATCAGTCAGTCTCTTTAAACACTATGAAATATAGTATACTAGTTTCTGCCTGTGACTTCGTCCGCGTGGACTTTAGACATTAACTTAACATTTTTCCGGGTTAAAAGTATCCTATGTGTTAATCCAGACAATAAACTGTCTGTATGCCAAATTTCATCAACCATCGAAACATGCAAGCTGTCACAACCTACTAATATTGTAAATGTGAAAGTGTGGTTGGATGTTTGTTACACAATCATGCTAAAACGGCTGAACGGATTTAGATGGAATTTGACACACAGATAGTTTATTACCTGGACACAAAGGATGCTTTTAATCCCGTAAAAATGTTAGGTACCTGTCTAAAGTGTACGCGGACGAATGCGCGGGCAAAAACTAGCTTATAATATTAGTAGGATCATGGTTACCCTATACGGTGACGCAATCGCAAATTTATACTAATATTATAAAGAAGAAAGATTTGTTTGTTTTTTTTTTATTGTAATGGATAAACTCTGAAACTACTGCACCGATTTTAATAATTCTTTCATCATTAGAAAGTTACATTATCCAGAAGTAACATAAGCTATATAACATAGAGTTGGTAGGTGGCGCTGTTGTCGACCGGGAGCGAAGCCACCGAAAAATGGTAAGTATTAATTTTTTTTATACCCCCATTGGATTTATTCCTGTGTCGTGGGTGTGTTTACAAACCTGAAAATTCACATACACAAATACCCAGACCGAAACAAATAATTGTCGAGTTTGGAATTGCGCCCGGCTCGCCCTCTATTACATAGGACCTAACACCGTCGGCGAAAAGTGGTTGTACTCAGTAGACCTCTGCCACCCCCGCTGGGGTGTGACGGTTTTTTTTTGTTTTTTTTTAAGATTGTGTAATTATGTAACAAAGGGAAAGGTTCAAAATTGTTATATAGAGTGGTATCAATCAATTAAGTTAGGAGATCAATTTAAAGGAATTCCGTGAAAAATAATTTCTTTCAATGCTATCGCACCAAATAATTCTGTCTTTGTTATTGATTTGACAGAAAACGAATAATTTGTGTGATTTGAGTGAGGTGACAGCTCAGAAATTGTCGCTTAAATTTCAGTTTCAGGAACGTTATTAAATTCGGATCGACTTTCGGGTTAAACGGGGGACAGCCGGAGAAAAAGGTTGTATGAATATTTAAATATAAGCGACGGAGCCGCAGATCACTCTTTGATGGCGTAGATTTATCAAGCTTTGGAAATAATTTTTTGTGAGTTGTTTTGTCTGTTGCTAGTGGAGCGGAAGATGAACAAGTCACCCCTGGGAATTTATCAGCTGGAAATAACGCAGTGGGTGCTTTTAGACTCGTATTTTTTTTTGTTTAATCGGTCATTGTGAACACGAAAGGATTGTTTTGTTCTACTTACCTTATATATTTTGTTTGTAATTAAAAATGGTGATGTCATTGTTTTTGGAGATGAAGTATCTCAATATAAATTAGTGTTTTGTTTTTTGATAACAGTGCGGTCTAGTGGTCAGAATATAGATTGCTCCACTTACTAGATCGCGGGTTTCATCCATGCATGAGACGAATATTTATGGGAACTGAACAATTTGAAGTGAGGTTTGTTACTATTTGAAACATGCTAGATTGGAATAAATGTCTCGGGATACGCCAACACCATCATTATTTGAACATATATAAGGAAGTACAGAAAAGATTTAGAACTATTAGAAACCCAGAAAGGTAATATATATTTGGTTAGCTGTTTATTTGTGCTTTAAAATTGGAGCGTAAATAATTTTAGGTCAGGTTATACTAGAGTTTTTTTGTCCGAAACTTTTAGATTGTGTCTATAGGTTTGTTTACTCTTAAAGAAGATTGTAGGTACACGAACCAAGTAACTGATGCGGGCTCAAGCTCTTGTGTGGTTTATTCGCATCGTATAAAAGACTGTGTAAATTAGTGCGCGGGTCTAATGCTCACGCATGTACTGCAAAGTTATTCGCATAAGTAGTTTGTGTTTGTAGTTAACTTGCTCCATATGCAAGTACTAAAATTTACATGCTCGTTTATACCATGCAAATAACTCGCGCAAGTACTTCATTCCGCGCCAGTTACTCGCATAGTGTACAATCGCTATAAGTATATATTTTATGCTATATTGTCATCTGTTGTGATATCGGTAATTTTGAACAACTTCAAACTGCTACTTACGAGATTGAATAAACCCGATATTTTCCTTAATAAAAGTCGTTAAAAGTAAATTACCCTAAAGTATCCAGATTGTTGTGAACGGCAAGTAATTGGTTTTATTTGCGATACGAAAGATATTTTAATTGGATTTTCCCACACATTTAACTTTTTGAAGTCTGTTGAACAAGATACGAGCTGGGAACTGAAAATTAATTACAATTGCTGTGGATCCATGCATGTTAATTGACGTGTACTTTTAGGATTGTTTGCATTTTCTAATGTAATTATTAGTACTTTTGATTAATACTTGGGTAGAAATGTCTCGGAGAGAATATTTACTTTAAAATTGGTAAGTTCGGGTTATAGAAACTTTATTTCTCATAAAGAATTAAATTCACTTACATGAGAACACAAGGTAATACAAATACAACATTATATCGAGCAGCGTAACAAATACAATAAATAAAAAGTTCTTAGCAACAAGATAAAAAATATTTTATATTGAAAGAGGGTAAGTATGAATACTTCGGCAGTTAACAAGCTTTGTTAAATCTGTAAATACAAGCGTAGCAGGATGTGTCATGTATTTGAGTTAATGAAAGTGTTTTGCAATGTTAATTTTTTGTTCATAACATATTGTTTTAATACTCTTTTAAATTTTACCATGCTTTTTTCTTCTTTTATTTGCTTTGGTAACATATTATACATTTATGCACCATCATACATTATATTTTTTTTCCATAGTTGGTACGAGGATTTAGTAGTTTAATATCATTGGCGCATCTTAACGGCATTTTTTGTGTGTGATGTTTTTTATTGAAGTGTATTTGTGTATGTATTTGCTTATTTAATATTTTCCGAATCAATATGCAGTTGTAGTAATGATAAGTTTGTGACAGATTCATTATTTTGGTATCTTTATAAATTTTTTGGGTGGGTGTTAGGTAGTCGTAATTAAATAATCTTTTTACTAATTTATTTTCTGCTATTTGTAACGTTGCTAAATTTGTTGGGGCAGCTGTGCCCCATAATTCTATTAAGTAGTCTAAATGTGGCTTATCCAGTTAGTTGTATATTAAGTATTTTATTTGGCGTGGTAAGCATTTAGTGATGTTTTTTAACATTCCGGTGAGAGCAGTCAACTTTGTTTTAATTTTATCAAGGTGCTTTTTCCATGTTAAATGGCTGTCTAATATTAGCCCTAGATATTTTTCCTGGTGTACTTTACTAATTACTTGAATATTTATACTTAGTGGTTTGTGTTGTAATATCTTTTTGTCTTTAGCCGAAAATATAATGTTATTTGTTTTTGTAATATTTATGGTTAATAAATTATATTGGAACCAGTCATTGAGACGATCTAAATCTCCTTGAGCATCTGTGATTATTGTATTAATTGAGTTACCAAAGTAAAATAAACACGTGTCATCTGCGTATAGTGTAATATCACCTTTCAGTCCAATTTTATGGATACTGTTTATATAAACAAGGAACAATAGCTGCCCCAATATCGATCCCTGGGGTATCCCGAACGTTATATTTTTAGGAGTTCTTTGCGTTTTCCCTATTTTTACTATCTGTGTCCTGTTTGTTAAATATGATTTAAAAGTAGCGAATGCAGTATCAGTTATTCCAATGTCTTTCAGTTTTTGTAATAATAAGTTGTGACTAATAGTATCAAAAGCTTTCTTGAGATCGATGAATACACCTAAAGCTATTTGTTTTTTATCAATATTAAGTTTTATTTTTGTAACAAGATCTACTGTTGCAGAGAGTGTAGTAGATTTAGGCCTAAAGCCGTACTGTTTCCCGTAAAAAAAATTGTTTTGTTAATATATTTCTAGGCGATTGTGAAGTATCCGTTCGTAAATTTTTCAGAGCACAGGAAGCACTGAAATAGGGCGATAGTTACTTGTTTCTGCTTTACTCCCAGATTTATGTATTGGTGTGACTTTTGCGACCTTGAGGCTGTCTGGAAAGGTATCGTTGTTTAGGCTTTCATTAATACAATTAGTAAGTTCATTTACTATTAGATTCGATACGCATTTAAGAGATTTCGTGTCTATACCGTCTAGTCTAGAACTGGTATTAGAGTCTAGATTGTTTATTATTTTCGCTACTTCGCCATTCGTTGTTAGTGGAAGTTGGGTTAATGTAAAGATTGTTTGGGGTGAGAGTATACCTGCGTAAACAGAATTATTTATGTGAGAGTAAGTTGAGAGTTTAAAGCAAAAAATATTTGTATATGTTGAGAATTTAAAGCGATAAATATTTGAGTAGTTAACAAATATTTCTGATTATTAACAACAAATTACTTAGTCCACAAAAACGTAAATCTGCATAATATACTGGTGGGCAAAGGCATTCTCCGAAAAATAAAGGATCCATGTCGACAAAACAATTCTGCACAAATTGTAATGAAGAGAAATTATTAGGACCTTCATCGTCCTTACAGTGTGCTTTAATGGATTTAGCAGGTAACATTAAGCCTATTAAACACATTAGACTAGATTTTGATAAAACTTGAATAAAATATCAAAATATATTAAATTAATAACGAGCTTTAAATGAATTATTTCCAATAGTTCCATCTATCTATATCATCACGTCAGATCCTTGTAGAGTAGGCATAGAGTACAGAGTTCCAACAGATTCTTTCCTGACAGACTTACTGTCTTCCTCCACTCGTAAACTCACCCTCCATGATATAAATTGTTGATTTCAATAATCCAAGAATAATATAAGATTAGTACTACCCGGATAGGTACTCTGATATAATTAAAGTTTACAGTCGAAATGGGTGGGCCACATAGCACGAAGATCGTTGCTACATGCAAGTGGTATCGACCGGCTGCGCTGGAGAGCGATTAGGGAGGCCTATGTACAGCAGTGGCCAAGTATAGGCTGAGATGATGATGATGAGTCGCAAAGGCAAGCAATTGATTAGAAATGTTAGTTGGAATGACTCATCAAATATTTATTACGACGCTTTGATTGAGGAAAGTAATCCGCAGACGTCCCCATCGCGGAGATTATTATTCTTTCCCAACTACCAAGCTCGTGGCTAAAAAGCAAGCGGAGCGGGTAACGGTTCGGAAAAAGTGTTTTCATCATTATTATCTATGCTGATGATGATAAAGGTGTTTTAAGCAATGGATATGGATAAAAAAATATATAATGAAAATAGTTTATTTTCTTTATCTGCACTTAATCTACTTAAATTAACAAAAGGAGCTCTCCTTTTAAGCATATAAATACCTGTGTTAGGAGGCGCCGCTCTTCTTCAAATGGATGCAAGTTAGAGCTAGCAAAAATGAGGTTATAAAACTGAAGCAACCGGGTAGCAGTATTCAAGGTTATTGGTGAATCTCTAAAGCATGAGAAGCAAGGTTTGTTCCGTTGTTTTATTTTAATTATCATTCACCCAGCTGCTCCATATATTTCATCGAGTGACAATATATTTTTTCTATGAAACGACTGATTAGATTTTCCCTAAATTTAAAAAATCTCAAAAAAAACGTTGTTACTAGTAGTGTACAGACGTTGCCCTCAAGAGGTTGTTAATTAATTACCAATAGTCCTATATAATGTTTATTTATTGAAATATGTTTACTTTTTTACTATTTCTCTTTATTTCGAAGAATACCGCAAATATAGTAGTGAATTCTGCAGAAAGTATGATCGGAGTTAACGAGTTAATAATATTATTAAGGAATGTAATACTTACCTGTATATTTATGCAGTAAGAAACGCTTCTACCTGTAGCACATAACGGCCTATAAGGAGCGTCCGGGGAAATCACACGTGAAAGGAAATGCGTACCACCAGTTCTCTTAGTTTCCTCAAACGATGAGCAAAAAGCGTTATACATACAGACCATTCAATTATTCTTCTTGATTTTTTGTAAATAAAAAACGAATATTAACAAAAAAAGATGTAGGACCGCTTTGACCAATGGTTAAAAGGTTCTGTGCCCATTAGACTAAGTAGTCGTGAGTTAGATCCCCACACAGGACAAATTTTTGTGTGAGTCACAGTCTGGGTGTTTGTGTATTTGAATTTCATGCTTGTGAATGCACCCATGATTCAGGAATAATTTCTAATGTGGGACTGTTTTTTTGAGGAAAAGGAATGTCGTTTTATGTTTAAAATTACGAACTATTAAAGTAATAATAGCTTAACTATGTATTGAGTATTGATCGATGATAATATAATGTTAAGAAAATATTGGTCTACGTATGTTCATTTGATAAGTAAAATATCATTAATTTCAATGATCATTCGGATAGTGGTACTTACGTAACTGATCATATATAACTCAAGGTACGAGATTATTTTTCCAGTCTAGTAAATATTGCGCATCCAATACAAGCTATTGTATATCACTTTACTGTTAAAATACTGCAGATCTCCAAAAAACTTAGAGCTAAGAACTAATAAAGCAAGAATCGCTCAACACGTATCACTTGTTTACCACAAAGGAAGTCTAATTTAATCTATGGTCACCCCCTTTCAATTAATCTTCAAGTCGAGTGGAATCATATTGAAGCAAAACTGTTTACCGAGAAAATCACCGAATCGCTTTAAATAATCCGTGTAGTTATAGTCTTATTCACGAGCCACGGGTACGGTGACGTTTGACCAAATTCCATTTCACGCATATTGTATTCCGGAATATTTAAAATAGGGAATCCAGAAAATGAACAAGAATATAAAGATAAATCCAAAATCTATTTTAATTTGCATTTAATTCATATACTGTTTAAAAATCTTAAAACTTTATAACATAATTTTGTAAATTGGAACGGATTGCATTTTAGGGGCTGACACAAAGGAATCCTAACAGTCGAGAAATTGTTTTTAAAAATATTAAAAGAATCCCACTGAAAGCCATGGTATGCTCATAGTCAAGTAATTAAAACAAAGAACATAGATCTTGACATATCAAAATAGACATTTTCAATCTATCTATCTATATCATCACGCCAGCTCCCTCGCGGGGTAGGCAGAGAGTACAGAGTTCCAACAGGTTCTTTCCTTACATTTTCAATGATTTTTTAAATAATAATTTACGGAATTGACTAATTCAGCGATTTGTCACACGATTTTTCTAACGAATCGCTTGATTCGTGAATAAGTAATGAATTATGTATGTATTTTTGTGCCTTAATATTGTAATTAAAATCGATTCATTCATCGTTACAAATTATCTTGATAAGATATCAATTGATACTGTTCCACTTACTTTTATCATCACCAAATTTCTAGAAACGTCGAACCCCAAACGTCACCGTATCCGTGTCTCGTGAAAAGTAGTATATTTAAACTTAAGTATAGATGGGATTGATACGTGGCAAGATGCGGTGATGGCGTTTGGAGTAGATTTGACTACAGATTCACGAAAGCTAATTACTATGCACTCCGTTTAATATCTACGCGGAAGCCGGACGAATCTGTGTTGCTAAGTTCAAATGGATGCAGCCCACTTTTAGGCTACTATAACGAGGTCAAAGTATTTTTCCGGTATACTAACATTCGTTAATTTCAGAATCCGTTTTATATCTCATACGCATTATGAAATCACTAATAAATCACCGAATTCATACACCACTGCTGCTAAAAATACAGCCTATAAATGGTATAGTGGTGGGTATAGAATCAGACCAAACAAAAATATAAATAAGTACACAAAAATAATTCCATTTACATTGTCGGTATCGTTAATTGTTGGCCGAATGGACAACACATATTAAAAGCGGTAACAAAAGAAATCAAGCTTTTTTTGTTTGATTTCATCGATTTTGAGTTAAGTCACTATTACATTACAACATCTTGAAATTCAGGATAAGCCATTCGGCTTCAGATCAGGGTTGTCTACAGAAAGAGCTATATTGTGTTTAAAGCAAACTGTCAAGTACTACACTGAACGTGATACCCCCGTTTACGCCTGCTTCCTCGATTTGTCGAAGGCGTTTGACTTGGTCTGCTACGATAGCCTACAAAAGCTTAAGAGAACGTCGGTGCCAAAAGAACTTATTCAGATCTTTAAGTATTGGTATCAGAACCAGGTCAACGTCGTAACATGGTCGAGTGAGTTTTCAGAGACCTACAGGTTGGAGTGCAGAGTACGGCAGGGAGGGGTGACATCGCCCAAACTCTTCAACCTGTATGTGAACGCTCTGATTGAGGAGCTCAGCAGTGCTCGTGTCGGCTGCCATATTGAGGGCATATCCCATATTAATATCAGTTATGCGGACGACATGGTGTTGCTGAGTGCGCCAGTCTGTGGCGTGTCAAAACTGCTTGGCATATGTGAAAAATATACGGTCAGCCATGGCCTAATATATAACACTAAGAAAATTTAATGTATGGTCTTTCGGGCCGGAGGTAAATGTCCAGATTATATACCAGCCATCACTCAACGGTACTCCACTTAATAGGGTTGAACAATTTAAATATCTTAGACATATCGTGACCTCAGGCTTGAAGGACGATGCAGATATAGAGAGAGAGAGCGCAGGGCGTTGTCTATAAGAGCTAACATGATCTCCCGAAGGTTTGCTCGCTGTTCGAGGGGTGTTAAAATTACTCTTTTTAGAGCTTTTTGTACGTCCTTCTACACGAGTTGCCTTTGGGCGTATTACACACAGAGGCAGTGCAACGCTCTGCGCATACAATATAATACTGCGTTTAGAGTGCTGATGGGACTGCCCCGGTTCTGCAGCGCGTCAGGAATGTTCGCCGAGGCGAGAGTTGATTGCTTTTTCGCCACTATGGTACGCATCCCTGGTGCGGAGGGTTCGGGGCAGTTCCAACAGCATCCTAAGGGTCATGGCTGATAGACTCGACTGTCAGTACATGAATCATTGCTGTATGCTTCATGTAAAGACTTGATTTGTGTGACTTATTGGGTTTTGTTGTTGTTAATGTTTCTTTACTAACCTTAATATGAAGACTAAATGTTCTACTAACACGTGATCCCAGTTAGTCGAAATAAAGAATTTATTATTATTATTGTTTAGCCAAGGAAATATAAAATGGTGTTTATTTTGGTGTAGTTCTACCACCTTTAGTAACATTTGAGGTCTTTCTAATAATTTTTGATATTATACATATATTATAGGCTCGAGTCGTCGTCTTAAATATAATAAATATGTAAGTTATTTCTCTGGTAATTTCTTCTTCTTTCTCTTATATATATGTTAGGCAATATTTATAAAAGTCGTCAGAACACGCGTATTTATTATATACTTTTATATTTATATAATGCATGTAACTATAGAAATAAACCCCAATGTAGTAAATAAAAAATAACGAACTTCAAAAATAGATTTCGAATTAAATTCAACGTCTTCCGTGGACTTTTCTTAGTAAAAGTTTAGGGGGTACCTATTCATAAGGTAATCTCGTTCCGATCACGCTGTGAACACCAACCTGTCGGCTATTCACTAGCTCTGGCAGGTGGATGAAGCAGGTATCTATTTACATGTAGAGTCACCAGGTGGGCTTGTTGTACCAGGATATTCTTTATTTAGGTTTAGGGATTTAAATAATCACTACTCTAGCAATTGTTTATGTATTGTAGATGCCTCTACAAACATGAAAGTCACATCCATAAACACCCAGACCGAAACAAATACTTGTGGGTGTCACAAAGATTTGTCCCGTGCGGAAAAGTAACAAAAACAAGCTTTTTAGTAATTTTTTAGAGTGCTTTTTGAGTTATCCAATTGTTACTTTCAGCCAGAGAAATATGAAATTTTAGTATCGTTTTAACAAGATGTAAACTCCAACCTATCAGCTATTCACTAGATCTGGCAGGTAGATAGAGTAGGTATGCATTTACATGTAGAGCCCCCAGGTGTTATACCAGGATATTCCTAATTCAAATTTAGGTATACAGTCTGCATTTTTGCTATAATGTAATTACGCTAATATCTGTGACATAATATTATACAAAACGTATAACGTAAAAGACGATAATGAAATTACTATTAGTGACAGTCATGGCAGACGCTTGGCGGTGTTCTTCTTTTACGGCGAAATAATCACATAAAGACGTCATAGTTGATGTCAGTAAAGTGAAATAAAGGTATATTTCTTCAAATATTTAAATTTGTAACCATTAAGTATATTATTATGTCGTCAGCGTTACGCTAACGTCAATCTGTGCTAAGCCCTCAGATTTGGCCTGATCCTGGGAAAATTTTCGATAGGAAAACTACATTGTCGGACATAGAATTCGAAACCAGGACTTGTATCTTCAAAAAATCCATCCAATATGGTAACCGTAAGCTACGGTGTCAGTATCTACATGCGAGCGAGATGAATCGCCTCAATTCACTACAGTCTGCGAACCACCCCACCAAAGAGATCAGAATCTAATTTATTTATGTATATTCAATCAAAGAGCAGTTTGCTCAGGAATATTTTTTACTTGTGGCAGTCAACAATTAGGAACAGGGTTTTAGTGAGCTCATAGAGATCGGTACATAATCATTCAAGGTCCTTAAAGTAATTACCAGATTTGGTTAGAGGGAATGTGCTTCTTGCTGTATGCTTAAATGTCAATAAATTTTACTACTATAATATAAGCGTGTAACACACCGTTTGTTCATATTGAATTGTGTTTGCCTTTGTACATTTGTGTAAATATACTGACTAACCTGTGTTATTTTTTGCAATAAAAATAAATTAGCAGTGAATTAGGTTACCCTTAGATTTTTCTTGACAAAAAAGGTAGCCTATGTTTTTTCCCTGGTTAAAATCTATTTCCTTGCCGAATTTGTTCAAAATCTGTTCTGTGGTTTAGGCGTAATAAGGTGACAGACAGAAAGACAGAGCTACTTTCGAATTTATAATATTCGTATAGATAATGTTAAAGATACACAAACAGGTGATAAAATAGATAAATACAGAAGTATTGGGTTTGTTTGGTTACAACTTTAATAGTAAGCATGTACTTATTAAGAGAATTACTAACGTCAATGACCTTGAGAATTTTTGTTTGAAAATTTCCCTCATCTGATGACCTTAACAACAGCAAAAAGTATGTCCGGATTTTTTCAGATAATTCAGATATAATGAATTAAAATAATAAAGTCATCTACCACTGAAAATAACATTTGCAGTATATATTCAAAATAGAGTTTTTTTAAAGTATTACTTCGGAAAATAGTAAACGTAAAATTAAATTTTTCTGCATACATTAAATTCACGACCTTTTTATATATATTTAACCGACTTCAAAAAAGGAGGACGTTCTCAATTCGACTGTATGTTTTTTTTGTATGTATGTTACGCGATCACTCCGCCAATTATGAATCAATTTTGATGATTCTTTTTGCATTGGGTTCAGTATAGCTCCAAGGTTGTGCCATTTTAATTTGATCGGTATTGGACCTTGGACTTTGACGATACACCAGGGAACTCATAGAACTAATCAGAATATTAACCGACTTCAAAGAAGGAGGAGGTTGACAATTCGTCTGTGATTTTTTATAACGTCTTTATCTATGAACTGATTTTGATGATTCTTTTTGCGTTGGGTTTAGTACAGTTCGAGGTGGCGAACAAACTCCTTAACGGCTAACAGCACGAATGTATAGATTCCGTTATTATGGTTATTATATCAGTCTATTCAGGTTTCCCACTAATCGTGCTATTGGCGAAGCCGGCACGCCTAGCCGTCTACTGTTTCATCTGAACAAAAATGTTAGCTTTGTGGTGTTACACCGAAGATGAATCGGTTCCATTTATTGAATGGCAGGGTCTTTATTCGCTATAGCCAAACGTGGTACGTTACGGTACTTTCGAGAAATGATCATGAAATGGCATCGATATTATTCGTATTAGCTACCAACAAAATGACAGCCATAGAACCGCCGTGTTTGGATATACTTGTTTGCATCTATCTATCTATCTATCTATCCATACCGTAGAAGTAAGTTTTAAATCATTAATGATCTCAGATCTTTTTATTATGGTAATTTTTGCTAACGGTAGCATTTTAGCGCATTCTCATGTTAGCTATATAGTTTATAATAAACTATAAACTAATTCGAAAAACCACACCCAAACTTATTTAACTCTCGTAGCGCTGTGCGGCATTCGGACCGCTCGAAGCGTTGGAAACCTTATAGGCGGCTTGATAAATTCCAACAGCAGGTGGCCACAAACCTGCCTCCAACAATTTGCACTGGGTCTGCGTGGTGGAGTATGACCTAATCTCTCTCACCTCGATTTGGGAGAGAAGGCCTTTCCCCAGCAGTGGGACAGTATAGGCTGATATTATTATTTTATAAACTTATTTTTATGACTGTCATCTATAGTCTAGTACAAATAATATATTCATGTGTAATGGTATTCTGTATGTTTCAGAGGTGCCATTAGAACTATCATTTCCCGAATTTATTATAACGCGCCACGTTACGTGTTTAATTGGTCATAGGTACTTAGGGCGCTAGCTCCCACCCGATCGTTCATAACTTACGAAGAATTGAATACGTCATGTGAATTACCATCGGTGTTGTGTAGGTATAGTGGCCGTTTGAAAATTACTATTACTACTATTACTATTTTCAAAATGGCGAACGTTAAAAATTGCCAATTGAAAAAGTGTTTGATGGTTAGAGGTAAATATAGAAAGAATTTCAGCGTTATATACAACGTGAGCTGTGATGATTTACTTTCACGAATTTCCAATGTTAATATGTTATCTTAGATTTTCTTGTGTATGTCAAAATGAAATATGTAATAGTAATTATTGTTAGGAAACTAAAAAGAGGTGCGACTGATTCCAAACTGAAGAACGTTATTAAAATTAGAAGAAATGGTAAAAAGTATAATGGCTACACATAATATACAGGTAACGTTATAGGACTAGTATTCGTTATTACCATAAGATAGATATACAAGTATATAAAATATGGCATAAACTCTCCAAATGGGTATAAATAGGTATATACACTCACACACACATATGCGGCGTGCGGGGATGCGAAAAGCCTAGAAGTGGCTAAAGAATATGCGATGCGAAAGAAAATAAAAAGGTTCTTACAATGGAAGATGCCAGAGAGGAGGGTCGTACACACACATAAACCAACAAACGGCAATCAAAGCATATGTACTTACCGGTCAGTCAATTCCCCGGCTCCACGTAATGCAAGCGGGCGGTGGCTATGCAAGCAGCACGAAGAACGAAGCACTCACTCACAGCATAAGCGTTTAAGCGGGATAAGAAAGTCTCACGAGGAGACGTGAATAAATTGAAAATGTGGTGGCCGCGTAACCGAACCGATGCGCTCGGTCGGTAGTAGATCTTGCGACAGCCCCTTTGTGACACTGAGAGTACAGAGTTCCAAATAGGTATATGAAAGAGAAAATACTAAATATTATATTATCATATGTATTTTACGAATTTTCATACAGCAATTTAGAACACAGTGCGAGTTATTTAAGCACATATGAATAAATTCAGAATTAATGATATTTGATACCGCATGAAACCACAATCGCGTTAATTGAATTAATTTCACAAATGCAAAATATTCCCGTAAATACAAAATACTTCCATTGCAATACCTTAGTATTGAAATTGAACCTTTTATGAACATATTAATGTGGCTATTGTTATTCGCTTTTTTAATTTTAGCATTTGACAATCACAATAAATGCTAGATGATAAAACTATAACTAGACCAAGTCGTTGTGTTTAATAATCATGAAACACACACGGATTTGAAAAATATGAAACTGTGAACCGGAAAATAATAACGAAATAATTAATTTACGACGACGATTTAGCGCAGTGGTTAAGAGCTTAAGCCGCTCTGCCCACTGCGTCTAATAGTCGCGGGTTCGAGTCCCGCACGGGCCAAATCGTTGTGTGATCCAAAATTATTTGTTCTGGTCTGGGTATTTGTGTATGTGAATTTTCATGATTGTAAACGTACCCACGACACAGGAATAAATCATAGGGTTTTAAAAAAAAATAATCAAATCTTAAAAATAGTACTTAGGTAGCTATTTATAAAAGTAGAGTTATTATAAATATATAGTAAAAAGCACATCACGCTTTTTTAATAATTTATAAAATTTATTATTTCCTTATTCTTTTCAGACTCAGAATATTTTCATTCATGTAAACCATTAGAGTATTTGTGAATCGTCGGAAAAGTAACAAAGACTGTCGGACGGTTGTAACGGAATGTCATTCCTGTGGAGAACAAGGGCAAAATCTCCACGGTTACTCTTTTAAAACAGTATTTTTACAATTTTTTCCATCAACATTTTGCTGTGCGGTATGGGAGAACAATGTAGTATCAGGTGAGCCTAAATTAAATTAACCAACATACTATTCATGAGAATGGCTACATGGTTCTTTCATTTACAGAAAAAGAAATGAGGATTTCTCCTTTTTAGTTCGGCTTGCTACCAAAGGATGTTTTGTTTTTTAGTTTCTTTAATTATAATTTATTTTCCTATTTTATAGTCTTAGAACAACATCAAAATAAGTTAGTACAAAACAACGTTGATGGTATATATTTAAACTGTAATTATTTTTTTTACCCTGGTGAAAATAAATCCTCCCAGAAAGATAAATATCCTGAATAGGGTCACCAAGATAGAAAAAGTTATAAAATTAGTGTTTTGTCATCTGTCCACGATACGTGTACCAATTTTCAAGTTAATTGGACGCGTTGAATGTAATGAAAATTACGTTGAACGATTCCGTTACATAAATACATATAGGTCAAGCTAATAAAAGCGTGTTCATTAAGTAAGACCTTACATTGTAACTCACGTACAAGCAAAGAAATGATTATGAATGTATATTTGTGTATATACATGCCTAAAACCCTTCATGCAGCTATGCAAATACGAAACAGTGTAATTTTGTACGCCCACACAACATGTTGGAGATGGTTGCCAAGCATAGAAGCGAGACGCATTCATCAAACGTCTCGGGGCGCACACGAAGACGTAGGTTTTGGATGTATTACGTTACCAGTGGATTCACAGCACATTTGGCATTCATAGGCCAAACTAGCTAGAATTATTGAAGCTAGAATAATTTCATGAATATCAAGAATAAAGCTATCTCGTTTCTCTTGATTTATTAAATTTCTAGCTTGACAGAAATGTCATATTGATTTTGAAACATTTCTGTACTGTCTAAAAAGTGAACTGACAACAGGGACGAGACAGGAGTAGGGGCACTAAATTATTTCCGCATAGACTAATGTTCCTACTCTTCAGATTATTTCTTTACAGACTTATAGTAATATAGCCGTGTGGTGCCGGCAGAGCAGAATAGCACCACCCCATATCTTCCCGTGGGTATCGTAAAAGGCGATTAAGGGAGTGTGAGAAAATACTGACTCCTTGTATCTTTCTCACCGTAATACTGCTCCGTCTGACTGAGTCCTTCTCCGGTCGTAACGGTCTCCGTTCCACTGGGCCCAGAAGGATAAGGATGAGTATGTGCACCTGTGTCTCGCGCGTATACTTGTGCACCTTAATATTTCCTGCGCATCTGACCGCTTCCGTTACTGGACTCCGAGTACGCAAAAGTCCTGTGGCGATGGGTAAAAGTAGAGAGGTCTAGCCTGATGCAAACTAGGCTTTGTCTGATATCTGCACGCAGGCGGTCCCGGGGGCGTGAGAACACGCCGTGGTCGTTTCCGAGCTGCACATTTGGGACGACAGCACGGGCTCGGCAGCACTTGGGATGTCAAAGCAGCCCTGTTTAGGGAGGCACTGCTTTCCCCGCTCAGCTGGGGAGGGGGCTAGAAAAGGTGCCCTAAAAAATGCTCGTCCCGACATGGCAGATGGTAGTAACCGCGGCTATCATCGCATCATTCAAATCGTGGTCGACGCCGCAAAGGAAATTTAAAAAGAACACCTGTTATGACATTCGGCGCGTGGAACGTGAGAACGCTTCTTGATCGTGATGTCAACGCCTGCCCCGAACGTAAGACCGCCATAGTAGCTCGGGAACTACTATGGCGGTCTATGCTCCACCGTTAGACAAGTCTGATGACATCAAGGAAAAGTTCTATGAGGAAGTGACACATTGCCTCGATAGCTTCAACGCCAGGGAGCAGGTTTTATTGCTGGGCGATTTCAATGCCAGGGTTGGACGGGACTATGAGGCTTGGCCTGGAGTTCTGGGTAGACATGGAGTTGGCAACATGAACAGCAATGGTCAGTTGCTGCTCAGTCTTTGTGCTCAATACGGTCTGGCAATTACGAACACTATGTTTAGACTTGCCGCCAAGTACAAGACAACATGGATGCACCCAAGATCTAAGCATTGGCATTTGATTGACTATGCTATCGTGAGACAAAAAGATTTCAGCCAAGTACAGGTCACCCGCGTCATGCGTGGTGCGCACTGCTGGTCTGACCACCGACTTATTGTCACTAAGCTACGAATCCGCCTCCGTCGCCCGCGTAGATCTCTTATAAAAAAGCTTGCTTCTTTGAACTTGGATAAGCTAGAAGATATCGCGGTCAGGGAGAAATACGCTGAAGCCCTGTCTGAAAAGCGGATGCCAGCTAATGAGGTAGGTGATGTTGATGCTGCCTGGGGAACTATGTCATCTCATATCATGGATACCGCTTCAACTGTACTGGGTAAAAAAATCCGTCGCAACGACAACTGGTTTGATGGAAATGATGAAACCCTGCGGGCAGCATTCGACAAACACCGAGATCTCCTGCGACAGCACAAAAGGCAGAGAGGAAGCGTTGCGGTTGTTAAAGCTAGTGACCTCGAATTGCGCAAGCTGTCTCGACATATGAAAGACAAGTGGTGGCAGGACAAAGCTAGTCACATGCAATGGCTCATTGACACAAACCAGCTGGGTGAGTTCTACAGTGAGGTACGTAAGCTGATTGGTTCATCCTACCAAGCTCGGGTGCCTTTAAGGTCTCTAGACGGTAGTCACATGTTGACAAGCAAGGAGGATATACTAAACCGCTGGGCGGAGCACTTCAACATTCTGCTAAATGTGGATCGATCAGCTGATCTGCAAAGTATCGGTTTAATGCCTCAGCTCCCTCTCGCCTTTGAGCTGGACGAGACTCTATTGCGTGACGAGGTTGTTACTGCCATCAGACAGCAACAAAACAAACGGGCGGCTGGCATTGACCTTATACCGGGAGAGCTGATAAGATACGGCGGAGAGGAGTTGCACACGTTAGTGTGGGAACTATTTGTTCGCATGTGGGAGGAGGAGCGCGTTCCGGATACCTTTAAAGTATCGCGCATAAGTGCTCTTTACAAGCACAAGGGTGACCGATCTGACTGCAACTCCTACCGCGGTATTTCGCTCCTTTCAGCCCCCGGAAAGGTCTTTGCTAGAGTTCTCTTAAACCGCCTAAAGAACTTGTCTGAAAAGATTCTGCCTGAAACCCAGTTTGGCTTCCGACCAGACCGAGGGACATGCGAAGCTATATTCTCTGTGCGTCAACTGCAAGAAAAGAGCAGGGAACAGGGCTGTCAGCTGTACCTTTGCTTTGTTGACCTGGAGAAGGCTTTCGACAGTGTGCCTCGGGAAGCTCTATGGTTGGTGCTAGGTAAGCTCGGGTGCACGGAAAAGTTTGTGAGACTTCTTAGACTCCTGCATGACGACATGCAATGCTGCGTTGCCGTAGACGGTGAACAGATAGACTTCTTCCCCGTTACCTGTGGGGTGAAGCAAGGATGTGTCTTAGCGCCTACTCTGTTCGCCTTATACTTTGCGGTGGTAGTTAGAGAGGTCTTACAAACTGTTTCTCAGGGAGTCCGCATCCGTTTCCGCACAGACGACAGCCTTTTCAACTTGGCTAGACTTAAGGCTCGCACTACAGTCTCTTACGCACTGATCACTGAGATCATGTATGCTGATGACTTGTGCTTCCTATCAGAATCCCTAGACGGCCTGCAACAGCTGATGTCCGCATTCCACCAAGCCTGCCGTAAGTTTGGCTTAAAGATCAGTGTCAATAAGACGGAGGTGATGTCCCTGGACATGCACGGTCACGAGACACTGACCATAAAACTTGGTGAGGATGTGCTAAAGCAGGTGGATAGATTTCGCTATCTGGGGAACACTGTAACATCCAAGTGTGACCTTGATGCTGAGATCAATAGCAGGGTGGGTACCGCAGCTGCGGCATTCGGCAAGCTATGTACCAAGGTCTTCTGCTCGCATAACCTTAAGCTGCCCACTAAGATATCGGTGTATATGGCAATCGTGCTGCCAAACCTCCTATACTCCTCTGAGACGTGGTGTGTATACCGCCGCCACATTCGCACTCTGGATCGCTTCCACCTTAAATGCCTCCGTACCATCATGAGGATCAGATCGTCCGATAGAGTGCGAAATATCGAAGTTCTGCGACGAGCCAATGTTGGTGGCATTGAGGCCTATTTAATACGTCGACAGCTTCGGTGGTGCGGTCACGTATCTCGTATGGCGGAGGAAAGAGTGGCGAAGCGCATCTTCTACTCTGAACTGGAGAAGGGCAAGCGGAATCATGGCGGTCCCCTCCTCCGGTACAAGGATGTCCAAAAGCGACATATGAAGAGATGCAACATAGAGCCCTCTCGTTGGGAACGTTTGGCAGCACAGCGGCCAGAATGGCGCGGGATGGTGAACAGCCAAGTACACGAGTTCGAGGCTCAGCGTAAAGCTGACCTTGACGCCAAACGCAATCAGTTAAAGGCCCGCCCACCTGCTGCCATATCATACAACTATGAGAACGGCGTACTCACGTGCCCTCAATGTGCACGGAGTTTCGCCGCGAAGATAGGCTACATAAGCCATCTTCGAGCGCATCAGCTGCATTACTCTGACTAGGGGTCAAAGTGGTCGCCATGGCCGAAATCGGTCGGATCAATCATCATCAATATAGCCAATATTACTATTAGTCTGTAAAGAAATAAGACGTAATACACGTTTTGTGAAATACTTACGTGATTGAAAGCTAAAATGGCGTTAATTTTTAACCGACTTCTAAAAAGGAGGAGGTTCTCAATTCGACTGTATGTTGTTTTTTTTTATGTATGTTACGCGATTATTCCTCCAATTGTGGATCAAATGTGATAATTCTTTTAGCATTGGGTTCAGTATAGCTCCAAGGTAGTCCCATTTAAATTTCATCGGTATTGGACCTTGGACTTGGAAGATACACCAGGGATCTCCTTAACGACAAACAATACGAATGCGTAGATTGAGATATTATGGGTATTATGTCAATCCTATAGGTATCCTGTCATACAACTAATCAGAATATTAACCGACTTCAAAAAAGGAGGAGGTCGACTATTCGTCTGTGTTTTTTATAACGTCTTTATTTATGAACTGATTTTGATGATTCTTTTTGCGTTGGGTTTTAGTATAGTGTCGAGGTGGTCCCATTATAATGAAATCCGTATTGAACGTTGGACTTTGAAGGTACATCAGGGGACTCCTTTACGGCGAACAGCACGCATGTATAGATTCCGTTATTATGGTTATGATACCAATCCTGTAGGTACCTTGCTGTACAACTCAGCAAAATAATATAATACAGGTATATAAATATTAGTAAATAATTCACTTCTCACTTAAAATTCTAAAATAAAATCTTCAAAAAGCAGAAAATAAATATTTGAAGTCGGTGCCAAGTAACCGACTGAACTAACCGGTACCGACTTCAAATTTTTATTTTTTGCTTTTTGAAGTCGGTTTTTTTAAATAAGATTTATAAATTTTTCCAGATTCTGTATGAATCTATATTTAAAACTTCACTTACTATCATGAATACAACATTCACGAGGCTGTGTAAAATTATAATACGCAGATTTGAGACGGGGCAGTAAGGGCATTGTAGCTACAGTAAAACGGTCTTAGGAGACTATTCTTAACTTTTTGCGACATTTTGATCAGCTGACTGATTTAAAAAAAAACGTTTCCCCTACTTTTTATAGTAAACGCCGTGGCAAATTATAATTTTTTTGCCCATCGATATTGTTTCTTATAAGGATCAAAACTTTCTATTAGACTAACTGAGGTTGGAGCACTAGAAAAGTCAGAAATCGCAAAAAAAACGATTGTCCACAAAATGTATAAGAAAAGATTTTTTACAATTTCTGAGTTTTCTACTACTCCAACTTCAGCTGGTCCAAAAGAGGTTTTTGATCCTTATGCAGGATCGATTGGCATGAAAAAAAAAATTAGGCCTTATTATATTAGTATTGTATATTAATTAAGTTTTTCTAAATTATCTGAATACTTGTTGCATTTTTAATTCTAATTTCATATATTTTATGCTAAGAGTAAAAAGTATACACATGCCTACTTTAAAACTTTTAACTAAATAAAATCATACTATTTTTTCTTTAATCATAGTCTACTGTAGTACTAAGCCTATAAATTATCACATTTACAATGATATACTGCTGACGAAGCTTAGTGTTATTGGGTTCGCCCTGCGACTTTTCCGATTATTCGCTGATTATCTGCGTGATCGCCAGCAATATGTCAGACTCGGAATATACGAATCCCGACCCTATCACACTTGTTTCGGAGTAAGTCAGGGATCGATTTTAGGACCTTTATTATTTTTAATAATGGTCGATGATCTTCCTCGTATTCTTAATACGGCAAAGTGCCTCCTCTACGCAGATGACCTTAAACTCTACTTTGAGATCAACTCAGAATCCGATTGTATAGCGGTCCTGAATAATATTGACGCTGCTCTTAGGTGGAGTTCTGAAAACAGAATGGAGTTTAACTTGTCTAAGTGTTTTGTAATGTCTTTCGGCCGAATGCGCAATCCAATAATCTATGAATATAAAATAGATAATAGCATAGTTGTTCGAAGAACAGCGATGAAAGATCTAGGAGTCGCATTCGACCGAAAGCTTACATTTCACGACCATGTTCTAACTGTTTGGGGTTCGTGCTTAGAAATACTCGAGAGTTGCAAAACGAATATGCGCTTGAAATTATATTTAATGCCTTAGTTCGAAGTAAACTCGAATCTAGTTCTTGTGTTTGGAACCCTTATGCAAATACGCACTTATGTTAGAAAAGGTCCAAAAGTCTTACATATATTATCCATACCTTTACCCTACTAAGTTTCCATTGGGATGTCTCGGTTTCAACTCGCTCGTAGTTCGTAGGAACAACACAATCTGCAAGATTCTTCGCGGGCTATCTGATGCGCCCGACCTGCACAATGAGGCGGCTAGGTTTTTCGCCCCGAACAATTACAGTCGCGCCAGGGGGCACAGGTTATTCGCGGCGTCCGTGCGCCGTACCGTCGCCCGCGCCAACGCCCCGATTCCTCGCGCGCTCGCCGCGGTCAACCGTCTCCTGTATTTTAATCCTAGCTGTGATGTGCTTGCTGATGGATGGTCGAAAATTTTTGATACTTTTAAATTTAATAAATAAATGCTTAGCCATATATATATATATATATATATATTATATGGTAGTGTAAATGTTATATAACCAAGCTAATCAAATAAATAAATAAATAGAACTTTAATTTTGTATGACTTTTGTATGTCCAAATTGTTGGTACTACCAATGCAAATGACCTCATCTCGTTTTCATTAAATAACAAACTCATAATAAATGAATCAAACAAATTTCAAAACCCAATGTAAACCCTTAATTAAGTAGGTAATTTAAACTCTTCACAAATTATGTGCAGAGTAACACAAGTGAATTCAGCGTCAGACCGCGTTAATATAATGTGTACATACATTATATTTATTAATTCGTGTTAAATACGAGATATAGGTTAATGAATGTGTGATGTGGGACTATCGGACCGTGACAAAGCAATTATTTAATAAATTTAATAATGTGGAATTTACGATTATAATGAATGATGGTGGGATGAGAAATTAAACACTCAATTAGATTAAAGTCCGTGGTTTCTATCAATAATGTTGTTACTAAAGGTGTTCATCTACAATGAAAGTGATTGGTTGATTATATATTTGACTAGCTGTGCCCGCAACTTATTTTGGCGTGTATTTTACACTCCTAAGTTTTTATTTTGAGATAACAGATAGTCTATGAATGTAAATAGATTTTATCCAGGGGGAGGACCCCCTGGATAAAATCTATTTACTTTCCAAATTTATAGATATAGATGGATAGAAGAAAGATAGAAGATGAAGCGTTACTTCGTAAGGAGACGAACCCGAGTGCAATATTAGTAGGCGAAATCACACATTTTAAAGTAACATTGCAGCTCGTGACTAACCATCACTAAAATAATAAGTTTTATGACTTATCCCGCAATAATACGGGATTGCTTGAATTTTCCGGAATGAAAAGTATCTTAGATTTTAAGTTATACCTCAATTAAAATTTTCAGAAAATATTCAATGTACAGATTCGGCTCGGTTACAATTTTATTGTATGTATATAGAAGATAGAAGACGAACCCGAGTTCAATATTAGTAGGCGAAATCACACATTTTAAAGTAACATTGCTGCTCGCGACTAACCATCATTAAAATAATAAGTTTTATGGCTTATCCCGCAATAAATAAATAAATAGAACTTTAACATTCGACGGTAAGCGGCTGACCGTTCGCACGCATATACCCGCTACTCGCTTGCGACCAACTAGCCTACGGTTCTCAAACTTTATCTCTTAGTATTTACAACTGATTAAAGAAGTGTGTTTCCGATTCGATATGACAGCAATCTGCACTCACTGTGGATCAGAAGTAAGGGATGGACCCCAATGCTCCATATGTTTGAACTACTACGATTTTTCATGTGCTGGAATAACAGAAAAGGGATGGCGTAAGCTTGGAGACCGGAAGACTACATGGAAGTGTGCAACCTGCAAAACCTCTAGATCGACAAGCCCCCTACCTTCAACCTCAACCAAGCTTGCACCTGCTGATATGGATTCTATCTTATCTGAACTGAAGCAACTATCCATACAAACAGCTGCTATTCCGAGCATTATGGATAACATGAAGACTATACAGAAGGAATTAGCCGATCTTAAATCGATGAAAAATGACATCACCCACGTCGTTTTATCCATCGAAACGGCACACAAGGATATTGAAGATCTATCCAATAAAGTGGCTATTTTAGATTCCGAGGTGAAGACTCTAAATAAAACTAAAGAGGACGTCGTTTCTCTACAGGAGCGGTACCATAAATTGAATGACTTATGTCGCGAAAATGAGCAAAGACTGCGACTAAATAACATAGAGATCAAAGGCGTACCTATGTCCAACCAAGAAAACCTATTTACAATTATTTCTAAAATAGGAAATGCGATCAACTACAATATTCCCAAGGAGCAAATAAATTACATAGCACGAGTTCCAACAAGAAATGACCCTCGCAACAAAAATATCATCTGTTCCTTACACAACAGATATATAAAGGACAATTTTGTTGCTGCCTCCAAGAAATACAAAATAAAGCCTAGTAACCTTGGGCTCCAAGGTGACACTATGATCTTTGTCAACGATCACTTGACACTAGAAAACAAAGTGCTTCTGAATAAGACCAAAGTACAAGCCAAAGAGCGGGGGTTTGCATATGTCTGGGTAAAAGAATGCAAGATACTTGTAAGGAAAAACCAAACCTCACCCGTAATCAGCATAAAATCAGAGCAAGATTTAAAAAAGTTCATGTCCTAAATCTTAACTATCCTGTTTTTAACAATATATCACATTTTTATTTTTATTTATGCTCGTACGGATTGAGAAACTCAGGTGTCTATTGTTATTCATTTAAAATATCCAGCCCTATTGTTCTCGTATCGCGTTGGGTCGACCGGTTTACTAATTACCTTTTATTCGCAATTGCACTTTATTTATTTACTGTTACATATGATTGTCGCTTGTATCACATTATGCAGCACCGCCTGAGCTTTTTTCGAGTAAGTGGTTACATTGATTTTAAGTTCTATGTACCTTACATTCTTTTTAATTTAATATTTTACTCATATTTTGTCCTTTATATAAAAGTGCTAATATTTTCAATGCTTGTCAATGATGTCTATTAAGTTTTATTACCAGAATGTTAGGGGACTGCGGACAAAAACGTCCACTTTTTATAGAAATATATGTGCAAGTTCTTTTGACGTCATCTGCCTTACCGAAACTTGGCTCAATGAAAATATTCTTAGCTCTGAGCTTTTCGATGACCGTTATCTTACATGGCGACGTGATAGAAACTATTTTGACACAAGTCAAACCATGGGGGGTGGAGTACTTATCGCCGTACGTCGTGAATTGGTGACTAGTATTCGTGACGAGTGGCAATCGACTGCAGAGGACATGTGGTTGACGTTAACTCTTACCCGGAAGAAACCCAAGGTAAATCTTAACATACATATATGTGTAGTGTACATGTGTCATCAAAACCGTGGTAATTCTTTATCTACCCAATTATATAATTTCTCGGATAACTTATTAAATATCATGATGGAAAACTCTTCCGATAAGTTCATTATATTAGGGGATTTTAATATGCCGAATCTTACCTGGATCCCGTGTAATAACATGAACTTTCTGAGCCCCAATAATGTACAAGGCCCTGTCCAGTCGATCTTAATTGATAACTTAGAGACTTGCAATTTACGTCAGTACAACTCGCAAGGAAACTGCAATAATAGAATACTTGACCTAGTTCTGTCTAACGATGAGATTATCGTTACGCATTATAATGACCCTTTAGTTACAGAAGACCCCCACCATAAAGCTCTTTGTATTATAACTGAACTTGCTCAGGTGCATACTCTATCCCCTCGTCCATATACAAAATTTTTATACAATCAAGGTAACTATACAGAAATAATAAATAAATTAAATCTTGTAGACTGGCGTATGGAAATTAACTGTAGGTCACTGGAAGATGCCATTAACTTTTTTTACGAAACTCTTAATAGCTTACGTACCGTTTACATTCCTACTAAGACAGTTAAATCACAACTAAAATATCCCCCATGGTATGGGAAATCTTTGGTAAAAACTCTTAAGGAGAAATATAAGTTCCATTCCAGATATAAACGTTATAGAAACTTATCAGACTACCACTCGTTTGTTATACTGAGAGAGCGAGCGAAGAGTCTCGAGAGTGTAATGTTTTCTGACTACATGTCAAAAATTGAGGACAATATTCATAAAAATCCCAAAGCCTTCTGGTCTTACATTAAAACTAAAAAACAAGCAAATAATTACCCTGCTATCCTTAAGTACGAACAGTGGTCTTCTGCTGATGTGGAAGAAATTTGCAATATGTTCGGCGAATATTTTAGTTCAAATTACTTACAGCATCCCAATCACAGCAATGGATCAACAATAACCGACACCCAAATAGATTTCTCACGTACTAAATACAGCTTGACAGATATAAGATCTGTTGAAATACAAGAAAAGGAAGTCTTTGAACTACTTAAAGCCACTAATTTAAACAAAACTGCTGGTCCTGACAACATTCCCCCTATTTTTATATTGCACTGTGCGAAAAGCCTTACTCTTCCTCTATGTCTTCTCTTCCAAGGTTCTCTTTCCGATGGATCAGTACCCAAAATTTGGAAATCAGCATACATAACACCAGTACATAAAAAAGGACATAAGGAATTAATTGAAAACTATAGACCAATCTCAAAACTATGCATCTTTGCCAAAATTCTGGAGAGGATAGTTCATAAACAACTATATGCTGCTCTTAGACATAGTTTTAGTGAACATCAACATGGGTTCCTCAGAGGTCGATCTACCACGTCAAATCTTTTGGTCTGTAGCGAATATCTCTCTGATATTATGGCTCAACGGTCTCAAGTCGATGTTATATATACGGATTTCAGTAAGGCATTTGACAGAATTGACCATATTATACTTTTACAGAAATTACTATTTATGGGTATCAGAGGCAATCTTTACAGATGGTTCTCATCTTATGTTGAGAACAGATATCAAACAGTTGTACTCAATGGTTTCTCCTCCAGAGCCATGTGCGTGCCCTCCGGAGTCCCACAGGGATCTCTATTAGCCCCCTTACTGTTTGTTATTTTTATGAATGATGTTTCCTTATGTTTTACTAACTCAAAAATACTATTATATGCAGATGACATGAAAATTTTAAGTACTATATCTAGCAGTAATGACGCTGTTCGACTGCAGGAGGACCTTAATAGATTTCAGGAATATTGTACCGCAAACAAACTGGAACTGAATGTCTCTAAGTGCTATATGTGCACTTATAGCCGTAAACAAAACCCCATAATATTCAATTACAAACTAATCGGCGACCCCATAGCCCGAGTACCCTTCATAAAAGACTTGGGGTTAACATTTGATTCGTTCCTTAGGTATGATATCCATATTAATGAAATTGTTAAGAAAGCTTCCAGAGCTTTGGGTTTCGTAATGAGACTGTCGAGCGATTTCAAAAATATAAAAACTATAAAAATTCTTTACTGTGCTTTTGTCCGCAGTCACCTTGAATATTGCTCACAAATATGGAATCCTAATTACAAAATATATATTGACCGTATTGAGAATATCCAAAAGAAATTTGTAAGGTACCTGCAATACCGATCAAAGACATTTCTACCAAATTATATAAGCCGGTGTAAAAAATTTCATTTACTGCCTTTATATGAGCGTAGGCGTATAGCAGATTTAACATACCTATCGAATATTGTAAATAGCGTTGTAGACTGTCCCGAGTTACTGAGCAAGATAGGACTGTGTATACCCTCTGCATTTCTGAGAAGACCTGACATACTGCACGTCCCTTCAGTGAACTCCTTATATCGACAAAACTCATTTCTCATTAGAGCAAGCAGGTCGTTTAATGCATTAGCTCATGACACAGATGTCGACCTGTTCAACAATAGAGTGTCAAAAATTAGTAAACACCTGAGTAACCGATTTTTCCTTTAATAACCCTTGTAAATACTGCTATTTATCTACATCTGTCTAAAAGAGAAAAAAAAGGAATGTATTTAATATGTGTGTCTTAGTTCTTCTGTTTCTTCTCTATTCTGTAACTATCTATTTGTGAAAACTTGTAATTGGCCTTCAATATCTATGTTTTTTTTTTTATATTTTTCATGTATTAGCTGTAAGTTTTCGAAATCATTAAAATAAAAAATAAAAAAATAATACGAGATTGCTTGAATTTTCCGGGATAAAAAGTATCTTAGATTTTAAGTTAGAGTATTTGTTATTACCATACCAAGTTTCATTGAAATCTGTTCGGTAGTATTTGCGTGATTGAAACACAAAGAGACAGACAGACAATAATTCCAAAAAAAATTGTTTCGGCCTCTATATCGATAAGGAAGTGTACCTCAATTAAAATTTTCAGAAAATATTCCATGTACAGATTCGGCTCGGTTACAATTTTATTATATGTATAGAAGATAGATAGAAGACGAACCCGAGTTCAATATTAGTAGGCGAAATCACACATTTTAAAGTAACATTGCTGCTCGCGACTAACCATCATTAAAATAATAAGTTTTATGGCTTATCCCGCAATAATACGGGATTGCTTGAATTTTCCGAGATAAAAAGTATCTTAGATTTTAAGTTAGAGTATATGTTATTACCATACCAAGTTTCATTGAAATCTGTTCGGTAGTATTTGCGTGATTGAAACACAAAGAGACAGACAGACAGACAGACAACAATTCCAAAAAAAAATTGTTTCGGCCTCTATATCGATAAGGAAGTGTACCTCAATTAAAATTTTCAGAAAATTTTCAATGTACAGATTCGGCTCGGTTACAATTTTATTATATGTATAGATTGGTATTAAGACCAGTCTTGTCCCCAAAAATTAGAAGACTAACCATAGAGACTACGCCATAGATAATGTAGACTATTTATGGAATTTGTCGGAGTCAGATACTATACTAGGTATTATGGCAATAGACCAATGTAGTATTATGTATGTGTAATGTAGTATACTTGGAGAGTTTTGAAGTGATGGTAATTTTGATAATATTCAGAATACGTTATTATCTAAACAACTGTAACCTATCTACCCTTCAAGAAACTTTTTGCTAGTCGTCAACATAATGTACAAATTGTTAGCAATGAAAATTGCGAGCCGAAAAGGTCATTAAACTACACCGCTGTCATATGATAGCGTGTATCACCGCATTGCCCCGGGGAAATCTATATGTAAGCAAGACCATTTAAATAATGTTTTAATTGCTTGTTATGCTTTGAATATATTACTTGAAACGAAACAGCGGCTCTTAATGTATTCTTGTCTCTCTGAAATTAAAAAGCAACGAATTAAAATATAGCTTAAGTTTGGTGAAGTATTTTGTCATCGAGTCATTCGTAGTACTGTGGTACTGCGGTATGTGTAGCGATTATCAAAGTTTAGCAGCTTTTTACTCGGCCAGTCTGTGATGAGTGAGCGTTAGTAGCATATCCATTTTCGAGCGTGTCTGTGCTTTGGAAGATAGGTTAATGCATTGCTTACGGTTACCACTTCATGTTTAGCCCTTAAAGTAAGTGTTAAGCCAATTTGGAAGCTTTATGTACATAAATCTTGGGCTTGATTAAGCAGAAACCTGCTTTATCTTGGTGATCGCTAAAAATACTTCAGATACAGAAACATTATGAAATAAAAATAAGTGTTTTTGTTTCACATGTTTAAGGTGCTTTCAAAATTGTTGGTTCTAATAAGGCAGGGCAGGAATCAATAGGTAAATACTGATTTAAATTTCCGGTGTTATTGCCTGAATTTGTGCAGTATTCTCTTAAATCTTATAAATGCTCATAAACTATTACAAAATCATAATAAAATAAAGCCTGTTAAAGTAGTTCATAAAATTTCATTGAAATATTCCAAATAATATCAACAAAGAACAGAATCGTTCACACTACATATTTAATAAATAAAGATGAACGAGACAACGCGCTTGTTCGACACCGTTACGCTAGCATCAATCTATTTGTGCTTAAGCATCTGACTCTGTACATCTGTCGATATTAATATCAACATTATGTATAAAGAACATTAGGTACTTTCATCGCACAAATTGCATATCGATGCAGTGTTTGAATAAAACTTCAACTTTTATACCGTTTTTTAACGGTAATATATCCGTTGGAATCGCAATTTTCTCGATAAAAATACTCAGCATGATTATTATTGGTGGAAATGTATGTTTCAACAGAACTTATCAAAGTTTGCCCGCGTATATATTACAGTCAAATGTTGTTCATAATATAAAATATTAGTTTCTGCCTGCGACTTCGTCCGCATTGAATTTAGACAGGAATCTAACATATTTCTGAGATAAAAAGTATCCTAAGTGTTAATCCAGGTAATAAACTATCTGTGTGCCAAATTTTATCCGTGCAGCCGTTTTTGCGTGATAGAGTAACAAACATACAAACTTTCACCTTTATAATATTAGTAGGATGACGACTTTAACTATATGTATGTTAGTTCTTAATAAGCAGTAGCGTGTTTTAAGTAGCTGGTTTGGATAGAAGCTTCATTTCAACAATATTAGAATGTTACGTTACATTATATTTTCGTCAGAAACTTTAATATTTAACAAAACAATTTCTACGTAAACCTCTATAATGTAATAAAACTGAGTTTAATATATTCGACGAAGATTGTCTTACTAAACAACTTCTAAATGCTCTCGTAATTATATATTTTTATTCAAAGCAAGAATTTCTACAATTTAAAATGCCATAAAGTTGGCAAAAAGTTGACTTTCTTCTAAAATTTTTCTGCAAATTGTAAACAAAATACACGGAGCGACACTAACAAAAGAGGAAGAATTTAATATCCACCGCGGCATACGGAATGATTAAAGCAATTGTATTTTTTTACCGCGAACATTCTTTTTTAAGCGGTTTTACAAAGTAGGTCTGGACGTGTCCCATGGACGTGAAAATGTAATTTCTATCACGCTAGATCCCTTGCGGGGTAGGCAGAGAGTACAGATTCCAACAGGTCTTTCCTTACATAACTCTCTGGATTCATCCACTCTCATAGTTCGTCACATACACGCTCGCCGGTTATATTACTATATAAAGTCAACCCTATAAACTAAGCAATATGGTTAAATATAAAGTCCATTTGTGTAAGCTGATGGTTATCATGAGTCAGTTTTCTCGATAGATGGATGGATCTCCTAGTTGTGGTGATTTGTGGGTCCCATGGATATAAGACGATATCGTAGGCATGATGGCTAACCATCAACCTATCTAAGTAGGGGACAATTCTTATAAAAGAAGAATATTAATAAGATAGTGGTAAGTGGGTACCCTCTGTTAGACCGCGATATTCATTGTACGTTTAAATCGTTAGAAGATATAAAAATGGTTAAACAAATTGTATTTGATAAATGAAACAGAGGTAAAAGATGTATTGTTAGTACTGTAATTTCTCTTCAGTATATTTTATTTTTATAACTTTTAAAAAAATAGTCGATTGCTAAAAAGCTGAATGCGTACGTCACGAAGCTAGTCGTGATGGCGATCTTTGGAGGAGGCAAGGGGAAGCCTCCTCCAAAGATCGCCATCGTCTTGGAGGGGATGTCTTTTACCTGTTGATAAAGAAATAGTAATCATAATATAAATAAGGAAAGAACCTGTAGGAACTCTGTACTCTCTGCCTGCCTGCCTCTGGCGTAATGATATAGATCACATCAAAGAGAGGTTATCGTGAACGTGTTTAATTACTTAGTAGACACTTAGACTGTTAGAAACGCATTTGAATATAGATTGTGGAGAAAGGTACATTTATATGTAAGTTAAATCTGTAAAAAAGCTAGTGTTTGCATCTCGCAAACAAAGTCAGTTCACGTTCGTACAATTTTTTTTTGTGGTGTTTTCGCTTTACATGTTCAATTGTACCTGCACAGTTTTTTGATCAACTACGATGCACTTGATAATGCATGACGGACGATTTAGCGCAGTGGTTAAGACCTTAAGCTTCTCCGCCCACTGTGTCTAATAGTCGCGGCTTCGATTCCTGCACGAGACAAATCTTTGTGTGATCCATAATTATTTGTTCCGGTCTGGGTATTTGTGTATGTGAATTTTCATGTTTGTAAACGTACCCACGACACAGGAATAAATCCTAGGATGCGGCTACGTTTTTTGAAGACAATAATGCAGGTAATTTTGATAACAATAAAAATAAATTATTAATAATAATTGTTACTATGGTCACCGGTTTCAGAGGAAAAATATTGCCGAGAAGATTTTTGTTTGTTAGAAAGAATAACCCTAAAGCCTGCGGAATAATTTAAGTACTGGCGGCATCGGTCTTAACTATTGCATTTCCAGCCGAATGTTTCCTTCAACCCAAACAAATTCTTGCGACTTCTTATTGAGGACTGAAATGGCGATCGCTATCGACTTATTATACAAATTGCCGATATCGGGGCAACAGTAACAATATCTTACCATGAAAAATTATGACTCAATAGTGATGTGGTCTTGGCTCCGGTTTGCAATAAAATCGGTGCCCTGCGGACCGTTTCCGATATTTGCGATTCCCGACGTGTGCTCAGACTGATCTTTTACTCACGAACCAATTTTGTCAAACACGATTTTGTGGAAGCCATGATGTATTATGGGAATACTTTCGTCGGAACATGCGCATAGATTGGCCCGTATATTGTTTGGTGTTGGGTCGAGAATTATACTGGTTTAAAATTACTCTTGTGTATTAATTTGGTTTAAAAGGCTTACTTGAAATTAGCTCTATTGGTTTACACATATATTTTACTTTTGTTTATTCTAGTATATTGTGTTAATTGATAGATTTAGGATTACAAGGAAGGTAATGTTGGTTAGATAATGCTATAATGAATTTAATCATTGGTATTTACTTTTATAGCCACAGATAACATTCTAGGGACTAAAATGGTTATATTTTTATTAAATTACTTTCCAACCAGTCAACTGGTTAGACTTTTTAAGTGTTTTCTGGCTAACCCCGATAATTTGTTGAAAGGCCTATTTAGCAGCCAATAACAATAAATGTCTTCGGTAGCAAAGTTATACGGATATTCTTGGAGTAATTCTTTGAGAACTTTCAGTTATCAAATAATGGCTGTACGGCAAAGCGATGACTAAGCGAACTTAATCTCTTTTAACTCTCTCACTGCCCATCTATTAGCCTAATGGTCCGTTGAACTTCACCGATATTATTATTCAATATGATATTGCAGTTCTATATTTGAAAAATAAACAAAAAATCTTTTGCTGAATCGCTGACTAAAAGTTTTGAAATTCTTTTTTTTTGTGGAAGTTGAGAATTTTAAGATAATTTCAGTAAATGCTTATAATGGGGATGGGAATGAGGATACTAGTCTCAATTCAGAAAGTCTAGAAAATCTACGAAATTAAGAAAACAGCGTCTGTCCGCGATTTCGTCCGCGTTGACTTTAGACAGGAAAATTAAAATTATACTATGTGTTAATACAGGTTATAATCTATCTGTGTGCCAAATTTCATCTAAATCCCTTCAGCCGTTTTTGCGGTATTGAATAACAAGCATACATACTTTCGCATTTATAATATTAGCAGGATGTTTGATGTGTCTGACTACTTCTTTGAAGTTAAAGTTATGGTGAGTTTGAATCATCATGGATATCATCTTCGTATGATTGCGTTAGCGTTTAGCAGCTTCATAAAACGGACAAGAGCTTTATTATGTGCGTGTTTATAATGACACATCATTATCGCCCTTCGTTAGTAAATATCGTGGGCACGCATTATTAAAAGATGCGCTTAAGTGCAAGTTGGCGAGACCATACTATACAATAGTTATTTTGTAGCAAACATTATCTTGTTTTTTTGTTAGTATTTTGATTCTTTTTTTATTACGATGTTTGGTATCTGATTGGTCAAACTGAGCTGAAAATTAAAATATAATTAGGTACTTTTTTGAAACTATTTAATATCATGATCGAATTGCTTAGTTGATCTAGCGCGTATATTATGACTGGTAATTATGAGATCCTCAGTTCGAATTGTAGGTCCAGAAAATTCTAATATTTCTGTCTTAAAACTCTTAATAGCAGTTCGGAGTCGATCGATATGTATACATATACACCTCTGCTACCTCCGCTTGTAGAATAGGTATGAATGCCACAGTGAAATTGAATAACCTTTTTACCGCTTTAAGCTTTACTAGAGCTGTATAAGACAGTACAGGCTGCAGGCTGTAAAAATTTAGTTACTTCCTCTGTGCGGCAGCAGTCGTGTTACCTACTTGAGGGGGGGGGGGGGGTACCTTAAATCTCCTGCTTTTGATCTATAAGGCATGGTTACCGGAAAGCTAAATATTCGCCATAAAACATTCAACAACAACAAACTAAATTGGTGGCATATTTCCCACCAGAGAGCATTAATTATAAGTAGGTAAACACGAAACGTCACGGGAACACGCATTTATCACTATCAAAATCTGAAAGGAACACAGACTACTCCATAAATTATAGCCAAGAATGAGCAGTGCACGTTGTAATTGTATCAATAGCTTTAGTTACTGGTAAATTCTATGACGCTTGTTGGAAAAAGTGGTTGATTTGTTTCTAAGGATCAAGGTTTTTTTGTATAATAATAATTTATTTAATTCAGGCAACAAAAATTGACAAAATAGTCAATCGTTTTCAATAAAAATGTATTCTTGACTGTTACGACTCTTGTCTGTACGTAGTCTGGGAGTAGAATCTAAGTATAATTCTTCGGTATGGATTCGTCTGAAGATATGTATGTTAAATTATTACTGTATTGATTTTTGGATCTAATTGACATGCCTTTGTGACTGCAAAAGCTGACTTTATGTGCCTGGTCTTTCGATATTTAAACTAAAACTATTTCTCTTGAATATTAATAAATCGAACACGAAGCATTGTGTGTTTTTCAAGATTCTTACCAGTTTGATACCATAAACTCAAAGCAAAAATTATTATGTTTCATTTAATACTACTAACATTCTTACGTTCGAGGAGTAGTGTAAAAAGAATACTAAAATTATCACATCACTGTGTAAAAAGTTGCTTTCAATTCTGTTTTGGAATATAGCAAATTTTGGAACAAGAAACTTGCATTGTGTAAATCTACAGAATGACACCGAATTCAAAACTACCTACTTCTATATGAAATACTTTAGCTATTCAAAATTAAGCCAAAAATATGTGTACAAGTTTAGATTTTACCCTTTAAAAGTACCGCGGAAACATTACTGTTGGTTTTCCGACGCACTACTTTTTCAAAAGGATTTTTTTGGTTTGTTAGAACACCCTCTGAAAATTGCATGTAAAATGATTCATGTTCTCATCTCGGCACATACAGCGTCCCGGTTGGCCGCATTCATTACAGAATCTAAAGTTTATGTTCTACAGTAGCAGGATTAGAACTTTTTGAATACGGTGGTCTGCATGCGAGTAAAGCATTTTTTAACCCAATAACAAAAGTGGATTGTTTTAAGTTTCTCCCTACCCGAGCTCCGCATTTATTTATAGAAGCGAACAAATATGTATCAAATGTACTTTTCCTTTTGACTGCCTCGTTGATTTAGTAGCGAATTTGTGCCTTGCGTTGATGAGGTCGGATTCGCTTTGGGCCCAAACAACTATAAAGTGGGTCCCACTAAAAGAGGTGGGTAGACGAACTGGACTTCTATGCCAAGGATTGGCTTCAGCTTGCACTGGACCGGGATAGGTGGAAGAATCGAGGGGAAGCCTTCTCCTTTAAGTGGGACCCTATACTGTCCCACAGCTAGGCAAACGCTTTTTCTCACAAATCGAGTAGAGACAAATTTGGTGTATACTTTGAGCGATTTAAAGTTTTTTGCATTAGATTCATATTTGGTCTACGCAAATATGATCACAATTCTGAATTTCGATTAAGACTCAAGTGGTAACCAATTCTACACCCTCACACCTATATTCCCCATAGGGGGTGGCAGAGGTGTACTGAGTACACCCACGTTTCGCTGACGATGTTAGGTCCCATATAAAAGGGGGGAGCCTATTGCCATATACCGGCCACAATTCCAGACTCCGGACTCATACTGGGAATTTTTTGTTAGAAAAACTCCATTTGTCCGACCTATGATTTGAACCCAGGACCTCGTGATCACAAAGCGATGCGGTTTGCCACCAGACCAACAAGGCAGTAACCAATTCTCTTCTTTATAGTATGTTATTTTTTCCGACATCGCCCTCTTACCTCAAAGAACAATAGTTCTTTGAGGTTATTATAGGCTTATTTTAATAATATATATATAATAATCCTTCACGAAATACATTCAAGATTTCTAAGATCATCGGAGAATCTAAAGCCGAAAACCCTAATGCATTCTACCAACTACTTCGGTAAATCCTATTTCAATCAAGCTGTTTGCTTGTGGAATGCATTGCCTGTGACAATCCGTCGAGCACATTCGTTAGCGTCCTTGAAAAAAAAAGGTTTACCACCACTTTCTTCATTTATAAACGTTCTACTGCACACTATATCTGTAATGTGTGTAAGATATATTTATATATTTGCATAGTATTATATGTGTATATATGTATGTATAAATCAATCAATCAGCCTATCGCAGTCCACTGCTGGACATAGTCCTCTCTTAACACGCGCCATTGCACACGGTCCTCCGCCTTCCGCATCCAGTCTGTCCCAGCGACCTTTTTGAGCTCGTCGGTCCATCTAGCTGGGGGCCGTCCTACCTTACGCTTACCAAGTCGCGGTCTCCACTCTAGGACACGCTTGCTCCATCGGCCGTCGGTCCTTCTGCAGATGTGACCAGCCCATTGCCACTTTAGCTTACTGAGTCTGCGAGCTATGTCGGTAACTTTGGTTCTTTGTCGGATTACCTCGTTACGAATTTTATCCTTCAAAGAGACGCCGAGCATAGGTCGCTCCATAGCCCGCTGTGCGACTTTGAATTTGTGGACTAGTCCCACTGTGAGTGGCCACGTCTCAGCCCTGTAAGTCATAACAGGTAGGACGCATTGGTTATAGACTTTAGTCTTCAGGCATTGCGGTATAGGCGAAGAGAAAACGTGACGTAGTTTGCCAAATGCTGCCCAACCTAATTGGATCCTGCGGTTGATTTCTTTCTCGAAGATGTTTCTACCAAATTGGACAACTTGTCCAAGGTAGGCATATTCCCGAACAACTTCGAGCATCGAACCATCGACGTAGATCGGTCCCGGCGTGACATGTTCATTAAACATGATCTTGGTTTTATCCAAGTTCATGCCGAGACCGACACCTCGAGAGGCTCCATTTAGGCTATGCAGCATTTCGCTTAACTGTTCCAGTGACTCTGCCACGATGACGATATCATCGGCAAACCGAAGGTGTGAGATGTATTCGCCGTTGATGTTAATGCCCCGCCCAGTCCAGTCCAGCGTCTTGAAGACGTCTTCGAGTGCATTGGTGAAGAGCTTGGGGGATATTACATCCCCCTGTCTTACCCCTCGACGCAGCTCGATCGGGTTGGTCTTTTGGTCTTGGAGCTGGACGGTCATTGTGGCGGTATCATACAGACATCTCAACACCTCGATATAACGCCAATCGATGCCACATCGCTGAAGAGCATCCAAAACCGCCCAGGTTTCGATGGAGTCGAAGGCTTTCTCGTAGTCCACGAAAGCCATACACAGCGGCTGATTGTACTCTTCGGTCTTCTGTACAATCTGCCGAACAGTATGGATGTGGTCCACGGTGCTGTAGCCTTTTCGAAACCCGGCTTGTTCCGGTGGCTGGAACTCGTCAAGTCTTCTGGCGAGGCGGTTTGTGAGTACTCTCGAGAACAACTTGTAGACGTGGCTCAGGATTGAGATCGGTCTGTAGTTCAGCAAGGTTTTGTCACCTTTTTTGAAGAACAGAACCACCGCACTCCCGCTCCACGCTTGAGGTGTTAAGCCCTGGTGGATGACGGAATTAAAGAGACTCGCTAGCTTTTTCAGGATTGGAGTCCCGCCTGCTTTTAGGAGCTCAGTGGTGATTCCGTCATCGCCTGGCGACTTGTTGTTTTTGAGCTGCTCGAGAGCCACTCTGATATCGTCCTGGTTGACATCAGGGATGTCTTCCGTGTCGTGGCGTGTGAGTGGGGCTCTGTGGTCGTCAGCGCTGGGTCTCGTGGGTTTAGTCATCCGTGATGCGTACAGGTCTTTGTAGAAACTCTCAATTTCCTTGAGTATCTCGAACTTGGAGGTTACGGTTTTGCCACCCGCAGTTTTAAATGTTTTGTATGTATAAATGTTGTGTTATAACTTTGATATGTGTGTGGGTAGTATGATTACAATATGTTTTATGTAGGTTTAAAGTGTACGCCACCAAAACTGCCCTATCCCTTATATTTCTTCTTCGAATGCATTGGTTGTCTGAAAACAAATGCTTTTAACAATAAGACCGCCAATTGTACCTAGATTTTGTTAATATTTTTATATGTAATTAAGTGTAATATCGCTTGTGTACAATAAACTGTACTTTATCTATCTATCTAATCTCTCTCTAGCTCTGGAGTATGTATATACTCCACCAAGCGGACCCAGTGCGGATAGGTAGAGGCAGATTTGTGACCACCTACTGTCGTAATCTATCAAACCGCCTAATATGTGTAAAAATTTTAATGCTTGCGGATTCTTTTTATTTGTTTGTAGGGACCTCTTTAATATCAAATTTGGTTTAAACCATCAGGGCCTTCAGACGATATGACCAAATAAGCAAGTTACGATATATTCGTGAAATTATCGTTTAATGGTACTCGGGTGGCATAGATAATACCATTTACGAAGTTTAGGCAGTTATCGTAACGCACCGCGTTTGATAATAGCGAATAAGGGCCTTCATATGTCATGAAATAATGTTATTTTCAGGCGTTTACTAGGATACCTAAAATATTAGCATCTCAAAAAAACAGCTTTTTATATTACTTAAGATAGAAATGCTCTCGACAATATCCCTTTACATAAATTGTGCTTGCTATGTTACATTGCTCCAACAAAATCTGAGTGATTAATGCTTTTCAATTCATGATCTAAAAGGCGAAGGGGGCATGAATACCCGTTTACTGTGGTTCAGAGAGTGGCTCTCACCCACATCTATACAGCACAACCGCACTAGAAGGGGACTTGAATACTGGGGTGACGGAAGCTGAACACAGTATTTCCCCCTTTTGAAACGCCACAGGAATTGTGTTTGCTAGTGTCAAGTGAAGTGATAAAACCGACCCTGTATTGTACGGCGGTTAGTAGCTTACTATTCATAAAGGAGCCGCTAAATGTGCGCTGTGATTTTGGAAAAATTTGGATACTTATTTTAGAATATGGATACTGGCCGGTCAGTATATTAAAATATGTTTTTTTTTTCTTTAGTATAGCCGGTATCATGTGGGCCATTCCGCTTACTGGTTTATTTATTAATTTGGATCTCTAACAGATGACATACACAGCGAGTGATTTAAGTAGTCGCTAGTTAAATAATAGTAGGTATAATTATGAAATAAATATTTATTTTAGTCTGTAACGTACACAAGAGTGTACGTTTTAAACACAAAAAAATCTTAGCCTATTTAGAACCAGTCTAAGTATGTCCATTGATAAAAAGAAGCAATCTATCTGACAAGTAGGTATGTTAATTATCTTATGAAAGTATGAGTGGCAGTATAGTATTAAATATTGAGGAGTGGATATAAACTAAGACGTTTAGCATTATATCCTAAAAAAAGAATATATAACTACTAACTGTACTTTATGTAATTATTGAACGGAGAATGCGCGTGAAGTCCGATGGAATGTTGTGCGAGGCACAAGGGGGTTTCAGGTCTGGAAGAGGATGTTCGGATCAAGTCTTCTCACTCCGCAACATCGTAGAGAAGCATCTGGCAGTGGGCCGAAAGGTTTTCTGCGGTTTTGTAGATCTGGAGAAGGCATTTGACAGAGTTGTGCGAAAGAGACTTTGGGACATTTTGCCAGAGTATGGTATAAATGGCACTCTGTTGCGAGCCGTCCAGTCCACTTATGTGGACTGCAAGGCATGCGTACGGGTGGGTGGTAACAGGTCACCCTGGTTTGACGTTAAAATCGGCGTCAAGCAGGGTTGCGTGTTGTCCGCTAGACTGTTTATAATATATCTGGACAAAAGTCTTCAAAGACTGAAAGCGATGAATGAAGGTGTACAAATGGGTGACTTAGTGGTAAACCATCTACTTTATGCAGATGACGCGGTTTTAATAGCGCCAACAGCCACTGATCTGCAAACACTAGTCACAGTTATGAAAGACGACTGCATGATCAATGGCTTACACTTGAATGTGAAGAAAACCAAGATTATGGTTTTTGAAAGGGAAGAAACCAGAACGAATGTAAGGATTGTGGTTGGTAACGATGTGCTGGAGCAAGTGAATGAGTTTGTATATCTTGGATGCGCCTTCAGTAAGGATGGGAAATACACCGCTGACATAGAGAGAAGAGTGAGTGCAGGGAACAGAGTGAATGGTGCGATGGGAAAGCTACTCGGGAGCCGGCACTTAAGCCATAAGGCGCAGCTGGCCATACATAACGGAGTTCTTGTCCCAACGCTGTTATATGGTAGCGAGAGCTGGGTATGTAAGAAGGAGAATGAAAGTAGGATAAATGCGGTAGAAATGCGAGCTCTGCGGAAGATGTGCGGAGTGAAGCTGACCGACCGCATTAGCAACAGCATAGTAAGACAGCGAGTAGGTATGAAAGATAGTATCGGTGTAAAGATGAGAAAGGGCATGCTCCGTTGGTTCGGGCATATAGAAAGAATGCCAGAGGAAAGAATGACAAAACAGATATACAATGTGAAAGTGGAAGGATGCAGGTACCGGGGAAGACCTAGACTATCTTACCACGACCAAATAAACCGAGTCTTATCTGATGGAAAAGTCAAGAGTCTCCGTAACCGGCGAGCGTGTATGAGACGAACTATGAGAGTCGAGGAAGCCAGAGAGGTATGTAAGGAAAGAACCTGTTGGAACTCTGTACTCTCTGCCTACCCCGCAAGGGATCTGGCGTGAGGTTATAGATAGATAGATAGATGTACTGTATATCCTAAGATAGATTTGATATAGTTACATGCAAAATTCTAATATTGGAGCGCCAGATTTTTCCAAGATTATATAGCTATCGGTCGTATGAGCAACCTTCTGTATCTACCCCCAACGTATTCAACCAAAACGAAGTACATTTAATAATCTTTATATTACACTCAAATCTCCGAGGAACCGAATAAGTTTTAGCATAAAAGCCTTCTTTCTCACGCCACTAGGTGCGCGGTGGGTACTAAAAATCAGTGTATACAGCCGTATATAAAAATGAACGAGTCGTATTTCGGTTGTGTGCGTTCTCAATTAAAACATTAGCGGTCGTCGGGGCCTGAAATTTCCTTTTTACATGCGTGCCCGCACCGAGTGCCGCATGCGAAATAAATCTAGTAAATTATATTAATCTTGTCGTTGAGTAATACGGGTATAAGTCAGAGTAGACTTTCTGTATTTTTAATTTATATCGAATATATAACGAACAGTGATTTTTAACAACATATACAAGGTGTAACATATGAAATAAATACTGAGTTTTTAGATTTACGCGAATATTACACATGAAATAAAACTATTTTACGGATTTTATCGCGTCCCTTCCGTGACCATGGGTGCTGCAAAGCACTCGAAACGTCGGGAACTAAAAATATTTTTATTACATATGAACTAAAACTATTTTTCGGATTTTATCGCGGTTTTTTTTTTATTTCAAGTTTAAGTAACATAATTATCGCAAGACCTGAAAGCAGTTTGTTCTATATCGGCAACTGAACAGATTCCAATTATATTTAACCGACTTCAAAAAGGAGGAAGATCTATATTCGTCTGTAGGTATTTTTTTATGTATGTTCACCGATATTTTCGTCAATTGTGGACCGATTTTAATGATTTTTATTGCATTGTGTTCAGTATAGCTCCAAAGATAAGATACACCAGGGGACTCCATAACAACATACAACATAAATTTGTTAATTGAGTTCTTGTGGGTTTTTATGTTTTATAATCCTATAGGTACCTTACTTTAGAACTAAGCAGAATGTTAGCCGGCTTCGAAAAATAAGGTGTTTCATAATTCTTCTGGGATTTTTTTTATAATTTCTTTGGTTATAAACCGATTTTGATGATTCTTTTTTGCATTGGAATTGGTTTAGCTCTAAGGTGGTCCCATTTTAACATTATCGGTATTGGATCTTAGATTTTGAAGATCCACCAGGGAACTCCTTAACGACAAACAATACGAAAGTGTAAATTGACATATTATAGGTATTACGTCTATCCTATAGATAACCTACTATAGAACAAAGCAGAATATTAACCTACTTCAAAAAAGGACAAGATACATAATTTGTCTGTGTTTTGTATCATTTCTTTGCTTATGAACCAATTTTGATGATCCTTTTTGCATTGGGTACAGTATAGCTCCGAGGTGTCCCATTTTAATTTTTTCGGTATTGAACCCTGGACTTTGAAGATACACCCCTTGATGGCAAACATCACGACTGTGTAAATTCAGTTTTTATGACTGTTACATCAATCCAGTGGGTTCCTTATAATATAGGTATACAAATATTGAAAATTAATTCACTCATCACTAAAAACTGTAAACAGTATAGGCTGATATATCACTAAGGTGTATGAATTCTGTTATACATATACACAAGTCATAATAGACTATAATAATATTAGCCCTGCTATAAAAACTGTCCTTCTGTTGGGAACGGGCCTCCTCTCAAACTGAGAGGGTTTAGGCCATAGTCCGCCACGCTGGCCCAGTGCGGGTAGGCGAACTTCACACACCTTCCAGAAACTCTTAGGCATGCAGGTTTCCTCACGATGTTTTCCTTCACCGTTAAAGCAAGTGATAGTTAATTTTTAATACGCACATGCTTTCTAAAAGACAGAGGTGCTTGCCTTTGAACCCAAGACGTCTGACTTTGCAGACCGACGGTCTAACCGCTACGCTATCACTACTTTTTTTACATAATAGACTTACAATATATATTTTTTATGAATATACTTACATACGAAAGGGTAATTTAGTAGTTAAGTACATATTCAAAGCACTTTTCATTGTCCACATTTTACGAAAGTGCTGTTTTCAAAGAACGATTGGAACTATTTTTGTAATTTTCAACTCCTTAAAAACTTTTTTTACGCTCATTTACGAGCTAATTTTTCATTTAATCTTATTTATAAGAATTATGGTAATTAATTGGAATCTGCACCCTTACTCTTCAGAAATTGGTATTGTCCCCATTAAATGAGCTGGCCATTTCATTAAATTTTAAATCGATTTAACTGCAAATTGGATACTGATTGGATGTGCCAATTGCCGGCGCTCGGTGGCTTAAAAAAAGTAATGCTTCGCTTGCCACTAGGCAAGAGAGTCAAATTATACTCATCCGAGTCAATTATCTTACTTAGCACTTAGCGACGTAAAAAACAAACTCCGTCACGCCTATAGTCCCTAAGCGGGGTCGGCAAAAGGTGTACTGTGTACACTCAATTTTTGTCGGCAAGGTTGGCTATGTAATAACATAGGACCTAACATTGTCGACAATACATGGGAGGGAAGTCAGCTGTATAGGGACTGAGCGCATTGCCATCCAATCTGTGTTTACACGAATTTCTTACCTTCTCCGTACTTTAATATCCACAAGAACTTTCAATTTCCGTCGATAAATTAAAATTAGTTCTCATCAAAACTACTTCGTTTTCAGAACAAAGTGAACTTCAAATTAATAACTTTTGCGATAGACAAGTTCAATTTCAGACCGGAAAACTGAAATTGTGTAAATTGATAATTTAGTCAAACTTATTCGATAGATATTTAATTTGGAACTAGTTTATTACGTCAACAGTGACTGTCTTTAGGAGATTTATTGAAACTATGGTTATTGGGTGTTAAATTGAGTTAAATTATTATTGGCTCATACATTATTGCTTAGATATAATGTTTATCAGAACTCTCATGTGTTATTCTTATTATGGAAACTAGAAGACAGACCAGTGTACAGATCAATAACTGGGTGGGTGGATAATATATCGGGAGTTGGTGGAAGAGCTAAGGTTGGCACAGGACCGCAATAAAGGCCACCAAAAGGGGGAAATTTACTCTCTGCAGTGGGATATAGAAAGCTAATGTTGATGATGATTATGGAAACATTACAATAGTTTAACTACGTCTTAGCAGCCGTATAAATGTTATTGTTCTAAGGAGTATAACTCACTTAGGGACTGTGTATGTTTATTAAAAGGATTTCAAGAACGAAAAATATATTAATCACGGGTGAGATTCGATATAGATAATTCTTCGAAATCAATATAAATACGTCTGTATTCAATCTTCGATATATCAATTTTAGTGAACGTATATTTCCAAGATTACTAAGACAACAAACAACTGAACAAGATCACAAAAGCTAGCTATCATTGTAAACAACATATTATCGATATAAACGAAGAATAACACTTTTATTTTCGAACCAATCTCAATTAGGTAAGTAACCCATGTAATTACTTAAAGTCCCCCAACAAAAAGAACCAGCGCTTATTCCCTATGACCAAACGTGCCACGTGAAATGATCGTACCCTATATGCTACTGGAATGCAGAGTTGAGTAAAAATTCATTGCGAAAAAACTAAATTGCAACGTAATAGAGATTTATTAATGTTAAATTACAAGGGTATATAACATAGAAACACTTAAAACTAAAAATAAAATAAAAATAACATTAATCAAAAAGACCGCATCCGCGTGGAATGGTGGTAAAAATGCTGGCTAAGTTTCTTTACTGAATAAACAAACTAATCTTTTGAGCGAGGCAATCAATGCGAGTGTTCTTTCATTTGTAAATATTTATTTATATTTATTGCAATTAAATATTTCAAATTTTATTGAGGTTTATTTTTGTATTTTAGTTTCCCGACGTTTCGAGTGCTCTACAGTACACAAGGTCACGGGAGGGACTGATGCGTTCGACATCCAAAAGTCATTTTTATTCCGGAGTACCTTACATACCTTAAGGGGATTAATTTAATTGCATTTGGAATTTCAATAGATTGATCCTACAGTTAAAAAAAAGCTGCGCTGTGCGACGGGAGCGTGACAGAAAACAAACAAGAACCCTTATTTATGAATTCATGTAGTAATCGTAACGCGCTACGTTGCGTGTTTAATTAGTAGCAAATAAGGATCAAATACGTTTCCTCGGCTACAAAGGGAATTTCGGCAAACTCCACGAAGGGTCTAAAAGTAAAAGTTAAACACGGAAAAAAGATTTGACCCTCCAAAGTTTTGGGGGCACCTGACGTCTACATTGGGGAAATGTCTTTATCTTATTTGATGTTACTTAAACTTTATCTACATCTGAACGCACGTAGAATTGGTAATGACAGGTATATTTATGAGGTCGGCTGATTAGTTTTTCGGTAGTCGAAATTGGATGCTGAAGTTTTGTGAGATATGCGTCTGAAATTTTATGATTGGATGTAAAAAAAATCAAATTGCAAACAAAATGTGAGTGAAAAATAGAACCGCAGAGAGAACAATAGCTCTTTTATGCATTATAATTAAATTTAATTAGATTTTGTTTATTTTTGTCTTGATGGCGATATGCGATGTTTAGTCAACCAAGTTCTTGAAGTCTTTCCTATACTGTCCCATTTCTGAGCCTTTGCTAAGAAGGCCTTTGCCTTTTCTCACAATTATTTATGAAAGAGACTAGGTACTCCGCCACGTACATCTAGTGCAGGTAGGAGGAGGCCGGTTTGTGGTTACCTGCTGTTGGAACTTATGCCGCCTATAAGTCATTAACGACTGCCACCGCTTTAAGCAACCAGCCAGGACCAACGGTTTAACGTATCTTCTGAAGCATGGAGAAGCTCATAACTAGAATAGTAACAAATGGTCACCCATGAAAGACGGACCGAGCCGAACACTGCTTGGCTATATCGCCACAAATACTTCGGAATATTTATTAAACAGAAGTAATTAAAAACGGCAGTTACAATTACTAGTAATAGAATTTTCGTGGAAATTGTATTAACGGACATAATTAAGGGATGATGTCTGGGAATACTAAATTGGATTTCAGCTTTAATTAAAATCTATGAAACGTGTGCGTTAGGTTTTAAATTTTTAGTGTTTGTTTTATATTGATTATAACTCTTAAACAATGTTAATGTGATGCTTTTTAGGAAACAGAAAATGATAACAGTTTATTTTTCAATAACTTTTATCGTTGTTTTGGTTTGTGTTTTAATACGAGTTCAAGGAACAACCGAGGTTCCCAATTCGTCTTTATATATTGTTTTTTTTGGCATGACTTCTTTGTTCATGAACTGATTTTGATGATTCTTTTTGCATTGGATACCTTGGTTAGATTAATCTCATTTTAATTTCGTTAGTATTAGACCTTGGACTTTGGAAATACACCAGAGAATTCTTTAAAAGCAAACACCGCGAATATATAGAATGAGTTATTATGGACAATTATATCAAATCTATAAAGGCCTTCTTATAGAACTAGCTGTTTCCCGCGGCTTCGCACGCGTTTATTTTGTAATTTGACATAGCTAGGTAGGACTTTTTGGGATAGCATTATTCCAAGACTTAAGAGACACCTTCACATTAAGTTTCTTTTAAATCCGTTCAGCCGTGTTAATATGGAGAAATAAAAACAACCATCCCCCATGGATCCTGCATTTCCCGAGCTCAAAAGTAGTCTTAAACAATCTCTGAGAAATCCTCCATTTTCCAGTGATAGTGTATTTAATTCTAATGTTCTTGAAATTAACACGGACAAACATATTTTTTATTTTGTCCGTACGTATGCGCATAAAATATATTCTTTATTTCAAAATCACAAATCCCAAATGAATACTCCCGTGCGTTATGCGGGGATCGTACCTGCGACTATTTGACAAAGCAAGTTAAGCAGTCTACCTTTCTTCCCTTAAATCAAGTCTTCTATGTTTTGCAAAATTATTTCTACAGTCAACTTAAATATTACTAAATTTTCGTTGTAGAACAATTTCAGCATGAGCCAAGGATTCCAGTCATCTGTAAAGAGGAAGAGGGAAATCGAAAGATGATTGAGATTATTAATATCTTCGGGCCTTCATGCAGGCCGGTAAAAACCCACCAAATGCATATAGGTGTGATTTTACATACCACTTAGATGGATAATATCGGCATGATATAGTGCGCAAATAAAGTTACCTATTTCAAATTATTATTTCACGACTTAAGATACTTTAATACGACCTAATAATATATATTATCATGTCAGATCCTTTGCGGGGTAGGCAGAGTTCCAACAGGTTCATTCCTTACAGACCTTTCTGTCTCTTTCCACTTTCATAGTTCGTCTTATACACGCTCGCTGGTTACGGAGACTCTTGACTTGCTCTTCGGATAAGACATGGTCTATTCATGATAAGATAGTCTAGTTCCCGATATCTTTGATCTGTTCTAGGTACACTAACATCAGAAAGCGGCGTGTAAATATGTATATGTCGGCGTGGTTATTATCTGTGGAAAATGTAGCTAGGGTGTAAGACTAAAGTACTGGACGCCAAACTATTCTTAGTTTTCTTAGTTTACGATAGCATTGGATCGGAGTGCTTTTTTTTATACCGAGCGAGCACTATTCTATTGACTGATTTACATCGTGTTTACTGGGCACCATATCTTTTGGAGTACAAGGTACTATCTGTACCTCGGGGTACGGGCACTTTGTGTTAAATACAGTTGTTTGTATGTGTGTGAATGCGTATGTTGTTGTCTGTGAGGCCAGTGCAGCTATTTTTCTCTCTCACCCTTTTTCGCCGCAGCCAAGGGGTAAAGAGGGTATAACCAACTCCAGGGCGCCACTAGGAGAAACGGGGTCGTTTTCAGAGGTCAAGGGCGTGCTTAGACAATCGTCATGGGAGAGGGTATGAACTAGGTGTGTGTATTCACAGTGGTGTTCGGCATCAGCTGGCGAGTAAAGAATTATTTGGTCTTTAAAGCGATTGTCATGCCCGAGAATCACGAGAATGCTTAAAGTAGTATTTTGTGCTGCAATACGTTAAAGTCTGAAAGATATATTTTATAGACCTCCGGCTTACGAAAGTTATTAGTCTTGGGATTGTGACATCCAGTGAAGATGGCAAAAGTATTTGCAGTCAGCCTATTGCGGCTGATACTGTGTCAACAAATAACAATGCTTGAGATTTAGCTGATATTAGTCACTAATTGTGGTGCATCTCCATTATAATAATTCGAGGACAGTCCCATTCTTGAGCAAGTTAAAATTGGTATAATAATACCATTATTGTTTGGCAGAAACCTGTGGATGATGGAAAATGACGGAAAATGCGGTAACTTCAAGGTTAGCCGAGCATGGAAGCAATGATGATAATGGCGTATTGTGGAGAAAATATTGTGAGAAAAATTATCACCCATGTTACAGTGATCTTTTCAAGGATCAGCTGGGCATGTGGTGGTTGAGTTTAATGGACAAAGGTGGCAATGATGGTGATGATGTAACAGTGGTACCTCGATGTTGGGATCAGCTGGACGTGCGATGGTTACATGTGCAGGTAAATTGAGGTGGTGATAATGTCACAGTGGTACCTCGATGTTGGGACCAGCTGGACATGGGGTGGTGACGATTAATAATGATAATAATAACTCATTTAATTCAGGCGATTAAGTAGTCATTTTGAGAAAGTGGTCATTCTGAGCCTATATTAGGTTACTAGATTTGGTGGTTGATGATGCTGAAGATGTCGGTAAATATTATGTACAAAATGTAAACGAGATTTACTTTCAGGTCCGAAGGAATGGTTAACGAAATGTGCGCACGATTGGCGCCCGAGGACGGGCGCATGTCAGGTTGGCCGTGTCGGCGTGGTTATTATCTGTGGAAAATGGTGCGCGGGTCGTCCGCTAGTCAGCGCTACGGCCGCGTGCTGACGGAACGCGAGAGTCAACGGGATTTTGAATTAGGAAGATGGACAGAACATGGAGAACGATGCGATGACGACGTGTCAAAATGGTCGTCCTGCCCTTTTGATAATTAAATGGTGGATATTGTGTTTCATGTGGATAAGTTATGTGATTAAATAACTGATGGGCAATTATTGTGTTTAGCTGTTTGGAAACCTAACCCCGCGCATGTCTGAGTCTAAAGATTGAGCTCTTGTGCTAGTTTGTTTGGCCATCTGACGACATATATTTCTTTTTTGCTACCGTTTTTTTTATTAATCTTTGCTGTTGTTATATATAATTATGAATATTGTATATAATTTGTGAAACTATAAATAGTTGTTGTTCTACGTCCATCCACTTTCGCATTGTATACCGGTGTAGATTTTTTGATATTAAGTTTGCTTATAATCTGTTCAGCCGTTTTAGTATGAAGAAATAATAATAAATAACGGCGAGCGTGTATGAGACGAACTATGAGAGTGGAGGAAGCCGGTTAGGTATGTAAGGAAAGAACTCTGTACTCTTTGCCTACCCCGAAAGGGATCTGGTGTGATGATATAGATAGATAGATAGATAGATAGAAATAACATAGATATAATAGATAGAAATAAAAGATATTCCACAGAAGTATGTTTCGAGATAAAAAGTGTTTTGTTTTATTTTACTATGTAAGACACCTTTATATTAAGTTACAATTAAATTTGTCTAGCGATAATATGAAGACCTAACAGGGAGACTAACTATTCCGGTAGAACCGTGTAGTAAATATATATTTCATACTTTGTCAACTTCCACCAGACTTATTTCCCTATAGACTAACTCTATCACTGGGTTCAGTCTTAGCCCCGCTTAGCCCGCACAGGTGGTCTTTGTAAAATATAAACTAAACTATATCGCGATCCTATTCAACTAACGGCGTCTCATAAAAAACGTTTACAATATCTTGCTTTTCAAGAAGGATTATCAGTTCATCTATTTATTTTTAAATTATCTATAAAATATTTCTGATTTAAATCTTCTCTACCTACCCTGTCAAAGATTATAATCTAGCTTAATAGTATCTAACGGTACATTGCCAGCTAAATATGTAGCAAAGTGTTGTCAGTACATTTTGTGTTAGTCTTCTCGTAAGATATTCATCGTTATTACAGTTTCGTATCCGGCCCATTCATCGTTCTCTACAGAAGAAACAATCCTGAATGCATCATCGGTTCATGCACAAAACCATGTTTAAGTGTTTAAATCAAACATGTATGAACAATTTCGAGTGAGTGCTTTTAACCTCTGGAAAGTTTTTCTTGCGGAGACGGACCTGAGTCCAATATCAATTCATGGAATTCATGTATAGGCAAAATCACATATTTTACATCGTAACATTGCAGTTCGGAACAAACAGTAATAAAGTTTTATGGTTTATCCCGCGACAATGTAGTAAGTTGATTTAGAAACAATGAATGATTTATCAAAATCGACTTTCTGTTTCTGTCCTCAAAAACTGTTAGATTTTACGAAAATATAAGTATGCAGAGTTGTGATCTTTTGTACAGGCTACAATTACACAAAATTTCATTGAAGTCCATCAAACAGATTCGAAGTAACGTGTCTTTTTAGAAATCCAATGTTTTGCTTATTTTCGTCTTTTCTGAAGAAACTTTTTAATTTTCAAAATAAATAAATACTCTACAACGTGTTAGCTAACATTATAAGGTATCTGCATACAAAGTTGCATCAAAATAAGCCTGGTAGTTTTTGCGTGATGCTGGTTCATCCCCTCCGACAGACAGACAGACAGACTGACAAACAGATACGAAAGCCAAAAATTGCAGAATTAACTTCTACGTCGATAGTATGATACCCCTGGGTTATTTCCTAAAAATATTCCATGTACAGACACGACTTCCTTACAGTTTTATTATATGTATAGACTAAGACACATAATATGATATAGAGATATAAATTAATACGTGACTTATCTGAAGGGCAAGTCAAGATTCTCCGTTACCGGTGAGCGTGTATGAGACGAACTATGAGAGTGGATGAAGCCAGAGAGGTCTGTAAGTAAAGAACCTGTTCGAACACTATACTTTCTGCTTACCCCAGAAGGGAGCTGGCGGAATAATATAGTTAGATAGATAAATATAAATAATTGCTTTCATTATAATCAACATCATCAGCCTATAGCAGTCCACTGCTGGACATAGGCCTCTCCAAGTACACGCTACTGGGTACGATCCTCAGCTACTCGCATCCAGTTTCTGCCAGCCGCCCTACGAAGGTCATCGCTCCACCTAGGCCGAGGGCGTCCTGCATTACGTTTGCCAGTCCGTGGTCTCCACTCACGAACTCGTTTGTCCCAGCCGTCATCGGTTGTTCGGCTAATGTGATCGGCCCATTGCCACTTCAGCTTATTAACCCGGTGGGTTATGTCGATAACTTTGGTTCTCTGTCGAATGACTTCGTTCCGGATTCTATCCTTCAGAGGAACTCCGAGCATAGCCCTTTCCATAGCTCGCTGAGTGACTTTAAATTTATAGACCAGTCCAACCGTGAGTGTCCACGTTTAGGCTCCATATGTCATAACGGGCAGGACGCACTGATTGAAGACTTTTGTCTTTAGGCTTTGTGGAATAGGCGATTTAAATACTCGAAGTAATTTCCCAAATTTTTTTTTCCCATATTCTTCTGTTAACCTCTTTCTCGAAGTTATTTTTCCCCAAATGCAGAGTTTGCCCTAGGTAAACATATTCTTGAACAACCTTAAGAGTAGCGCCATGTATTGCAACAGGTTCCGGTACTACATGTTACAATAATACTATATACAAGCTGTAACATAATTAACGCAAGACCTGAAAGTAGTTGTTCTAAATGGGTAACTGAATTGATTTCAACAATTTTTTTTATATTTTACAATTTTTTTAAATTTGCAAAAAATGGGTTTACTCCTTCAGTTCGTTATAAAAAACTAAATTTATTCTTGATCCATAGCAATAAGGAGATTTTAAATGCATCCATAAAACGTTTTTCTCAAAACGCACACACACATACAATTTTATTGTTAATTAGGGTATAAAAGTGCTTAAAAAAAGAGCTGAAATCTTTAAATTTGAAAATTTGGTTTTCGTTTTGAATATATGAAGCAATTCTCTGATTGGGGTGTCTGAGGTCTTGCGTTTATTATGTTACACCCTGTATATAAACATTACTTTACCCATCACTTATTTTTAATGATCGATAAAAGCATGAGAGAAAACATCGGTATTATGTACATTGCCTAGATATATAATTATGTTTGACTCGACAAAAAAATTCTATATTCAGACTGAAATAATTTTCAAAGAGTATTACTATAAAATTTCCATGTAGCAAGAATAATGATGTCGATAAACTCGATGTATTTTCATGCACACTCCATCAGGCATCACAAAATCGCATAAAGTAACAAAATAAAGAATAAAATGGTCGCCAAAATTGTATGCATGTCGTTTTCGTGTATTCAGTTTGAGATAAGAGGAAACTTCGGCGAAAGTTAACGATCAAATGCAGTGGTTTTAATATCTTTTGTTGTAATTCGGTTACTGAGCCGTTCGGTTTGTATTAAAGTTTCAATACTTTGTAATGTATAATTTTCTGGGAAATGTTTTGTGATAAGAGATGTGGAAATATCGCGAAATGTAGGCACATGAGTTATGATAACATGATCACGGCATTAGTATATTTATGAATGGCAAAATATACAAATATATGTAAGGGCCGCTGGTGTAGAATGTAAGGTAAAGAAGGTAGAAGGAAGGTAAGAAATGTAAATCCCGCAGGGCTTATACAAAATAAATAATTTGAGTTTGAATGATTCTCGAGTGACGAACACGTACAGGCACTCGGATGAAGTGGTGAGGAGGGGCCCGGTCCGAATGTGGGCTATTTACACCCTAAATAGCTTGTCTAGGTATAATTAATCAAATATACTAATATTGTACGCATTTACATATTACATGAACACACGTTTGCTGTTTGCCCACAGTCCACTGCCTCAATGTATGTTCATAACCGATTACGATAGACGAAATTTGATTTTAGTTGTAGTAAGTAAGTAAACTTTCCGTTAGTTTGATGATTTCCAATGCGTTTGATGTTCTTATTTTCGGTAATAAAAAGGAATATATAATTAAGAGTATGAATAAATGAAAGAAAATTATTAATTATTAAAAGAAAAACACGAGGTTAGACAGATTCCAAAAATAAAAGGATAATATGGGACTATTGGCCATTGTCTTACTTACAGGTTCGTCGACTTGATATTCAAATCGCTCCAACATTTCGTCGCCAATAATATTAATGTTGGGGAAACTTTGTTTTACAACACATGCATAGTTTTCCGACACTCGGATAAGAATTTCCTTCTCCTCGTAACTTTCATGAATGTGTGCAATTTGTTTTCTCTTTTCTTTCCGATGTTGGAAAATGAATCTATTTTAATCTCAAAGTTTTGCTTTAAACTCGTTCTTTTAAGTATAGAATTTTATTGTATTCTTTCCTTTTTGTTGATCGGAACTGGATAAATTAATTAATAAATTTTGTTTTGGTATTACAAAATGTTGGTGGATTTTTTATTTTGATCAATTTTTTTTAAATGTAGCCCCACACTAGGATTTATTCTTGTGTCATGGGTGCGTTTACCAACATGAAAACTCATATACACAAAGACCCAGACCGAAACAAATAATTGTGGATCACACAAAGATTTATCCCGTGCGGGAATCGAACCGGCGAGTGTTTAGACACAGTGGGCGGAGCGGCTTAAGCTCTTAACCACTGCGCTATATCGTCCGTCTAGGGTGTAAGTCCGTCTAGGCTAAATAGTGAGGGCAGTTTTACTTCGATTCGTTTAGTTCTTTCAATGACGATGATTGAGACTATTCTATCAAGTTTATCAGCTACGTACGTTGTTAGTAGTTACTAGTTCGTAATTGTTTCAATATCAATCCAAATAAATTGCATTCATAATACGTATTTCGGAATGTACATGTTTGATCAAATTATTGTATAAGTCTATAACTTTGCCAGGTTGTATGAAAGGTTTTAAATACTTCCTCTTCTTTAATTGTCTTTTACGGCAATTACTCTAAGAAGCGTAATTTTACAGCCCGTCAACCCTCTTCTGAATTTTAGTTTCAACACCAAAGGTGAAACAACAAAAATTCTTCATTAGAAAACCTTTGAAAACATAAGCACAAAATTTACAGTCCATAACAAATTTGGTTCCTTAACGTTCATCCAAAGACAGCACTTAACACTAAAACGGCTGCGGGCAACGACAATATCATAAAAGGTAACCCTGTTCCAGAGAGTCATAAAGTGTCACAATGTCACAACGTCACGGCCGAATTAACGTTTGCAGATTACGATTCCGGGCCAGAGCTGGGTCACTAATAAATCTCGAATGTACTTTGGCTTACCCACGGTTATAAAACTTTACAGCCCTGTGAAATAAATTACCATACATCTAGAACATTTTGGGTGTAGAGGCAATGAGTGGATCCTTAAGAAAATAATGTAATCATGTAATCACACGGTTTATAGGGTGTAGGTCATCATCAGCCAAAAGATTGCAGGACAAATGCTTCTTCCAAAGATCGTCTCGTCTACTGACTTTGTGCTGCATTCAATCAGATTTTACCCGATTACAGGTATTATTCATATTTGTCCTACTTTAACGGTTCGCCTAAGGATTCACAGGCACACCTTTAATACTCTAATTCACAATTGCAAGGCTTTCGGCGAACTCGTAAATTGTCGCTGCATTGAATTAACACTGAAAGAAAGAAAATCTGCTCCAACAAAGTCGTTTGTATCCCGGGGTTATAAAACTTTACAGGCCTGTGAAATACATTTCTATACATCCGAGGGCTAGGCATGAACTCATTTACGTTACCTTAATGCTATCGAGTTGATGTGTGATCCTTTTCACAGTACAAGTTTAATGAAAAAAAGTTGAACGTGAAAGCTCAAATTTCGAGTACGGTACTATGACGTCAAATGGTTTGTGCTGAACCCTTATAGATCGTGATACCAATAGATTGACATTATGGTAACGCTCTGTCGAGAAAGAGGGTTGTTACGATCATATTCATTTTGTGAAATTTTAGTGTGAAAAGGATAAAATATCAACTCGATAGCGTTACGCTAACGTCAATCTGTTCGTGTTAATCCCCTTGTACAGCTTGCGTACAGAGGCAATAATACCGCCTCGCATACAAATGTAACCATTACGCGTGAGATTTTGAATTAATGATGTTATTGCTTCTACTATGTAATGTGGCCGGGTATTGTGTGGCCCATGTGATCCAATGTACGCTCGCTGTTTACTGTGGTTCGTAAAATCAACTTGGACGGTTTGTATTGGCAAAGTTTTGAGTAGTATATCATGTTCGCGGTTTGTTCGTATCGTAACTTTTGGGAACTAGAGCAAAGTTCATGACCGGATCTGTATTAAACTTGGGTGTCTGTTTTAGAAAAGTTATTTTATTTTTATTAATTTAAAGTTATAGATCGTATTTTCATATATTTTTTAAAAGGTAAATAATGAAAAAAGTAAAGAAAGGAAAGCCGACCCCTACAACAATTTAAATCCTAGCGTTAATTAAAGCGTTGCTTAGAAGACTAATCTTCCATATTTTCGGATGAAGGTCGAAATATGTAAATTTAAAAACAACACTTTTAAAAATATACTTTTTTAACCCTGAGCTTTTATTTCAACTACAAAGTTTGACAAACATTATCGGTAACAATTGGAGCAGGTACCTACCAGTACCTACTTAGTTAAGTCAATTTATTCTTACAAACAGAAAATTCGCAACCCGTTTTACTCAAAAAGTAATTAGAATACTCAAAATTTCTATCTATCTATCTAAAGAAAATAAACAGTCATTTATTCGAGTGTTAAAATTAAGCACGCTTTTTTATTTTATTTACTTTTCTTTTGTGGCTGGCTATCACTCCAACTTTCTTTTTCTTTCATATTTTATTCATACCTTTCAAAAAGCATTGGATTAAATGGCGCATTTCCGTGTTTTAATCATTTAGGTAAAATATGGAGCAAGTGAATAAGTTTGTATACGAGTATCTTGTATGCGGCTTCAGTAAGGTTGGAAAATACACCGCTGATATAGAGAGAAGAGTGAATGTAGGGAATAGAGAGAATGATGGAATGGGAAATATATGGCAGTGGGTATAATGGGTCAGTGAGAGTTGGGTATGTAAGAAGCAGAATGAAAGCAGGATAAATGCGGTCAAATTGGAGCTCTTCGGAAGATGTATGAAGTGAAGCTGACCGACCGTATTCTGAACAGCGTAGTAAGAAAGCGTGTAGGCATGAAAGATAGTATCGGTGTAAAGATGAGAAAGGATATGCTTCGTTGGTTCGGGCATATAGAAAAAACGTCGGAAGGAAGAATGTAAAAACATATATACAATGCAAAGGTGAAAGGATACAGGTACCTGGGAAGACCTAGACTATCTTACCACGACCAAATAGACCGTGTCTTATCTGAATGGCAAGTCAAGAGTCTCCGTAACCAGCGAGCGTGTATGAGACGAACTATGAGAGTGGAGGAAGCCAGAGAGATCTGTAAGGAAATAACCTGTTGGAACTCTGACCTCTCTGCCTACCCCGCAAGGGAACTGGCGTGATGATATAGGTACTAAACAACTGTCAAGCCTATATTCCCCAAATGAGGGTGGCAGAGGTTTACTATATACACCCTAAGTTCGCTGACGATGTTAGCTATTAATATAATAAGGGGTTAGTCTATTGCTAGTATTTGTTAGGCTATTCGATACAATTCTGATTACAGAAAATTTTTAACCCCAACAACACGTAGTTCGACCTAGGTGTCGAAAGCCGCGTGGGATTCGAACCTAGGACCTCATGATTGCTGGCCACGCCCTGTTATCTGTCTATCTATATTTATCATCGCGTCAGATCATTAACAGGGTAGGCAGAGTGCACAGAATTCCAACATTCCAAGAATTCCTTCCTTTTATCTAATTGGTGAAATAAAGCTTGAATAGTGAGGTTTTATGAAAATCTATTATTCTATATATTCAAGAGGATGTTCGGATCAAGTCTTCTCACTCCGCAACATCGTAGAGAAGCATCTGGCAGTGGGGCGGAAGGTTTTCTGCGGTTTTGTAGATCTGGAGAAGGCATTTGACAGAGTTGTGCGAAAGAGACTTTGGGACATTTTGCCAGAGTATGGTATAGATGGCACTCTGTTGCGAGCCGTCCAGTCCACTTATGTGGACTGCAAGGCATGCGTACGGGTGGGTGGTAACAGGTCACTTGGTTTGACGTTAAAATCGGCGTCAAGCAGGGTTGCGTGTTGTCCGCTAGACTGTTTATAATATATCTGGACAAAAGTCTTCAAAGACTGAAAGCGATGAATGAAGGTGTACAAAGGGTAACCTAGTGGTAAACCATCTACTTTATGCAGATGACGCGGTTTTAATAGCGCCAACAGCCACTGATCTGCAAACACTAGTCACAGTTATGAAAGACGACTGCATAATCAATGGCTTACACTTGAATGTGAAGAAAACCAAGATTATGGTTTTTGAAAGGGAAGAAACCAGAACGAATGTAAGGATTGTGGTTGGTAACGATGTGCTGGAGCAAGTGAATGAGTTTGTATATCTTTGATGCGCCTTCAGTAAGGATGGGAAATACACCGCTGACATAGAGAGAAGAGTAAGTGCAGGGAACAGAGTGAATGGTGCGATGGGAAAGCTACTCGGGAGCCGGCACTTAAGCCATAAGGCGCAGCTGGCCATACATAACGGAGTTCTTGTCCCAACGCTGTTATATGGTAGCAAGAGCTGGGTATGTAAGAAGGAGAATGAAAGTAGGATAAATGCGGTAGAAATGCGAGCTCTGCGGAAGATGTGCGGAGTGAAGCTGACCGACCGCATTAGCAACAGCATAGTAAGACAGCGAGTAGGTATGAATGACAGTATCGGTGTAAAGATGAGAAAGGGCATGCTCCGTTGGTTCGGGCATATAGAAAGAATGCCAGAGGAAAGAATGACAAAACAGATATACAATGTGAAAGTGGAAGGATGCAGGTACCGGGGAAGACCTAGACTATCTTACCACGACCAAATAAACCGAGTCTTATCTGATGGAAAAGTCAAGAGTCTCCGTAACCGGCGAGCGTGTATGAGACGAACTATGAGAGTCGAGGAAGCCAGAGAGGTATGTAAGGGAAGAACCTGTTGGAACTCTGTATTCTCTGCCTACCCCGCAAGGGATCTGGCGTGAGGTTATAGATAGATAGATAGATAGATAGATGATAGACATTTATCAATCAGATCCAATTAAGATAAATAGCTGGGATGTCTATCATCCCAGCTATTTATCTGAATTGGCACACATATGGGCGCGGACCGAATTGTCTCAAACGCACTTCGAATTCATGGGATTTGTGTCTGTACTGGTCTTCACCATAATGCTCTAACGTACCTGGTGGTCCAAATACTCTCTATATAGGTAGCAGATCGTAGATTCCGAAAGGGTAAAAGATTTTTTATTGTCTGGAGATACGTAAGCCACTCCCAGTTGATTCATTCATCGTTTCAGCTAGCTAGCTAGCATCTCAGCTACTTTAAACATAGGTAATACCTATTTTATTTAATGTTTCCATAAAAATTCCAAACAGCTTTTGGTAATAAGCTTTTCTATTTACGAGTATTGTTACCAAAGTACGAAAGTCGGAGCACTTGCGTGCTTGAAATTTAATTTCATAAAAACGAACGAGCATTACTTACTTCTGAAAATTAAAATGTATCGAACTATTTTGAGACTATTGACAGTTCTACGACATGACGGCTCTACATTTATTTTTTATTAGTAAAGTTGTTCGTATCGTAGATAAATCCAAGCGTAATTTTCTGTTACGTTAATGCGTAGCTTTTGAATTTATTTATTGAATGTCGTCGATATGAATTTGTAAAGGATTTTAAATATAGTTAAATTTAACTAAACTTCAAAAATGGTAAAATTGGGTATTGTACATGTTCGGGTTGAAGCAGGAGTTGTACCTTAATTTTCATGAAATAAAGGTGTCATTGTGCATCTCTACCCTCTGTGTACTCTCTGTACCCGCGTCGTAATGTAAGGTAATAAGGTAATTATCACGTTAACAAAGACATTACGCTTGCCTTATACATTAGTTGAGAACCAGTAATCTTTTAGCGCCTTGTTTAAAACACATTTTAGTAGGTATTCATCCGATGATGCTGATATAGAGAGGGAACGTAGGGCGTTGGCGGTCCGAAATAATATGATAGCCCGCAGGTTTTCTCGCTGCACTAAAGATGTTAAAATGACTCTTTTCAAGGCATATTGCCAAACGTTCTACACATGCAGCCTGTGGGTGAAGTATACACAATGGTCGTACGACGCCCTGCGCGTACAGTATAATAAAGTTTTTAGGGTACTGTTAGGACTTCCGCGCTTTTGTAGTGCATCACAAATGTTTGCTGAGGCCCGCGTTGATGATTTCTACCCAATCATCAAAAACAGAGCTGCCTCAGTCATGAATAGGATGCGTGAAAGCTCCAACGGTATCCTGAAAGCATTGATAAGTAAAATGGACAATCCATTTCTTGAGCATTGAATAAAAGTTCATACCCAGTGCTCAAGACCAGCAAAGGTCTATATGGCAAGACATAGAAAAAAAAATATGATATCAAATTTATTACTAACATACTCGTAGTTATTAAGATAGATTATTACTAACAAAATGGATGTAAAATTGATCCGAAATAAATTATTATTATTATTATTAACACTAACATTAACGAATGTGGGGCAGGAGAATCAACGTATTATATATAAATTGATAGAAATAAATATTGATAGAATGATGAAAAAATATATATAATAATATAAAGAAAGCCTGTAGGATATAAGTTAAATAACGAAGCAAAACTCCAGAGAAGTTATTAACACAGATTCAAACTAAAAAGATCGAAAACCTCAAAGTACGCACTAAAACTAGCATAAAACTTGAGGCGGTCGTTACGTCCTACATTCGATACAAATGACGTCATTACCTGGTCCAAATCACGAGCACTTAAGCGACGACAAACCGATATCGTAAGGCCGACAGCCTCCCGCATCAGTTTAGCTTTATCCGAGCAATTTGGCACGTTTATGTTGCTCTGAAGGACTTATCGGTACCAACGGAGTATCGTGATGTAATGTTTCCTTATGGTTGTAGAAACATGGGGTATTTATTTGTGTTTATTATTTTTACCACCTAAATCTCGCCACTCCTTGCCCCGTTGGTCTAGTGGAAAATGCGCGATGCGAGGACTTGGGTTTTGGAAAGATGAAGGTTTTCTATCGAAATATTCCCAGTATCAGTCCGGAGTCGGAATTGTGCCCGGTGTGGCAATAGGCTCGACTTCTATTACATAGGACCCTAGCATCGTCGGCGAAAATTGTACACAGTACACCTCTGTTACCCTCGCTTGGGGAATATTATAGACATGGTGGTGTTTATTTTTTACCACCAAAATGTACTCCAATCGTGATGTAATGTTTCCTTAACGTTGTAAAAGCATGGGATATTTATGTTTCGTTTGTGTTTTATTTCTATCACCATTATTTATATCTATACTAATATTATAAAGAGCAAAGATTTGATTGTTTGTTTGTTTGCATTGAATAGGCTCCGAAACTACTCAACCGATTTGAAAAATTCTTTCACTGTTGGGAAGCTACACTATCCCCGGGTGACATAGGCTATATTATATTTTCAAAAAATAGGGATCCTTATTAAAACTTCTACCTAATGTAACCCAAGGTGTAAAAAAATTACCTAAAATATTCTTTATATCGCGTGCGCTGCGAAAACTATTGATGATAGAATAAAATAATATACTACGACTTTGCAGAACACATCATTATTTACAAATAGTGTCGCGACAGCATATATCTGACTATTATAGTTATGCCACAATAAGTGTTCTTTTATTTTAAAAAATTAATTGAAATGCCCCCGCTAGAAAAGGCTCTTTATTTGTATCTTGGTATTAATCCTTATCAAAATAAATTACTTCATATTCAAGACTGCTTCAATAATTTTATATGACTTTTTGAATTATTCAATTCGAACTTTCCATTAGAAAGATATCGCGAGTTTAAAAATGTAAGTATTAGAAAAAAGTTCCGTGGTAGTAATTTTTAATTTTGAAATTTTCGTTAAATACCCGTGCGAAGCAGGGCGGGCCGCCCCGGCTTCGCTTCTAATATTATAAAGAGGAAAGGTTAGTATTTTTGTTATTTTTTATGAATGTAACGAATAAACTCAAAAACTACTGGACCGATTTCAAAAATTCTTTCACCATTAGATTGCTACATTATTCCTGAGTGGCATAGGCTATATTTATAACTAGAAAAAATAGGAATCCCTACTAAAACTTAGCCCTACTAAAAAAATTAGCCATAAAATGTCTTTCATCGCATGCGCTGCGGAAACTATTGATGATAGAACAAAAAAAAACCTTCTACAGTATTAAAGAACATCTCAATATCTACATAAAACTTCCCGATATCATATGACTAACTATTGTAGTTACGTCACTATATATAACTACTTTTTTACATTTTAAAAGTTGATAGAAATGCTGACTAAAATCAGACCATGTTATCCATACCTTTGTGTTAATCCTTATCCAAATAAATTATATCGTATTCAAGACTGTTTCAATACCTGTAAATTACTTTTGAATTATTCAAATCGAACATTCCGTTCAAAAGATATTACTAATTTAAAAATGTCAATCTAAACAAAATACTAATAGAAAAATAAATGCAACCGCGCCGTGGCCGGTGTGGGTGCGGGAGAGGGGCGTGGACATCTATGAAATAGGTAGCCGCGCGTTCCTACGCAGCGGACGCAATATCCACCCGTGCGAAGCCGAGACGGGCTGCTAGTCATGTATAATTTAGGTAGTAGAATTGCTCTTATAATTTACAATCTTAATTGGCGGTGGGCGGGGTACATCCCTCGTAGAACTGACGGTCGGGTACGGACGAAAGGCTAAAAGTTTCTCGAGTGGCAACCGCGTACCGGATGACGTGGAGTGGACAAGTCTTTTTCAAGATGGGCCGATGACCTGATAAAGGTTGCGAGAAAAAGTTGGATGCGCAGTATATAAAACCGGTCGTTGCGGCGATCTTTAGATGGGGTTGTTGCTTGCACTGGACGTTTTCCAGATAATGGTGGTGGCGTGGTGAAAGAGGCTGAAAATTCTCTGTAGCACAGTATAGTAACTATTTTTAAGTGTCGTATGTATATTATTAGTTATTCTATGGGAGTGTTAGTTACTTTTAAACAGACGCTTTGTATTCTCTAGTCTATTATTTCACCAGAAGTTTCTCTATTTGCATAATAATATGTTGCATTGAGCATGTTCGGTTAGTTAGTAGAAGGTACTATATAATTTTCAATAACGCGTACAAGGGGATTGTTTACGGTTTCAACTTCCAGGTACGCTTGTATCTGTAAGTTGAAATCGTAATTTATGTAATAATATTAATTTAAGTTTTTTTTTCACCGAAAGCATGTACAATATTTTCAATAGGACTTTCATGTTATTGTTGGATGGCATTTTGTTTTAGAGGGTGCAAAACCTTGATCAAGATATAAATTGTCAATTTAACCAAAAGGAAAAAATCTATTGGAACTCTGTAGCCATAGCTACTAGCTATTCTTAAAACGCAACTGTAAGGGATTTACGCAAACATACACGAGAATAATTTTATACAATGCGTTAGTTCGAAGTTGTCTTGAATATGGTTCTATAGTTTGGAGTCCGTTTTATAGTGCTCACTCACAACGCATTAAGAGTATTCAGCGTGTATTTACAAGATATTTAGCTTTTATCTCCGATGGTATAAGCCATCGATGCAGCTATGAACAACGTTTAAATTTTTTCAAAATGATCTTATTAGGCGATCGACGAAAGTTACACGACCTTGTCTTTCTCCACAAAGTAATGAATAACAGCATCAATTGTGATGATATCCGAAACAAAATAGCCATCAATGTTCCTCGGAATATCCCTCGTTATTCTATGACTAAAATTTTTCATACCCCGTTGGTTAAAATCAACCTTGGTTTCAATTCGCCAATAGTTAGGATGTGCGGCCATTACAACACGCTTAATGGAAACGGCGCTCTTGATATCGATATATTCCTCGATTCATTACCGACATTTAAGAATAAGTTACTGAAATTCTTCCATAGTCAATAAGAAAATATATATATATATTAAATTGAAAATTAATTTAAACTTAAGAATGCATTTGTGTCTTCTTTATGTTAAATTTCAAATTTTACCTTGAGGATACTTTCCTTTTTTCTCTTTAGTTTTAGTTATTGAATTTATAGTCATTTATTTATAAATATTACTTTGAATTTGCTTATGTACCAAATTAGAATAAAATGCGAATGTTGTACATACCTATCATTGGTGTACATATCAGACTACCTACTTTAGCAATTTTATCATAAATGTGTAATGTGTATACTGTTGATGTGTCTTTTTTAATAAATAAATAAATAGCTCTCTGATAGAAAAAAAAGGAATCAGACGATATAAACGAAAATTTTATCATACTCAAGATCGATTTAATACGAATAAAAATTGTTATTTTTTAAATTTCAGTGTAACTAGAAGTTTTGATTGTTCGTCATTATGTAATTGACTATCAATTCGAAGTAACAAAAAACTTCATGTTCTTTGTACCTAATATAGGTTATTATAGCTGAAGTTTGATTGTACAATTGTAACTGAAATGTTTATAGTATTTGTGTTTGTGAATTTTCATGTTTGTAAACGCACCCACGACACAGGAATAAATCCTAGTGTGGGGCTACGTTATATTTAAAAAAAAAAAATAATAATTAACCAGTAAATTCTCACTTTAAAAAAAAAAAAAAAACCATAAATCGATAGACCTCACTTCGATTCTAGATTGTGCAATTCTCTTATTCGATCCTTATTGGAATCTAGAAAAAGGTGCTAGATTATTAGAGAATTCTTAGATGCGACAGATATTTCATTGCTTGGTCGAAAAGCTTAGTTACCTATTACCAATAAAACACCGCCACGTCTACGTTTGCTGACGATGTGGGTTCATAATGTTATATGGGACAAGCCTATTGCTAACATTGCACGCAATTTCAGTCACTGAATTGGTACTGATAATTTTTCAATACAAAAGCACCAATATCATTTTGTCTGACTAAGGATTTGAATCCCGGTTTCGTGACTGTTTGTCGCAATATGCGCCATAAAACTATGAATACACTAAGATGAAAATGATTTAGTCTAACTTAATAATACTTGTATCATACAAAATCTTGCGCTGTCATTGTATCTGTATTGTAATAAACACAGCACAACATCCAATTTCTAGCAATCGATTTTGACTTAGCTATTGTATGCTACACAGATACATCAGTTCTTTTGTCACCGTGTCTATCCATGGCTTCATTCATCACTGACAGTAACACGCTTTGAATCGAACTATATAGTACGTTTCTAATACCATTACTATCGTCTCTTTGCTAATGGACCGATGATCTACAGGCTGCGTTGCCTTTGATTTCGAGACAGGCGAATTATTTAGGATACGATCTATTTCGTATCGGATCTTGCCAGTTACAGACAATCCGGTTTGTGTTCTTTGATTTTCGTTTCAGTTAATAAGATTAAGTAAATAGGTGTAAGAAGAATCTAGAATAGGTACGAAAGTTACCATCCGAAAGCGAGTTGATAAAAAGATGGTAAAATATTTAGTAACATTATATGAATTCTATTAATAATCTGAAGCCTCGTTGATTTGATAGCGTGTAGTATGGCAGGCGATCCAATAACTAGGTCGGATAAGATGTTATAGGTAATTTTATATTTAAAAAAATATCAGTAACAATTTGGTGACTGAAATTGCGTCTAATGTAAATGAGCTTGTTCCATATAATATTATGAACCCACATCGTCAGCAAAACCTGAAAATACGCAGTGCACCCCGCTGTAGCAACGACGAACACGGTCTTTTTATTCGTAATAGGTACCTAAGCTCTGCGAATTAAGCAATGGAATATTGACTGTAGAATCAAACAATATTGACTGAAGAATTCAATAATCTAGTAACTTATTTCTACATTTCAATAAGGAGTATCGATCTTAGGACCCATGTAATAGGGGGCGACCCGATTGACTCCGGACTCATACTGGGAAGTTTTCGTCAGAAAAACTACATTTATCCGACCTCGTATTTGAACCCAAGACCTCGGGATCATAAAGCAATGCGCTTTGCCACTAGACCAACGAGGCAGTCACTGGGAATTTATCTACCGAAAACTGCATTTTTACGGTAGATAGAAAAATTGCGCTTCGTCTGACCTAAGACGTATTAATATTGTAGGTGATAAACTGATTCCCAACCCTAAACGCGAAAGGAGATTTTAACCATAGATTTTAACATACTTTATTCAAGGACATCACAACAGTGATACCGGCAACAAAACAAAGACAAATTAGTGTGGCGAGGCTAATATTGTACTTAAATTACTCGTATTTTATATTGATTCTGATTATTTAATAAATTTATTAATAACAAAAGCGAAAGTAGAAGGGTGTAAGTACCGCGAAAGACCTAGACTATCTTACCATGACCAATTAGACCGAGTCTTATGGACCAGTCAAGAGTCTCCGTAACCGGTGAGCGTATATGAGACGAATTATTAGTGGTGGAAACCAGAGAGGTACGTAAGGAAAGAATCTGTTGGAACTTTGTACTCTCTGCCTACCCTGTAAGGGATCTGGCGTGATGATATAGATAGATAGATATTGATATCAAATAGATGGCGAGTAGAAACGGGTTTGATTTCTGCATGGGATAAATCTTTATCTGGCAAACAATTATTTGTTTCGGCGTAGGTTCTGTGTGTAGATTTCATGTTTAAAAACGCACTCACTACCCAAGAATATTTCGTAGTGTGAGGCTTCGAGGTTTTATTTAAAAAAAACAATTCAATTTTTAAACAAGCTTATAGATTTACTTACTGTAATTGGAGCTGTTGATACAATTAAAATTACACGTTAAATTAAGAAATGTGTTTATTAAGAGCCATTTTCCTTAATTAGATTCCTAGAAAAGATAAAAATATATTTGTTTCTTACGAAGGTCTTAAATTCTTTTTCCTTTGTTACTGTCTCTTTTCTGCAAGTAGTTAACGATCTGTGGAATTTCCCACGCAATCTTTTATATTGCTTAACTGTTTAAATTGTTATATAGCCCGGTTTGAATAAATTACTTCGGGAAACACGTCGAACTTTTATGATGGGACAATTTGAACTGTAAATATTTTAAAGACTTTTATTCTTCGGTTTTAACGTGAAGCGTTACTTTTATCTCGTAAGCTGTTTAAATTTATGCAGGCGTTTGTTTTCATTTTACATGAAAATATCCTGTTTTATATCATTGTATAAAGAACCTTTATGTTAGCATGTTTCCGATTTATAACTGTCATTTCATCTGTTGCCTGTCAGTATCTAGTGAGATATGTGTGACGTACGTATCTACTAGTGTGATTGGGACCTAGCTTTTTGCTTTAGGTATGAAATAACTGAATGAAAAAATAGTCAATTAATTTATTAAATTTGAATACTACTGAAGGTACTTTTTAACCACACGTAAAGCTTATAAAGAAAACTTGGTCTCAATATTTTTAAATTCATAGCAAGTCCTCAAATGCCTCAAATGCAAATTTAAAGGGCGGCTAAAAACAAGATGGGCAGATTTGGTCAAGAAGGACCTGTGTATCTGCAATGCCCCCGAACACGACACGTCCGACAGAGCGAAGTGGAAGAAGAAAATTAGGAAGGCAGACCCCACCATCAGATGGGAATGAATAATAATTGCCAAGGAGAGAGAGAGAGAGAGAGTAAGTCCTCAAATAGATAGCACCGGAAGATGCCTACTTTACTTTAGTATGATTAGATTAACAGTGTTATTACTACCACAGTTTATCAAATAGTAGTTTTTGACAAATGTCACATCTACATCTATTAAAAAACAGGTATATACCCGATATTTATAAAGTTTTTGGTTGACTGCGAGAGGTTTACTGATTAATTAAAAACTTAAGAGATTGCCCACTTGTCATCAACATGTTAAAGAAAATAAATGAAACGCTTTCCGAATATTAAATTGTTTTTATAAAACTTTTTACGAAACTTTCGTCAAGTCATTTATAACATCGCGAAAGTCACTCGTGTCTAATTGGTTTTTGATAAGTTTATAATTAAATTTTCATATCTAGAAAAAAGAAGACAGTTTTTTGAGGTCAGTTGTTTGAAGCACATTTATAAGCTTTTATTTGACTTGCAATGTTAGTATCTCTGTCTGTATTTCCGGTTCAAATGTTCTTATCCATTTTTCAAGCACTTGCGGGTATCCGATTGAGCTGAAATTTGGCATACGTATGTTAGTTCCATGACAATACAATAATATGGCACCAAAGAACTGGTCTGATAATGGAGTCGGAAGTTGGCCATAGGAACAATTAAACTAAATAAAGTAAACCTCTCGTGTTTAGGCTTGTTAGATTGGTATTGACAAGTACTATATTCGTACAACAAGATAATATTTAGGGTCTGATGATGAAGCCGAAAGGTGGCCAATAGAACCACAAAAGTACTCAATATAGCCCCAGCGTGTTTGGGCTCGTTGGATTTGTCTTGACGAGTACTTTAGACCCGGATGGTGTCCAGGGTCTGATGATGGGGCCGAAAGGAAGCCAGAGAAACTCCTTAACTAAGCAAGATATATTCTTGTCTAACTTGTGTTTTTTTTTTGCTTTAAAAGATTGTTTTTAAATAGGTCTTTTTTCAATTAAAATTATGTCTTATTTATATATTAGAAGAAAGTTCCATGTATATCATCCTAGTATTATTAGTATTATGAACGCGCAAAAGTTAGTGAGGATGGATGTACAGACGTTTGTTACTCTTTCACGCAATCACTACTTAACGGATATGGATGTAACTTTACAGTAATGTAGCTCATACAACGGAATAACACATAGGCTATAATTAACAAAGAGAAATAAATGGAAAATTTATCGCTATTTTCAGTAAACATCTTATGCGGAGTCGATTAATGGCCGGTTCCAATATTTTTTTTTTTTTTTTTTAAATAACGTAGCCCCACACTAGGATTTATTCCTGTGTCGTGGGTGCGTTTACAAACATGAAAATTCACAAACAAATACCCAGACCGGAACAAATAATTGTGGATCACACAAAGATTTGTCCCGTGCGGGAATCGAACCCGCGACTATTCGACACAGTGGGCGGAGCAGCTCAAGCTCTTAACCACTGCGCTAAATCGTCCGTCATTTTGTTTATTGCCAGTAGTATTTTGACAGATTTCCCATATGAAATGTGGGTGAATATACGCTTTTTGGATTTTTAAAACCTGTTATGCAACTCTTCTCATATTCAGTGGAATCCGTACATTTTTAAGCGATGTTTTCGTTACACATTACCGAAACATTTAAAATGTATTAAAAACGAACCTGATTTTTTTCAATATAAAAGAACCATTCCTAACTAATAATTAATAGTCTGTCACTTCCCTTTCTTCATTTGTCACTAGTGTCATTCTCTTGACAACATATTTTCCTGTGGAGACTATAAAACTTAAAAAAAATGAAATATATTCTGGCCCTTATTATTATATAAATATATACAATATCAACTAGCAAAACAATGAATACTAAATAAAACAGATAACTTTTACTTTGGGGACACCATAAATCCAAATACCATATATTTACCCATATGTCTAAAATTAAGGCTAATCTAACCTTGAGTTAAATTTTGAAACCGGTCATAAATCTGTACCTCACCTCCTTTACTTGTAATCGACGTCATGATCGTTAGAAAATAATACACGATCGTAACGAAAGCTGTCGTGATACAGTGTCTGATACATGTCTTCCTGCATAATAACGTTTATCTGATACGCTGTAATGATATTAGTTAAACAAAGCGATATGGCTAAAAAGGGTGTCGTAACTTAGGATACAGGTACTTTGTACAATAAGGGTGATAGAGACTCGTCACGATCATACTGAGACCCCTCGTTATTTGTTGCTTCTTTATTAAATGTCATATTTTATCTATTTCGATTGATTATATTATAGCCAGAGAGGTATGTAAGGAAAGAACCTGTTGGAACTCTGTACTCTCTGCCTACCCCGCAAGGGATCTGGCGTGAGGTTATAGATAGATAGATAGAGATAGATAGATTATAATTTTCTCAGTTACAGGGATACCTTTGTTCGGTCCGGTCCGGTTACCGCCGATTTGTAATGATTTTTTACAAATTTACCAAAATCAATCCCTGCAAGATTCTGTATTAAATGACTTCATGTATGGACTTCTCGTTTTTGGGTCCCCGGACTGTAGTCTGGACTAATTACAACTTCGTCAAGCAAAATCACGTATCCAATAAGTTGATAGCTAGTCATTTCAAAATTTTGCGTATATTGATAGTTTTTTTTGCATTCAATTTTTAGGGCCCAAGTATCAAGGTACAATACTGGAATCTATAACAAGTACTTGTATACTTAATTGGAAATGGAATAGATAAGAGATGGAAATATGATTCAAATATCCCAGAGGTCATCGCAGTGGCCGGCAGGGCGGAACAGAGCAATCAATCTGGGCCCGTCAGAGAGCAAATTTACGTAAAGTATAAAATTCAATTTTGGTTGACATGGAACGATCGAACCCTGAGCTGGGTGGCGATTGGTCAGCTAGCTGTGACGTCATTAACCGGTGCATAATGTATGAAGCAAGAGCGTGGATGTTGACGCGGGAAATTGAATTTTACATGGGGTGTGGCTACTTTATAAGCACCGTCGATTTCTTTGTTCTTTAGTCACGCCGATATTCGTTGATTAGTAGTGGCGGAGGTGTACTGTGTAGTTCATCTACATTTCGCTGACGACGATAGCTTCCAAAAAAATATTGTTATTATACCGGGGACAATTTTAGCCTCCGGACTACTACTGAGATTTTTTTATAAAGAACCATTTAAACCATTTATTTTTGCTACATATGCAATACAGACAAAAACTAAACAAAAATAAAGTGGAAAGAGCTATAACTTACTGCAGTATGTATAGTAGCAAGGGAGCCAGCTCAGTATGCGCTGTGCTTGACGGACAGCACTGATTTTCAGCTGGTCCCCGCCATCATTATAGTACAACAAATCAAGGAGCAGACACACGCATAGACAATACTATGACCAAACTAAAATAGACAATACAGTTGAAGTCAAAAGTGAAATTACACTAATGCCGAAATACAACAAGAAGAAATGATCTGTCATTTATACATTGCACAAAATACCATTATGAACGGATTGACATAAAAAAGGATTAATACATAAATTGATTACATAACACACGAAATAGAAATAAGAAATAAAGACAACGCAAAAACGAAAAATAATAACAATAGATGGCATAAACAAGAGTACAAAAATGGCTTCACAAGTACCTTCATATGTATGCAGAGAATGTTTCATAGTACTATTTGAGCGTTTAATCATCATCATCATCATCTCAGCCTATACTTGTCCACTGCTGAACATAGGCCTCCCCAATCGCTTTCCAGCGTAACCGGTCCGATGCCACCTGCATCCAACGACTTCCTGCGATTTTCACAAGATCGTCGGTCCATCTGGCAGGCGGTCGTCCCACGCTGCGCTTGCCAATACGTGGTCTCCACTCTAGAATCTTTCTGCCCCAACGCCCATCCGATCTTCGCGCTATGTGGCCCGCCCATTGCCACTTCAGCTTGCTAATCTTAAGGGCTATGTCGGTGACCTTGGTTCTTCTACGAATCTCCTCATTCCTGATTCGATCACGTAGAGAAACGCCGAGCATAGCTCTCTCCATAGCTCGCTGAGCAACTCTGAGCTTTTTTATGAGACCTATAGTAAGAGACCACGTCTCTGATCCATATATCATCACTGGTAACACACATTGACTAAAAACTTTAGTCTTTAGGCACTGAGGTATTGTGGATGAGAAGATGTTGCGCAGTTTCCCGAACGCTGCCCAGCCGAGTTGGATTCGTCGATTGACCTCTCTCTCAAAGTTGGACCTACCTAACCGGACCACCTGTCCCAGGTAAATGTATTCGTCGACAACTTCAAGAGTAGAGTTCCCAACAGTGAGTGCGGTGGGTACGACATGGACGTTAGACATTATTTTCGTTTTGTCCATGTTCATTTTAAGACCCACTTGTTGAGATACTCTATTGAGGTCACCAAGCATTCGTCCTAGATCTTCCAGCGACTCCGCCACCACCACAATGTCGTCGGCAAATCGAAGGTGAGTGATGTATTCGCCATTGATGTTGATGCCAAGTCCTTGATATTCCAAGAGCTTAAAGGCGTCCTCGAAGGTGGCCGTAAACAGTTTCGGAGAGATGATGTCTCCCTGCCTTACTCCTCTTTTTATGGGGATCGCCTTCGTGCACTGCCCCTGTACTCGGACTGACATGGTGGCGTTATTATACAAGCACTTCAACACTTCAATGTACCGATAGTCAATGCGGCATCGCTGGAGAGATCTAAGAACCGCCCAAGTCTCGATCGAATCGAAGGCTTTCTCATAGTCCACAAACGCCAAGCATAGTGGCCGATTATACTCCTCGGTCTTCTGTATAATCTGCCGCAGCGTATGTATGTGGTCTATGGTACTAAAGCCTTTCCGGAAACCGGCTTGTTCGGGAGGCTGGAAGTCATTAAGCCTGCGTTCGAGACGATTCGGGATGACTCTCGAAAACAACTTATAAACATGGCTCAGCAGTGTGATGGGCCTATAGTTCTTCAATAAGGTGTTATCACCTTTCTTGAAAAACAGTACCACCACACCCCTGTTCCATGCTTCCGGCGTTTTCTCTTCGAGCAAGACGGAATTAAACAGCCTCTGAAGGACTTTAAGTACCGGTGTTCCGCTGCTTTCAGAAGCTCTGCGGTAATTCCGTCTTCGCCTGGCGCTTTGTTATTTTTGAGTTGTTTGAGAGCCATCCTAATCTCGTACAGGCTGATGTCCGGGATATCTTCAGTGTAGTGTCGGGTTAGCTTGGCTCTTGGGTCTTTTACCAAGTCAACAACAGGTTCAGCTACTGAGGTATACAACTGCCCATAGAACCTCTCTATCTCCCTGAGCACCTCTGACCTATTCGACGTTACGTTTCCGTCCTCCGTCTTCAGCTTCGTCAACTGGGTTTGCCCAATAGACGCGTCTCTTGCAAACACTTTGGAGCCCTTGTTCTGCTCTATGGTCTCCTCAATACGTCTTGTATTGAAGGACCGTAAATCGTGTCGCAAGGACTTCAATATCTGTCCATTGAGCTGCCTATAGGACTTAGCATCATCGGAGGTTTGGAGTGTCATGGTACGTCGCTCAGCCATAAGGTTTCGGGTGTAGTCAGATAGCTTTTGAGGCCTATTTTTACGGTGGGGCTTAAAATGCTTGGACCCGACCGTATGGACAGTCTCTACCAACCTATTGTTGATTTCGTCCACTGATGCGCTGCTGTCTAGCAATTCGAAGCGGTTTGACAATTCGAGTTGAAAGTTCTCGGGGTTTTGGATATGTGCAATAGAAGGTCGGAGCGTAGACTTTATCAGACGCGATCTTTCCATTTTGACATTAATATTTAATGTGCCTCTGACCATTCGGTGATCACTGCCGGTTTTTACCCTGTGAATCACGGAGACATCATTAAATATTTGTCGCTTGGTGCTCATGATGAAGTCTATCTCATTTTTTGTGGAACCATCAGGGCTCATCCAGGTCCATTTCCTATGAGGCGGCTTCCGGAAGAAAGAGTTCATCATAAAGAGTCCCTCCTTCTCCAGATATTCGGCCAGCCTCTGACCCCTGGGGTTGCGCTGCCCATATCCAAATTGCCCCACTCTCAACTCATCATCGCCCCGTTTGCCCAGCCGCGCATTGAAGTCACCCATAACCACTGTAAAGTGTGCTTTGGAAGTATGTATGGCTCTACTAATGTCCCCATACATTACTTCGACGTCATCATCTGAGTATGCCGAGGTCGGTGCGTAGACCTGTATGACCATCAGCGAATATCTTTTGGATATTCCGAGTATCAGGTACGCTACCCTGCTCGACACGCTAGTGATGGACACAACGTTGTCTATGAGTGACTTGTGAACGATAAATCCGACACCACCTTGGGACTGCTGTTCGCCCTCCCGGTAGTAAAACAAGTTGCCGGATTTTAAGGTTATCGTGTCCTCGCCCTTTCTTCGGACCTCCGATAAACCAACAATATTCCACCGCAACTTGTTTATCTCTTCTTCCAGCTCAACAAGCTTCTCATCTGTCCTTAACGTGCTTGCGTTGTATGTCACTACGCGTTTAATAGCTGCCTGTAATTCAAGAGTAGAGTTCCCAACGGTGAGTGCGGTGGGTACGACATGGACGTTACACATTATTTTCGTTTTGTCCATGTTCATTTTAAGACCCACTTGTTGAGATACTCTGTTGAGGTCGCCGAGCAATCGTCCTAATTATTATCCATCATTAATTGGTATTGTTCCAGAAACAAATAGGAATATTACCTATTATTTGTGTTAATTAGTATTCTTATGTTTTATCGAATGACTGTTACCAGACTGTTTATAAATAAGTCAAAAAATAAAAGAATAATGGTCATGCTTTCATTTCTCAAGCGGTGATAACAGGGTGTACCGTCTAAACCCATTTTTCACTGAGTGTTACTGTCTTTCTGTAATACAGTTATCACTAGTACGGTGGACAGTGCAACTCGCCCCATTGAATCAGCTCACACTTTCAAAGTTCCCCTCATCTCATACTTAAATTGTATATCCTAAGGTTAGGAGCAATTACAATATATTTAAATCTGTAAAAACTATTATGGATTTGTGACAAATGTGCAAATAAAGATGATTTTTTTTTGTTATTGGGCGGCTTGTCTGTCGAAAAATTCTCAATAGTACATCAGAGTTTTGAATTATGTATATATACATCATTCAAGACTCCGGATAATGGCAATAAACTCGGCCTTCATGACATGGGACCTAATATCGTCAGTAAAATGTGGGTGTACAACACACCTCACGCTTTTGACGAATATAGGCCTCAATTTAATTATTTATTTTCTAATAACCTATTCTGTATTCCTTTAAAATCTCCATGAAAACTGATGCTGGGCCTGTGGTACCTATGTTTTTTTTTTGTGGAAAAGGATCCAAGTAGTCTCGCCATCTAATTATCTATCAAAAATATCATAACATCATCATTACTTTAGACGAAAATCGTCCTTGAATGTTATTTGATGGTTCTAAAACACGAGAAAACGAAAATATTTGCCAAACATCCGCGTGTTAAAGCGTTCTCACATTTGACACTTTACATAACTTGTATACATCGGCCCATCATGACGTACGCTTGCGAGGAGTTTGGGCACGCCGCTCGCTCTCACGGCGATAGACAAACGGTTCAATCCCATTTCCTCCGCAAAGCCGCGTGGTTCATACGGAATGTCGATCTCCATTCCGATCTCGGTCTTGAACCTATTCGCGCTTTTATTAAAAAGGTGACTACCCGATCATACCCGACATAGAAGTCCGCTAATCGTAGCCGCCGCCGACTACGACCCTAACTCCCCTTCTATCAGCCGCTACCGCCGTTTGCGGCATGTTCTCACTGACCCTATCGATGCCTAAACATCCCTTCTTCCGGATACAGATAGCGAGGATGGCGATAGATGGCGAGGCCGAAGAATCCCTTGCCCACCGGACGGTGCAGAGCACCACGGCTTGACACCTAGTATACACCCTCCCCCATAGCGACTGCCCAAACCGAGGCCGTTTCTTCTTCAGGCGCCCTTAAGCTAGTTGCCCCCTTGCCCTTCTGACTCGAGCGTAGTGGTTGCACGCTCGCTCTCTTGTCTGGTGATGCTGTAAAAGCCCCACGGCCAACAGTGTATATCATTTATACACACATGTTCGCGACTGCGCCCTCAAAAAGTCAAGCCTGTCATCAGGCGAAAAGTTTAGATTTAGTGGGGTCTCCAAGTTCGGGTTCCGTTTGGGCTGTGCACTCGCAACTTGCCCAACTTGTGACACCTCCGTCGAGGCCTAACGTTATTTACAATTTGACTCCGCCGACCTATTCAAAATATATTTTCCTTTAGAAGGTTAAATTCGGGATTTTTTGAAGTTATAACCGGATACAACATCATCCTTGGCAATCTTTTCACAGACAGGTCAACTAAGCTTCTTGATTTTTTGTTATTCAAACTGTGAATTTAGATATAATGTACTTACTCTTGAATCCCTTAGCAGTCCGGTGCATGTATAAATAGGTTAAACATGTTCTGATAACAAAGAAAAACAAGATAAAAAAACGTAAGTAGAGATAGCCTAAAAGAAAAACACTCGTTTTTAAGAACCGGGGTCCAGGTTTCGAACTCTGGTTTTTTGATGCCTATGTGCGATTTACACATCCAAACGGTGAAGGAAAATATCGTGGGGAAATCTTTAGGTCTGAGAGAACTTAAACATTTTTCTGAAGACGCCTGAATGATATGCCCAAAGAATAACATCATGCAAACCTACAATAAATCAAAAGACACATGAATAAAGTATCTGATAAATGACGATTGACATTAGGACTTAAAATATCTCGACAACTTATGGGCGTACAATACCGCTGCCTTCTTCTGTAGAAAAAAACGGGTGTGAGAGATACGTTATGATACAAAGGAAACGTATTGCATTACTATCTCATAAATTAAAGTAATATCTTATTATTGAGATTCCTGTGATTACTAGCAGCTATCACTTCGCGTTTGTCGTTGAATACAGATCTACCCAAACCTACATCCCTTACGCCTTTAAAGAGTTCTTGGAAACTTTTTTCCGCTCCAGGAAAGGTAATTAGAGACATCAGACAACGTTCCGCGCGATCTCACAACCCGCTGAATTCACTTACGTTCCATGCTTACAATTTTAAATGTCATTAAGTGAACAATTATAAGTTTTCGGGTTGGGTAATTACACGTCTCTCCTAAGTTCGAAAAGTAATGACAAAGTTCAGAGAAGAACGAAATAAGCTTTTGTGTAATGGAATTTTACTTAATACTTGTTTGTTAAAGAGAAATTTTATTTTGACGTGGAAGAGAAATTGAAATTAATTTGCTTTTCTGAATTTATTTTGTTCAGATTTAAAATGGTATAATGAAAAAAAAATGTAATCTCATTTACGAAATCATAACACGACTCCCTAAACTTACCTGAAAAAGTTGATCATACTGTAAAAAATGTATTTTCTAAAGTGATGAAATAAATTTTAGATTTCTACCAAAATTTATTCTGTACCCAAGAGGACGAAGTGCCTATCTACGTATCATCTTTATATAGGTTGCGTCCGTATTTTCAGTAAAGTAATTTTGTTATCACTTAAAACATCACTAAGTAAGTAACACGACTGTGGTACCACCGAAATTCTAGTAATAGTAGTAGTAGCATTTTGCTTAAAATATGCAAATGCAACACGCAACGAAACCACAGGTGCGCTCTGAATACCATCAATTTTGCATACTCATGGTACCCTTTCTCCCTTCTCGTGTAATGGGAATCGGTATGCTCATAAATTTGCCGAACTACAATGTTTGTATTGAAAAATACACAAACATAGAAATAAAACTTTAAAATTGCACATTTATTTATATTGATAATTTTGTGGGGATGTTGTCGGAAGTTTGAGGGTAACCCGGAACAACTATGCCGTTTGGACGTCTAACACCTTAGTCCTTTCTGTGACCATGGGTGTACAAAACACTCGAAATGTTGAGAACTTAAAAATCAAAAATAACCGCGATAAAATCTAAAAAAAAAAATTTATTTCATGGGATGTTGTCATGTTAGATGCCGACAGCACAAAGCGGGTAGTTGTGTTTGGGGAGTTCTATGTCCTACATTGAATATATTTCAGCTGATAATGAATCTGAAAATCTTTAAATTCAATGTTTTAAAATTTTCTATTACTTCTTACTTCATCATTAATATACCCACCAGTGGGATAACACTTGTTATAAAAATATCAATGACTTTTCTCCAGAAAAAATATTTGATCGAATATGATCTCAACAATAGCCGTAAGAAACAAAACCAGAAGGACCTATCTGCAGTGCTCCAAAAATCATTGTAAATCCCTTTTTGACGACGTACAACATACATACTTTAATGAGATGTACTTTTTTGACAGTTGTCTGAAGTTTCTGTACTTTATTACAGCACTGAGGTATTTAGATATCTAGATATGTGGTGGAGGAAGCTGTCGTGATGATATAGATATGTAGATAGATATGGGGTGTGTAGATGATGTATGTGAAATGTTAACAGAAAAAAGGTAAATTGTCTTCTAGTGAAACGGTTTCAAATTTGGAAATATCGTTAATGGCAATTATATTAATTGGTTTAAGTTTTAATTATGTCCTCGTTCGTGAAAATTGTGAAAATATGCACGTGACCGCACGGTAACTACGGCTAAACTTTTCGTTGGTTTAGGCGGTCACTGCAATTATCGTGTTAAAAAAAGTCGGTGCTGGTTGGTGCAGTCGGTTACTTGGCACCGACTTCAAATATTTATTTATTTATTGAAGTCGTTTTCCCTTTTTTAAAAAGCTTTACTTTTACAATTTTTATTGATGAGTGAATTTATTATTATTATTCATATACCTTCTTTATATTATCCTACTTATTTATACAGTGAGGTACCTACAAGATTGATATAAAACTCATAATAACTGAATTTTCACATTCATGCTGTTTGCCGTATAGGAAACGCCTGGTGTATTTTCAAAGCCCATTGTCCAATACCAATATAATTAACATTCGACCATCACGGAGCTATACTTAACCTAATGCAAAAATAATCATCAATATCAGTTTATAAGCAAAGAATTCACAAAAGAATACAGACGAATTATGAACCTCCTCCTTTTTTTATGGCGGTTAACAGTCTGCTTAGTTCTATTACTATAGATATGCCTATAGGATTAACGTAATACCCATAATATCTCAATCTAAGCATTCATATTGTTTGTCGTTAACGAGTTCCCTGGTGTATCTTCAAAGTCCACGGTCCAATACTGATGAAATTAAAATGGGACCACCTTAAAACTATATTGAATCCAGCGGAGAAAGAATCATGGAAATCGGTTTATAAGCAAATTAGTTATAAAAAAATACAGACGAATTATGTACCTCCTCCTATTTTGAAGTCGGTTAACATTCTGCTTAATTCTATAGTAGGGTACCTATAGGATTGACGTTACACCTATATTGTCTCAATTTGCACATTCCTATTGTTTGTCGTTAAGGAGCTCCCTGGTGTATATTCAAAGTCCAAGGTCTAATACCAATGAAATTAAAATGGGACCACTTTGGAGCTATACTGAACCCAATGCAAACAGAATCATCAAAATCGGTCCACAATTGACGGAAATATCGGTGAACTTACACAAAAAAAAAAAACAAAAAAATAGCACACATACAACTGTTCATGGTTTTAGTACAATTATGCCTTCAGCTTTTAGTAAATTCCACCTTTATTACATACACTAATGTGCGCTATGCTCGGCGTCTCTTTAAAGGATAAAATTCGTAACGAGGTAATCCGACAAAGAACCAAAGTTACCGACATAGCTCGCAGACTCAGTAAGCTAAAGTGGCAATGGGCTGGTCACAGGTCATCTGCAGAAGGACCGACGGCCGATGGAGCAAGCGTGTCCTAGAGTGGAGACCGCGACTTAGTAAGCGTAAGGTAGCACGGCCCCCAGCTAGATGGACCGACGACCTCAAAAAGGTCGCTGGGACAGACTGGATGCGGAAGGCGGAGGACCGTATGCAATGGCGCGTGTTAGGAGAGGCCTATGTCCAGCAGTGGACTACGATAGGCTGATTGATTGATTGGTAGGTAGGACATAAAGGAGGTTTTTTTTGTTAGTGTCAATTCTTTCTTTATTCCACCTGTATTTATTTAATGCCAAGAGCCCTTCTGATTTCTAGCGAGGTAGGCGAAGGGGACGGATTTGTGAATGATATACATAATTGGTCCATGTGTTCTTTACGGATATTCCATTGATCATATCAACCTATAGATGAAGTAATAGGGAGCTCGCCACTTCCTAGCATTGGCAGTGAAATTGTGACATATGCCAAGTTATATTTCTTATACTATACATGTTTACACCGTAAATGTTCAGATGTGTTCTGTTACGCAACCTTTGTAACATATCTAGAGGTTGCTTGTCTATAGGATATTTAGCAGCAAAGTTTGTACCTACTAGAGAAGCTACACGACAATTCTTTATGAAAAGATTTAATGAAACACTGGAAGATTATTTATACTTAACCGCTTGCCCAACTCATCCAAACTTGCGATCCCTGCTAAAGTCTGGCTTACATAAAATGGCGCAAATAAAGTGTTTACTAACATCTGTGGCAATTTACCATCCCGTCGCGAAGAACTTGGGCAGTCTAAATCACTTCCTCGTGGACGCTAGGAACAAACTAACGCTAAGTCTGGAGCCATAACACTTTTATGGAATTAAAGTTTCTGTGAATTATTCTAGTCTCGTGAAAATTCCAGAAGTACTAGGATGCTGTTCATACCCTGGTCTTGGGCTGCTAACAAATAGTCTATAACATCAAGCAATGCGGTGGTGGTGCTGTGGTTTTTAAGGAAACCAGACTGTCCTTGCGGAAGGATGCTATTGGCCTCAAGGAATTTTGTGAGTTGTATACATACTACTCTCTCAAGCACTTTAGATATGCACGGAAGTATGCTAATTGGCCTTAAGTCTGGCAGGGAACCAGGGTTATTAGTTTTCGGTATCGGCCTTACAACCGCCACCTTCCATCTATCAGGAAAAGTTCCGGTGTTTAAGGAAGTATTAATTATATGCGTAATTGCACCTAGTGAATTTGGCAATGTCATCAGAAGCATGTCCAGAGAAATACCATCTACCCCTTGCGCATTAGATTTAAGACCATTAAAGATTGTGCTAATTGTGTCACTGCTTACTGGATTAAGTGAAAATGTGGGAGCGCTATGTCTATGGAACTCTAACCATGTCAGTTGTGATATTGAGATGGATGAGTCACCTGGTACATTTAGAAAGTGAAAGTTGATAGAGTCAGGATCATCGAATTGGGAAGGAAGCTCACCGCTATAATTCTTACTAGGTCCACAATTTTTTATTTAATTTTTCCAAAGCTTTCTTGGGGATTTTAATATTACTAGTGGTCGCCCATAGGTCAATATTCGACCTACTCTTTCATCATTTGCTGGTTATGTTTGACATTCAGTAAGACTATAGACAAATAATATTAAAGACAAACATCAATTTGACGTGTATTGTGTCAAATACATGGTAGTGTGTGTAATGTTTTTTTCATTGATTTATTGTATGTTTTATGCATAATTTTAAAAAATATTAGCACTCTGCACTCCTTCTCTATATAAACTATAAATGTGGGAAATTTCATACTCCTCCGTCCGCGCAATTTTGGTAAAAATGTGTACAAAGTTTTTGCTTCACGTATTAATATATGGATTATTCACATGCTGTGCAAAGTAACATTTTTTTCGTTTTCTATGCCGCTATCATTAAAAGTTTCATGGTTTTATAGCACTGTTTCAGAGACTCAGTATTGCGTTACTTATATTTATCATGATAGCGATCCCGTATCCGTTTCATCCTTCTTATAGTATCAGTAATCCAAGGATGATGTAGGTTCCTGAATTTGCTAGTTTTAAGTGGAGCGTGTATGTTAAATATATAGAGAACTAGTTCTGTATAGGTTTGTGTTAGCTCATTTATATCCATATTATATAGCGTAAAATGGTCCCAGTTTATCGTGCGTAGATCAGTGGTAAATAAATTGGACACAATACTTTTTATTGGCCTATATGTCAAGTCTGTGTGAAGACACTTTTTATATTTTTTTAAATTAAGCTCTGCTATGGTTACCTAGATCGGGAATATGCTTAATTAGTACATTACAGACATGAGCGCCTGTACACATTATATTGATAAGTGTCTGGCTGTGATCAGTGAAGTGTTGGTTCTGTTATAATTTGCTTTAGGTTGAGGCACTCTAGAAACTGGTTGAGAAGAGAAAATTTATTACTTTGTATGCTAATATGTTGTCAATCGGTTTACGTGAAACCTACAAACTGTTGCGATTCTACTCTCAGTAGTTTGACTGCGACAAAATGTACGAGAAATTATACTCAAGTACGACCACACGTAGGTAATCCAAGTGCCAAATCCCCCTCGTCTCGTCGATTTTAATAACAGCTATTAAAAAGGGCTGAACATCATTTTAAATTCCCCTTGTGAGTAATTTGCTGTGAGATCGCAGGTATTTCCAATGACTAATCGACACGTGTTGGAAAACCATAAGAGTCTCTATCAAAATTTCAGTATCCGCTCATACAATAAGCTTATTAGCTGGTATAGGCGGTCCATACTTATGCGCATAGTTAGCCACCAGTTTTGCCACAGTTACAGAAAGATACAAGTGTATGTAAAGCCAAAAGTAGTGTGTTTAATCGAGCCTAAATAATAATTTCTTCATACTATGCCTAGTTTTTTGGATTTATTGGTAAAAAAGAATATAATGCCGTTCTATTCTTGGCCAATGTACATCGAAGTCATCGCGCCGCCGCTTTTTAGGCTTACCATGACGACGATATCTGTGTTCTGGAACCCATACCTATACTCGGTACTTATTTTGGCCATGCATTCGTAAATATAACCAATAAATTCCTTTAAACTAGTATCATCTCCATTTTTAATCTAAAAAATTATAACCAAAAATTGAATGAGTAAAACCGCAATGTAACCTTAAATGTACTTCATATTTATTCGACCTAAACAATATGCTTTCTCTCTGAATTTTGTGAACGCAAGGGCATTTTCATCACGTCCTAAGAAGCTTATCTACAGCAACCACTAATATCTTACTTGATTGACCCACTTGATGGCTTTAAGAACAAAGCCCCGATCAAAACAAGGCAATAAATAAGTTACGATATACATTATAGGCATAACAGCGTTTTATATACAGGTTTCAATAGGTTTTGCATGAGTGAATATAATATCATTTTTACTTTCCAATTTTCTTTACTGGAGTACAATTTTGTAAGCTGTCTCTAAGGCGGGTCGATCTTTGAAAATTTTAAATACCAAGTGGCTAAGTTATGGATGTAAGGCGTTCTTAGCGCTGTGCGACCGTGGTGTTCTTATCGATCACCAAGGTTAAGCAGCGGTCGACTCAGTCGGCCTGAGATGGGTGACCATTGTGGCGTTTTCATATTCATGCGTCTCCATGCTGCGAAAGGCACGTTAAGCCGTTGGTCCTAGTTACCACTTAATGTAATAGTCATTAAGCCGAGTTGGAAGCCTTAAAGGCGGCTTGATAAATTCCAACAGCAGGTGGCCACAAACCTGCCTCCACCAATCCGCTCTGGGTCCGCGTGGTAGAGTATGACCTAATCTCTCCTACCTCGATTTGTGAGAGAAGGCCTTTGCCCAGCAGTGGGCAGTAAAGGCTTATATTATTAACCTGTGTGGGTTGTATTTATCATAGACTGCGATCAGTTGCAAACTCGTTTTTATCACTTTAATATTTACTTACTTATTTTGTTAAATATTTTTATGTAGCTAGTTGAGTATATGGTTGCCCCCCTAGAGGCACTCGTAGCGATGTGCGACCACGGTGTTCTTACCGATAATCAAGAATAAGCATCGTTTGACTCGATATAATAACATATTTATCGTCGCCCGGCAGAAATGTGATTTTAGTTACGACTTTAACAATTAAGTACCATGTTCATGGTTTAATTTTGAACCTTTCACCTCTGTTTTGGGAAAAGATAAGACATCCTTTCCCTTTTCGTTTAGTTCATGCCATGTTCATGAAGTCAGACAAAAGCTATATACCTTAGCTTTTAGATAAATGCCAAAAACTATTCAAACGTATCTTTTTGTGTTATGATAACATTATTTTAATTTTTTTAAAAGCCTTGCAAGTTTTTAACCACTGCGCCAAATCGTCCGTCGTTTTAAAAATGTTTTTATTATAAATTTATTTAAAGCTAGCTATATTGCAAACTACTCCATTAATCAACGTATGAGTCAGTGGAAATGCAAGACCAGTGTTTCTAGATAATTGCAGAGATATGAGGACGTTCCGGTTTATCGCGCCAACTATCTACAAAGACGTATTACATTGGAGGGGAAGCAGCCGGCTCTGGGAGGAGGTTGTGCCTTCATTAGTGAGGAGTTATGTTGCATCTTGATTTGGAACCGGGTTTGTGGATCTAGTTAGTTCTGATGGCTTTATTTGTAAATTTTGTAGTTAACATGTTGTATACGATTTATTAACCGACTTCTAAAAAGGAAGAGGTTCTCAATTCGACTGTATGATTTTTTTATTTTTTTTTGTATGTGTGTTACGCGATCATTCCGCCAATTATGAACCGATTTTGATGATTCTTTTTGCATTGGGTTCAGTATAGCTCCAAGGTCATCGAATTTTAATTTCATCGGTATTGGACCTTGGACTTGGAAGATACACCAGGGAACTCCTTAAGGACAAAACAGTACGAATGCGTAGCTTGAGATATTATGGGTATTATGTCCTATAGGTACCCTGCCATAGAACTAATCAGAATATTAACCGCCTTAAAAAACGTCTGTGTTTTTTATAACGTCTTAATTTATGAACTGATTTTGATGATTCTTTTTGAAATGGTCCCATTTTAATGAAATTGGTATTGAACTTTGGACTTTGAAGATACCCCAGGGGACTCCTTAACGGCGAACAATACGAATGTATAGATTCCGTTATTATGGTTATTATATCAATCCTATACAGTACAGCTCAGTTAAATAATATAGTATAGGTATATAAATATTAGTAAATATTCACTAGTCATTTAAAACTTTAAAACAAATTTTTTTTAAAAAAAACGACTTCTAAAAGCAAAAAGTAAATATTTGAAGTCGGCGGCAAGTAACCGACTGCACTAACCGGTATCGTATTACATATTTATTTTTTGCTTTTTGAAGTTGGTTTTATTTTTACTTTTAAAATAGTTTTATGGTTGTAGAGGAATGGTAGCATACTCTTGTCGTTCTTATTTTTATTCAAGAGTAACATCTCTTCATTTTTCCGTATTTCCTTTTCACTACGTGGATGTTTTGGTGAGAGATGGACGTACGATTTGGTGCAATAGTTAAGAGCTTATGTCGCTCCCCCCACTGGACTGAAGAGTCACGGATTTGATTCTTGCACGGGATAAATCTTTGTGTGACCCACAAATATTTGTTTCGGTCTGGATATTTGTGTATATGAATTTCCATGTTTATAAATGTACCCACGTTACAGAAATTATTTCTAGTGGGGCTATGTTTTTGTTGATGTCTTTTATACAACTAATAGAGTGTACCTGGTTATATAATTTGTGATGCCGTATGCCATAAAAAAAGCATCACACTTTTAGTGATTCTATTTAATCTTAAAAGGTTGCAAAAAAGCCAAATATTCTAATTAGCTATTATGTTTATTAGCCACTTCTATATCCAATAACTTTTATCAGTCTAGAAATTTGTTAGTTACTTATCTAGATCCCCCATCCGGCTTTCTGTTAACCATATTATCATATTGTTAATATGCGGGATAAATAAATGCCAAATAATGTGTGAAGTACTTTATTAGCAGTTATACGCACAAAGCATTACAATCAACATTCCCCGATAAAGCGTTTTTGAGATATCGAGATATGAACGAGTCATAACAATATTTTAAAATTGTATTCGCATATTAAATTGTTTAAGTAATCAGAGGGCTTTGTACGTAAGGATTGACGTTAGCGTGACACTAGCGGGTTGATATGCCATCCTTGTCACACTCCACATTAACTAAATAAACATGAACACACTACCGTCATGTTAACGTCAATCTGTTTGTAAAAAGCCCTCAGGTATATGATGAAGGTGTACCAATTAGCAATGTTGGAGCTTGCATTGCTTAGCGCTCAAAGGGTTAAGCACAAACCGTTTGACGTTGTTATTACGTTATCAAGAAAGCTCGCTGTTACATTCACCTTTATATATAAGTTTGTGGTGTAAAAAAGATAGCATATTCACGTTAACGTCAATCTGTTTGTGTTAAGCTTTCTACTTCGTTTCACTGGAACAAGTAATCCAGAAGAGGAAGCAAACACTAAGTTACTAATGGAACTTAGACGCTACAAAACTAATATAGTTAAGTACAAAGCCTTCTTCTTCTTCGCTTCACTCTTGACAGAGTGATCGTGGTCACGATGAGGTTTAGTCACTGGAGGCTGATGTAGCTCGCCTTACGATATCTCTCCACCTAGTTCGATCATTTGAGATTCTGGTGCACTCGATCAAAGCATCTCCCAAGCCTTACTGGAAAGGTATACATCTGAAAATGATGTGGGAGCTATATTTTTTAACTTAGCCATGGGAGCTAGTATGAACTAGTAATTATTAATGTAATATGGGTGCGTTTACCAATATGAAATTGGTTGATTATGATCTCGCCGCATATTACATTGGGATCTAACATCGTTGGCAAAAAGTAGGTTTTTATGATACATCCCTACCATATTCGCATGGGGAATATAGGCGATGAATATTTTTTTTAAGTAAGTGTACAACAAGACTTGAAAAGTTCCATCAGCAAGTGACCACAAACTTGCCTCCACTAATCCCCACTGTGTTCGCGTGATGGGGTGTGACCTAATTTCTCTCACCTTGATTTGTGAGGGAAGGCCTATGCCCAGCAGTGGGACAGTATAAGCTGGTCGAACGAAATCAACTCAACCTGCAAGCGCGCAATTATAAAATATTGATCCAGAAATCTCACATCTTTCAAGTATCATCTGTTTACATAAATTAGGTACATTGGTAAAACATCTTTCAGGTATAACCAAGTCTACGGATATGAATTTACTATTTCACGCTTCCTATTTATAAGACGGCAGTCATCACCCTCCCCATAAACATACTAATACCATCAGTACCCCACAGTTTAGCATTACCCATGCAACTTTAAGGTCATTGCTTATAACCCCAGCTATCAGATGATCACATCGCGGGCTTAACGGCGTTAATAAAACTACTCGTCTAAAACAAGATGTTTGGCAGAAACAGAGTAGCTTCGCTGTATATATATACAGTCACCGAGTTATAAAGTTTGTAACTTTTCAAAGGATATTTCAGGACTGCCTAATTGTGGCATATGCGGCTTGGGTTCAAGAGATCTTAGGTTTCTATCTATGTATCTTTATCATAACGTCAGATCCCTTGCGAGATAGGCAGAGAGTACAGAGTTTCCTTACATACCTCTCAAGCTTCCTCCACTCTCATAGTTCGTCTCATACACGGTCGCCGGTTACAGAGACTCTTGAATTACCATTCAGATAAGACACTGTTTATTTTGTCGTGGTAAGATAGTCTACGTCTTCTCCGGTACCTACATCCTTCCGCTTTCCATTGTATATCTGTTTTGTCATTCTTTCTTCCGACATTATTTCTATAGGCACAAACCAACGGAGCATACCCCTTCTCATCTTTACACCAATGCTATATTTCATACCTACACGTTTAAAAACCTAAAACATTCTAGGTGGGATTATGGGGTTAATCGATCTAGAAACTTCAGTAGCATTGTGGAGTCTAAAATTGTACCCCGTATGATGGCAATAGCCCCGCTTCCCCTTGCATGGAATCTAAACTCGCCACACTTCTCACCATTACCTCAAATTAGTGAATAAAAAACACCTACAAGACCATCGTAGGTGCTTTTTACTGGAGATTCTAAAGATTCCAAAGCATATAAGGATAATGTTACGTACGTTATGGCAGCCTAATAATATCCTTTTATTAGAAACACCAACCCCGTACTGTAGCAACAGAGATTAAGTTAAGAAAACATAGGATTACTTAATCGAGATTACAAGATTTAAATTTAAGATCAATTTGAAGTAAATTAAAACTTTTCGCTTCACGTAAATAACTTGGAATCTATTAACTTAATGAAATTGCATCGGCCATTTTAATGTCCAGGGACTTGAGCGAATAATTTAAATTTTAATATTCAGAAGCGCTTGATATAGGTCGAATATAACATTTTTCAGACTAAACTTTTACATTTTATGTAGGTCGTAATGTAGCTCCATTGTTTTTCACAGGTATAAAGTTAATGAAAATCTCAAGGAACTTAATAAAGGCTGGCCTGGCCGGTAAGCTGTGAAGTCCTGATGAGGGAGTTGAGTGTACATCATTATTCTGGTCACATTGTAACGTGGTGTACGTTTTTGCTGTCTTAATCTCATTTGGAACGGGATTGTTGTGTATTTTCACGAAGAAATACTCAGGAATTCTGTATAAAAAGTAAAACAAGCCAGGATTAAATTGTGTGTTAAATTTCTGTATAGGGAGGATACCTAAGGGCAATGGGTAGTTTATGTTGAAGACTCAAAATTACTAAGTAAAAAATGTACCACATCATCCATTGGTTATGGTATCAATTGCCATGATCCATATTATAGGAAGAACTATGTATGTACAACATATGGCACTTTAGATTCATCCTCACCTGCCAGAAGTCTATTGCAGGATATAGACTTCACTTGAAGTTAGCGGTGACCAGCTTTGTGGTGTCTTCTATCTACGACCTTCACTAAAATGTTCACTTATAACTATGTTTGTATGTGTACATGTTTATTTTTTGAAGCTAGTGAATGAGTCTTTAAATATTCAAGTGAAAGATAAACATACTTTATAATAAATGTGACATCTTTTAGTTACATAAATTTGTAATGCTAGTTTCACATTAAATTATTACCTTCTTAGACATTCTGAGTGGTCTATGTAAAACACCAACAATTTATTTTATAGCAGACAGACTTCAATTATGTTTCTCGAAGTTATTCGTAACGCCAGGGATGTAATTTATAGTCCCACAGTTTCGTAACAAACCTTATAACAAAGTATGGATTACAAACGATATTAACAGCAGCAGTTTCGGCAAGTATTCGTGGAACTAACACATGTTTATTTAAGACCCACATTCGGCGGTTAGTATCAAACACTAAAAGGTCAAGTTAGCTTTTCGCATAAAATATGAACGTTGGTTATCGATCTTGTTCAATAGTGTAATTAACGAAGATTGTAGTGCGGGACTATTATGCTTGTGAATCATTGTTCATTCTAAGATTATGATAATATCATTAGTTGCTATTATCTTAAGTTTCAAATTAAGTTTAGATAGTCTAGCGGCTATTAATAGTCTAGGCTCTAGGTTATTATTTATGGCGGGTAGTTTTGTGATGGATACTGTGAGTCGGTTCTGTCTATTGTCCAATCGCAACGATAGGATATACGCAAGTGTGTCTTTCTATGAAATTAAGTAAAATGCGCACAGTGTCCAAGACAGGTACGCAAAACTGATACAGTTACCTATTAGTTCCTACTTATCAACTTGAATAACTTTTACAATGGCGATGATTATTTTGGTACGATTGCAGGAGAATCCTCAATCATACACATATTGCATAAAATACTTTAGTATATACTTACCTATTCTTGTGACTTGTGTGTGTGTGTGTATACCTAGTGACTTGAACAGTATTGACATTGGTAATGAATAAATAGAGAAGAAATAATGTGAACAGCATTTGCGTGCGCACTGGTACGCAAATACATACAATAATAAATACTATTCGAAAAACTGATTATGTGCATTCCCAAAACAAAACAATAACAATTCATAGAGCTATAGATAATATATAGAAAGTAGACGCATATTCAAAATTCTCAAACAGTAACGAAGAAACAAACTTGTACTCGCGTATTAATTTCCCCTCTCAATAAATTTGTTGCTATCTTTCGCAGACGTACAAGAACAAAATGAGTTTTTGAATTTTCTCGGTATCTATAAAATGAATAAGAAAATACATTTATCTTACGCAGACAGTGTATGGGCGGGTTCTGTCAACGAACTGCTATCGCAAGGGTGAGGTCAAGTGAGGCGACTGGTAAAATTATATTCTGTCGGTCCTGTTAAGGACTTGTATCCATTGAAGATGGTCACCCGTGTGCTAAATTAGGAATAGAATGGAGAGGGATGGAGTATATCACTGTAAAAATTCGTAGGATATACATTTCAAGATTACAGGTAAAAGAATTTAAGAATGTGGTTGGGGATTTCCTATAAAAAATTCTAGTAGGGCTCCGGAGCCTGGAATTGTGTCCAATATAATGGAATTATACTCGCCTATTATTACATTGGAGCCTAGTATCGGTGAAAATTTCGTGTTAGTACACGGTACGCTGTCGCAGATGGTTGCTCAAGCGTTCCCGTAACCTGCCCCAGCCACGGCGACGAACTGGAGCACGTTGGGGCACCCGGCAGGAGTCTCGGCATAACCCCTCGTTTCCCCCAATAGCGAGTGAATATCCCATGAAGTATTTTTCCTATAAAAAAAATGTACACGGTACGCTTATGCCATTCCTACTTAAGAAATTTAGGCGCGACTAATAAAAAAAAAGAAAGTGAAAATATATTAAAATCATATTATATAAAATTGATCTTAAACAGTCTAAAAACTTACGCCTTTTATCATATTGGAAACGAATAGTTCTTTGACAAAATTTGAGTGTACGTAGTACACTTCTGCCTAAATTTCCAAAAAACTACGGCGAGTGAAGTGTGTAGCGACATAAATAAGGAACAAAGAACAGTAAAATTAAACTGTATATTTCTGGGTTTTTCTACTACTGTCCTGGGTGCAAATCCTAGGTCGGACATGTGTAATTATTCTAACGAAAAACTTCCCAGTACTAGTCCGGAGTCTGGAATTGTGCCCGGTATATGGCAATAGGCTCGCCCCCTATTACATGGGACCTATCATCATCGGCGAAACGTGGGTGTACTCAGTACACCTCTGCCACCCCCGCTTGGGGAATATAGGCGTGACGGTGTATACTTATGGAATATCTTTTGACGCGATGATAAAGATAGATAGAAAGAAATTATAATGTTATTTGTGCCACTATTCTAAAAAAATCGGTAGGTCTAACAACAAGTATGTGTGCAGTGTACCAATTTAAAAATCATAACACTGATTAAGTGTGTTGTAAGACTGCATCAGTAGGTTCTGCAGTTTAAAATTTAATGTATTTTTCATTTTTATTTTCTTTAAAAATACGTTGAAGAGTTTTTTTCAATAAAATCAATTTACTTTAAGCCACAACAATCGGCACATCCAATCAAATTCCAATTTGCAGTTAAATCGATTTAAATTTAACGGGACGAACTGTTCATTCCACGGCCCAGCCATTTTCACATTATACTTAGATGTAGCAATTTACCTACTATTATACGATACGTATGTATATCTTGAAATTTTAGTAGCATCAAAAGTCATGCTTACAACACATTTGCAATCATAATTGTTCTTTCCATATTCATGCGAAAATCTCCCGAAAAAGCAAGAACAACGCGATAAACGTAATATGTGAAGCTGATTCATATGTTTTTCTGATTTTAGGCGCGAGGCAAGAGTCTAGAATGCAAGCGTGAGAAGAATCTCGCGCTATAAGAATATAAGTATGGACCCAGCATAGTTCTAGAAGAGAATCTCGAGGAGGATCTCGCGTGAAGTGCGGGCGCCCTTAATCCGCTATACGATGATAATAATAATACTGAGATCGCTGCTCGTATGAATAAATCGACATCTAATGGCGCTATTGGTACATATTATATATGGCGATTACGAGCTTCTGGTTTCGAGTTGTAGGTCGGCGATCGTTACTGAGATTTTTCTTTCTAAAAATTCTCGGTGCTTTTGAGTATTTTTAGGAATTGTGTTTGATATCCCCTCTATGCGTAGGGCCTAACGTCGTCTGCGATGTAATGTGTGTATACTGTATATCTCTGCCAAGTTTGTGAAATGTAGGTGAGACAGTGTTTATTTATTATTAAAGTCTTGAAGCAAGATAGTGTGAAATAACATAAAAGTTTATAATATGAAGCTGTGTGCGCTTGACCTTCGATGGCGTGGACTGTGTTTTTTTTTCTAGGGTTGCGTATGAGTAAGATGAATAAAAAGTCGTTTATTGCTTCCTAAATTACTTGCCTTTATTGAGCACACTTCGTTAATTGAATTTACATAAAAATATACGTGCACTGTGCACTGACGAGCCAAAGAAGGTAGTGACAGATCAGGGGCAATATTGTCAGTGTTGTAAAAAGAATTAATTTTAGTACGTTGGTAGTAGGTATACGTATTTTTGGGGTGGTTTTTTTTTGGGGGTGTTACGGTCAGGGAACCTCCTAGTGTGCCCGGCCTATTGCCAGTCCCGTGGATACGTCCAGAGGAACGACAATAGGTACGGGACGGTGCACCCCGGGTATCGTCAATAACTTCCATTACGAGGGTTCTTGGTGGCCATGGCGGATGACCTGACATGGTGCAGTACTTGGGATTGGGGATTGCAGTAAGGTTAATGGGGGGACAATACCCTGCGTGTTTGTGCCGTTCGCGGTGACCCGTACAGCAGGGTGAACGAGTCCTGGAGGTTGAGCCTGCGATGGACCGGTAGTTGTTGTCTGTCGCAGGCAACACGCCTCTTCGGTCCGAATCTCTGTTCAAACGGGAGACTGTTACGTAGCCGCGTGACAGTCAATCGGCTGGAGTCCATCTCTCAGATGGACTAGGCTAGGGTTCTTGGGTAAAGAGGTCCGCAGGCGGCAGCGCAAGTCTACACTACGTGGGAGTGGAAGCGAACGCTGTTAGTCTCGTAGACAGCTCGTAGAAACGTTCAATATAAGCCCAAGAAGACGAAACCCAAGGAACACTGATTGGGCCGCTTATAAAAGTGACCTTTAGGCTGAGCTAGGAAAGGTCCGAGGCAGGCTCAGCTCCGTATTAGATAGAGTTTGAAGCGGATAGAATAGCTCGGGTAGTAAAAGCCGCCGGGACTACCAACTGTCCGGAGAGCAGAGTTATAGCGAAACGTGACCCATGGTGTACAGAGCTGGCGCGGTTAAGACTAGAAACTCGTCGAGCATTCAACATTGCTAAAGCAACCAAGAACTTTGGTGAATATTCTACTATACTCACGAGGTTCAATACAGAAGTGCGGAGAGCAAAAAGAAGGGCTTGGAAAAGACACTGCTAAAGCATATGCAGCCTCCCTGAGGGTATGAGGCTAGCCAAGGCAATATCTATGGCCAAAATAAATCCACTTACTACAGTAAGGAATGAGGTAGGAGAACTTACAAACAATGGGGAAGAAACACTGAAAACAATGTTCAACGTGCATTTCCCGGGTTCGGTAGCAATACAAAGAGAGGACACCATGTGATCTCTATATAGATGAACTAAGCTTAAAGACAATTAGAGATGACTGGGAAACGGTAGCCAAAGTCGTGGAACAGAACAAACTCTAATAGGCCTTAAAGAGTTTTAACCATTTAAGGCCCCTGGTCCGGATGGTGTTTATCCCATCCTTCTACAAAAAGGGCAACCAGTACAAACCCAACATCTGTGCAGACTATTCAGGGCGTGCGTGGCCTTTGGGCATACCCCAAGAATTCGGCGGCAGGTGACAGTGAAGTTCATTCCCAAACCAGGAAATCCAATTATGAGGATGCCAAATCCTACAGACCAATCAGCCTGTCCTCATTCTTTTTAAAATGTCTAGAGAAAATGATAGATAGGCACATAAAGGATGGTCCATTAAAGGATTATCCTCTACATAAAATGCAATGCGCTTATCTACCCGGTAAGTCTACGAAAACTGCATTGCACTATGTGGTGAAGAGAGAGATGGCTCTGCAGTAAAAGGAAATTTGTGCTGCAGCTTTTCTGGATATCGAGGGTGCATTTGATCGCACAACATTCTCATCCATAGAATTAGCTGCTATAGGGCATGGGATAGAATCAACTCTTATCAAATAGATCAAAAACATGCTAAAGAATAGGATCGTCCGGTCCACTTTATTAGGAGAAGGGCTATCCGTGAGGATGAAAGGATGCCCGCAAGGAGGGGTCTTATCGCCGACTCTGTGGAGCCTGGTAGTGGACTCTCTCTTGAAGATAATCAACAAAGGTCCGTTCTACGGAATAGGATATGCGGATGATATAGTGATAGCAATCAATGGGAAGTTTCCAAACATAGTATCGACACTGATGCAGGAAGCTCTAGATAAAGTAACAAATTGGTGCACGACAAATAGCCTCTCGGTCGACCCGATGAAGACTAATGCCATTCTGTTCACACGGAAAACGGTACTAACGGGTCTGCAGGACCTGCATATGTACGGAAATAAAATTAAATGGGCCACTGAGGTTAAATATCTGGGGGTGACTCTAGACAAGCAACTAACGTGGCATACACATGTTGACAAAACCATACTTTGGCTATGGTATTGGCTATGGTATGGCATCGAGAGAGCTGAATATGTTTAGGTCAATCAATCAGCGTATCGCAGTCCACTGCTGGACATAGCCCTCTCCTAACACGCGCCATTGCACACGTTCCTCCGCCTTCCGCATCCAGTCTGTCCCAGCGACCTTTTTGAGGTCGTCGTTCGATCTAGCCGGGGGCCGTCCTACCTTACGCTTACCAAGTCGCGGTTTCCACTCTAGGACACGCTTGCTCCATCGGCCGTCGGTCCTTCTGCAGATGTGACCAGCTCATTGCCACTTTAGCTTACTGGGTCTGTGAGCTATGTCGGTAACTTTGGTTCTTTGTCGGATTACTTCGTTACGAATTTTATCCTTCAAAGAGATGCCGAGCATAGCTCGCTCCATAGCCCGCTGTGCGACTTTGAATTTGTGGACTAGTCCCACTGGAGTAGCCACGTCTCGGCCCCGTAAGTCAAAACAGGTAGGGCGCATTGGTTATAGACATTAGTCTTAAGGGATTGCGGTATAGGCGAAGAGAAAAATTGACGTAGTTTGCCAAATGCTGCCCAACCCAATTGGATCCTGCGGTTGATTTCTTTCTCGAAGTTGTTTCTACCAAATTGGACTACTTGTCCAAGGTAAACATACTCCCGAACAACTTCGACCAGCATCGACCCATCGACGTAGATCGGTCCCGACGTGAAATGTTCATTAAACATGATCTTGGTTTTATCTTGCCGAGACCGACACCTCCAGAGGCTCCATTTAGGCTATGCAGCATTTCGCTTAACTGTTCCAGTGACTCTGCCACGATGACGATATCATCGGCAAACCGAAGGTCTGAGATGTATTCGCCGTTGATGTTAATGTCACCCAGTCCAGTCCAGCGTCTTGAAGACGTCTTTGAGTGCATTGGTGAAGAGCTTGGGGGATATTACATCCCCCTGTCTTACCCCTCGACGCAGCTCGATCGGGTTGGTCTTTTGGTCCTGGAGCTGGACGGTCATTGTGTCGGTATCATACAGACATCTCAACACCTCGATATAGCGCCAATCGATGCGACATCGATGCAGTGCATCCAAAACCGCCCAGGTTTCGATGGCGTCGAAGGCTTTCTCGTAGTTCACGAAAGCCATATACAGCGGCTGATTGTACTTTTCGGTCTTCTGTACAATCTGCTGAACAGTATGGATGTGGTCTACGGTGCTGTAGCCTTTTCGAAACCCGGCTTGTTCCGGTGGCTGGAACTCGTCGAGTCTTCCGGCGAGGCGATTTGTGAGTACTCTCGAGAACGTGTAACTTGTAGACGTGGCTCAGGAGAGAGATGGGTCTGTAGTTCTTCAGCAACGGTTTGTCACCTTTTTTGAAAAAGAGAACCACCGCATTCCCACCCCACGCTTGAGGTGTTAAGCTCTGGTGGATGACAGAATTAAAGAGGCTTGGTAGCTTTTTCAGAATTGGAATCCCGCCTGCTTTTAGGAGCTCAGTGGTGATACCGTCATCGCCTGGCGACTTGTTGTTTTTAAGCTGCTCGAGAGCCACTCTGACCTCGTCCTGGTTGACATCAGGGATATCTTCCATGTGGTGGCGTGTGAGTGGGGCTCTGTGGTCGTCAGCGCTGGGTCTCGTGGGCTTAGTCATCCGTGATGCGTACAGGTCTTTGTAGAAACTCTCAATTTCCTCGAGTATCTCGAACTTGGAGGTCACGGTTTTGCCATCCGCAGTATTAAGTTTCGTCAGATGGGATCTAGCTAGCTGGTGAGCGAAGACTTTGGTGTCTCTGTTCTGTTTAATCACAGCCGCGATGGCGCGGGTGTTGGAACATCGAAGGTCACGTCGCACCAGCTTCCAGATCTTCCGGTTGAGGTTCCTCCCATCCAGCGAAGACGCCTCCGTGAATGACATATCCCGTCTCTGCCTCATAAGTTCGAGAGTCTCGAGCGAGAGTTTAGACTCTCTGTTACCGCTTTTGCCGGGAAATTACCTTCGAGACACATCCTGTAGCGTTTTGACCACTGTTTCGGTTTTCTCGTCAACATTGCCTTCAGTTTCCAGCAGGTCGAAACGATTTTGAAGCTCCAGTTGGAACTTTTCGGACCTTAAAGCTATTTGAGGCGCAGTAGGTCTGAGAGTAGACCTCATCATGCGACGCTTTTTGGCCCTGAAGTTTATATTTAGAGCGCCTCGGACAAGTCGGTGATCGCTGTCGGTATTAAACCTGTTGATCACGGAGACGTCTCTAAATATAGACTTCCTGTCAGTCATGATGAAGTCTATCTCGTTCCTCGTCACAGTGTCGGGGCTTCGCCATGTCCACTTTCTATGAGGCTTCTTCTTAAAGAACGAATTCATCAAGAAGAGCCCCTGCGACTCCAGAAAGTTCACCAGCATCTGCCCCCTGTGGTTTCGGCGCCCCACGCCTTGGCTTCATACATGGCTTCGGCTATGTCGTCGCAGTATGTCGAGGTCGGTGCATATACCTGTACCACCTTCAGGGTGCACCTGTTGGTGATTTTAATTATGAGGTACGCTACCCGTGTCGACACACTGCTGATTTCCACAACGTTGTTAGTAAGAGCTTTGTTGACCAGGAAACCGACACCGCCCTGAGAGGGCCGATCACCTTCCCGAAAGTAGAACAGGTGGCCTGACTCAAGGGTTATCGTGTCCTCGCCCTGTCTTCGGACTTCGGATAACCCCAATATGTGCCAGTTTTTGCGACCTAGTTCTACCTCGAGTTCAGTGAGGTGTTGGTCCAGCCGTAGAGAGCGTCCATTGTACGTAGCCAGGGTCAGGTGTTTTTGGTAGCCTTGTGTCGTAGCCCGGAGATTCTTCGCACCCCCTGCCCCGCTGTTACCACGACCGCTACCGTGGCAGCGGACAGCGGGACTACCGGGAACTGGGGGCCTTTGTTTTTGGTGCCTTAACATGTTGGAAGGTTTTTTGGCCTACTATACCACGCTGGTCAGACGGGTTGGTATAGGGTTTGTTTCAAATTTTCTTTTTCTGGTCGTTGATCGGACGACGTTACTACCTTTGGTGGACTCTTACCAACAGCCTAGCAAAAGTAAGGCTACTGGGGCATTCTATGTTTTTCTTTCGCTTCCAGCTCAGTAGCATGGGTATTACAGCCCAAAATAATGCACTGGATATATATTACTATAGTAAAACCGATATTAACGTATGGATGCATCGAGTGGTGGCCTAGAACTAAAACACAAACCTGCAGGGACGCCCTAACAAAACTGCAGAGGACAGCCTGCCTGGCCATCACAGGCGCATTCAAAACAACACCGACGGCAGCTATGGAGAGGCTACTCAACCTGACTCCATTACATATCGTCATTAAGACTGAGGCAAGGAAGGCACTCTATAGGCTAGAGAAAGCTGGACTATGGAGCATAACGGTGCCAGGCCTTGAACACACTAAGCTAGAACCAGACAAGGAACAAGATGACATAAGGGGCATGAGAAGTGACAAGACCATGACCATATTCATGTTCAACAAAAGATTTAGCACTCATCTCAATCAAAAGTGGGACAATGGGAAAGTGGTCTAAATAAGCAAGGCAAGGAACAAATGATATGGTACACTGATGGATCCAAAACCAAGTTCGGAACGGGAGCCGGTGTATACACGGAAGGATACAATCTTAGTCAAAGCATGGGCAGATTTGCATCAATATTCCAGGCAGAGACCTATGCAATAAACATTTGGGCAAAAGAGATACTGGACAAACGAATTACAGGCAAGAAAATCTACATTTGTAGTGACAGTCAGGCTGCTCTCAAAGCCATCTGCTCCTATGAGCTAAACTCAGCACTGGCTGCGGAGTGCGCATACCTTCTTGACAGATGTGGAGCGCGCAACACGGTCAGGTTAGTCTGGATCCCTGGGCACACGGGAGTTGATGGCAATGAGCGTGCGGATGACTTAGCCAGGAAGGGAGCAAGGGAAAAACCTGTTGGTCCAGAACCGTTCATAGGCATACCAGACGGTGCCTACAGAGGCGCACTCTTCAAATATGCCCAAGAACAACACAGAAAAGAATGGGAAACACACACAGGGCTTAGACACTCCAAGGAATTTGCAGGGGCAAAAAGGCAAATAACTGGAGCATTCATAGGCCACTATGACACGAAAGAACATCTACCAAGATGAACCTATGCGGTGACGTGGTATGCAGGAGCTGCGGTACAGAAACTGAAACCATGAAGCATGTGCTTTGTCACTGCGACGCTCTGGCTGAGCGGCGAATGAACCTACTGGGATTGGCCTATCCAAACCCAGAAGAACTAGGGCTCTGCCCCCCTGCTGGAATTTACAACCTGATACAGGGAGTATTGGACACTTCAGGTACGTAAGAGCATTAGGGCAAGGACAGCACAAAAGATCCCATCGTGTCGAAGTGCGCCAGAGGTCTCCTCGGTCCGGTATGTCAACATTAAGATAAGATAATGTACACGTATTGGTTATTATCAAAGAGCGAGGCATCCATAAACCAAAATAAGCATCGACTTTTGAAGATAAAGACCTGTGTATGGGGGTTCACGTCGAATGTCCAACGGGAATGTTGCCGCGGCACTTTTCAGTAGAGAAAAGTAAACTTGTACTAGATATTTCAGCTCGTTCCTGACACTGTGTGAAAAATGTTTGTGTATCCCTTTCAAAGTTTTACGCGAAATGTGAAATCAGAAATATGAACTTGAGGGTACATATAGGTCTATAGCTGATGTCTGTATGTGTTTTGATATTAAAATAGTCGAAAGGAATTTAAAGTGTTAATTTACGGCATTAAAATGAGTTCTTAGGAATAATGTCTTAAATTAATAGTAGAGTTGTTTGTATGGACCTTTGCATTAGGTAACACTAAATATTCATTCCCAAATGTCTTGAAAACAGATATAAGCCACAATTTCATTACTTGTATTAGTCCAAGATTATACTATCATAGCCGCGTGGTTCCCGGCTTAGAATAGGACCAACCAATCTCATCCCATCGGGTGTCGTACAAGGCGACTAAGGGAAAACTAGGGAATGGGCAGCAGCGTTCCCTTAACACTTCGACGACCAATAACTGCGCTCGCCAACCCGTCTGCCAAGCGTGGCGAGTATGGCAAACACCCCCAATTATGGAAGAAAGTAAGAAAACCAGGCCCCTAGTCCCCGGCGGTCCTGTTCGTCCTGGCCACGGTAGCAGCCATGGTAACGACAGAACAAGGGGTGCTAAGAATCTCCGGCAGAGATTCGGCTACCACCAAAACCGAAAATTGGCCCTGGTGACATACAACGCACACACATTGAGGACAGATGAGAAGCTAGTTGAGCTGGAAGAAGAGTTAAACAAGTTGCGGTGGAGTATTGTTGGTTTATCGGAGGTCCCAAGAGAAGGCGAGGACACGATAACCTTAAAATCCAGCAACTTGTTTTACTACCGGGAGGGCGAACAGCAGTCCCAAGGTGGTGTCGGATTTATCGTCCACAAGTCACTCATAAACAACGTTGTGTCCATCACTAGTGTGTCGAGCAGGGTAGCGTACCTGATACTCAGAATATCCAAAAGATATTCGCTGAAGGTCATACAGGTCTACGCAACGACCTCGGCATACTCAGATGATGAGGTCGAAGTTATGTATGAGGACATTAGTAGAGTCATACATACTTCTAAAGCACACTTTACAGTAGTTATGGGTGACTTCAATGCGCGACTGGGCAAACGGGGCGATGATGAGTTGAGAGTGGGGCAATTTGGATATGGGCAGCGCAACCCCAGGGGTCAAAGGCTGGCCGAATTTCTGGAGAAGGAGGGACTCTTTATGATGAACTCTTTCTTCCAGAAGCCGTCTCATAGGAAATGGACCTGGATGAGCCCTGATAGTTTCACAAAAAATGAGATCGACTTCATCATGAACACCAAGCGACAAATATTTAATGATGTCTCCGTGATTCACAGGGTAAAAACCGGCAGTGATCACCGAATGGTCAGAGGCACATTAAATATTAATGTCAAAATGGAAAGATGGCGCCCGATGTAGTCTACGCTCCGACCTTGTGATGCACATATCCAAAACCCCGAGAACTTTCAACTCGAATTGTCAAACCGCTTCGAATTGCTAGACAGTAGCGCATCAGTGGACGAAATCAACAATAGGTTGGTAGAGACTGTGCATACGGTCGGGTCCAAGCATTTTAAGCCCCACCGTAAAAATAGGCCTCAAAAGCTATCTGACTACACCCGAAACCTTATGGCTAAACGACGTACCATGACACTCCAAACGTCCGATGATGCTCAGTCCTATAGGCAGCTCAATGGACAGATATTGAAGTCCTTGCGACACGATTTACCGTCCTTCAATACAAGACGTATTGAGGAGACCATAGAGCAGAACAAGGGCTCCAAAGTGTTCGCAAGAGACGCGTCTATTGGGCAAAGCCAGTTGACGAAGCTGAAGACGGGGGACGGAAACGTAACGTCGAATAGGTCAGAGGTGCTCAGGGAGATAGAGAGGTTCTATGGGCAGTTGTATACCTCAGTAGCTGAACCTGTTGTTGACTTGGTAAAAGACCCAAGAGCCAAGTTAGCCCGACACTACACTGAAGATATCCCGGACATCAGCCTGTACGAGATTAGGATGGCTCTCAAACAACTTAAAAACAACAAAGCGCCGGGTGAAGACGGAATTACCGCAGAGCTTCTGAAAGCGGGTGGATCGCCGGTACTTAAAGTCCTTCAGAGGCTGTTTAATTCCGTCTTGCTCGAAGGAAAAAACGCCGGAAGCATGGAACAGGGGTGTGGTGGTACTCTTTTTTAAGAAAGGTGATAACACTTTATTAAAGAACTATAGGCCCATCACACTGCTGAGCCATGTTTACAAGTTGTTTTCGAGAGTCATCACGAATCGTCTCGAACGCAGGCTTGATGATTTCCAGCCTCCCGAACAAGCCGGTTTCCGGAAAGGCTTTAGTACCATAGACCACATACATACGCTGCGGCAGATTATACAGAAGACCGAGGAGTATAATCGGCCACTATGCTTGGCGTTTGTGGACTATGAGAAAGCCCTCGATTCGATCGAGACTTGGGCGGTTCTTAGTTCTTTCCAGCGATGCCGCATTGACTATCGGTACATCGAAGTGTTGAAGTGCTTGTATAATAACGCCACCATGTCAGTCCGAGTACAAGGGCAGTGCACGAAGGCGATCTCCATAAAAAGAGGAGTAAGACAGGGAGACGTCATTTCTCCGAAACTGTTTACGACCACCATAGAGGACGCCTTCATAATAATATTAATCATAATAGTCATAATCATTTATTCTGCAAGTGTAGGTAGGTACAATTAGGTCTTATATTATAAAATAGAACTCCACACTTTGCCACAAAGCATGCAAAATTGGGCAGACTTACTAAATATTAAAATGCAACTTTACAACACAATAAGATTTAAGGCATTAACACTTACATTTCTCATTGAATTATAATAATTATAAAATATTTGCACAATACATTAAAATAACAAACAATAATCATGAAATAGGTAGATAAATAAAATTGGTAATAATCATAGTCAAAATAATAAAATGTCAATAATAATCAGATTGTCAAATGAACTGGTCGAATTGAATTATTGAAAATGTCACAATTAAATTAAAATGTCAATTTTAAAATATAATGTCAACATTCATTAATGATTCATATTATAGGTGCATAATTTTTTGTATTATTTCTTATTTGGATTATTTCAAGCTCTTGGAATGGCGAGGACTTGGCATTAACATCCATGGCGAATACATCACTCACCTTCGATTTGCCGACGACATTGTGGTCATGGCGGAGTCGCTGGAAGATCTAGGACGAATGCTCGGCGACCTCAACAGAGTATCTCAACAAGTGGGTCTTAAAATGAACATGGACAAAACGAAAATAATGTTTAACGTCACCGCACTCACCGTTGGGAACTCTACTCTTGAAGTTGTCGACGAATACATTTACCTGGGACAGGTAGTCCGGTTAGGTAGGTCCAACTTTGAGAGAGAGGTCAATCGACGAATCCAACTCGGCTGGGCAGCGTTCAGGAAACTGCGCAACATCTTCTCATCCAAAATACCTCAGTGCCTAAAGACTAAAGTTTTTAGTCAATGTGTGTTACCAGTGATGATATATGGATCAGAGACGTGGTCTCTTACTATAGGTCTCATAAAAAAGCTCAGAGTTGCTCAGCGAGCTATGGAGAGAGCTATGCTCGGCGTTTCTCTACGTGATCGAATCAGGAATGAGGAGATTCGTAGAAGAACCAAGGTCACCGACATAGCCCTTAAGATTAGCAAGCTGAAGTGGCAATGGGCGGGCCACATAGCGCGAAGATCGGACGGGCGTTGGGGCAGAAAGATTCTAGAGTGGAGACCACGTATTGGCAAACGCAGCGTGGGACGACCGCCTGCCAGATGGACCGACGATCTTGTGAAAATGGCAGGAAGTCGTTGGATGCAGGTGGCATCGGACCGGTTACGCTGGAAAGCGATTGGGGAGGCCTATGTTCAGCAGTGGACAAGTATAGGCTGAGATGATGATGATGATATACTATCAAAGATGCAGGTAATATTAAAAGTTAATTACTGAATCGAAATAATACGAATGGCATGGTTTGGAGGTAAGACGTCGCAGATCTATCAAGTATGGCGATTTAAGAGCATAACATATGCAAGTATCCAAAGCAAATTCCCTTACGCTTATTTATTAAACAAGTTAAGAAAATCCTGAACTACAAACTTAACAATCAAATACGCCTACCACGTTTTAATATGTTATCATTCATGAACCGAGTATTGGATAGGTATAACCCTCTATAAATATTTATGATATTACTTTATAACGTACATTGGGGTCGATGTAAGTACACGCATGTTACATAGAACAATATAACTGTAGCGTTATCAACTGTTGTGAGCTGTTCATAACCACTAATGCTCGAATATTACGCTATAATCGTGTTCACAAATCTTCGGACAACTTGACAGGTGAAAATGTTTAAACAAAAAAAATGTTGGCAGCTTCAAACGACTAGTGTAGAACGATCAATCGGACATAAATTATTGAAATATTAATAAATATTTATTGTGTTTATTAAATTAAGGTTGAATTTTAATCAGTGTGTAATTGTGTACAAACTGAATTTATTTTGGTTAGAAATATCGATGTTACTGAAGATTTTTTAAGTAATACAAATAGTGAATAGAATATTATCGACGTCTTTTTTACAACTGTCTTAACATAAAAACTTTATAAATATAAGTTTTAGTTGTATAAGATTATTTTTTATTTTATCTCTATTATCGACAAAAATGTAAGTTATGGTACATCACTATTTTAAAAGTGTCATAGTCTGAGAACACTGTAAATGTCAATTTGTCCGTGAAAATGTGAACACAGTTACTTATGCTGTGTCTCATATTATTCTCTTGAAATCTAGTTTCGATACTGTATACAGAAGACTTAGCACGAATAGTCCAAAAGCGTACTGATATGTTTATCTTAATTTTATTAAATTTTTAATGTTTAAAATATTGCATATACACTCCATAATGTTACGCTACTATCAACCTGTTCATGCTATGACCTCGGTTTTTTAAGGAAATAACATTGGATATATTATGTAGGTACATGGGGACTTCAGTTATTTTCTTTTGATCAATGGATTACATACTGTTTTAGTGACAGAGTTAATAGTATAAAAACACTATTGTATGTAAAAGCTCATAAAAATAACTTAGTTACTGAAATAATGTTTATAGTATTGGATAAGACTGCCCATCTTTCTGGTTGTTTACTGTCTTTTTCTAAATCTGCCAAGTAAGTTATTTACGAAATGTTGAAATATTTATACAACTGTACTTGTTTTTTCCTGTATTTAAATAATTGCATCGTCTAGCCAAGACTGATTTATGTCTTTATTTATAGCCTATTGATGTTTTGCTTTGAAATATTCATGGGACATGGGCTTTCAGTTTGAGGGTTGCTATAAAACGGCTATGTACAAGCGGCGGCTACCCCCTAAGAGTTTTAAGTACATAGTAATAATCGTAAATTGGGTGGTTAATGCGCCGGGCGGCGGTTCGCGTTAATACCACATGTTGGCGAGCTTTTGCCGGGCTTCTTTGCGAGATTAAATTCCAATTTTAGAATGACGTGATACTTTATGAGACAGTCGGCGCTTAGAAATTTTTATGCCACATTTAGTTTATATTCATTTTGAGTTATGATATTAGAAGCAGTCTCTTGTTTTGATTTTTTTTAAAGAGAGACGGTGGGTGGCGGTGGTCTACGATGCAGACCACTTTTCAGCGACGATGTTGGGTCCCAATGTGAGAGGAGCAAAGGTAGAAAGGCTTATTGGCATTATACCGGACACAATTCCAGACTTCAGACCGATACTAGGAATGTTTCAATAGAATAACTACACCTTATCCGACATCCTACAAAGGGCTTCATAAAATAGCATTTTAAAGGTACCTTTCAGAATAGAAGAATCCCTAGTCTATCAACATCCATCATTGTATTAAATCCCAAGTTTGTACACGAGACAGTTTCTTAATAAAACAACAGTGACAAACGGACATACGTGAGAGTAATACAAAAATGTTCCCATATTATGACTCTTTTGAAGTATGCGTGTAAGGAATACTAAAAAAACACAAAGAGAAGAAAAAAGAACGATATTTTCACCGGCTGCATGTGTTTTTATAATTTTGCATGAACACGATTTTGCTCTAACGAAGTGTGATAACGAAGCACCACGCCGTGTGTTCGTGTACAGAAAACAAACCTTTATACTGCAAAAAAAGAATTTTACGCTCATAAAAACTAGGCTTTATAATGAGTTGCGTAATTTTTGTGCAAAATTGCTGAGAGGGAGACCCTTGTGTCATATTTGTTTGTTTTATTTTGTTCTATGTTACGCAGGTAATTTTGATTTAAGACAACAAATATGTTAAATATTTTATCATTATCAATAAACTTGAAATTTTAAGCATAGATCTGAACTGGATGACAATATTTTTTTTGAGAAAACTCATTTACAAGATTCCAAGCAAAAAATAGTTATTTCAATAGCAAATATTATTGTGGCGGATAGAAGTAGTCATGATGCATTTTAGTCATTTTACTTGTTACTCATGATGCACTTCAGATACATTGCTGGTAAGCCAGGATGCATTATAGTTATCCCGCCTTTTAGGCATTTAGCTTTCTAAACAACGCGTTTATAATCAATAAAATAATTTACAATGGAAAATGTTTGTCGCCCGCAACAGATTGTTTTACACGTTTTTTTTTAAAACTTCGTGGTTCGTTTTAATTTAATTTATTTTTTCAACTATCTATATCATCACGCTAGATCCCTTGCAGGGCAGGCAGTAGGAGTACAAAGTTCTAGCCATGAAGCAATTTCAAAGGTTCCAACAGGTTTTTTAATAAAATGATTACCTACTACATAATCAGGCTGGATTGTAAACGAGCGATTTAACAAGGACGAACTTTGAACCATCTTAACTATAATAGTAATAATAACAATGACATGCCGATTCTCGCGTGTACATCCATCATGGCGGCATTGAAGTGAGATGATATATGAACGCATCGCGCCAACGGAATCACTGCTGTTGTTGATAGCTGAGCAGCTATCAAGTTTAGCTAACAAATGACGTTGCGGGAAGGGATACGAGTATCGGTGATCACTCATTGGGATGGAAAAAATAGATTGAAGTTTTTGAATTGTATTCGACTATATGTAAACTTTTGGTGAATAGGACAAGCCTAGAGTAAAATGCGGCGCACAAATTAAAATGTGAACCGACGCAAAACATACGATTATAAAACGTTGTATTGAAGCCATGCATTTGTTTTTTTTTCGTTACTTCTAGTTATAGGTTATACGTTATTTATTTCATATAAACATCGTTTCTTATTTCGTGTTGAAAATTAAACACACCAAAACATTATTGCATTCATCATTTAAAAAATCTTTTATAGCTTTAGGTATCTACTATTTTTAGGTGTCTATAGATTTTCGCAAGAAGAGAGATTTAAGAATATACACCTTTCAGTTAAATATGGGGTTAATTATAGATATTTATTGCAGTATTTTTGAGTAGTGTTCCACAACATTTAATTGAGGTACGCAACAGTTATTTCTCTTTTCTCTTCAAGCTTGTTAATGTCTTGGTCAAAACTAGCAAATGATTGCAAAAACAATTTCATAGCATTCAAAACTTTGTGAGGTTCATTGTGCGAGATGCTTGTCCCGATTAACAAAGCAATCACCTACCTATCAATACCTAGTAATACTACGAGTGTATACTATGGGCATGCCCATGCATTTAGTTTTACGGTGACAAAATATTATCAGGAATATTTTATTCAAAACAGAATGAAGTCATTGTTGTTATTGATGTTTTTTTTCTCAAGCCCGCTGTGATGTGATCGGAAATAACAACGTCATAGCTCTTCGGCCTGTTTTTGTATTCTAGCGCTTTCTATCCACTTTTTTATTTCTATGATACTAAAGAAACGACAGTTATTGATTCTTCTAACAAAAAAACACTCAGATTATTCAAGGAAAAGATAGGACGATTGTTTTAGTTTTAATACTCAGAAGAACTATATTGGATTCATTACATCGACAAGGTTCGACGGTCCATTAGGCTAATAGCTGGCCAGTGAGACGGCAAAAAGAGATTAAGTCGTGCTCAGTCATCGCTGCCCGATACTGCGAATAATTGGAAACTGGAAGTTCACGGTGGATAAAAACTCTTTCAGCAGCAGTTATATTACAAACGCACGCTATTTTATCTGCACTTTTTCTTAGTCCTAGTCTTTTACAATGAAACAACTTATACTGAATCACTGCTGGACAAAGGCCTTCCCTTTCAAATCTAGGCGAAAGAGAATTAGTCGTACTCCTCGGTGTCAATCCAGTGCCAAATGCATGGAGACAGGTTTGCGGCAACCTAATCTTGAAACTAATTAAGTGGTCTATAAAGTCACCAACTCAGCTAAGCGACTACCACATTAAGTGGTTAGCAAGACCAATGGCTTAATGTACCATCTGGACAACTTTAATTACCTGGGGCCTGGGCCAAAGTTAACCTGAAATACGGAGGCGCATTGGAATAGCGAAGAGTGCCATGGGCAAACTGCAAAGACTCTGAAGAGATCGAAACATCATACAAACAACAAAAATAAAACTCGTACATGCTCTGATGTTCTCCATTGTATGAAGCGGACACATGGACTCTTAAAGCATCAGATCGTAAGTGCATCGATGCCTTCGAAATGTGGTGCTGGAGAAAAATACTAAGGATCCCCTGGGCTGCGAAAAGGACAAACGTATCTATACTGCGGCATAATCAAGACAAGACTAACATCGATCTGTCTTCGCCGCACCCTCGAGTACTTTGGTCACATCGCACGTAGAACCCAGATATTCTAGAGAGACTCCTAGTCACAGGGAAGATCGAAGGAAAGGGACCTCGGGTCCGCAGTCCGACACGTTGGATCGACCAGATCCGCTCAACACTTGAAACCCAAGTACTACACACTGCCAGAAATCGCACAAGATGGAAAAACGTCGTGCAAAAGGGAATACTGTCTGCATCCCGCATCGGAGATCACGACCCTCAGCATTGAGGAAGCGACGCAAGGAAGAGGAGTAAGGAAACGCTCAAAAATGTAAATACTATAAGTATCCACTTCAGCCTTACTTGCAAGTGGTGATCGCTAAGGTATAGTATCACGATATCACGAGATGTACTTCACTCTCCTACGTCTAAGGTTGTATGTGTTACTTGAAGTCGCAAGATAACGACGTGCTCACTACGTGTTAAGCGATGTTAAATCGTGGAAGGTGTGTGCATTGTGCCGTAAAAATCAAGCAAATATCGCCTAACTAGCGATAACATACACACCGTCACGCCTATATTCCCCAAGCGGCGGTGGCAGTGGTGTACTGAGTACTCGCCAACGATGTTAGGTGCCATGTAATAGGGGGCGAGCCTATTGCCATATACCGGGCACAATTCCAGACTCCGGACTCATACTGAAAAGTTTTCGTTAGAAAATCTTCATTTGTCCGAAGTAGGATTTGAACCCAGGACCTCGTGATCACAAAGCGATGCGCTTTGCGACTAGACCAACGAGGCAGTAACTAGCGACTACCTATTGATAATATTACAAACATCTATTATGCAAATCTGTGGTCCTCTAACGGTTTCTAATGGTTTACCAATCCATAGCGTGCGTCCTAAGCCTTGTCATAAAATGTTTTATCAATCAGTCACCACACAGGTTTTATTTAGTTCCGTAATTTCCGACTTTATTTCGGTCCAAGAGTTACTGGGGGTACCCTGGCTCTATTGCTTTGTACCTTGAGGTGTGTATAATCTGGGGTTGTTTACTTTTTGGCGATTTTCCCTTATTCCTGTAATTCAAAGTCAAAGTCAAAGTCAAAAATCATTTATTTGTATAGGCCAATACATAAGCACTTACAAACGTCAAAATTATTACATTTTTACATCTACCACCGGATCGGACGCGTTCCTCCACTGAGAAGATCCGGCGAGAAACTCAGCGGGCTAGTCTTTTAATTTAATTTGTTTGGCCTTTCCGATAACCATTTTTTTTTTTTTTAAATGTTTTTAATACATCATTTATAAATGTTGCTGATTGAGGAGCTGCTCAAACCCAATCTGTTTTATCGTCAAGATAATCCGAAATTTTATAATACTCTTTCTTACAGAGTCTAGTTTTAATTGCCTTCTTAAATTTATTGATAGGCATGTTTCGAATATCTATGGGTAATTTGTTGTAGAAGCGTATAAATTGCCCCATGAAAAAATTACTAATTCTGTGGAGACGAGTGGAATTCGTGTAGTATCTACAATAAGGATATGTTTACAAGGAAACTGAAAGATCATTACCCAAGTATGTGCTGTATTTAATAATATTATCGACGTGCCCAACGAACAAAGTTCTATAATCCAGTATTTATATTTGGCATAAATAACTTTATCGACGGGCACGAAAGTTGCAAATGCCATTTATTTTGTTTGGCATATGTAGCTTTGTTGTATTGGACCGTCGCTATGTTTGTATCTAGCATGAACTCAATTGATTCCAAAGTCCGTGCACAGTTTTAACATTGTGCAGTATGTTGTTTTTCTAAATAAATAAATAAAATGCCTTAGAGTATACACTATCTCAGGATTTTTCCTTATTCGTGTACGAATCATGAAAAGAACAACAAAAGAAAAAAGCTCAATCAAGGTTTTAACCTAGACTTGTAGCCAGCATTCATTTAAATGAGCAAGCGGAATAAGTAAACCACAAGGTATACTTACACAAGTAATTACTTATTCTGTTGACTCAAAACTTTTTCTTGATTTTACTTTATATTACGTATCAATAAATGAATTTCATGGCTTATAAGATTGCAATTTCGACTGCAATTTTAGTATCACTCATAAATTCTTGTATTCTATTACATTTATCATACAAAAATTGGCAGCGACTTAAATCTGTTTGCGGTCTCCGGACAAATCTACAAACCTACAGAATTGATATAGGGTAAATGGAGGTATTTATTATGTAGGAGATGCAACACAGTGTGGCGATACCTGCGGATTTTTTCATTACAGACGCTTTTAATTTTCAACGAGCTCTCTTGAATATGAAACCTTTGTAATTCCTTTTTCAATAAAAAACGGTATCACTTTTATATTTAAAGTAGCAACATTTTAATCGAGGGTTTTTTGTTCCGTAGTTGGGGATACGGGAATTTTGCGGCGTTGAATGTATAATTCATTATGAAATTCTTTTAAGCTGGGCTACTGCAAAAAGTACGTGTTTTTGTTCTCCATGCACTTCAAGTATATGGATTAGAGACTTAATATTTCGAAATTTGAGTTTTGACTGCATATTTTAGAATCTGGTAAAATGAATACATGAAACGAAATGTTCTCGATACAAAAAAAAATATAAAGTTATCTTTAGGCATATAGATCGTGTCTTATCTGAAGGGCAAGTTAAGAGTCTCCGTAACCGGCGCGCGTGTATTAGACGAACTATGAGAGTGGAGGAAGCCAGAGAGATATGTAAGGATAGAACCTGTTGGAACTCTGTATTCTCTTCCTACCCCTCAAGGGATCTGACGTGATGATATAGATAAATAGATAGATCACTAGGCATTTACATTTTCTGATTTATACACTAATTGCTGAAGAACTAATCAACAGAAATTACTTAAAAACAACAAATAATTGTAGCAAAGTTTTTGTATAGCGGTTTTTTATTTTACAATGTATTTTTTCTTAGAAAATGATAAAATGTATCTTTTCGTCGTTTTGATTCCGAGCGCGCGTTCAGTATATCCGTCTCTTATTATTCTCTTGTAAAGTAAAGGCATCACTCTCACTCTCTCGGTCAATACTTGGTCGATCGCGGCAGGCCCTTACTGATTACCAGTAAAATAGTGACAGCAAATGTATGGCCTAATCGAATTTAATAATGACCAACGTTGATTATTCGAATAAACATTCTAATTGTAAAAACTAAAAAGCTCAACTTCCCTTTATTTTAGTTTTGTCACTTCTTTATTCGGCTGACGACATGTAGACATAGGACACTTGATCACATGGTCTGAGCTTCTTCGAAGGTTCGATCCCCGCACAGAACTAATCTTTGTGTGACTCACGAACATGTTTCTGTCTAGATGTTTGTGCATGCTAATTTTATGATTGTAAAAACACTCACGATACATAATTCAGAATCAGAATCAGAATATTTTTTATTCATTCAAATTATTAGAATTTATGAATCGTCAGGAAAGTAACATGAATTATCTTGAGTGTGAGTTACCTTGATTTTTTTTAGCGTAGGCACACACCAAACCCTATTAAAACCATAAAAAATCTTATGTACCTACAGCTGAGAATAAAATACCATTGTGGATTCAAAGCATATTTTCATAAGAAATAGTTCCTTATATGATAAAATACTCCACTATCTAGGGAAAGGATCATGATATTCATTTAAAATAAGCATCTTATCATAACTGATGGAAGGAATCAAAGATCGAAGGTCGACCGCCCGCTCTCTAGGGAGATGTTGAGCCGTGCCCAATTTGTAATAAACTTGGTCCTACCAAATCTGAAATATTAGGAAGCCTTGTAAATTAGATCACGATTTACGTCTTAGAACAAAAAATCTTAAGGGAATCCTGTACAATTTTTCGTATTAAGTTAAAAAGAAAGGAGGAAACTTTTTTGGGAACGAGAACGAACGAATCCGTAAATCCTATGTATGGAATGGATTAAATACATGACGTTGATTTTTTAATATATTGATCGTTAAGTATTAATCGTCAAATCTACATATTAAGCACTAGAATAACGAGTGTTATCGACTTATCATAAAAATGGCCGGTATTTGGGCAACACTAACAATACTAGGTATCTAAATATTTTTACCATGAAAAATTTGATTCTAATAAGCAATAGCATTTTAATTACACATTATTATTAATTAATAGTATTTCATTTAGAATATTAAATGCGTAGTAATTTTTTTTTAATTAAAAACATAATTTTAAACACTGTCCCGTCTAGATTCTCTTAGAGGGTGGCAGAAGTGCATTCTGTACATCCCCTTTCCGCCATATATTCTCCAGGTTGTTCGGTTTTTGGCTTTGTTTATCCAGTTCTGGATCGGTGGGCCTCATAAGACGGCTTAAGATCTCCCAAATGGCGATGAAGAGAGCTATGGTCGAAATCACCCTGCGAGATCGAATCAGAAACAAGGAGATCCGCAGAAATACCAAAGGCACTGACATAATGGACATAACACTCAGAATCGCTAAACTGAAGTGGCAATAGGGGGAGTGGGGCACATCGCTTGTAGAACTGGGTTGGGGCAGAAAGGAGTGGCGAACAAGTACTGAAAACGAAGAGCGGGCAAGCTTCCTACAAGATAACCTTGTAAAGGTCGCGTATAGAAGTTGGATATTTTCAGCCACAGGTCCTTGTGACGGTCTTTAGGGGAGGCCTTAGTCCTGCAGTGGAAGTAGAAGAAGAAGAAGACTCATTTTTGCAACAGAGATTACCTACTGTTTATATCAACATTTTGCCAAATAGTTTAGGTCCTAGAGAGCGAGTTTATTGCCATTAAATCGGGTACAATCCCAGACACTGGACTGTTACTGAGAATTTTTCAATACAATCTCTTAATAACACCTCTGACTTAAGATTTGAGCTTAGCACTTCATTATCACCAATCGCACTATGTGCCTTTAGACCAACGACGAAAATCCGTATTAAAATACATTACGGATGTTTTCCCAACAGTCTGAGTGTCCTCGTCGCCAGCAAACAAGTTGATTACACTAGCTTCTTGTTAAATAATTTCGGCGAGGTGGAAGTTTCCATCTTTGATACTCTTTGTGAATAAAAACACATTTTGTTATTACAACGCAGACTGTAAAGCAGGCGTTGGTTTTATGTGATTTTAAGAAGTATTATTTTAATAATAATTTGCGGAGTAAATTTATTATGCCTTGGTCGTATTTTCTTAATTTGAAACCTAATAAATTATCACTTTCTCGCTGATGGGCCAAGGCTTCCACTCGCAAATCGGACCTACGATCCGAAACACGGAGACGCTCCGAAATAGGTATGCAACGAACGCTCACCCATGTCTGGACTGATCGAGCGGATCTGCTTAACCTTGGATGCAGCACTACGAGTCCTCAATAAAATAAAAGTATAACATAAAATTATCAGAGGATTGTCAGTGTGCCATCATTTTATATATTCCGGCTTTAATATCGCTTCCCTTATAGTAAAGAATATTTCTCTGTAAATTCCTCGACCATCAAAAACTCTAGGCCATTACAATTACCATAACAAGGGCGGCTCTGTGGTAATAAAATTTCAAATGTGGTCATCGGGCGTCATTATGTATTCTACCTACGTATTTCGTACGTTTTTGTACGTACCTAGATTGTTGATGACATTTTATGTTAGAAGTGTAATTGGTTTTTTATGTGATAAAATGGACGAGGAAATCTGAATCGGTTTTGTGTTTAGAAATACAATAGACTTGTCACTACATTAAGGTTAAGTTATTCCGATGAATTAGAGTTGATTTTATTATTAAGTAAAATAATGTTTTGATTTATAGCTTTTTTGTACATGCAGTTTAAGTCTTTAATAAATCATCTCTCGATTAGTGGAAGTATAGATAATGTATTTTCCCATCCGCAGACTTTCTTCTTAGTGTAGGGTTAAGCCACCAAAGAGAACGCACTTTTTTTCTTTTATTTTTAGAAAGATCAAATTTGACTTTAGCCATCGGCCTTTCTTTTTATAATAAAACTTTGGTTATTTAGGAACATGAAAAAATGCACACAAGCTAACTAACAATCACAGAAAATTAAAAGAAATAGATTTGTAGAACTCGCCCCGTGCGCACTCTTAGGATGCTGAGTGGCAAAGAGTACGTACGCGTGGAGAACCTTTCATAGAGGCTAAGAGTACGCATGTAGGACAGAGTCGTAATTTATAAAGACATACGACAAAATATTAGAAAACAATGAGATCTTCAGCCCCGAAAATAGTCACAACTGAAAACTCCAAGTCTGACGTAGTCCGTGCGTTCATCATGCCACCAGGCTTCACATCTATTCCACTGGATCCAGTCTTTTTGTGGCGGTTCAACAAAGAGCTTATAGAAAAGAGGGCATCTACTTTCTTGACTAGTCCCTTTAGTCAACTGTGGTCTGTTTTAGTAGCTTTATTTTTCTTATTTGTAGTTCTTTTCCTCCTTTCTTCTTTTTGCTTTCCTTCTTCTTGAAGTTGGTTTTTGTATGGTATACTAGTTAATATTTGTTTCTTACGTTTCAAAATGTTCTATGTTTGATTAATAAATCCCGAAGTGGAAGGAGCTCGCTGTGGATGCGTCTGCCGACACACGTGACGATTATGTTCCAGAAAATTGTCTAGAATCTGTTGTGGTTGATGAATTTTTATGAACTTGAATATCAGGTGCTCCAGAAACAGCAGTTATTTATACTGAACTTACGGAGTGGCTACTGTTTTAAGGAGTGCAGAAGCAAAGAATAGCTTACGTTTGTCTCAGTAGGTAAATAGGGTCGATCAGTTACGGCCGCAGGTGAAAAATTTTCATCTGTAAATAGTTGGTCATTAAATGGCCAGATACCGCAGGATTCAAAAGATTCCGAAGCTCGTTCCACTAACGCAATCTTTGAATATGCTGATCCAAATAACCGAGCTACTTGAAATTGTGTAATATCACGTCTGGGGTTTGATACTTGTCAGTTATCACAAGCAACAGCATAGGCCTTTTTTAATGGCCCAAAGAAGCCTGTATCCAATGATTGCTTGTGTGTGGTGGCAAACTCAAGAGAACAACTTCACTATCTCCTACTAATTCTATCGTAGCTAAACTCAAATGTGACGAGTGGTTGTCCAAAATTAAAAGATAACCGCTTTAAGTTTTTATAAAATCTTTGCACCTGCACACGATTAAAGCCAGCAGCACGAGCCAAGCTAGTTTTTTCCGGCTGATGAAGACTAAGGCTATGCTTTATTGGAAAGCTTTCCACACATTGCTTACTAACCTGCTTTTTATCTTTATTAAATCTATGCTCCAGACTATTTATCTCTGCCAAATTGTAGGTAATTCTTTTTTTTCTTCGGCACGGCGTCCGCTTTTAATCGTTTTCTTAAAGAGGCTTCTGGAATGTTCAACGATTCTGCAATTGAGCTCTTGCTTTGTCGTCTTGCTGCTTTTTCTTTTACGTCTTTCAGGATTTCTTCCGTAAAAACAATTTTCTAGCTGATGTTCTTGTATATTTGCACATGTTACTAGTCATAGTACACCAGTCAATAAGCAAGCGAAAAAGTACATATAACACAAGTGTACGGTGTACATGTATTGCGCAAGGTGGCGCCGTCAGCATTTCCCAGTCGGCGCATCGCTCCACCATAATTTTATATAATTTAAGTTTAGTACGCAATCAACCATCGCGCGCTCATTACCATTTTCATTGTTCACGTATAACCATCGCGTGTGCGTTACCATTTTCATTCATTATATACCAGTTAATTAGAGTACCAGTAAATAAACCATTATTCTCTCTAATTACTGATCTTCTTATTTTACCATAACTGACATACCACATAAACCAGAACCCTTTACATGGTCCTTCGATCGCGAAGGGGGCCATTCGCGAGTGTTAACGGTGAATCGGGACTTATTCCGTGTGCAAGGATTTAGTACTGTGCCACCTATAACCTCAGTGTAGTGGTTCCTGAACAACCAGCGTAGTGGATAGCACCAGTCCATTACCGGAGTCTACCATACCACCACATCGGAGAGCTGTGGATCAGTGCGATTCTCAGCAGCGTACGTAACCAGCACCTCAAGTAAGGCCTTTTATTTTACCAATAATTACCATCAACCAGTTATGGAGGGTTTACTGCAAACTCAGCAGCAAATCATGGTAGGCATGGACCAACTTCTACAAAATTTCAAGAAGGATGGCCGTGACCGTAAGACACCAGATTATATAAAACGCAGGCTGGAGACACTGGATTCCTACTGGAAGGAATTCCATTCTAACCATGTCCAGTTATGTTCGTTAGGAGACCAGGATTATTCTTATTTTGCGGAAAACGATTATGAGAAAACCAGAGATTTTTATAGTCAAGCAAGGCAGGTTATTGTGAATTATAAACCAGAGGTTAAACCAGATGCTAAACCAACAACACCAATACTCAAACCAGCCACGTTACTTCCAAGTCAAGGCTCAGAACCAGCTCCGGGTACGTCCATGACGGAAGGGACGGAGAGCAAACTTGACGAGATGCTGCGAAAACAGCAAAGTAACTTCAAGGCATTCTCTCGAACTGTTAAGAATATTGATGTTAATAGGCTGACCGACAAATGGGAGTTCGAAGACGCCCTTAGAACTCTTCAATCTCGCTGGTCAGTGATAGATAATTTACATTGGGACATAGATAGCGAATCAAACGGCGACTACGAATCGTATGAATTGATGTATAATAAACACGAAAAAACATACGACGACATGAAAAGAACTATAAACAATAAAATGTGGTCTGTTTCGCACCGGGAGAAGATAACGCCCCAAATGGACATACCATACTTTTCTGGAAGTTACCAGCAGTGGACTTCGTTTAAAGATCTTTTCCAAGAAGCCATACATAACAACCATTCACTGTCCAGTGCCCAGAAATTACAATTTTTGAAAAGTAAGTTGAGGGGAGAGGCTGAAAAATTAATTCAACATCTGGCAATTAGTTCCGAAAACTACCAAATATCGTGGGAGATTCTCAACCACAGATACAGTAACACCAATTTGATATTCACAGCGCATGTCGACACTCTGCTTGATTTGCCCGTCATGCAATCTCAGACTGCAGCTCAGATCAAAAGATTGCATGATACTACCAATGAATGTTTACATGCGATTCAGAAGTTGGGAGCGAATACATCGTCATGGGATCCATTATTAGTTCATTTATTGTCCAAAAAACTTGACGCTGAATCTCATAACGACTACGTAAAGTCACTAGCAGACCCACGGAAATTACCATCCCTTCAAGATTTTCTTCGTTATCTAGAAACCAAATTTATATCGATAGAGGCGTTTAGAAGAAAACAAAACACGACCAAGACACTAAACCATGAATTTAACTTCAGGAAACCAGTAACTCAATTTTCCCCTGTCAACCATTACCATAAGAGTTACAGCAAGCCATCACCATCACCATTCAAAACCATGAATGTGACGGCACCGAAATGTCCAGTGTGTAAAGAGAACCATCCATTATTTTATTGCAACAGGTTTCGAGAATTAAGACCGGATATGAAACTAAAAACCATTGCGAAATGTAATTTGTGTTATAATTGTTTTGTTAGCCATCAAGGCAAAGAATGCCTGTCTAGCAAAACATGCCGTCATTGCAATGAAAAACACAATACGTTACTTCACGATGCAATTGCGACACCAGCAAGCAACAATAATAATTTCCAAGGGTCTCAGCAACATTGTCACGTGTCGCAAGAGAACATGGCCGAAATCCTGTTGGCAACCGCCATATTATGCGTAGAGGGAGTCGATGGTAGTCCCTATCGAATGCGTGCCTTGATAGACCAAGGTTCCCAAACATCGTTAATTACCGAAAACGCAGCGCAACTATTAGGATTACCAAGGAAACGATGCAAGGGGGTTGTATTTGGAGTCGGCGCGAAAGAAAACAACTGTAAAGGCATTCTAACCATCACTCTGTCGTCTTTACATAACGATTTTACCTACACCACGGATGTTTATATAATGAATAACCTTATAAATAGATTACCAAACCGATCTTTTACCAGACCAGAATGGCCCTATTTAACCAATATAGAACTTGCGGATCCTGAATTTAACTCAAGTCGCTCTGTGGATATGTTGCTAGGGGCCGACGTCTACTCTGCTATAATACTTGGAGGCATAATCAAAACAGATTCATCTCAACCAGTAGCGCAACAGACGCAATTGGGATGGATTCTGTGCGGAAGCGTAAACCCACTCCAGTGTAATGTCGTCATACATGAACTAGACGACATACAAAGATTTTGGGAAGTAGAGGATGTACCAGAAGATTCATCTTTATCGAGCTGTGATGACCATTGTATCCAGTTTTATAAGGCTACTACCAAAAGACACGAGGACGGGCGATATGACGTCAGACTTCCACTCAAACCAATTGATTTTGAGGAAAATTTAGGCGCGTCGAAACCAATGGCTATTGCTCAATTTCGTCAATTAGAACGTAGATTTACCAGAAACCAACAAGTAGCTCATGATTATAAGAATTTTATTAATGAATATTTATCTTTAGGCCATATGATACCTGCCGTCGTCGGTAACACGACGCGAGAATGTTATTTGCCACACCATTGCATACAAAGGTCAGAATCGACGACTACGTCACTTCGAGTTGTTTTTAATGCGTCAGCTAAGACGTCCAGTGGGTTAAGTGTCAATGACCTTATGGAGGCAGGTCCTAACCTACAAAAGGACTTGCTATCGATGATTCTAAAATGGAGACAATATCGCTATGCCTTTAGCGCAGACATTGAAAAAATGATCCGCCAAATTTGGGTGAATAAAGATGACCAACAGTTACAAAAAATAGTTTGGCGAGACAACCCTTATTCTGTACTCCAAGAATACCAGCTCGCTACTGTTACTTATGGCACAAAGGCAGCACCATTCCTCGCCATGATGACCTTAAGACAGCTTGCTTCCGATGAAAACCATAATTACACCAAAACCAACGCACCAGAAGTCCTGAGGGAATCAATGTATATGGATGATCTTTTACATGGGGCCCACGGAATACCGTACGCTAAACGACTCCAGTTAGACCTTATCCAACTTCTCAGATCAGGGGGGTTTAATTTGAGAAAGTGGAAATCAAACGCACCAGAATTATTACCTGAGTCTAGTGATAACCAGGAACACTTAGATTTTCGGCAAATGGAGTCCACCAAGACCTTAGGATTAAGATGGGACCCGCAGACAGATAATTTTACTTTTAAGCCTAAAATCAACCAAACAATATCACACCATACTAAACGCACCTTGCTGTCAAATATCTCCAAGATATACGATCCGTTAGGTTGGCTATCGCCGGTTACTACAAAATTAAAATTGTTATTTCGTTCTGTATGGCAGTTACAAACCAATTGGGATGATGAGTTACCAGAACACATTTGTACAAAGTGGAAGAATATTAGGGATGACATAAACCAAATTGAACAGATCCAGATACCAAGGTGGATAGGCACAAGAGAGAAGGACACCATTGAACTCCATGGATTTTGTGATGCCTCAACTAAGGCATATGCAAGTGTGGTGTACTGTAAAACCAATCAGAAGAACCAATCGTCTGTGGTTTTAGTCATAGCCAAGGCTCGACTTGCACCTACCAGCAAGACTGTCAGCTTACCAAGGCTCGAACTCTGTGGAGCACTATTGTTGGCCAGACTAATTACCAAAATCAAAAGATGCCTATCCGATTACCAGATTGAGATTTACGGTTGGATTGACTCTATGGTGGTTTTGGGGTGGATACACGGAGAACCAAACCGTTGGAAACCATTTGTATGCAATAGAGTCAAACAAATCACAGAAACCATGTCACCGTCGTGTTGGAGGTACATAAGGTCTGAGGAAAACCCTGCTGACTGTGCCAGCCGAGGTGTGACCGTTAGGCAACTGAAGCAGCATCCTCTGTGGTGGAACGGTCCACAGTGGTTATCAACTTATAAATCAGGTCCTGATAATAACCAAATAGATTATCACACCGATTTAGAAGCAAAACGATCAAAACAAACGAACGTTGTAATACGATCGAGCGATGACACCATTATTCAACAGCTGATAGCAAGACACGGCACAATTACACGAGTTACCAGAATATTGGCGTGGATTTTACGACTGTTTTCTAGAAATAAAACCAAGAACAATGTCATCAAAAGACCAGTAACCAAATTAGCAGTTTTACCAGTAAACAGCAGTGCACCGGGTGCACCAGATAGTTGTACCCAAAAACCACCGCCGATAAAGGTTCAACGAAATACTATTAAAGGACACTCGTGCAATTTTATGACCATGATGTTGATGTTATTCGTGCTCGTAATCACATCAGTCCAATGCTCCTACACCGTTTTTAATCTACCAACAAACCAAACTATTTACTTTGACCAGATATCAACAATGTACCCTATACGTGATGAGTGGAAACTAGTCGTTTATTATGACATGGAGCCCTATTGGCAAGGAAATGAGTTGTTTAAAAAATACTTCAAGCACTTTGAGTACACATGTCTCAATGAAAAGATAAAATCCCAATGTGATATTATCATATTACAATTACAGCATGGCTACAGTGAGTGCGCGTATTATAATAAAATGCTGATGGGTCAGCAGTTCACACCGCACTCGCGCCGGCGTCGCGGCCTTGTTAATGGAGTAGGGTATATCGCTCATAGCTTATTTGGGATTTTGGACGAAGATTTCGCAGAACAATACAGAAGTGATAGTCCAAATGTGTTTTGTGTTAGTGTACAGGAAAATAATGCCACTTGTAGTGCGCGTATTGATAAGACTACCTCGCCTTCGCCTCGTAACCAATTTAAGGATACCTTAGCCATGCCTATGGATCCATAGAGACTATAAGTTTTACTAACAACCTATTGGAATCATCTTGTTAATCATCTATTATTGTTGATCATCTTGTATCACCATTGCACCAAACCATCAACTTCTCGCATCTTAATTCCTCATTCACATCTCCATCTTTCTGGCTGGGGAATATGTACGGTGTACATGTATTGCGCAAGGTGGCGCCGTCAGCATTTCCCAGTCGGCGCATCGCTCCACCATAATTTTATATAATTTAAGTTTAGTACGCAATCAACCATCGCGCGCTCATTACCATTTTCATTGTTCACGTATAACCATCGCGTGTGCGTTACCATTTTCATTCATTATATACCAGTTAATAAGAGTACCAGTAAATAAACCATTATTCTCTCTAATTACTGATCTTCTTATTTTACCATAAACTGACATACCACATAAACCAGAACCTTTACAACAAGCAATCAGTTAATATTTGCTACAAACAAGCTAAGAGTATGCATGCGTACTCTTACCAAATACGGATATGTAGTTAAATTCAATACAATCTTTAAAAACAAGTAAAATGGCGACATAACCTGTTAATAAAAATTAAATTTGACACATGAATTTCAAGTAAAATAACATTCCTTGGGTGCAAATTAATTACAAACCTTACAAAACGTGTTTAACATATTAGAAAAATAACATCGGACGCATTAGTTATAAACTTGTAAATACATATCGCAACAAAAAAATATACTATCCAACACTTTGACCTGACTTAACACTACTGACAGATGTGATAATTTTGCCAATACAACAAAAAATGCTACCAATTTTAATCACTGCGTACTCTTTGGTAGTGCGTACTCTTTGGTGGCTTTACCCTACGTAAACATTACAATGATTTAATGACGAAATATTATTATTTAGAATAGTTGAAAATTTAACCTTACTTTGAATTTCATTTTGCTTCATGCTAATATTTTTTTCATAATAATGCTCTACCCGTTTATTAAGAAAACGAGCACCTATTAGTACCGGTATTTGTCATAACAGTATGATGATTAGAGTATACAGGTATCACAAGTACTCGTTGGAAAAGGAGCGTAAGGAACAGGAAAGTATTTGAAACTTTGTACTCTCTGCCTACTTCGCAAGGGTGTGTGTGTTTGAGTGATATACGCTGTTGGCCGCGAGGCCTTTAGAGCTTCACCGGACTTAAGGGCGAGCGTGCAACCACTACGCTAGAGGCTGGAGGGGCAACTAACTCGAGGCGCCTCAAAGAGGAGGACGGCCTCGGCTTGGACTGTTGCTATGGGGGTTCTACGACTTCGTCGTCGTCCGTATCCGGAACGGAAAGAAGGGATGTAAGAGCATCGGGGGGATCGGTATGAACATGTCGCTGGCGGCGGTAGCGGGAGGGGTTAGGTTCGTAGTCGGCGGCGGCTACGATTAGCGTATTCGCATGGCTAGATGCATTCGCGAAGTATCGGGTTGTCGCCTTTTTAATATAAGCGCGAATATGTTCGAAGCTGAGATCGGAGTGGAGGTCGACATTCCGTAAGAACCACGGGGCTCCTACGGCTTTGCGGAGGAAGCGGGACTAAACCGCTTGAAGTCTATCGATGTGAGAGTGGGCTGCGGGTCCGAACACCTCACACGCGTCCGTCATGATGGGTCTTACGGAAGTTTTGTAAAGTGTCACCTTATTTTTAAGGAGCATTTTACTCCGCTTGCAGATTAATGGATAGAGACGGGCGAGCACAAAGGTAGCTCGGTGAAGGACTCGCTTGATGTGCGGGCCGAAGGACATGGTATTATTTAGGGTGACCCCTAGATATTTGACCTCTTTGACCCAGGGAATGGGTCGGTCGAACATGGCCACGAGATTCCTTCTGGGGTGGCTTAGGGAGGGGCGTGGGGTGGCACCTATGGAGAAGAGCACCGCAGCGCTCTTGTCCGGGTTCACCTCAATCCGCCACTTCCTGAACCAAGGGTATTGGCGGCGGCCTGGAGTTTTTTTTGTGATGAAGGCCTTGTTTCTATGGGAAAAATAGAGAGCGGTATCATCCGCAAATAAGGCTAGATTAACATCGCTCGAACGAGGAATGTCGTTCGCGTAAAGGTTGAACAGGAGGGGAGAGAGAGCTGAGCGCTGCGGGACTCCAGTTCGGGTAGAGTGGGGAGAGGAGCGCGTCATTTCGACGCGATATCGGAAGGCGCGATTTGACAAGAAGTCTCGTATGATGAGCACGAGTCTGTCTGGCACCCATTTGGTAGAACTTGTAGATCAAGCCGTTGTGCCAGACTTTGTCGACTGCCTTCGCGACATCGAAGAAGAGGGCGCCTGTGTAGACGGGTTTGGGTCTGCTGAGACCGGTGAGGATGTGCTCCGTGATGCGGTGCACTTGGTGGACGCAAGAGTGTTTGGCTCGAAAGCCGAACTGCTCGTTGATAAGGATACCTCTGGACAATACAAAGTCTTTGAGCCGCGCCAGATGCAGGCGCTCGTAGATCTTAGCCAGGGAGTTGAGGAGGCTGATAGGGCGGTAACTCGTGGGTTGATCACGAGGTTTGCCGGGCTTGGGAATGCCGATGACGTCGGCTCCCTTTCACTTAGTGGGAAAGGTGCAGTTCGCCATGGCGGCATTCAAGAGGGCCTCTAAGAGACAAATGAGTTGGGCGCGCAAGCATTTTAAAACGCAATTTGAGATGCTATCGGAGCCAGGGGCCTTTTTCGTTTTAAGACCCTTAATGAGGTCCTTGACTTCGGTCTGGATGATAGAAGATAAGGAATCGGCGGGGGGAGGGATTCCCTGCACCCTGCGCCCTGCGCCCTACGCCCTGCGACTTCCCTATGGACGTGGGATGAGTCAACGGACAGAGTGCTGGGAGTGCACTCAAGGGTGTCGGCGAGAAGCTCGGCCTTTTCGTCGGCATCGAAGACTGGGGATGCGCCTGAGGGGCGGGACAGCGGTAGCATGCCAGTCATGGAGTCGGATTTGAGGCTACGCGCTAGCTTCCAGTAAGCCAGATGCGATGGCGCGAGGCCCTCTAGGAAGTCACACCACTGATCCTCCCGGACCTCCGCGACACGACGCTTTACATCACGCTGTAAAGCGCGCATCCGGGCCCGATTGGCTTTGGTGGGGTAGGAGTCGTACGCTCGGATTGAGGCATTCTTAGATCGAATGAGATTCCTAACATCGTCTGGCAGTCTAACGCGGTTGAGATCTTCCGCCTCGATTTGCTTAGACGATAGACTGACAGCCGATTGGATGTGGTCGGTGAAGGCATTTATGGCCTGATTGATGTCCTGAGGGGACGGGTTTGAGTTCGAGCTGAGAAGGAGGGGGGGAGGGTCGGCATCCGCCAAGGCTGTGCTCAGCGCATGCCAATCCACCACCGCCTTTTTGGGTTGCTGAGGGGTGGACGGAGGACCGAGTCTCATGACTACAGTTCGGTGGTCAGAGTCCAGCTCATGGACTACCTCCAAGGAGCGCAACCATAAGGTTACACCCTTCAGGAGCGCCATGTCCAGGACGTCGAGTCGGTGGTTGGGATTGTCGGGATAGTGGGTAGGGTGCATAGATGCGATAATGTCTAAGTCGAGTAGTTATGTTATGGCTTCACCACTTCCGCTAACGGAAGTGGTGAGGCCATTACTGTTGAAGTCACCCGCTAAAATGACGGCGCATCCCAGATTGAGGAGTGCTTCGAAATCACTCCTGAGGACAAGCTTAGTGGGAGGGAGGTAAACGAAGGCGATCACGATGGGTTGGTGTCTAGTGAGGGAGATACGACAGACCGAGGCTTCGATGTTGGTGAGCGCAGGGGGATCGAGAGGGATACAATGCAGGGACATCCTGTAGTAAATGAGAGTACCGCCTCCACGGGAGCCGATTCTGTCATTACGCACGAGGTTGTAGTTTGCGATTCTAGGATCGCGTTGTGCGGGCTTGAGGAAGGTTTCCTGCACTAATAGGATAGCTAGTTGATGATCTCGGAGGAAATCAGCAACTTGATCGCGTTGGGAGCGAAGGCCATCGGCGTTAAAGAACGCCAGGTATACGTTATGGGGTTTTAGGCGGGAATGTCCTTAATCCATTATGAGGTGCGGGGGGGGTTGTGCTCTGAGGACGGTCAGGGCGTCATAGACGTCCATGTATTCCATGGTTACTTACTAGTGAAATACTTGATTAGCCATGTTGGAGGCGGAGCGGAGTTTTTGGGCTTGTTCCCGGATTCTGGGGATCATTGATGGGCTTATTGCGCCAGAAATGTTATTGACCAGATTAAGGCCCTGGCTGATGTTGGTGCACGGAGGAGGCCATGAAAACACCGGCGAGCGTTTGGGGGGATGAGCAGGGCCTGCTGGTGCGGCTTAACCCACGCGTTGGCGCCAAGTGTCGGCCTAAGCAGGGGGAAGACGTCAGCGTCTGGGGCGCGGGAGCGCGGGGAGCTGAGGTCACTAGGGCGAGGGGCGCTGAAGGCACTGGATGAGGGTGCGCTGAGGGCGCGGGAGGATATTGCGCTGAGGGCCCTGAGGGGCGGGCATCCGCGCGAGGGCGGCGGCGGCCGCGCCTTCCCCGGCGCTTCCCCTTTGGGGCTTTGGAGTAACCGCGATAATTCACGGTGTGGTCCTTGGCACCGCAGAGGACGCAGCTGGGGGGCTCGGCCTCCGTCTCCCTTGAGCGTCCTCCGTCTCCATTGGGATGTCGCGTGGTCCCCGATGCATTTAAAGCATCGAGGGCGCGCGTGACAATTACGGGCAGAGTGCCCGTAAAGTTGGCAGTTGTGGCACTGCCCGAGCGTGCCACATTTATAAGGGGCCTCTACGGAGAGGCCAGAGATATGGCATACGGCCTTAAGGTTGAACACCTTACGGCCGGACTCTGTGCGTTCGAGGACGACGAGCACTATGTCATAGGCCTCTTTGGTGCGACCATTGACCATCCTGTGCACCTGGTGCACAGGTAAGTCTTGGGACAGAAGATCCTCTTTTATGTCCGCGGTGTCCAGTTCTTTGGGGACGCCATACCCGCATGCAGAGACGGGGCGGTCAGCGGGAATGGCGCGGTGATTGGCGTGTCAAATGGGGTCGGATTTGAAAAATTGCCGGATGAAGTCCGGGCATTTCACTGCGATGTACTTAAAGAATTCCCGGAGGAATTGGGGGTGAGTACTACCGGGGAGCCTAGGTGTCCTTTCGCTTTGCGGCGAAGGGTGGCACCTGGCACTAACAACTCCGGGGCGAAGAGAATTGCCGCACGGAGAAGGATAGGATAGCGGGATGCGTAAGGGTAGGACCAGGAAAAGTCGTAAGGCCTGATTAGGGAAGCCCCCAAGGCCAGAGCTCAAGCCCTTCCGAGTTAGGCGCCCTCTGAAGGAGGGAGGCGAGCGCTCGGGTCCCGCTCAAGACTGGCTTAACGACACCGTTAGGTATCCACCAGTCTTACCACGAACGAAAAAACAGTCGTGGTTTTAAAAACAAACTACGACTAGCAACCGAACATCAGAGAAAGGTCGTACCTACCGATCGTACGTAAATACGAACGCGCGAGCGAGAGCGAGAGGGCGAACTGCGCAGCGCGGTGACACGACCGAACGCGGGGCCGGCACCGCCAGAACTACTTCGCAAGGCATCTGGCGTAGTCATATAAATAGGTACAAAATTATGCGGTCGTGGGATTCCCGTCAGCCTCTCTCTCCCTCTCACTTACTCTCTCACACACACACACACACACACTCTCGCTCATTTCTACAGTATTTTAATTTTTTAACATATTTTAAAGCTAATGTGTTAAGTAAGTAAGGATTTAAGTCACATTAAAGTACACAACAAAAATAATCATTTATTACAAATTAAATATCAAATTATGCATTATTATTTATGTATAACAAAAAATTTCAAAACATCGCTTTCTATAATATTTACACGGGTTTACAATTGAGGTTACACACCTGACCTGTAAGCCGCGTAAAAAAACTTCGTTTGAATAAGTACTCATCCTACTATCCTACTAGTATTATAAATGTGAATGTTTGTATGTTTAGATGTTTGTTACTCAATCACGGAAAAATATTAGGTTCCTGAAATAAAACTATTTTTCGGATTTTATCGCGGTTTATTTCGATTTTCAAGTTCCCGACGTTTCGAGTGCTTTACAGCACCCATGGTCACGGGAAGGACTGAGGTGTTAGACGTCTAAAAGGCATAGTTATTCCGGGGTACCCTCAAACTTCTTAATTATTCGAAACGTCGGGAACTTAAAACTCAAAATAAACCGCGATAAACTCCGAAAAAATAATTTTATTGCATGTGTAATACTCGCGTAAATCTAAGAACTCAGTATATTAGGTTCCTGTCAACACGAACGAAGCTGCGGGCAGAAACTAATTTAATAATATACAGTTCAATTGCAAGAGATGTTAGCTTATCTCATAACTCGATGCACAAAGCCAATACTCAAACATAAACTACCGTGTACTGATATACCGGTGTGAAGTTGGCGGCCTAAAGTTAGCGGCCTGTTATAACCCGACCAAATAAAATTGTCGTTGGAAAACACACGTAAATGCTTTGCATAAAGGCTTTTTATTGCTACCTACCTACCTACCTAGACTACCATGATGAAAAAAAGAATTTGTTTATAGATACTAAGTCCAGAATTTTTATTTTTTATTCTTTTGCATTTGTCTAACCAAAACTCATTACGACTTTCTTAGCATACCTTAAAGTGGAATCGAGGAACAAAATGGGTCAACCATAATGAAAACAAGCTCGAACGAAAACCCAAATAAAGTCATGGATTTTCAGAATTCAGTCGCAGCGGCCTGTGAAAATTAACAGTTTTTGGCCCAAACGGACCCCTTACACGGCGCAAGAGTTCATGAATTTGGCCACCTTCGAAAGCTATTATGACTATCTATATACCCAATTAATTCTAGAGTGGTATTCGAACTACTAAGGTAACTATAGGCGAAAAACACCCAGCGGCCTATGAAGATTGTCAGTTTTCGGCTCGAACGGACCGCTTAGACGGCGCTAGAGTTCATAAATTTGGCCTCATTTGATAGCTATTATACTGTGTCCTTCGTTCTCGATATAAACATGCAGCTCTCTCTACTCGCTTGGCAAGCCGCTAAATTTTTTAGAAACGTTAACGCCTCCTCTATGGTATCTGTGGACATAACCTCTGCGACCATTCTTTCTTTTAGCGCGGCAGCCGATGCCTTGTAATAAAGTTTTGGTCGACATTTAATTTAATCATATAATCGTAGCAGTGAAATTATATAACAAAACGTTTTTATATACTCAAGTGATGTTGTGAAATAAATTTAAAACATCGTATAGGCAAATTCAGAAATAATTTACGTCTAGACAAAAAAGTACATTCTAAAAAGATCAACTGATAGTTGTTTAATTGTGGCGTTTTCAGCTTAACTTGTTTATGTATAATAATATCGAATATTTGGAGACGTGAGTTTTATCATATTAAGACTTGTAAAGTCTTCACTCGAAAAGTAAACTTACGAAGTCTCAGGTCCCTCTTCGTGTGAAAACAGTTTAACACGCAATATACCTGCTAACAATTATTAACCGTCTATAAATGGGCAATGTAATACCTCTAATGAGAGAAATTATCGGGGACATTAATCAATAATGATGATTGTTAAGGATCGATGCCAATTTAAGGACACGGGCGATGTACGAGATGCATCGACGTGGTCCGCAAGACTTAACGGTAATTCAAGGACACGAGCGGTGTACGAGATGCATCGGCGTGATCCGCAAGACTTGGGGCCCATACGAGATATGTGCTGAAGGTCATACTACTGATAGGTTTCACCCATGAGGTGCTCCTGTGCAGTTCACATTTCTACAATGGTAAGAATCTAAAATTTTACCCAACATACATACCTTAAACAGTAAATACAAAGACTATTGCTATAAACTATAAGCAATTTGTGATATTATATCTCCTAAAGGAGACTTTCTGAAAGGGTAACTAAAGGGACGTGGTTTATGAATTTATGAATAATAATACATTATTATTAACATAAGCCACTCATTTGCAGAAACATAATGTTTTGCATTGATTTCATTATTAGACATACTTGTATAATAATCCTGAAATAGCCCAAATTGGAGCTTATTACACAAAGAATTGTGCAATATTATGAGCACTTGTATTAAAAAAGGTAAACCTTGCAATATTTATCCCTGAACAGGGTTTATAAACAAATGAGCCAAAGTAATCTCTACTTATAACAATGCCTGTTATAACTGACAAGCAACAGAATTGTGGAAATATTCCAAATATAATATCTCAGCCTACCGATGCTGAGACAGGCAAGTTGTACAATAATTTGTGTTACACACATACATCCTTAAAATATAATATAAAATACCTGGTGTATCCAGTTAACATAAAACTAATAATTATCAATATTATCAGCCCAGACCCCTTGCAGGGTAGCCAGGGAAGATGAGTCCTAACAATACAGTAATGAAACATTGATTGGGATAAGAACCTTTGTGGTCAGCAGTATATATTTTGTATTAAATAAGTTTTACTATAGTGGAGTACCAAGATGGAATTATAACTATCTATTCATAAGCAGTAGTTTAAATTTCAAGAAACCACCAGTGTTGGAACCAATATAGAACAACAATCCTCATCCGGTGTGTAAAAATATTAACCCACAGTGTACCTATCAGCCCACCAAAAACAAATCACAATGGACATTGGAAGTCTCCTACCAGAGAATGTGAGGTAAGAAAAGCTTGCTAGGCTTTTTACATAAAGTCTTGTTTTGTTTTTTTTTATGTTACTGAAAAAATCAGTTAAACATTCAGGAATACAACATGGCTGTTACAAATAAACCATAATATTGGAGGCTAAAGGTATTCACTGACTTTGATATGTAACAATGTATCTATGACACTAAGAAAAATGTGTGTCTGTCTGCCTTCAACGGCAAACATAACTTTATGGGTTTTGTGCAAATACTGCAAGTAATCCAGACAAGTGAAGGTTAAATAAATCTGGTCCTACATATATTTAACATTATGTATAGAAACATTATTATTAGAAACATAATTTTTAATAATTGATATACAATTTATAGCCATTCTCATTAGAATTTAATTAAAGATGGATGATCACAACTGTGCTATAATCCTTATCCCACAAAGAAACTCAATGCTAATAATAGACATTAGAGTCATATTAAATATACTAATAAAAAATTTATTAGGAGCTATTCAGCTTTCTATTGGGTAATGAGTCCAATAGTTTTGGTTTTTGGTTGCGTCCTGCATCATGTATAGTGTAATTAATACATTAGAAATTTGAGACACACAGAGGAAAGATTATACATCAATTCATGAATTGAAGAATTAGATGTTTTTATTGTACTTTTGTTTGATAATATTTTAATCAATTAATAATATATAATCAAATAAAATTATTCAAGTAATTAATAACTATAAAAAATAGGTTTGTGTTTAGTTTTGAATGTGCACATTTATATTGAGCACCAGTGATGTTTCTGGTACAGTTAGGATATCGGAGATATGACACAAACACAACCTGCTACTATTATGGAAACAGGTGGTTTTAGAGCACTATACATGCTGTAATTTATTTGAAGGTGGTTCAGTGTAAAAGTATTGAATTGGAAATGTCATACGAAAAATTTGCATTTTTCATATTGTTACATTTAAATTATTACATCCACATGTTACATGTATCTTATTAATGTATCTATATATAAAAAGAAAATAAAGTCATGCAAATGACTTAATAATAATACCTATTTAAAAATTGTTGATGAAGTTGATGAAATATTGAGTTACAATATTTAAAAGTATAGATTATCTTAAACAAGAATAATCAAAAGTATATTTTTATCACAGGTATGATAAATATTAGGCAGTATCAGCAATAACCTTAGTCTTAGGGAACTTGATATTATTTATTTATTAATAATTATAAGACCACGCCAGATCCCAAGTGGGTAGGCGAGGGCGCAAAAAATATTATTATGATATTAAATGAAATATGAATGATACATAGGTACTACATGTATAAGTTAAGTGACACTCAATCCTCACGGTTGGAAATCTAGAACTAACTAGAAAGTTACTCACTACAGTTGCTACTTATAAAAAACAACCACATACAAAGAAGCAGAGGAAGTGTGGCATTTAAGGGTATGAAAAAGTTAAGTTATGAATAGGATTCCCAATATCATAAAGTTATAGTCCGTGGTTTGGTCTAGTTGCCTGTGACTTATTCGCTACTTAAGTCATTACTAAATTAGTAAATTTGAGTGTAATTTTCATCAGCAATATAACTGGTCAGGGGTGGCCCGATCGTATTGCCAAAAATGAATGTTCGCGGGCGTTATTGCGCAAGAACGAATTGTTAAGTAATACATAAATATTTAGGTGGACATAAAAATGATTCCGGGATAGTTTCGGAATATATAATAATAATAGTAGTATAGTTTAACAGTGGGGCAGGTTAAATTAGGTTACCACACATCAGCACTGCCCTTCGTTCCAAACCCAAAAATGGGGGAGGGCCGGGGGGGGGGGGGGCGAGATCATATAGTTAAGGTACATAGCCTTATGTGAGGAATAGCTCTAGATAAGGACATTAGTACAAAGGCCTCTAGTACAAAAATGTTAAATTTTGGTATATGTACATCTTTAAAGATTATAAATATAACTAACATTAAATATAACCGAACTTTGACATAAAGGAAAATACTTTATCATAAATTAAATAAGTAAGGATTGTGGTTGGTAACGATGTGCTGGAGCAAGTGAATGAGTTTGTATATCTTGGATGCGCCTTCAGTAAGGATGGGAAATACACCGCTGACATAGAGAGAAGAGTGAGTGCAGGGAACAGAGTGAATGGTGCGATGGGAAAGCTACTCGGGAGCCGGCACTTAAGCCATAAGGCGCAGCTGGCCATACATAACGGAGTTCTTGTCCCAACGCTGTTATATGGTAGCGAGAGCTGGGTATGTAAGAAGGAGAATGAAAGTAGGATAAATGCGGTAGAAATGCGAGCTCTGCGGAAGATGTGCGGAGTGAAGCTGACCGACCGCATTAGCAACAGCATAGTAAGACAGCGAGTAGGTATGAAAGATAGTATCGGTGTAAAGATGAGAAAGGGCATGCTCCGTTGGTTCGGGCATATAGAAAGAATGCCAGAGGAAAGAATGACAAAACAGATATACAATGTGAAAGTGGAAGGATGCAGGTACCGGGGAAGACCTAGACTATCTTACCACGACCAAATAAACCGAGTCTTATCTGATGGAAAAGTCAAGAGTCTCCGTAACCGGCGAGCGTGTATGAGACGAACTATGAGAGTCGAGGAAGCCAGAGAGGTATGTAAGGAAAGAACCTGTTGGAACTCTGTACTCTCTGCCTACCCCGCAAGGGATCTGGCGTGAGGTTATAGATAGATAGATAGATAAATAAGTAATTATAGCAAAGCATCCTTATAATCACCAATAGAATTTGTAGCCTTTGTCTGGTACTGTACTCACAAAAGAGATCATTTGATAAAAAAAAAAAAAAAACCCCACATACCACTTGGAAGACACTTTAGTGGGGAAACAGGTTTCCCTGTCTTATTTGTCTTATATTGTTATAGATTGGGTACTAATATAGTTTGTTTCTAGATCTAGTACACAGTAAGAGTCTTCTATCGAACTCTATCTATATCGTCACGCCAGACCCCTTGCGGGGTAGGCGGGGGGGTGCGGGGTTCCAACAGGTTCTTTACTTACTGGCTTCCTCCACTCTCATAGTTCGTTTCGGAAGGGTTTTCTATGATACAAGAATTATTATAAAGGGATTAATTTCATATAAACAAAGTTCTGGATCGGTAATTCCTCAACTCTCGTTATATAAAGGGACATCTATAAAAAAACATAAAAAATCTTTATATAGAAGACATAACAGATGGAGAATGAACTGATATCTGATAAGTAATGATTGATTATTATTACCCGGTAGTAATGAGTTAAGGACAACAGGTGTGCTATAACAGGTGCTTTAAAGAATTTTGTTGGGATGGATCTACGCTAACATAAATATATGTGTATATATACTCGTCTATATATATATATATATATATATATATATATATATATATATATATATATATGTTGTATTTGTGTTGTATAGCAATGCAAACAACGGGAATGTGTTATACAAATGTACTCATGACATATTATGTTTTAGAGCTCACGCTTAAAAATGACATTCATGTGGTATACTTCAACTTTACCCTTATAGCTCTAAACAGCTGCATGTTTATATCGAGAACGAAGGACACAGTATAATAAGTGATCAAACGAACTTACCTGAAGTGAAGTTCGATCATTATTATACGAAGTCCTTCGTTCGAAGATATAAGTACCCAACCCGCCCTGCCCGTTGGTAAAGTTGAAATGTACTACTTCTAAAAGGAATGGTCGCAGAGGTTATGTCCACAGATACCATAGAGGAGGCGTTGACGTTTCTAAAAAATTTAGCGGCTTGCCAAGCGAGTAGAGAGAGCTGCATGTTTATATCTTCGAACGAAGGACTTCGTATAATAATGATCGAACTTCACTTCAGGTAAGTTCGTTTGATCACTTATTATAACTGGCTATATACCCTATTAATTCAAGAGTGGTACTCGACCTACTATAGCCACCATAGGCGAAAAAACACCCGCGGCCTATGAAGATTGTCAGTTTTCGGGCCGAACGGACCCCTTACACGGCGCTAGAGTTCATAAATTCGGCCTCATTTGATAGCTATTATGACTCTCTATACACCCTATTAAGTCCAGAGTGGTACTCGACCTACTATAGCCACCATAGGCGAAAAAACACCTGCAGCCTGTGAAGATTGTCAGTTTTCGGCCCGAACGGACCCCTTAGACGGCGCTAGAGTTCATAAAGTTACTCTCATTTGATAGCTATTATAACTGTCTATGTACCCTATTAATTCCAGAGTGGTACTCGACCTACTATAGCCACCATAGGCGAAAAAACACCCGCGGCCTGTGAAGATTGACAGTTTTCGGCCCGAACGGACCCCTTAGACGGCGCTAGAGTTCATAAATTTGGCCTCATTTGATAGCTATTATGACTGTCTATATACCCTGTTAATTCTAGAGTGGTACTCGACCTACTATAGCCACCATAGGCGAAAAAACACCAGCGGCCTATGAAGATTATCAGTTTTCGTCCCAAACGGACCCCTTAGACGGCGCTGGAGTTCATAAATTTAGCCTCATTTGATAGCTATTATAACTGGCTATAGACCCTATTAATTCCAGAGTGGTACTCGACCTACTATAGCCACCATAGGCAAAAAAACACCCGCGGCCTGTGAAGATTGTCAGTTTTCGGCCCGAACGGACCCCTTAGACGGCGCTAGAGTCCATAAATTTGGCCTCATTTGATAGCTTTTTTACTGGCTATATACCCTATTAATTCTAGAGTGGTACGGGACCTACTATAGCCACCATAGGCGAAAAAACACCCGCGGCCTATGAAGATTGTCAGTTTTCGGGCCGAACGGACCCCTTAGACGGCACTAGAGTTCATAAATTTGACCTCATTTGATAGCTATTATGACTGCCTATATACCCTATCAATTCCAGAGTGGTACGCAACCTACTATAGCCACCATCGGCGAAAAAACACCCGCGGCCTATGAAGATTGTCAGTTTTCGGGCCGAACGGACCCCTTAGACGGCGCTAGAGTTCATAAATTTGGCCTCATTTGATAGCTATTGTGACTCTCTATATACCCTATTAAGTCCAGAGTGGTACTCGACCTACTATAGCCACCATAGGCGAAAAAACACCCGCGGCCTGTGGAGATTGTCAGTTTTCGGCCCGAACGGACCTCTTAGACGGCGCTAGAGTTCATAAATTTGGCCTCATTTGATAGCTATTGTGACTCTCTATATACCCTATTAAGTCCAGAGTGGTACTCGACCTACTATAGCCACCATAGGCGAAAAAACACCCGCGGCCTGTGGAGATTGTCAGTTTTCGGGCCGAACGGACCCCTTAGACGGCGCTAGAGTTCATAAATTTGGCCTCATTTGATAGCTATTGTGAGTCTCTATATACCCTATTAAGTCCAGAGTGGTACTCGACCTACTATAGCCACCATAGGCGAAAAAACACCCGCGGCCTGTGGAGATTGTCAGTTTTCGGCCCGAACGGACCTCTTAGACGGCGCTAGAGTTCATAAATTTGGCCTCATTTGATAGCTATTATGACTCTCTATATACCCTATAAAGTCCAGAGTGGTACTCGACCTACTATAGCCACCATAGGCGAAAAAACACCAGCGGCCTATGAAGATTATCAGTTTTCGTCCCAAACGGACCCCTTAGACGGCGCTAGAGTTCATAAATTTAGCCTCATTTGATAGCTATTATAACTGGCTATAGACCCTATTAATTCCAGAGTGGTACTCGACCTACTATTGCCACCATAGGCGAAAAAACACCCGCGGCCTATGAAGATTGTCAGTTTTCGGGACGAACGGACCCTTTTACGGTACTAGAGTTCATAAATTTGGCCTCATTTGATAGCTATTGTGACTCTCTATATACCCTATTAAGTCCAGAGTGGTACTCGACCTACTATAGCCACCATAGGCGAAAAAACACCCGCGGCCTGTGAAGATTGTCAGTTTTCGGCCCGAACGGACCCCTTAGACGGCGCTAGAGTTCATAAATTTGGCCTCATTTGATAGCTATTATGACTGTCTATATACCCTGTTAATTCTAGAGTGGTACTCGACCTACTATAGCCACCATAGGCGAAAAAACACCAGCGGCCTATGAAGATTATCAGTTTTCGTCCCAAACGGACCCCTTAGACGGCGCTAGAGTTCATAAATGTAGCCTCATTTGATAGCTATTATAACTGGCTATAGACCCTATTAATTCCAGAGTGGTACTCGACCTACTATAGCCACCATAGGCAAAAAAACACCCGCGGCCTGTGAAGATTGTCAGTTTTCGGCCCGAACGGACCCCTTAGACGGCGCTAGAGTCCATAAATTTGGCCTCATTTGATAGCTTTTTTACTGGCTATATACCCTATTAATTCCAGAGTGGTACTCGACCTACTATAGCCACCATAGGCTAAAAAACACCAGCGGCCTATGAAGATTGTCAGTTTTCGTGTCGAACGGACCCTTTAGACGGCGTTAGAGTTCATAAATTTGGCCTCATTTGATAGCTATTATGACTCTCTATATACCCTATTAATTCCAGAGTGGTACTCGACCTACTATAGCCACCATAGGCAAAAAAACACCCGCGGCCTGTGAAGATTGTCAGTTTTCGGCCCAAAAGGACCCCTTAGACGGCGCTAGTGTTTTCGCCTATAGTGGCTATAGTAGGTTGCGTACCACTCTGGAATTGATAGGATATATAGGCAGTCATAATAGCTATCAAATGAGGTCAAATTTATGAACTCTAGCGCCGTCTAAGGGGTCCGTTCGGCCCGTAAACTGACAATCTTCATAGGCCGCGGGTGTTTTTTCGCCTATGGTGGCTATAGTAGGTCGAGTACCACTCTGGAATTAATAGGGTACATAGACAGTTATAATAGCTATCAAATGAGAGTAACTTTATGAACTCTAGCGCCGTCTAAGGGGTCCGTTCGGGCCGAAAACTGACAATCTTCACAGGCCGCGGGTGTTTTTTCACCTATGGTGGCTATAGTAGGTCGAGTACCACTCTGGACTTAATAGGGTGTATAGAGAGTCATAATAGCTATCAAATGAGGCCGAATTTATGAACTCTAGCGCCGTGTAAGGGGTCCGTTCGGCCCGGAAACTGACAATCTTCATAGGCCGCGGGTGTTTTTCGCCTATGGTGGCTATAGTAGGTCGAGTACCACTCTTGAATTAATAGGGTATATAGCCAGTTGTAATAGCTATCAAATGAGGCCAAATTTATGAACTCTAGCGCCGTCTAAGCGGTCCGTTCGAGCCGAAAACTGACAATCTTCATAGGCCGCTGGGTGTTTTTCGCCTATAGTTACCTTAGTAGTTCGAATACCATTCTAGAATTCAATTGGGTATATAGATAGTCATAATAGATTTCGAAAGTGGCCAAATTCATGAACTCTTGCGCCGTGTAAGGGGTCCGTTTGGGCCAAAAACTGTAAATTTTCACAGGCCGCTGCGACTGAATTCTGAAAATCCATGACTTTATTTGGGTTTTCGTTCGAGCTTGTTTTCATTATGGTTGACCCATTTTGTTCCTCGATTCCACTTTAAGGTATGCTAAGAAAGTCGTAATGAGTTTTGGTTAGACAAATGCAAAAGAATAAAAAATAAAAATTCTGGACTTAGTATCTATAAACAAATTCTTTTTTTCATCATGGTAGTCTAGGTAGGTAGGTAGGTAGCAATAAAAAGCCTTTATGCAAAGCATTTACGTGTGTTTTCCAACGACAATTTTATTTGGTCGGGTTATAACAGGCCGCTAACTTTAGGCCGCCAACTTCACATCGGTTACTGATATGGCTTTGACAACTTGGTCCCGGACGTCGGCGTTACCAACATAAAATAATGTAAATGATTACACTAATACGGGGAATATTCAATACCTTCTTATTGGAGAATTCTTTCCTGAAAACGTTTATTGCCCCATGAAAATAACAGTGCTAGGGCAGAAGTATACCCACATATTTTTTTTTGTTTTTATCGAATTTCTACCCAGGTATGAATTGTTTTTTTTTTTATAATACCTAAGATATTATTTCGGGTCCATCATCAGACCCTGGATGCCATGCAGGTCTAAATTACTTGTCAAGACAAATTCAATGAGCTCAAATACGGCGGGGTTTATTGAGTAGTCAGGTGGTTTCATTGGATACCTTTCGGCTTCATCATCAGACCTAGAACACTTTCTGGTTATATAGTACTTGTTATGTGGTAAATTTCACATGTTTTTGTGACCACCTTCCGACTCCATCATCAGACCAGCTCCATGGTACCATATTATTGCATTGTCACCGACTTTACTTACGTATGTCAAATTTAAGCCCAATAGGATACCCGCAAGTGCTTGAAAAATGGATTACAAGATTTTAACCGGAAAGACAGCTAGACAGAGAGATAGGCAAACAGACAGATAGACATACAAACATTCTAAATTAAATTAAAGCTTGTAAAAAGCAAACGCCGGTTATTCAATAGCCGTGATATTTATGTAGTATTTTTGTAAGTTGAAAGATGAGTATAAGTACGCTGTACTTTTAGTCTTTGTTTTATTGTGAAAAAGAGTTACATAACCCAGTTCTCTGTCAAACACCGCCAAATTACGCTGAAGTTACGACCTTTCATGTTGACCTAGTACTTTTCTTTATTCGAAATTCTTACAAAGAGCCATCGTTCCCCGAAGAAATACTTCAATATGCCGGAGACGCGCTCAGGTGAAACATTACAACCATTAGACGAACGAGAACTCTCCGAATTAGGTCGATCAAACGGTCTACGAGAAGAATTATCTGCAGACTCAAATAAGGGCCATACTACACACAATACTTTTATAATTGGCGACCGGCGATTTTCCGATTGCATCTATGCTGTATTTATTGTATTTTAAAAATTGAGTGCGTTTGATCGCGATAACGAAATTGCGCGTTGCGGCGTTACATTTTGTCGACCAATTGCGTTTAGTAAATTGAGTCGAAAAAGCGAGAAAAGTCTGTATGAAAAGAACCTGTATTTACTCTGCACTCTCTGCCGTCCCCACAAGGGATCTGGCGGGATGATATAGACAGATAAATTCCTCGGCTCGCGGAGTGATCAAGCAGAGACGAGTGGCGGTATGTAAGTAGTGTGCGGATTGTAGCGTTTAGTCGCTGCTTTAAGCTTCGAAAAATCGACATGATCGCTGCAATTAGAGTTTGTATGTGTGTGAAAAGTAGAGATTCTGCTTTTGCCCTTACTCGCTTGGGAGCGCTCGACGTCAGAATAATGTACCAACTAAGCCTCGTAAAGAATTCCGCCAACTTTTCAGTGTTACTAAACTAAGACTGATGTAATTTGTATGCTCCAACTAAGTTAACTTCTGTCCGGTATTAATGGCGCGGGAGCGTCTAATGTTGCCCAAATTCGGCGATTCTCCTTTTTTGAAAGGTAGTCGGAGTCGTAGGAAGTCCATTATTGGCGAAGCGGAGTAAAAGTTTGGAAAATTTCGAACACGTTTCGAATAATGAGGAGGTCCGATGGTAATAGAATAAGTTTTACATGATATCCATATAATGTGTAGTAAAATATTTGAACTTAAATGGTCACTTGAATTTTATGATTGCGTTTTAGGTCTAGCGGCACAAAGTGCGACTAGTGGTTAACTCTATCCCAGATCGGACAGTGAGGTTTTTCTGCCGAAAGATTCTCGGTAGTAGTCTCGAGTCAGAAATTATGCCTGATGATGTGTTGATACTTTTAATTCCCTTGTTGTGCGCGTTCTCACGGCCAAGCTGAAGACCTTCATGCGCGAAGAGCTCTAGTCGTGGGGAATCTTATTCAGAAGATTCCAAGGGAGATTGCGAGACAACCCTGTACAGCGCAACATCTCGCCGGCAACACATGTTACTTAGTTTATAAGTTTTTATATATTATATGTATGTTGGTCTGCAAGGTATATATTCAAAGGGCCTGTAAGTTGCACAAAACATTGTCGGCGATATGTATCTACATACACACGTATAGTACACCTCTGCCACCCCCCACTTGGGAGAATATAACGATGTTTATTTTTTTTCGAATAATCTAACCTCATGAATTATGGTAAGTTAGAATAATGGGTTTTATATACTGCTCTTTGCACTTAAGAAAAATAAAGAGAATTTTCTAGAAAAAAAAAATTGAAAAGAATTTGAACAAAGCAGATGCAGACAAGTATTCAATTACCGTGAAATTCAGTTTTTGCATCTTGTTATTTTTAATGCTTTTAAAGCAAAAGCAAGACAGAATCGCATTACTCAGATACTCGTCATAAGAATTTTCTCAGTAAATAAGTGCTCAGGGCGTGAACTTCGTGAAATGATCGGCTGCTCCAGATCGTTACTCCAGTGGCATACACAACACGATTTATTGAGGAGATGGCTAGATGCTTCCATCGACTTGGGATCTAGTAATAAATTTAATTTAATCCAAAATTAAGCATAACATTGCAAGACCTCAAGACACCGTGAGATGATTCTGCGTAGATCACACCAACAAAAATTATAATTAAGAAGTTTGAGAGTGCCTCGGAATAACTGTGTCTTTTGGTTATCAAACACCTCCTGCGACCACGGGTCCTACAACTGCAACGGGAACTTAAAAATCAAAAATAAAGCGCGATGAATTCCGAAATATAGTATTACTTCATAAAACTATCATTTCACGAAGTTATCTCAACGCGCCGCGTTTGTTCTTAACGAATAAGGGCGGAATTACACTGCGTGACGACGTCACTGGATACCGGGTTAAGGGAAACAAGGAAGCGTCGTATTCTATTTCTTCGCGAAGTTTAAACTTTGTATGTATTCTGTTAAATTACTTGATAAAAAGGATATCGTCTTTCTTTAAGCGGTTTTACAAATAGGTTAGCATGGTTTGAGTTGGAATCTCATTTGCTTGGTTTCGTTATGGAAGGAAGAAAAAAATGTAACATGGCCATGTTATTGGAGTTAATGATTACTTTGATGCTTTTAAAGATGTTTTAGGTATAACTAAAGTGAAATGAAATGAAACATATTTATTCAGCACTAAACATTAGTAAATAGCAAGAAAATATACAGTTACAAAAACAGAGACAGATATAAATACAATAGGCAATTACTATAGCTAACGTTTGCTTCAGTGCAAGCTGTTGTGAAAGGCATTTGGCTTAGCATGTTCTGGAGGGGTTCCCTATACTATTATAATTTGTAGTATTTGAGAAAGTTTTGACTGATAACCATATCAGTCAAAGCCTCCTCAAACACTATTAATTATATTATACTAGTTTCTGCACGCGACGTCATTCACATTGACTTTTGACAGGAACCTAGCATTTTTACAAGATAAAATGTACCCTATGTGTTAATCTAGGTAATAAACTATTTGTGTTACCCTTGTGGTGGTAATGCAATCGCATATATTACATTATACATATAACGGATACGGTACATAATAAGTGATCAAACGAATTTACCTGAAGTTAAGTTCGATCATTATTATACGAAGTCCTTCGTTCGAAGATATAAAACATATGCAGCAGCTCTCTCGACTCGCTTGGCAACCGCGCGTCCTTTAAATATTTGAAACGTCAACGCCTCCTCTATGGTATCTGTGGACATAACCTCTGCAACCATTCCTTTTAGAAGTAGTACATTTCAACTTTACGAACGGGCAGGGTGGGTTGGGTACTTATATCTTCGAACGAAGGACTTCGTATAATAATGATCGAACTTCACTTCAGGTAAGTTCGTTTGATCAATTATTATACTGTGTCCTTCGTGCTCGATATGATCTATATTTATTTTTTATTGTTTTTTATTTTAAAAAAAAAACGTTGCCCCATATTAGGATTAATTCCTGTGTCGTGGGTGCGTTTACAAACATGAAAATTTACATACACAAATACCCAGACCGGAACAAATAATTGTGGATCACACAAAGATTTGTCCCGTGCGGGAATCGAACCCGCGACTATTAGACACAGAGGGCGGGGCGGACTAAGCCCTTAACCACTGCGCTAAATCGTCCGTCAAATATCATGATATAGATACATATGCAGCTGTTCAGAGCTATAAGGGTAAAGTTGAAGTATACGACATAAATTTACATTTTTTCTTGTTTTTTTTTTAAGCAAATTTAAACAAATTCTATAACATTTTATGTTATATAGTGTAAATCCATTCCTACAAAAGTCTTTAAAGCACCTGTTATAGCACACTTGCTGTCCAAAGTCATTACTACCGGGTAATAGTAATCAATCATTACTTATCAGATATCAGTGCAGTCTCCATCTGTTATGTCTTCTATCGAGGTTTCCTTTCTATAGATATCTACTATATAACGAGAGTTGAGGAATTACCGATCCAGAGCTTTGTTTAAATTAAACCCTTTATAATAATTCTTTTATCATAGAAAACCTTTATCAGACGAACTTTGAGAGTGGAGGAACCCAGAGAGGTATGTAAGTAAAAAACCTGTTGGAAGTCTGTACTCTCTGCCTACCCCGCAAGGGATCTGTCGTGATAATATAGATAGAGATAGATAGAAAACCCTTACTGCGTACTAGATCTGGAACCAAAGTATGTTGGTACCCAATCCATAACAATATAAGGCAAATAAGACAGGGAATCCTGTTTTCCCACTAAAGTGTCTTCCAAGTGAAGTGTCTTCCAAGTGGGATGTGGAAAGATTTTTTATTTTTATTGTATTATCAAATGATCTATTTTTGAGTACAGTGCCAGACAAAGGCTACGAATTATATTGGTGATTATAAGAATGTTTTTAATATCATTATTTATTTAAATTATGATTAAGTATTTTCCTTAATGTCAAAGTTCGGTTATATTTAATGTTAGTTATATTTATAATCTTTAAAGATGTATATATACCAAAATTAAACATTTTTTGTACTAGAGGCCTTTGTAGTAATGTCCTTATCTGGAGATATTCCTCACATAAGGCTATGTGCTTTAACTATATGATCTCGTATTTATCATACCTGTGATAAAAATATACTTTTGATTATTCTTGTTTAAGATTATCTATACTTTCAAATATTGTAACTCAATATTTCATCAACTATAGCATGTCAACATAATATCGTTAAATTTTTAAAAAAAGCATTATTATTAAGTCATTTGCATGACTTTATTTTCTTTTTATATATAGATACATATTTATAAAATCCATGTAACATGTGGATGTAATAATTTAAATATAACAATAAGAAAATCGCAATTTTTTTGTATAACATCTCCAATCCAATATTTTTACACTGAAACACCTTTAAATAAGTTACCGCATGTATAGTGTTTTAAAACCAACTGTTTCCATATTGGTAGCAAGTTGTGCTTGTGTTATATCTCTGATATCCTAACTGTACCAGAAACATCACTGGTGCTCAAAATAACTGTACACATTCAAACTAATTTTTTTATAATTATTAATTTCTTGAAAAATCTTATATAATTAAATATTATCTATTGATTATCATATTACCAAACAAAAATACAATAAAACCATCTAATTCTTCAATTCATGAATTGATGTCATATATTAACTACACAATTAATGATGGAGGACGTGAACAAAACAAAAAAACCAAAACCATTGAACTCATTACCCAATAGAAAGCTGAATATCTCCTGATAAATTTTTATTAGTATATTTAATATGACTCTAAGGTCTTTTATTAGCATTTAGTTTCTTTGCGGGATAAGGTTTATAGCACCGTTGTGATCATCTATCTTTAATTAATTTCTAATGAGAATGGCTATAAGTTGTATATTAATTATTAAAAAAATATTATGTTTCTAATAATAATGTTTCTATACATAATGTTAAACATATGTAGGCCCAGATTTTTAAACCTTCACTTGTCTGGATTGCAAGTACTTGCACAAAACCAATAAAGTTATGTTTGCCGTTGAAGGCAGACAGACACACATTTTTATTAGTGTCATAGATACATAGTTACATACCAAAGTCAGTGAATACCTTTAGCTTCCAATATTATGGTTTCTTTGTAAAACCCATGTTGTATTCCTGAATGTTTTACTGAATGTTTCAGTAATTTAACCCAAGTCTTTGTGTAAAAGGCCTAGCATGCTTTTCTTACCTCACATTCCCTGGTAGGAGACTTCCAATGTCCATTGTGATTTGTTTTTGGTGGGCTGATGGGTACACTATGGGTTAATATTTTTACACCCCGGATGAGGATTGTTGTTCTATGTTGGTTACAACACTAGTGGTTTTTTGAAATTTAAACTACTGGTTAGGAATAGATAGTTATAATTCCATATTGGTACTACACTATATTAAAACTCCTTTAATACAAAATATATACTGCTGACCATAATGGTTCTTATCTCAATAAATGTTTCATGACTGTATTGTTAGGACCATCTTTTCTGGCTACCCTGCAAGGGGTATTAGCTGATAGTATAGATACATAAATATTAGTTTTATGTTAACTGGATAGACCAGGTATTTTATATTATATTTTAAGGATGTATGTGTGTAACACAAATTATCCCACAAAACGCCTGTCTCAGCATTGGTAGACTGAGATATTATATTTGGAATATTTCCACAGTTCTGTTGCTTGTTAGTTACAACAGGCATTGCCAAACTAGAGATTACTTTGGCTTATCTTTTTATAAACCCTGTTCAGGGATAAATATTGCTGGATTTACCTTTATAATACAAGTGCTCATAATTTTGCACAATTCTTTGTGTAATAAGCTCCACTCAGGGATATTTCAGAATTATTATACAAGTATGTATAATAATGAAATCAATACAAAACACTATGTTTCTGCAAGGGAGTGGCTTATGTTATTAATATCTATCTATCTATCTATAACCTCACGCCAGATCCCTTGCGGGGTAGGCAGAGAGTACAGAGTTCCAACAGGTTCTTTCCTTACATACCTCTCTGGCTTCCTCGACTCTCATAGTTCGTCTCATACACGCTCGCCGGTTACGGAGACTCTTGACTTTTCCATCAGATAAGACTCGGTTTATTTGGTCGTGGTAAGATAGTCAAGGTCTTCCCCGGTACCTGCATCCTTCCACTTTCACATTGTATATCTGTTTTGTCATTCTATCCTATGGCATTCTTTCTATATGCCCGAACCAACGGAGCATGCCCTTTCTCATCTTTACACCGATACTATCTTTCATACCTACTCGCTGTCTTACTATGCTGTTGCTAATGCGGTCGGTCAGCTTCACTCCGCACATCTTCCGCAGAGCTCGCATTTCTACCGCATTTATCCTACTTTCATTCTCCTTCTTGCATACCCAGCTCTCACTACCATATAACAGCGTTGGGACAAGAACTCCGTTATGTATGGCCAGCTGCGCCTTATGGCTTAAGTGCCGGCTCCCGAGTAGCTTTCCCATCGCACCATTCACTCTGTTCCCTGCACTCACTCTTCTCTCTATGTCAGCGGTGTATTTCCCATCCTTACTGAAGGCGCATCCAAGATATACAAACTCATTCACTTGCTCCAGCACATCGTTACCAACCACAATCCTTACATTCGTTACATTCGTTCTGGTTTCTTCCCTTTCAAAAACCATAATCTTGGTTTTCTTCACATTCAAGTGTAAGCCATTGATCATGCAGTCGTCTTTCATAACTGTGACTAGTGTTTGCAGATCAGTGGCTGTTGGCGCTCTTAAAACCGCGTCATCTGCATAAAGTAGATGGTTTACCACTAAGTCACCCATTTGTACACCTTCATTCATCGCTTTCAGTCTTTGAAGACTTTTGTCCAGATATATTATAAACAGTCTAGCGGACAATACGCAACTCTGCTTGATGCCGATTTTAACGTCAAACCAGGGTGACCTGTTACCAACCACCCGTACGCATGCCTTGCAGTCCACATAAGTGGACTGGACGGCTCGCAACAGAGTGCCATCTATACCATACTCTGGCAAAATGTCCCAAATTCTCTTTCGCACAACTCTGTCAAATGCCTTCTCCAGATCTACAAAACCGCAGAAAACCTTCCGGCCCACTGCCAGATGCTTCTCTACGATGTTGCGGAGTGAGAAGACTTGATCCGAACATCCTCTTCCAGACCTGAAACCCCCTTGTGCCTCGCACAACATTCCATCGGACTTGTTATTAATAATGTATTGTTATTCATAAACAATGTCCCTTTAATTACCCTTTCCGATAGTCTCATTTTAGAGATATGATATCACAAATAGCTTATAGTTTATAGCAATAGTCCTTGTATTTACTGTTTAAGGTATGTATGTTAGGTAACATTTTTCATTCTTACCATTGTAGAAATGTGAACTGCACAGGAACACCTCATGGGTGAAATCTATGCGTACTATGACCTTCAGCACATATCTCGTATGAGCCCCAAGTCTTGCGGATCACGCCGATGCATCCCGTACACCACCCGTGTCCTTGAATTATCATCGATCCTTAACAGTCATCATTATTGATGAATGTCCCCCTAATTTCTCTCCTTGGAGGTATTACATCGCCAATTTATAGGTGAGACGCCAATATATAGTAATTGTTTACAGGTATATTGCGTGTAAAACTGTTTTTACACGAAGTTTACTTTTCGGGTGATGAAGCTTTCACAAGTGACGAAACTCACGTCTCCAAATATTCGATATTATATAAATACACAAGTTAAGTTGAAAACGCCACAAATAAATAACTATCAGTTGATCTTTTTAGAATGTACTTTTTTGTCAGGTGGTAAAATCTTTCTGAATTTGCCTATACCATGTTTTAAATTTATTTCACAAGGTCACTTGAGTATATTAAAACCATTTTGTTATGTAATTTCACTGATATTACCATATTATTATATTAAATGTCGTCCAAAAATGTTATTACAAAGCATCGGCTGCCGCGCTTTTGAAAAAATGGTTGCAGAGGTTATGTCCACATATACCATAGAGGAGGCGTTGACGTTTCAAGTATCTAAAGGACGCGCGGTTGCCAAGCGAGTCGAGAGAGCTGCTGTATATGTTTTATATCGAGAACGAAGGACGCAGTATAATTACATATTATAAATGTGGCGGAAGCCAGAAAGGTCTTTAAGGAAAAAAACTGTTGGAACTCTGTCCCTCTGCCTGCCCTGCAAGGGTTTTGGCATGATGATATAGATATATAGACAGAGATAGATAAATGTATAATAAAACATGTATCAAACAATTAAGTTAGAAGATCAATTTAAAGGAATTTTGTGATAACAAAACTTTTTCAAGGCTATCGCACCAAATATTCCCGTCTTTGTTAATAATTTGGCATAAAACGAGTAATTAGTGTTCTTTGAGTCAGGTGAGTCGTCGTCGTCGAAATTGTCGTTTAAATTTCAGTTTCAGGGACGTTATTAAATTCGGAACGACTTTCGGGTTAAACGGGGGACAGCCGGAGAATAAAGGTTGTATGAATATTTAATTATAAGCAACGGAGCCGCAGATAACTCTCTTTGATGAAGTAGATTTATCAAGCTTTGGAAAATATTTTTTGTGAGTTGTTTTGTCTGTTGCTAGTGGAGCGGAATATGAACAAGTCACCCCTGGGTATTTATCCGCTAGAAATAACGCAGTGGGTGCTTTTTGACTTGTTTTTTCTGCCGTTTGTTTTATTAATGCTTTTTTTTTTAAATCAATCATTACAAACACGAGAGGATTGTGTTGTTCTCACTTACCTTGTATATTTTGTGTGTAATTAAAAATGGAGATATCATTGTTTTTGGAGGGGAAGTATCTCAATATAAATAAGTGTTTTGCTTTTTGATAACAGTCTAGTGGTCAGAATATAGATTGCTCCACTGACTAGATCGCGAGTTTCATCAATGCATGAGACGAATATTTATGTGACCCAGAAATATTTGGTATGTTTGTGAATGCGAAATTGATGTCTTGGCATAGCACCTATAACTCAGGTATTATTTCTAGTGTGGTATAACACCGTCTTAATACATAAAATAAAGTATACTATCTGGGATTTCTAGACTTCAATAAAGCGTTTGATTCATTGGAGCAACACTATATATGGGAATCATTAGAGCGACAAGGAGTTTATAAAAAGTACATACGCCTATTAAAGAAAGTTTACGGGAAGAGTACAGCACAAATAAAACTGGAAAGAACAGGCGACGAGTTCCCGATTGAAAGAGGCGTCCGTCAAGGCGACCCTATTTCACCGAAGATATTTTCAGCCGTATTAAAGATAATTTTTAGGAGACTGGGTTGGGATAATTTCGGACTGAACGTGAACGGAAAGAAATTAAGTCACTTGAGATTCGCTGACGATTTAATACTTTTTTCAGAATATCCGAGGACCTTGGAAAAAATGCTCCAACAACTGTCAGATGAAAGTGCAAAGTCTCTCAATGAATACAAGAAACACAAAAATAATGAGCTATTCTCCACTAACAGAAGCTATTATAAGTAATAATCAACAATTAGAATACGTAAACGAGTACGAGTACAATTAGTATCGCCAACAGAAAATACGCAGAAAGAAATCAAAAGGAGAATAGCTAACACTTTAAAGAGATTCTGGTCGTTGAGCGAAATAATGAAAAATAAAGAGATTCCAATGTCAGAGAAGCGAAAAGTTTTTCATTCATGTCTGACATACGCTTGCCAAACTTGGGCCTTAACCGAACAAAAACAAAATAAAATAAATATCTGTCAGAATGGAATAGAAAGAAGTGTATTGAGAGTAAGGAGAAGAGATAAAATACAATTAAAAAGAATAAAAGAAAATACCAAGTTCGGAAAAGTACAATCAGTCTGCAGAAAATTAAAATGGCAATGGACGGGACACATGTTGAGAGAAAAGAAAGAAAAATGAACCAGAATAATAACTGAATGGTACCCCAGGGAAAGTAAAAGAAGAAAGGGAAGACAAACAAAACGATGGGAGGACGACTTGAAGAAAGTAGCCGGTCCAAATTGGCTACGTGCAGCAAAAGACAGAAACAAATGGAAAGCCTTAGAGGAGGCCTTTGTCGAAAGACAAGCTGTAAAAAGAGGAGAACAACCGAATGCCTCGCGGCATACAGTTTAGTTTAAGTTAATTACTATTTTATACAGTACAGTTTAGTTTAAGTTAATTACTATTTTACTCTATTTTTGATTTTTAATTAATATTTGTGAAATAAGTTAAAGATTAACAGCAATAAAGGCTTATTTTATGTTATTTTTAACTTTTTTTTATAAGATCGTCACGATTATTTTCCCCAAGCGGGGATAGAAGAGATGTACTGTGTACTCGTATGTACACCCGGTGTAGTGTAAGCGTTAAAAATAAAAGAATAAAATCTTATAATAATCATAGGCAACCAACAGAATAAGATGCCCAGGACTTATAAAGGTTTTGATTATTGTCAAAGTCGTCGGTATTCAGTTCTAAGTATGATTCGTTTGCAGTTTTTTGATCAGAAAATATTATCGTATTTTGAATTCCATTTGCTTCGTTAAAATATAAAGGTGATTTCAGTAAAGTTATTTTGCGCAATTATAAAAGTTTCTGCTATTTCAAAGATACTGAACAGTTTGAAGTGAGGTTTGTTACTATTAGAAACATTCTAGATGGAGGAGTCAAGGTAGCCGTCTTGTTATTTGAAGGTAGGATGAAAGTGAAGTATGTGTTTGGTGCTCATTATTTAAGAGATTTTATATCTTTAAATTCCAAATTGTTCTGTTAAATGGACTAGTAGAATAAAACGATAAAAAATCTATCATCTATCTATATCATCACGCCAGATTCCTTGCGGGGTAGGCAGAGAGTACAGAGTTCCAACAAGTTCTTTCCTTACATACCTCTCTGGCTGCCTCCACTCTCATAGTTCGTCTCATACACGCTCGCCGGTTACGGAGTCTCTTGACTTGTCCTTCAGATAAAACTCGGTCTATGTGGTTGTGGTAATATCTAACATGTTATGCTGATTCAACAAAATTGTAGGAGTAATTAGAATAAATATCTCGGGATACGCCAACACCATCATTGTTTGAACATACATAAGGAAGTACAGAAAAGATTTAGAACTATGAAAAACCCAGAAAGGCAATTAATATTTAGTTAGCTGTTTTTTGTGCTTTAAAATTGGAGCGTAAATAATTTTAGGTCCTTTATACTAGTTTTTTTATTCGAAACTTTTAAACTGAATCTACAGGTTTTTTTATTCTTCAACAAGATTGTAGGTACACGAACCAAGTAACTGATGCGGGCTGAAGCTCTTGTGTGGTTTATTCGCATCGTATAAAATATTGTGTAAATTAGTGCGCGGGTCTAATGTTCACGCATGTACTGCAAAATTATTCACAGAAGTAGCTTGTATATATAGTTAACTTGCTCCATATGCAAACACTAAAATTTACACGGTCGTTTATACCATGCAAATAACTCGCGCAAGTACTTTTTTCCGCGCCAGTTACTCGCATAGTGTACAATCGCTATAAGTATATCTTTTATGTTATATTGTCATCTGTTGTGATATCCGTAATTTCGAACAACTTCGAACGGCTACTTACGAGATTAAAAACCCAATATTTTCCTTAATAAAAGTCGTTAAAAATAAATTACCTTGCAAGTATACATATGGTTGTGATCAGCAAGTAATTGGTTTTATTTTCGATACGAAAAGATATTTTAATTGGTTTTTCCCACTCATTTAACTTTTTTAAAGTCTGTTGAACACGATACGAGCTGGGAACTGAAAATTAATTACAATTGCTGTGAGTACGTGGATGTGCATGTATGTTAATGGAAGTGTACTTTTAGGTTTGTTTGCATTTTTAAATGTAATTATTAGTACTTTGGATTAATACTGGAGATTTGGGTAGAAAAGTTTCTATTGATTATTATTAGAACGAATGTAGATATTTATCCGAGATTAGTAGAAAATGTTGGCAACACATTAATAATGACATGATCACGAGGTCCTGGGTTCAAATCCTAGGTTGGACAAATGTAGTTTTTCTAACGAAAACTACCTAGTATGAGTCCCAAGTCTGGAATTGTGCCCGGTAACTCAATAGGTTATGGTAGGCTACAGTGGTTATGGGTGACTTCAATGCGCGGCTGGGCAAACGGGGCGATGATGAGTTGAGAGTGGGGCAATTTGGATATGGGCAGCGCAACCCCAGGGGTCAGAGGCTGGCCGAATTCCTGGAGCAGGAGGGACTCTTTATGATGAACTCTTTCTTCCAGAAGCCGTCTCATAGGAAATGGACCTGGATGAGCCCTGATGGTTTCACAAAAAATGAGATAGACTTCATCATGAGCACCAAGCGACAAATATTTAATGATGTCTCCGTGATCCACAGGGTAAAAACCGGCATTGATAACCGAATGGTCAGAGGCACATTAAATATTAATGTCAAAATGGAAAGATCGCGTCTAATGAAGTCTACGCTCCGACCTTGTAATGCACATATCCAAAACCACTAGAACTTTCAACTCGAATTGGCAAACCGCTTCGAATTGCTAGACAGCAGCGCATCAGTGGACGAAATCAACAACAGGCTGGTAGAGACTGTCCATACGGTCGGGTCCAAGTATTTTAAGCCCCACCGTAAAAATAGACCTCAAAAACTATCCAACTACACCCGAAACCTCATGGCTGAGCGACGTTCCATGACGCTCCAAACCTCCGATGATGCTAAGTCCTATAGGCAGCTCAATGGACAGATACTGAAGTCCTTGCGACACGATTTACGGTCCTTCAATACAAGGCGTATTGAGGAGACCATAGCACAGAACAAGGGCTCCAAAGTGTTCGCAAGAGACGCGTCTATTGGGCAAAGCCAGTTGACGAAGCTGAAGACGGAGGACGGAAACGTAACGTCGAATAGGTCAGAGGTGCTCAGGGAGATAGAGAGGTTCTATGGGCAGTTGTACACCTCAGTAGCTAAACCTGTTGTTGACTTGGTAAAAGACCCAAGAGCCAAGCTAACCCGACACTACACTGAAGATATCCCGGACATCAGCCTGTACGAGATTAGGATGGCTCTCAAACAACTCAGAAATAACAAAGCGCCAGGCGAAGACGGAATTACCACAGAGCTTCTGAAAGCGGGCGGAACGCCGGTACTTAAAGTCCTTCAGAGGCTGTTTAATTCCGTCTTGCTCGAAGGAAAAACGCCGGAAGCGTGGAACAGGGGTGTGGTGGTACTGTTTTTCAAGAAAGGTGATAACACTTTACTGAAGAATTATAGGCCCATCACACTGCTGAGCCATGTTTATAAGTTGTTTTCGAGAGTCATCACGAATCGTCTCGAACGCAGGCTTGATGACTTCCAGCCTCCGGAACAAGCCGGTTTCCGGAAAGGCTTTAGTACCATAGACCACATACATACGCTGCGGCAGATTATACAGAAGACCAAGGAGTATAATCGGCCACTATGCTTGGCGTTTGTGGACTATGAGAAAGCCTTCGATTCGATCGAGACTTGGGCGGTTCTTAGATCTCTCCAGCGATGCCGCATTGACTATCGGTACATTGAAGTGTTGAAGTGCTTGTATAATAACGCCACCATGTCAGTCCGAGTACAGGGGCAGTGCACGAAGGCGATCCCCATAAAAAGAGGAGTAAGACAGGGAGACGTCATTTCTCCGAAACTGTTTACGGCCACCTTAGAGGACGCCTTCAAGCTCTTGGAATGGCAAGGACTTGGCATCAACATCAATGGCGAATACATCACTCACCTTCGATTTGCCGACGACATTGTGGTCGTGGCGGAGTCGCTGGAAGATCTAGGACGAATGCTCGGTGACCTCAACAGAGTATCTCAACAAGTGGGTCTTAAAATGAACATGGTCAAAACGAAAATAATGTCTAACGTCCATGTCGTACCCACCGCACTCACCGTTGGGAACTCTACTCTTGAAGTTGTCGACGAATACATTTACCTGGGACAGGTAGTCCGGTTAGGTAGGTCCAACTTTGAGAGAGAGGTCAATCGACGAATCCAACTCGGCTGGGCAGCGTTCGGGAAACTGCGCAACATCTTCTCATCCTAAATACCTCAGTGCCTAAAGACTAAAGTTTTTAGTCAATGTGTGTTACCAGTGATGATATATGGATCAGAGACGTGGTTTCTTACAATAGGTCTCATAAAAAAGCTCAGAGTTGCTCAGCGAGCTATGGAGAGAGCTATGCTCGGCGTTTCTCTACGCGATCGAATCAGGAATAAGGAGATTCGTAGAAGAACCAAGGTCACCGACATAGCCGTTAAGATTAGCAAGCTGAAGTGGCAATGGGCGGGCCACATAGCGCGTAGATCGGACGGGCGTTGGGGCAGAAAGATTCTAGAGTGGCGACCACGTATTGGCAAGCGCAGCGTGGGACGACCGCCTGCCAGATGGACCGACGATCTTGTGAAAATCGCAGGAAGTCGTTGGATGCAGGTGCGGCAGGTGCGGCAGCGGCATCGGACCGGTTAGGTCCGATGCCGCTGGAAAGCGATTGGGGAGGCCTATGTTCAGCAGTGGACAAGTATAGGCTGAGATGATGATGATGATGAACTCAATAGGCTTGCCCTCTATTACATGGAACCTATAATCGTTGGCGAAAAGTGGGTGTACTCAGTATACCTCAGCCACCCCCGCTTGGGGAATATAGACGTGAGGGTGATTTTTTTAAGATTATATAATTATGTAATCAAGGGCAAGGTTAAATTTTTTTATCTAGAGTGCTATCAACCTATTAAGTTAGGAGATCAATTTAAAGGAATTTTGTGATAACTAAACTCTTTCAAGGCTATTGCACCAAAATTTCCGTCTTTGTTATTAATTTGGCAAAAAACGAGTTATTAGTGTTCTTTGAGTCAGGTGAGAGCTCAGAAATTGTAGTTTAAATTTCAGTTTCAGGGACGTTATTAAATTCGAAACGACTTTCTGGTTAAACGGGGGACAGCCGGAGAAAAAAGTTGTATGAATATTTAAATATAAGCGACGGAGCCGCAGATAACACTCTTTGATGATGTAGATTTATCAAGCTTTGGAAAATATTTTTGTGAGTTATTTTGTCAGTTACTAGTGGAGCGGAAGATGAATAAGTCACCCCTGGGAATTTATCAGCTGGAAATAACGCAGTTGGTGATTTTAGACTCGTTTTTTCTGCCGCCATGTTTATTTTATTATTTGTTAATTCAATCATTGCGAACATGAAAGGATTTTTTGTTCTTTACCTTTTGTTTGTAATTAGAAACGGAAATATCAAGTTTTTGGAGAGGAAGTGTCTCAATATAAATAAGGGTTTGTTTGTTTGACAAAATCAAAATCGCCCTGTAATCAGTTATAATTATGATTCGTTTGCAGTTTGTTGATCACAAAATATAATCGTATTTAGAATTGCTTCGTTAAAATATGGAGGTGAATTCAGAAAAGTTATTTTGCGTAATTATAAACTGAACAACTGTGTCTGCTACTTGAACAGTTTGAAGTGTATTTTGTTACTATTTGAATCATTTTAAATGGAGCTTTCAAGCCTTTTGTTCTATCTAAAATAGTTAGTAATTTTAAATCAATCTATACAAGACAGACGGGAGCCGTCTTAACGAGACGGCTTTGAAGGTAGGATGGAAGTTAACTATGTGGTTGGTGCTCAGTATTTAAGAGATTTTTATATTACATATATAGTACAATAAAACGAAAAAAGATATCTAACATGTTATGCTGATCAACAAAATTGTAGAAAAAATTAGAAATTACGTTTTGGGATACGCCAACACCATCATCGTTTGAATATACATAAGGAAGTATAGTAAAGATTTAGAACTATGAGAAACTCAAAAAGGAAATTCATATTTGGTTAGCTGTTTATTTATGCTTTAACATTGGAGCGTATATAATTTAAGGTCCTTTCTACTCAAGTTTTTATTCGAAATTTTTAGATTATACCTACAGGTTTGTTTATTACAGGCTTTTATTTAACTTGCAATATCTGTCCTTCCGAGTCAAATCTTGTGATTCATTTTTCAAGCACTTGCGGGTATTCGATTGAGCTGAAATTTGCCATACGTATGTAAAGTCGATGAAAATGCAACAATATGGTACCAGGAAACTGATCTGATGATGAAGCCGAAAAATGGTCAATAGGACCACCCTACTACTCAATATAACCCCACCGTCTTTGGGCTCGTTGGATTTGTCTTGACGAGTACTTTATATGTATGGTGTCCAAGGTCTGATGATGGAGCCGGAAGGACGCTATAAGAACTTCTCAAGTAAGCAAGATATTCCCTTTATGTGTTTGCTATGAAAACTTGTTTTTAAAAAGGCTTTTTAAATTAAAATTAGTCTTAAAGAAGATTGTAGGTACACGAACCAAGTTACTGATGCGGGCTGAAGCTCTTGTGTGTTTAATTCGCATCGTATAAAAGACTGTGTAAATTAGTGCACAGGTCTAATGTTCACGCATGTACTGCAAAATTATTCACAGAAGTAGCTTGTATATATAGTTAACTTGCTCCATATGCAAGCAATAAATTTTCACGGTCGTTTATACCATGCAAATAACTCGCGCAAGGACTTCATTCCGCGCCAGTTACTCGCATAGTGTACAATCGCTATAAGTATATCTTTTATGTTATATTGTCATCTGTTGTGATATCCGTAATTTCGAACAACTTCAAACGGCTACTTACGAGATTGAATAAACCCGATATTTCCCTTAATAAAAGTCGTTAAAAATAAATTATCTTTAAGTTTCCAGATTGTTGTGATCAGCAAGTATTAAGTAGTAATTGTTTTTATTTTCGATATGACAAGATATTTTAATTGGGTTTTTACACTCATTTAACTACTATTGCTGTGAATTCGTGGATCCGTGCATGTTAATAGACGTGTACTTTTAGTTTTGTTTGCATTTTCGATTGCAATTATTAGTACTTTTGTTTAATACTGGAGATTTGGGTAGAAATGTCTCTATTGATTATTATTAGAACGAATGTAGATATTTATCCGAAATTAGTAGAAAATGCTGGCAACACATTAATGACATGCGGACTGTTCGCCACGGAAGCATTCTGCTGGCGTCGGTTGTTGAGACTAGACTGAGAGAGTTTTTTACTTTAAAGTTGGTAAGTTGAGAGTTTAAAGCAATAAATATTTGTATATATTGATAGTTTAAAGCGATAAATATTTGAGTAGTGAACAAGTGTTTCTCACAAGTTATTAACAATAAATAACTTGGTCTACAAAAACGTGACTTTGCCTAATATACTGGTGGGCAAAGGCATACTCCGAAAAAAAAGGATTGATGTCGACAAAAAATACTGCACAAATTGTAATGAAGAGAAATTATTAGGATTAGACGGACCATTTAGCGCAGTGGTTAAGAGCTTAAGCCGCTCCGCCCACTGTGTCTAATAGACGCGGGTTTGATTCCCGCAGTGGACTAATCTTTGTGTGATCCACAATTATTTGTTTCGGTCACCCACGACACAGGAATTAATCCTAGTGTGGGGCTACGTTTTTTTGAAAATACAGTCAATACAGTCAATACATTACAGTCATAATGGGCGGGCCACATAGATAGATAGATACATAGATAGATAGAGTACTTGTTGGCTTGTTTGTTAAGTGGACAGTAAAATTGATAGTTTGGGAAAGCAGTTCGGACTCACCTCCTGATCGCTCAGCGCCGACTCTCGACGCTTACTGTTGAACACGATTTTGTCGATTCCGCTATCTGCTAATGATCTGACCGGCCAGTTTCTTTGTTTTATTCTAAAATTATGATTGCTTGTTGATAATAAGCGACGTGCTTGCTTGGAACCGAAATCGGGGACTGAATGTTGCGGGGATATGATAGGGAGGTAAATCGACATTAGAGGTGGAAAAAGGGAAATCGACTATGACGTAACGTAACAGGAAACGTAACAGTACTCTTTATTGTACACCAGTGACATTACAAATAATTACATACAAAAATATTAAAAACAGCTAGGTACAATTAGCGGTCTTATTGCTAAAAGCAATTTCTTCCAGACCACCAATGCATTGGAAGAATCAACATAAGGAATAGGGCAGTTTTGGTGGCGTACACTATAAACCTAGATAAAACATATTAATAAATTAAACTCCAGGATAACAGAATCACTTCTTTATTCTTGCAGTCGTCACTATTCGGTGGTCAATCGCAGAATGACCGTCTTGTTCAAAAATCAGTAAATTAGATTTAGACCACAGACAACAATCGATATCGATTTTTCAGAGACGAAATGCTAATAATCGCCTACAAATTATGTGGATTCTAACAAACATATTGTAATTATATTACCTACATACATATCATACTTATAATACAATATTATATACATATATAATACATGCAAGTATATAAATATATCTTACACACAATACAGACATAGTGTGCTGTAAAAAAATTATAAATGAAGAAAGTGGTGGTGAACCATTTTTTTACACCAACGACTATGTCGTTAAAACCACGGAACGGACTATCACAGGCAATGCATTCCACAAGCGAACGGCTTGATTAGAAAAGGATTTATCGAAGTAGTTGGTAGAATTCATTGGTGTTTTCAGCTTTAGATTCTCCGATGACCTTAGAAACCTTGAATGTATTTCGTGAAGGAATTCATCGTTCTTTGAGGTAAGAGGGAGATGTCGGATTAAGTCAGATATTATAAAGAAGAGATAATATGTGAGCATTACGGCGAAGGCGAATTAGGAACCACTTGAGTCCACTTGAACCATTCTAGAGTGGAGGCCACGTATTGGCAAGCGCAGCGTGAGACGGCCGCCTACCCACCGTAAACCGACGATCTTGTGAGGATTGCAGGAAGTTATTCGATGCATGTGTTGTGTTGTGTCATCGGACCGGCTGCGCTGGAGAGCGATTGGGGAGGCCTTCCCACTATATTACTTTACTCTATGCCTTTGTTCAGCAGTGGACAAGTGTAGGCTGAGATGATGATGATGAGTCGCAAAGGCAAGCAATTAATTAAAAATGTTAATTGGAATGGCTCATCAAATATTTATTACTACGCTTTGATTCAGGAAAGTAATCCGCAGCCCTCCCATGGCGGAGATTATTATTCTTGCTCAACTACCAACCTCGTGGCTTAAAAGCAAGCGACGCGGGTAACGATTCTAAAAAAAAGTGTTTTTATCATTATTATCTATCTATAGGCTGATGATGATAAAAGTGTTTTGAATATGGGTGTAAGGTCTAACTACCAATATCTTACAAGCACCCAAGTTATCCTCACCTGTTTAATAAATGAGGTTCTAAAACTAAAGCAGTGGGGTAGCAGTATTCAAGGTTTCGCTAATTCTGTATAGCATAAGAAGAAACGTTTGCTATGTGTTTTTATAAACTTTAGCTCATCCAGCTGCTCTATATATTTCGTGGAGTGTCACTATTTCTTTTTCTATGAAACGGATGTACAGGCATTGCCCCCAAAGGGGTTGTTAATTAATTACCAATAACCGTAAATATGTTTCTTTATTGAAATATGTGTTCTTTTTATTTTGCTATTTCTCTTTATTTCGAAGAATACCGCAAATATAGTAGTAAATTCAGCGCAAAGTATGATCGGCGCTTCGGAGTTAATAATAAGATTAAGTAATTAAATACTTATTTGTATATTTATGCTGTAAGAAACGCTTCTACATGTAGCACATAACGGCCTATAAGGAGCGTCCGGGGTAATCACATGTGAAAGAAAATGTGAACCACCAGTTCTCTTAGTTTCCTCAAACGATGAGCAAAAAGCGTTATACATACAGACCATTTAATTAATCCCTTTTGATTTTTACTGAATAAAAACGAAGATTCATGAACAAAAAAAATGAAGGACCGTTTGGACCAATGGTTAAAGCTTCTGTGCCCATTAGACTAAGTAGTCGCGAGTTAGGTCCCCACACGGGAGAAATTTTTGTGTGAGCCACGGTCTGGGTGTTTGTGTTTTTTAATTTCAAGCTTGTGAACTTACCGTAGAAGTATTTATAGCTTAACTATCTATTGAGTATTGATCGATGATAATAAAATGTAACAAAAATATTGGTCTACGTATCTTCATTTGATAATTAAAACAGTATTCATTTCACTGATCATTTTGGATAATGATACTTATGTAACTGATCATATATAACTAAAGGTAGAAGATTATCTTTTCAGTAGTAGTGAGTATTGTCCATACAGTACATGACTTATCTGCTAAAATACTGTAGATCTCCAAAAATATTAGGGCTAAGAACTGAAAATCGCTCAATACGTAGCACTTGTTTACCACGAAGAAAATCTGATTAAATCTATGGTTACTCTCTTTCAATTAATCCTCTAGTCGAGTGGAATCGTATTGAATAAAATCTGTTTACCGAGCAAATCACCGAATTACTTCAAATAATTTATATAAAGCGTATAGTTATAGTGTTTTTCATGAGCCATGAGTACGGTGACGTTTGACCAAATTCAATTTCACGTTATTGTATGCCGGAATATTTAAAATAGGGTATCCAGAAAATGAACAAGAAATAAAAATAAACTCAAAAACTATTTTATTTGCATTTAAATTACATAAGATATAACATAATAAACGCAAGACCTGCAAGTAGTTTGTTCTAAATCGATAGCTGAATTGATTCCAACAATTTTTTTTGTATCTTACATTTTTTTTAATTTGCAAAAAGTGTCTTTACTCCTTCAGTGCGCTATAAAAAAAATAATTTATTTTTGATTCATAGCAAGAAGAAGATTCCAATTGCATTCCTAAAACGTATTTCTCAAAAGGCACACATACATGTACAAGTTTTATTGTTAATTGGAGTATAAAAGTGCTTTAAAAAAAGGTAAAAGCCTTTAAATTTGAAAATTTAGTATTCGTTTTGATTTTATGAAGCAATTCTCTAATCGGGGTGTCTGAGGTCTTGCGTTTATTATGTAACACCTTGTATGTGTGTGTGTATGTGCGTGTGTGTGTGTGTGTGTGTGTGTGTGTGTGTGTGTTAGGCAATATTTATAGAAGTTGTCAGGACACGCGGCGTAATTATTTTCTTATATGTATATAATGTATGTAACTATAGAAATAAATCCTAATGTAGTAAATAAAAAATAACGAACATCAAAAAGATTTCAAATTAAATTAAACGTATTCCATGTACTTTTATTAGCAAAAGTTTAGAGGGTACCTATTCACTTTCATAGGGTAATCTCGTTCCGATCGCGATGTGAATTCCAACCTGTCGGCTATTTACTTGCTCTGGCAGGTGGATGAAGCAAGTATCCTTTTACATGTAGAGTCACCAGGTGGGCTTGTTGTACCAGGATATTCTTCAGTTAGGTTTAGGGATTTAAAGAAAATCACTACTCTAGGAATTGTTTCGGTATTATAGATGTCTCTACAAACATGAAATTCACGTTCACAAACACGCAGACCGAAACAAATACTTGTGGGTGACACAAAGAAAGATAATAATGAGAAGTTGATTTGAATGAAATATTTTTTTTTTATTTTTTGCCATTGTTGCATTCTGTCAGGGAATATCAAATATAGCAAGGTTTTAGCAAGATGACAACACCAACCTGTCGGATAATCACTAGCTCTGGCAAGTACGTGTAGAGGCGCCAGATTAGGCCGTTATACCAGGACAGTATACGCTATTACACATTAGTTATACGCATTTTTGCTAGAACTCAATTACTCTAATATCTGTGTCTAAGCAGTGATAGCCTAGTGGTTAGACCGTTGGACTGCAAAGTCAAAGGTCTCAGGTTCAAACCCAGGCACGCACCTCTGTCTTTTCGAAAGCATGTGCGTATTAAAAATTAATTATCACTTGCTTTAACGGTGAAGGAAAACATCGTGAGGAAACCTGCATGCCTAAGAGTTTCTCGAAGGTGTGTGAAGTTCGCCAACCCGCACTGGGCCAGCGTGGTGGACTATGGCCTAAACCCTCTCAGTTTGAGAGGAGGCCCGTGCCCAACAGTGGGACAGTTTCTTAACAGGGCTAATATTAATAATTTAATTTATTATCTGTGTCTTAATATTATACAAAACGTTATATGTAAAAGACGATAATGAAATTACTATTAGCGACAGTCATGACAGACCCTTGACGATTTTCTTTTTTTTTATGGCAAAATAATCACATAAATACGTCATCGATGATGTCATTAAAGTGAAATAAAGGTATTGTTCAAATATGTAAAATTGCGTGAGCCTTTTGTTTGAATTAAAAATTAATCGGAGATTAAGACCAAGATTATGATCGTAGATTGCCCCAACAACATATTCGATATTCTTACTTGTACTTGTATACGCTGCAGAGAACTCGCCGGAAACAAAACAAATTGCAAACTGTGATATGGTTAAGACTTACATATACCTTGGTGCTTTAACACTAGCAAGACGGGAAAAAATAGCAAACCTACAAAGGCGGTGTTGGGTCATTTGACCTAATATGTAATTTTGTAAATATATGCGATATAATCCTAAAAATAATGAGCGATACCCATTAAATAAAGTAAAATATTAGATTTATAACAAACTTTCACTAAAAAAATATAGTTATTTATATTTACGACATACAAACATTTTTACTTGGTTACAATTTCCACATTAAAGTTTTTTGCACGAGTCACACAATTTATTATTTTTATTTATACAAGTAGTTACATATCAATTACGCCTTTTCCCCGATTTACTGATATATTTCTTGCAACACAACAACCTCTAAAATATAGAATAGAAATATTTTTTTCAAGTTCTTCTAAGGAAATAAACCATGTATGACCAAGCTGACGATATGCTTCGACCTCAGAACAATTTTTCAAATGTCGTAAAATCGTATCATCTATCAAAAGTTTCCAGGCTGTTATAAATTTCTCTCCAACTTGTCTTCGTACACAAGCGGTAGATCCTGCCTGTTTAGTTAAAACATTATGACTTCTTCGTCGACCTCCCACCTCAGACCCATTTTTAAGTACAAGTTTTCCCACAATATTTCAATCGTTGACATCATATTATAGTGACTACTCCCATAAAATGTTGTTCGAGCGAGTACTCGGACATGGTCTTCCTATAGTTTGTTGTTGATTGGCAGTTAGTGGTACGTTGCTGTCTGAATCATCACTAAAACTTGATTCTGAAGCAAGAATATATGAATTACTGTCTTCAGCTTCGGCTGGCAATGGTACACTTTCATTTTCACTATTTGATTGATTTTCCGGGAAGGATTGCAACTTTGACAATATTTGTGTATCATGGACCCGCTGAGACATTTTCTACGGAATATTAGATCAAAAAATATAAATTGCTCAAAGAGTAGTCTTAGAGTAAACAACTTAGAAACTAAAAATATGTAGGTAGTCAAATATAAAGGCCGGCGTGACTTTATAAAAATATATTTATTTCACAATACAAATTAATAATAGATACTCAAAATATTAATGCAGTCAATTAATATTACTTAACGTTAGTGCGAACGGTAAGAGAGCTGAGTCGATATTAAATGTACTTACACATACGAGGTCTTCGCACACACCCGCAAGGGTGTGGGGAGTCGGCATCGGGGCAACGGCCCCCTGGCCGAGGTGGCTGTCGCCGGCCATAGACATGGCCGGGTCCTTTGGTTGGGATTACTCTTCCCACGAAGTGGCGGAGACCCGTGGATCCCGCGAGGGGGGCCATCAGAGTGTGTTCACGCCGCACTCCGCGACCAACCCTGCCTGGTGGAACCTATGGCGAACCATAGGAAGCCAGACAAAGCGATCAGCAGGAGGCGGCGACTTCTCGAGGCCCCTCTTCTTACTTCGCCCGGTAGTGCGATACAGCACCGCTAGGGACACCTAGCGGGCGATCAAACACCACCGGGCCGTGTCTGGATGTTACAATGTTGTGTCGTCGCCGCGTGCGCGCTCGGGTCCCAACGGCGGGCCATCGGAGCGAACTGCGATGGGCGGCGGGAGTCGGTCCGGTGCGGGCCTCACGGGGACCGGGTCCGGGATCTGGCAGTAGCGGCTTGGGGAGCGGGTGTTCGTGAGTAGCGGGCCATTACTCCCTCGAGGATTGAGTGAGGATCCCCTCCTGCCGTGATGGCTTCTAGGGCCTCTATCATGGCAACTATTGCCGCCTCGAGCTGGCCGGCTTGTGTGGCACCCCCCCTGCTTGGGTGGGGGGTGGGGTCGGGTTTCTTGTGGGCTGGCTTTGCAGCCTTGGCCCTGGTTGGCGCTCTCAGGGGCGCCGGAACTTCAAAGTGGACCGTGGGCGGCTCGACGGGCTTCTCGGTCATGGAGGGTGGCTGAGCGCGGTTGGTCCTGCGCCTCCTCCTCCTCCTCCTCTTCTTCTGCGAACTCCTCTCCTTGGGGTCGTTCGCAGGCGCCATTAAGGTGGCTCCTCGGGCTGTCTGTGCGAGCTCAGTGGGAGTGGGGCCTCTTCCGGTCTCACTCCTTTCTCTCCCACTGATGGCCACTGTGCCTGCCGTCTTGTTCCGGGCCTCCTTCCGGAAGACGGGGCATTTTACGTGGTTAGCTGGATGGGGGCCACCGCAGTTTACGCAGGTGGCCGGTTCTTCTCTGGGGCGCTCGCACTCTTTTGCGGGGTGTTCACCACCGCAGCGCACACATGCCAGCCTTCTGTGGCAATGGTGGCTAGAGTGCCGGAATTTCTGGCATCTATGGCATTGAGCGGGGCCTTGCTTGCCCCGCCAGGCCTCAATCTTGACGCCGGGCATGTAGAGCAGCTTCTCTACCTCATAGATGCCCGGCGTGAGGTCCGGTGTGCGCTTTAAGATTGCGAGGAAGATGCACCCTGGTCTTCCTCGTCTTGCCCGGATCTGGCGCACGTATTCGGGCTCAAAACCGATGTCGGTGAGCTCCGCCAGGATATCATCGGGGTCGGTGTTCACCGGTAGACCCCGGATTGCCACCTTCAGGCTCTTCTCCGTCGGGAGAGATTACGAGAACCAGGCGATATTCTCGTTCTTCTCTAGGACGTAGAGATAGGACTGTATCACCCGGTATTCTTTCTCGGACCGGGGTGAGAAACGCACGCCTGGTCCATAGGGGCGTGCGTTGGGTGCGTGGCCGAGCGAGTTCTTCAACGTCTTGAAGTGCTTCGGCCAGTTCGGTAGCCGCTCAACAATGAGGGGCGGGTACCTCGCCTGGTTCTTCTGTTTCTTGGGAGGCGGGGCGAGGCGAGCGGGGGTTTCGGGCTACATCGGCGTAGCGTCGTGGAGTGGTGCTGGGCGGGGCTGTGCAGAGTCGCTTGGTCTCTTCAAAAACCCCCTCTTCCAGCTCGTCATCCGAGAAATCGCGCGGTCTTCGGATGGGGCCCGGCGATGGGCGCACGAACTTGCTGACGTCCATGTCGCTCGACGCAAGAGATGCGGAGGACAGGTTAAAGCGGTCGCGCGTGGCGGGCGTGAGGAGTGCGAACGGCGCAGGCGATGCGGGTGCAGAGGTGCGCGGTTCAGGAGACGGTGTGTGCAGCAGCGGCATCGATCTGCCGGCTGGCGGTTTCTGCGGGCCGGTATGCCTGGCGGACACGCTCGACCCTACCGACGACGTTAGGGGAGCCCGGCGAGCGGCGGCACGTGGCGCAGCATATGCTGCGGGCGCGGCGGTGGCACGAGAGGTAGACGGGCGTGCAGTGGCACGAGAGGTTGAGGGGCGCGCATAGGCGGCGGCAGGGCGCTGCGGGAGCGGCGCGAGGGGTGCGGCTGAGCGAGCCGGCTTAGGCGACGGTGTCGCGGCGGGTTTCACTGCACTCGCGGCACCTGGACTTTTCTTCTTGGCACTCGCGGCGCTCGGTTTCGTCGCACCGGCCTTCGGCGGTGAAGGCTGTGCGGGTCGGGATGCAGGCGCGGTCGCACTCGCGGACGCGGTCTGCGTGCGGGCAGCAGTCGCGAACGGGGGACGCGCGGTCGGGGTGGTGCGGCTGGCGGCCGCATTGGGGCGCGGCGATGACGCAGTCGCTGGAGAGGCGGACGGGACGTTCGTCGGCCTGGTACGCCAGTCGGAGAGGTCCGACAGCAAGCGGGAGCCCTGGGTTGGCCTCATGGTTACCGAGGCCGAACCACAGGAGGAGTTGGCCCTGAAAAGGGCCTTTGGGGGGCCGATTAATCGGCAGGCGTCGGCTGGGGACGCGCCCTGCCGCGACCGTCGACAGACAAGTCTGTCGGCGTTCGACGGCGATTAGCTTTCCCCGCCGTACCACACGAGTGCGATACGGGTGCTTCCGCCTCGCTTCGTCTTGGGAGAGACGAAGGGGGTAGGTTGCGAAGGGAGATTACGGTCCGTGCGGCGGTCACTAGCTATCTAGGTCACTATGGGCGCGGGGCGGATCCTTAATGTACTTTGCTTGGCGATGGCTTTTTATAGGCATCGTCAAGTAAACAACTCTTTCTAGAATGAACCCACGCGTTATACGTCTTATTAATTGATATCTGCTTATTTAGCAAAACAGTTATGAGAATTGGACTGAGACTAAACAAGTAACCTGATATCTGTTCACATGATAAATACGCAGCTGAGGCAAGTTAAGCTGATTAAGCAAAACAGTACTTGGAATGATATTCTATGAGCAATAGTCTGTTTATATTGCATCATCTTTTAAAGTACTTGTACTGAGCTGTGTACTGGTCTAGTATACATAACTCCTCCCTCCATAAGTTCAAAATCAGCGTTCGATTTTTGAGAATGTTGATTTTGCTTATGTTTACATAAGGACAATATTTTAGACTTATAAATATATAAAACAATCAAAAGCACAATTATTAATATTACATAAATGATTATAGAACCTAAACTTATGCTATGCACATTCACTGTATATACGTGGTTTTCACTGAGTTTTTCACTTTTACTGTTTAATACGTGTGACAGGAACTGAAGATCTTCTAAGTTGACTTCATCTAGGCTGATTGGCTGCTTGTAGATTTTCTCTGCTGCTGATATGCTTGGTAAATTTATAACTGGAACTTGATGGAAGACTTGATTAGTTAATTGAATGAGACGTTTCCTTAATGTGATGTTCTCTAATTTAGCTTCACATTCATTATCTAAGGTTAATATATAGGTGCCAAAAATGTTGAACTGGTTGAAATCATTTTCACAGTGCTCTGTGAGAAATGTCTGTTTTCCTGAATATAGTAACCACGTGTCAGGCCGAATAGATTTGACCTTGACTTTTGAAGATTTCACTGTAAGTGGAGAACATGATGTAATTTGTGAAGAAAATTTCATCAAATCTGTAATGCATAAGTCTTCATTAGTGACAGATAAATTATCTTCATAACACAGGAATTCTCCTTCGTCTATTTCTTTGCATGATTGTGATAGTGGAAGTATATCTGACCCTCTGACCAGGATTTGGGAATATTGAGGCGTTAATAGGAATGTTAGGTTTAAATGAGGATTATACATGGGAAAAGGATGAAGGTTGTAATAGTTATAGAAATCTAATTGGACGATTGGTATCGACATAATAAACGTTATTCGTTTGTTCTTAATATATGCTCTTATGTCTATACAATGTACAATTTTGATCAAATTATCGGTATTTACTGGATACATTAATTTATCTATTTTCTCTATGTCTTTAAGAGTTGATAACAATTCATCTATGTCTAAAATGGATTGGTGTAAAATATTTAGTCTACTAAAAGCAATATCTGTTTCAACCTCATCTAACCTAGTTAACAAAATTTGAAAATTATGGATAATTAAATCGAAAGTATTCAAGACAATTTCTTTACTATGTTGGAATTGAGTTTTATTCAGAATGGATTCTATTTCGTTAATTGTTTTGTCTATTTCAATAAAATTATTTCTCGTAGAGTTTGTCAGATTTACTAATACTCCAATTGTTTCGGAAACTAATGATATTTTGTTATCAATAGCGTTTTGTTTAGATTGAATATGACTTATTAAGGAATCGTATCTAATTGCATCTTCATTATCTAAATTGCCTGTAATGGCTTTAACTATTGAACCTAGGGGATTTAAAATACCTCTTTTAATTCTAATTGTTGGGACTAATTGATTATAACGCTCTAATGTTAAACTCATAATATACTCAGTTTGCATTTGTGCATCTATGATATTTCCGTCTAAGAAATATACATTCAATTTTTCTTTTAAATAATCGTTAACTTCATAATACTTGTTAACGTTATATTCAATACTGTTACTAACAAATTTTAAATCTAATATTTTAATTATATTCCAATTATAAGTGCTAATGAATGCTTGTCCTTCCTTAACTGGGAAGATTCCAGGATTATATTCAATTTTCTGAAGTTGAAGGACCAGGTTTTGGGCTGCCTGTACGAGGATCAGGAGCGCGAACCTGCGGAGGACGTTTTATATCTTTATTGGGACTTTTGTGTGTCTCTGATGAGACTCTACCGGTACTGTGTTTCTATTAATTGTTCCAATAATTTTTGCTTTTTTATAACGCGGTTGGTCTTTACTACGCCTAATATTGACACCTTTTATAAAGACGGTGTCTCCTTGTTTAAATTTTATTCCTTCTTCACCGCCACGTTTTTCTCTAATTTTAATTTTATTATTTATCATTTTATCGGTTAAGAAATCATATAAGTGTTTAGTTCGTTTACGGTGCTCTAAAACAAGTTGCTGTGTATAATTTTTCTCAAAATCAACTTCAAATGCATTGGATGAATCTGTATGACCAAAAACTACTTCAAATGGCGTAAGATCAGTTGTTGAATGTATGGACTGGTTATACGACATTATCGCGTATGTCATTACTGAGGCAGTATCTGTTATTTTCCTTTCATTTTTTGCAAGTCTATAAATTTCTATTATTGTGGAATGAAAACGTTCAACAATGCCCATTGAGTTGGGGTTATGGGGTGTTCCAATATGTAAATCTATTTTATAAAATATTAACATTTCTTTAAGTAAATTATTATTGAATTCTGAACCTGGATCTGAACGTATTTTTCTTGGTACTCCGTAAATGGAAAAATATTTGATTAATGCTCTAATTATTTCTGGTGTTGTTCTATTTGAAACTTCTATGGCTTGACCTAATTTACTAAAGGAGTCTACTATCGTTAGGAAATATTTGCCTTCTATGGAAAATAAGTCTATGAAAATTTCCTGAAAGGGTCTAGTTTGAGTTTGAGTTAATTGAAGTTTAGGATTTAAAGGTTTTCTATCGTATTTCATCGTTTTGCATGTTTCACAAGAATTAATTATACTTGATACGGTTTGTTCTAAATTTTGCCAGAAAAATGTTCGTTTAAGATGAGCAATGGTTTCTTTTATGCCACGGTGACAAGTTTTACCAATATGATATTTTAACACTATATCACGTTGCTCATTTTCATCTTCAACGTACACTACGCGTTTTGGGCATTCAAAGAATTTTACTGAATCTTTTTTGAATAAAGTTACAATGATTTCTGCAAATTGTTTACGATGACGTTCATCGTCAAAGTATAGGAAATATTTTATTTTAGGCCTAATATATTCTTTAAGGAATGATTTTATTAACTGGGTATTATTTGACGGTAAATGAACTTCTAATACTTTTTGTTTATCTCTGGATAAGTTTTTAACAGTAAATTCATTTCTGTTCCAGGTGTACACAAGTATTTGATTAGGTTTAGTATCAATTGCTTCTTGTAAAATAGGAATATCGGAAGAATCCATGTTTTCCTCTGAATGGACAGTTATAAAAGATGATTCTGATTTCTCAGATGCTGTTAAGGTACTACTATTTAAAGATGGAACTGGGTTGGTTAATTCGGATTTACTTGAATTTTCGGAAGATATTGTTATGGGACTTGAGGCATTAACTTTCATTGATAGATTATCTTTTAGTATATTAATTTTTGCACGTGAAAGCGCATCAGCGTTTCCATTTTGTTTACCGGGTTTGTATTTAATTTCGTAATCAAATGCTGTTAATTGTAACTTCCAATTAGTAAGTCTATTTCCGGGTTCTTTAACGGAATTTAACCACATTAGGGGTTTATGGTCACTTAATATGGTGAATTTATTTCCATATAAGTATGGCCTAAATTTTCTACACGCCCATACTATGGCTAATAATTCTTTTTCTATTGTACTATAACGGGTTTCTGCGTCGTTTAATGTTCTACTAAGATAAGCTACAGGCTTGTCACTACCTATCGGTCCTTGTGATAGTATAGCGCCAAGGGCATAATTGGATGCGTCGGTTGTTAACAAAAATGGTTTAGTGAAATCGGGGTATTGTAAGATTGGGGCATTTGTTAAAATTTCTTTACATTTCTCAAATGCATCAATATATTCTTTGTTAATTATAATTTTGTGTCTTTTCTTTAAACATTTAGTAAGAGGTTGTGTTAATTTGGAAAAATCTTTAATGAATTTTCGGTAGTAACCTACTAATCCAACAAAACTACGTATTTCCGAAGGTGTTTTAGGTAACGGAAATTGTAATATGGCTTTAATTTTATCATCATTTGGTTGAAGACCATTTTCTGTAATAGTGTGACCTAGGTAAAGAACTTCTTTTCTGAGAAATTCACACTTGTCTAATGTTACTTTTAAATTTGTTTGCCTAAGTCTTTCAAATACTTTTTCTAATTTTTCTAAATGTTCTTCTAAACTACTTGAGAATATAATGATATCATCTAAGTAAACTAAACAATGGATACCCTGTAAACCTCTAAGTATGTTATCCATTGCACGTTGAAATGTTGCGGGGGCTGTTTTTAAACCAAATGGCATTCTAGTAAATTCATAATGTCCATTTTGTGCTGTAAATGCTGTTTTAGATTGATCCTGTTTCTCTACTTCAATCTGATGGTAACCACTAGCTAAATCTAATGTAGGAAAATAACACGCTTTTCCTAATTTATCGAAAAGGCCTGAAATGTTAGGTAATGGGTATTTGTCGTCTACGGTTATTTCATTCAATCGTCTGTAATCTATGACCATGCGAAATTTTCGTTCGCCAGAGGCGTCCATTTTTTTCGGAACTAAGTGAACTGGGGCGCTCCATGGAGAGTGCGATTCCCTAATGACATTGTTTCTTAATAATTTATCTATTTGTTTTCCAATTTCTTTATTTTCTGTGGGGGCATGTCTATATGGTTTTATATATATGGGATCTTCATTAGTGGTTCTAATTTTATGTTTAACTTGATTCGTAAAAGTTAAAGGAATATCATTACAATAGAATATGTCTCTATATCTGTAACATAATTTTTGTATGGCTTGTTTTTCCTCTTTCTTTAAATGTTCTAATCTTAATTTTGAAAGGTTTTGTTGTAACAATTTATTTTTATTTGTATTTAAATTTAAAGTATTGAGGTTATTGAAAAATTTTTCCTCAAATTTGTCTACTTTTAATGGATTATCAAATTTTAATATAACATTCTGATCTGTAGAATTTTGTATGATTGTTTGGGCTATTGAATTTTTACAATTTACTATGGCATCGGGCATTCTAACTCCTGGTTGAAATTCTAAAAAATGTACTATGGCTTCACCATTTTTAAGATTTGTCGGAATTTTAACACGAGTTTCTGAACGCGGTGATAATTTAATTTCGTAGGGTTTTCTATACAATATCGGAATTTTAGTATTTTTAGTTTTTAAAACTTGATTTTTCATATCTATTGTGGCTTCTAGTTCTTTTAACAAGTCTGAACCTAATAAACCTTCGTATCTGCTATCCACATCATAAATATAAAATTTGTGACAAAGTTTGCTTTTAAAAGTTTTGGTTAAGGGCATATAAGCTACTTTACTGTGCTTACTGTGTCCATGTGTACTAATTATTTCAAAAGGTTCTAAAGTTATAAAATTATAAAAGAATTTGTTTGCTATTTCGGGGCTAATGAAGGATCTAGTGCTTCCTGTATCTATCATAAATTTTGAATGAATTTCTGGTATTATTATATGTGGTAATTTTAAGGTTTCACTATAATTAAGTTTAACTATTTCGAGGGATCTTGGACCGGATCCATTGGAAAATTTTCAGGTGGAGAAACATTATTATCGGGGTTTTCGTCGTCGACTTCATCGAGTGTCACTGGCTCATATTCATTAAAGTATTCGTCAGTCTCAAGGTCGATGTCATCTACGTCATTCTCGTATAAATTTTCAATCATATTGTTACGAACTGCTGTCCTCATTGTGACATCATTATCTGTTTGATTTTTATTTATGAATTTATTAGGAATACCGAAACGGAATTGTTGATTTGGGTTGGGTTTGAAGAACCCAGATTGCTTGTAATTATTTATGTTGTAGGGTAATCTTTGATCATTTTTAAATACTTTTTGTTGATTTTGCTGAATTAAATTAGGATTGAAGTTAGGTCGGAAGTTTTGATTCATTAGTTGTCTTTGTGGGAAATTACTTTGAAGGAATCTATTTTGAGGTATGCCAAATTTAAATTGGGTTGGAATTTGTTTAGTTGTTTGTAAACTATTATTTGATTTGACTTTACTCTTTGCATTATAATGGTTATGGAAATTTACTTCCGCTGTAACTATTCCTAAGGCTGATTCTAGATTAGCACATTTATTTAACCTAACGATTCTTAATTGGTCTTCTGGTAAGTTAAACAAAAAGCTATTTAACGCGGAATTGTTGTAAATAATCATTTTAGCGGCTTTAACGCCTTCATCGGTTAACAAATTTACTTTGGCTATAACTGAACTTTTTACGTCTTGGATTCTATGAGCTAAATCTATATATGATTCTCCTGATTTTAATTTAATGTTTTCTAACTCTACGGCTATGCAATCTTCTGTTCTAGGATCTCCGAAATGTTCTATGAGGAGTTCCTTTAAACTATGCCAAGAATTGATAATATTTCTTTCACTTACTAGTTTCGCGGCTTTATATATTAATTTACTCGTCAGACTATGGTAAATGTACATTTGTTGTGCGGCATTATTTTCGCGACTAAAACTTCTAATAACATATTCGCACTTTTGGATGTAAAAATTTAACAATTGATTGTTACCGTCGTAACGCGGAATTAAGTCGAGAATTTCTTTCGGAATAATTTGAATTTGATTCATTTTGAATATTTTGAACACTTATTATTCAATTTTACAAACACAATAAGATAAATATTACACACAAAATAATAAAAAAAACCGTTCCGCGTGGTTCCCGGCTGTTCCGCGTGGTTCCCGGCTGTTCCGCGTGGTTCCCGGCTTAGAATAGGACCAACCCATCTCATCCCATCGGGTGTCGTACAAGGCGACTAAGGGAAAACTAGGGAATGGACAGCAGCGTTCTCTTAACACTTCTGCGATCAAAAACTGCGCTCGCCAACCCGCCTGCCAAGCGTGGCGAGTATGGCAAATCCCCCCAATCACTATTATGGAAGAAAAGAAGAAAACCAGGCCCCTAGTCCCCGGCGGTCCTGATCGTCCTGGCCACGGTAGCAGCCATGGTAACGACAGGACAAGGGGTGCTAAGAATCTCCGGCAGAGATTCGGCTACCACCAAAAACGAAAATTGGCCCTGGTGACATACAACGCACGCACATTGAGGACAGATGAGAAGCTTGTTAAGCTGGAAGAAGAGATAAACAAGTTGCGGTGGAATATTGTTGGTTTATCGGAGGTCCGAAGAGAGGGCAAGGACACGATAACCTTAAAATCCGGCAACTTGTTTTACTACCGGGAGGGCGAACAGCAGTCCCAAGGTGGTGTCGGATTTATCGTCCACAAGTCACTCATAGACAACGTTGTGTCCATCACTAGTGTGTCGAGCAGGGTAGCGTACCTGATACTCAGAATATCCAAAAGATATTCGCTGAAGGTCATACAGGTCTACGCACCGACCTCGGCATACTCAGATGATGACGTCGAAGTAATGTATGAGGACATTAGTAGAGCCATACATACTTCCAAAGCACACTTTACAGTGGTTATGGGTGACTTCAATGCGCGGCTGGGCAAACGGGGCGATGATGAGTTGAGAGTGGGGCAATTTGGATATGGGCAGCGCAACCCCAGGGGTCAGAGGCTGGCCGAATTCCTGGAGCAGGAGGGACTCTTTATGATGAACTCTTTCTTCCAGAAGCCGTCTCATAGGAAATGGACCTGGATGAGCCCTGATGGTTCCACCAAAAATGAAATAGACTTCATAATGAGCACCAAGCGACAAATATTTAATGATGTCTCCGTGATCCACAGGGTAAAAACCGGCAGTGATCACCGAATGGTCAGAGGCACATTAAATATTAATGTCAAAATGGAAAGATCGCGTCTGATGAAGTCTACGCTCCGACCTTGTAATGCACATATCCAAAACCCCGAGAACTTTCAACTCGAATTGGCAAACCGCTTCGAATTGCTAGACAGCAGCGCATCAGTGGACGAAATCAACAACAGGCTGGTAGAGACTGTCCATACGGTCGGGTCCAAGTATTTTATGCCCCACCGTAAAAATAGACCTCAAAAACTATCCAACTACACCCGAAACCTCATGGCTGAGCGACGTTCCATGACGCTCCAAACCTCCGATGATGCTAAGTCCTATAGGCAGCTCAATGGACAGATATTGAAGTCCTTGCGACACGATCTACGGTCCTTCAACACAAGACGTATTGAGGAGACCATAAAGCAGAACAAGGGCTCCAAAGTGTTCGCAAGAGCCGTGTCGATGGGGCAAAGCCAGTTGACGAAGCTGAAGACGGAGGACGGAAACGTAACGTCGAATAGGTCGGAGGTGCTCAGGGAGATAGAGAGGTTCTATGGGCAGTTGTATACCTCAGTAGCTGAACCTGTTGTTGACTTGGTAAAAGACCCAAGAGCCAAGCTAACCCGACACTACACTGAAGATATCCCGGACATCAGCCTGTACGAGATTAGGATGGCTCTCTAACAACTCAAAAATAACAAAGCGCCGGGCGAAGACGGAATTACCGTTGAGCTTCTGAAAGCGGGCGGAACGCCGGTACTTAAAGTCCTTCAGAGGCTGTTTAATTCCGTCTTGCTCGAAGAGAAAACGCCGGAAGCATGGAACAGGGGTGTGGTGGTACTGTTTTTCAAGAAAGGTGATAACACTTTACTGAAGAATTATAGGCCCATCACACTGCTGAGCCATGTTTATAAGTTGTTTTCGAGAGTCATTACGAATCGTCTCGAACGCAGGTTTGATGACTTCCAGCCTCCCGAACAAGCCGGTTTCCGGAAAAGCTTTAGTACCATAGACCACATACATACGCTGCGGCAGATTATACAGAAGACCGAGGAGAATAATCGGCCACTATGCTTGGCGTTTGTGGACTATGAGAAAGCCTTCGATTCGATCGAGACTTGGGCGGTTCTTAGATCTCTCCAGCGATGCCACATTGACTATCGGTACATCGAAGTGTTGAAGTGCTTGTATAATAACGCCACCATGTCAGTCCGAGTACAGGGGCAGTGCACGAAGGCAATCCCTATAAAAAGAGAAGTAAGACAGGGAGACGTCATTTCTCCGAAACTGTTTACGGCCACCTTAGAGGACGCCTTCAAGCTCTTGGAATGGCGAGGACTTTGCATCAACATCAATGGCGAATACATCACTCACCTTCGATTTGCCGACGACATTGTGGTCGTGGCGGAGTCGCTGGAAGATCTAGGACGAATGCTCGGTGACCTCAACAGAGTATCTCAACAAGTGGGTCTTAAAATGAACATGGACAAAACGAAAATAATGTCTAACGTCCATGTCGTACCCACCGCACTCACCGTTGGGAACTCTACTCTTGAAGTTGTCGACGAATACATTTACCTGGGACAGGTAGTCCGGTTAGGTAGGTCCAACTTTGAGAGAGAGGTCAATCGACGAATCCAACTCGGTTGGGCAGCGTTCGGGAAACTGCGCAATATCTTCTCATCCAAAATACCTCAGTGCCTTAAGACTAAAGTTTTCAGTCAATGTGTGTTACCAGTGATGATATATGGATCAGAGACGTGGTCTCTTACAATAGGTCTCATAAAAAAGCTCAAAGTTGCTCAGCGAACTATGGAGAGAGCTATGCTCGGCGTTTCTCTACGCGATCGAATCAGGAATGAGGAGATTCGTAGAAGAACCAAGGTTACCGACATAGCCCTTAAGATTAGCAAGCTGAAGTGGCAATGGGCGGGCCACATAGCGCGTAGATCGGACGGGCGTTGGGGCAGAAAGATTCTAGAGTGGCGACCACGTATTGGCAAGCGCAGCGTGGGACGACCGCCTGCCAGATGGACCGACGATCTTGTGAAAATCGCAGGAAGTCGTTGGATGCAGGTGGCATCGGAGCGGTTACGCTGGAAAGCGATTGGGGAGGCCTATGTTTAACAGTGGACAAGTATGGGCTGAGATGATGATGATGAAAAAAAAAATACAATTTAAAATAACACACAAAAAAAAAATACAATTTAAAAATAACACATAAAAAAAGTTTACAATAAAAATTTTATATAATAAAAGAAAAAGTTCAAAGCCTTTAGACCATACTTGTTTGGCCGCAAATTTACTATTGTAACGGACCATCGACCTTTAAAATGGCTTCTTAATCACACTGATCCAGTCCAAGTCTAGAAAATCTACCTGATACTTTGTTAAGACAAGGTCAACAATCTTCAATTCCTCAATTAAACCCCATAGACTTGGGACAACGCTAAACTAGCCCTAGGAGTGCAGAACCCAACCTTGATTTCGATTCATTATCAACTCCCTCACCTTCTAAAATTACGCCAGACCCAAAATCAAATTTAAATAATGACAATTATTCCAAATTCTTGAAATCGATCTCTGATAAGGAGGTCACACCCAACACCGTCCTAAAAGAACACAACGAAAACTTACTTAAGTCTCCTTATAAAATAATCCTTATTCCTACGTCTATAGATCTTGATGAATCGAATCCTTATATCCCAGAAATCTTACTTAATGCTGAAAATAAAGACGAAATCTTAAATTCTGAAAAGGAATTACATTCCTTTCTGAAAGTAAACCAGGATAATAAAATCGTGTACCTATTATTCACCAAAGTTCATCACTTTGATGAATCATCTTATCCCGATATTTATAATACCCTGAAACAAGTGAGAGGGGAAATCATGAAATCTGAAGAAGTAACAGATATTGCAATATCTGATTTTAAGAATCCTTTTGATCAACACTCATATACAAAAACATTTAATATTCTAACTTATATTTTCCATAACACTAAAATCTGTATCCATGTTTATTTAAATAGAATCATTTATCCTACCTTGAGCGAAAGACCTAAAATTCTCCGTGAAAACCATAATGTCCCAATCGCTGGACATTTAGGTTCAACACGTATGTATAACCGTATACAAGAACAATTTTATTGGAAAGGAATGAGGAGCGATGTAGAGGACTATGTCAAAAGGTGTATACAGTGTCAGGAAAACAAAGCCTTAAGAAAATTGAATAGAGCTCCTATGGAAATCACCACTACTTCCACAGCCCCATTCCAACGAATAGCGTTGGATATCGTAGGTCCTCTGCCGGAGTCTGGACCTGCTAAACTGAAATATATCCTTATCTTACAAGATGACTTAACAAAATACTCCGTCGCTTATCCAATACGTAGCACAACAGCTGAAGAAACTAGCGATTGTCTCATACATTTTATATCCCTTTTTGGGATTCCTAAATCAATCTTGACAGATCAAGGCACCAATTTTACTTCCGACCTTTTTAAGACTACATGCCAATTCCTCAAAATCAAACAATTGTGGTCGTCGCCTTACCACCCACAGACACAAGGCGCTTTAGAACGTAGTCATTCAACCCTTAAGGAATATCTAAAATCATTTATCAACGAAAATCAGGACAACTGGCCCACCTACGTATATACTGCTATGTTACCTTATAATACTACTCCACACTGCACGACAAAATTTACACCCTACGAATTAGTCTTCGGACATAAACCTTACCTACCTTTTTTTTTTTTTTTTTTTTTCTCGGGGGGAAATGCCTAGCGCATACCCCCGGGCCGAGGGCACGGCCCGGGTGGTTATGTGGGGCTCGCACCCACTAAAACCCCCCGGCGTCCTACTGCCCTTTTGCCGGGCCACAGGAATCGTCACTGGCATGACCTCTGTGGCAACGGCGGGCTCGGTCCGCAGATAGGCACGGACCTCGACAAATGTAGGGGGGAGTTCGGTCTCCCCCTACCGCCTGTTGGAGGCTGCGTGGACGCAGCGCTATGACGACGCGGGCCTGCTATGTGCTAGGGCGCCGGGGTGCCCCCCCCGACGTCTGCAGGCCGAGATTACGGTGGGCGAAGGTCGTTCCGGGCGTAGTCCCTGCGCCTTCGCCCAACGCGCCGTCTGCGAGTGGGATTGGAGGACGTCTCCTCCCTCAACCGCTCTGCCTCCTCCTTCGCGGACATGACGGCCTCGCAGAAGGCCGCCATTGCCGCCCAGGCGCTCTCGCTCCCAACCATGGATGATATCACGGTCGGGAGCGATAGCGCCTGTACCCCTGCACCGAGCGCTCCAGCGAGCCGGAGCCGCTCGGCATCCCATGCCGGGCACACCAGCATCGTGTGCGCCGCCGAGTCTTCTGGGGCTGCACAATGGTGGCAGCGCTCCGCCTCCTCACGACCGATCCGCCACAGATACCGCCCGAAGCAACCGTGCCCGGACAGTACCTGCGTCAGACGGTACGTGAGGACGCCGTGTCGTCGCCCCAGCCACTCCCAGAAGACCGGCAGCAGCGCAGCGATGACGGCGTGACCGGCAGTGGGATGGGCGAGCTTGCATCGCCAGCTCTCCAGCGCAGCTCGTTGCAACTCTGTGCGCCTCGCTCTCGGGGCGCCGGGATCCCGGATGTTGTTGGGATCCCTACGCCAGGCATAAAGCTCGGAGAGCGCCTGGGCCTCCAGCTCCCATGGAGGCGTACCAGCGAGGAGTGTCGCCGCCTCGAAACTGATGGTGCGGTACCCTCGCACGACCCTGACGGCCATGACTCGCTGCGCGCGGTGCAGCAGCACCACGTTTCGGGCCGTCAGGGCGCTCGCCCAGATTGGGGACCCGTATAGGGCCTGGGACCGCACCACACCCGTGTACAGCCTCCTCGCCGAGGCCTCTGGCCCGCCCAGGTTTGGCAAGAGCCTCGAAAGGGCCCCTGCAGTCGCCATAAGCTTTGGCGCCAGAGCGGCAAAGTGAGCCCTGAAGGACCAGCGCCCGTCCAAGAGTAGGCCCAAATATTTGATTTGGGCCGAGATGTTAATGCGCTGCCCCCCGACAATGATGTGAGCGTCAGGGGGGGGCCGGTTTCTGGGGCCGTGGAACGATATGGCCTCGGTCTTGTTGAGGGCCACCTCCAGGCCGAGCCGCCGTATGCGGCCCACTACCACTGCCACGCTAGCTGTGGCCAACAACGCCGCCTCCCTATGACTCCGGGCCCTCGCGGTGACCAGAGTATCATCCGCGTAGCACGTCACTGCCAGACCCGGCAGCAACGCGCCACGCAGGACCCAATCGTAGGCGATGTTCCACAGAAGCGGTCCGAGGACCGACCCCTGTGGAACCCCGCACCCGACGCTCCTCTCCTGCCAAAACCTTACCTACCTGGAACAACCTATTCAGACTATATTAAAATGATACAACATAAGTTAAAATACTCAAGGGAAAAAGCGTTAGAGAATATTATCCGGTCCAAAGAATCTTCTAAATCTTACTATGATAACCACGCTAAATAACCGCCACAATATAAAGCCGGCGATTATGTCTATCTCAGGAACCATCTTAGACTTAGGAAAGCTTTGTCACCCGTCTGGAAAGGGCCGTACAAGATAGTAAAGGTACATAAAAATCATACAGCTACTCTCCTCATCAACCGACGCCATGTGACTCATCATTTCGATCAGTTTAAACCGGCAGAAGTCACATATCCTTCGTAGGCTGTAGGAACTTAAATACATGACTTATCCTATTTATGTTTTAATTAGAGTTCATTTCTATATAAATTACTATTTCACCTTATTGCAGCGTCCCAATCAGTGCAGAGCTGGATATTGTCCAGCCACTTCCCTCTAACTCTGGTATCTACTTCGATAGAATAAATAAATAAATAAATAAATAGCCTGGGAAGACCTAAAATAATTAACGGCCAGTTAAATGTCGTAAGTCATATAGATATATCCTTTATAAGTCCTCACCTTGCGAATCTTAACGAAGTACTTGGTACCGTTAGATTTATTTGTCAACAATCGAGTATTCACCAGTGCCTGAATACGCTCTCGCCGTTAACAGTTCGCTATAATGATATAACTCGTGAATTTGAATCTATATCTCATTTGATTACTAAACGAAATCGGCGTTCAGCATGGTTCGGCGCAATAGGCACGACTTTCAAACATGTTTTTGGTACTCTTGATGAAGACGATGCACAAAAATATGACTTAGTCATAGAATCCATTCAAAACGATGAAAAGAAATTAGCTCAGATGATGAAAGATAGTATTTTGATTACTACTTCTACATTAGACTCATTCAAAACTACCATAAATAAACTAATGACCAACCAAAATGTCCTCGATGTTGAGATAAATATTCTTGTAAATTTAACAAGTAATATTACGAAGGTCTCAAATTCTTTGATATTGGAAACTAAGGCTTTAGCTATACTCAGCAACTTGGAAAGCTCTCTCATGACCCTCTCGTTCCAACTCGAGGATTTGATAAATGCTATTATACTGAGTAATCAAAATATCTTACATCCAAACATAATTACTCCAGCTCAACTTTATCGCGAACTGGTTAATAATGATAGGCACCTTCCAAGGAACTCCAGAATTCCCGTTCTAATTAGTATAGATAATATACATTTAAGTTTAAGTATATCCAATGTAGCATGTTACTATTTTAATAATAAGCTCGTATTTGTTCTACAAGTTCCATTGGTTACGAATGACGAATTTATTTTGTATCATAATCTAGCACTGCCCACCCCTCATGGAGTGGACAATCCTAAAACATTTAGTATGATTCAACCTTCCAGTACGTATACTGCTATTTCTAAGGATAAAGTTAGTTTTTGTAATCTAGATAGTTTAGATAACTGTAAAACGATAAACTCTGAGTTCTTTCTATGTCAAATACCCACAGTGTTATTAACGAGTAGTAGCCCTACATATGAAAGCGAACTGCTTGTAAAAAAAATTAGTGCTATTCCCGAACAGTGTAAAACTAAAACTATTATCGGTAACCTAGATATTTGGAAACCACGCGTAAATAACAAATGGATTTTTATACAATCTCATTCAAATAAGATATACATAGATTGTGGTATTCCAGAAATACGCCAAGTAGTAGTATTAGGTGCGGGTATACTACACACCCCAGGACAATGTACGGTGTATACCAATAGTATAAGGCTTATATCGTCTGATAATGTTGTAGAAATAAATATCCCAGCTCCTAAGTTAGAGTATAGTATTATTAATGATTCCTGTTGTAAACTAGAAAATAAGTTCGATTCCGTCGATAACAATGTGTCTCTTATTATACATCAGAATATTGATTTGGACGATTTAAAGTTAAACAATCAGAATGATAGACTACTTTCCAATTTAAATGACATTATTAATAAAGAACCTGTCCTTGTAAAATTTGGGACACACTATTTTATATTCAATTCTTTGGTCATACTAATTCTTATAATTGTAACTTGTCTTATTATTTTTTATTTGAATTAATTATATCTTATATTTAATTGTAAAACCGACCCCTATCGGGAATGACGTCACAGACATACAGCTTGAAGACCTAAGTACTTCAGCACCTCGTTTAAGAGACACCGTTTAACTTGTATTTACTGAAATTCGGCATTTATCCCCGAATTTCAGTCTTACGCGGGGGGGTTGTTATACTCTATAATAATTCGTAGAAATGTTGACCACCAACCCCGATCTGCTATGTCAGCATCTCGGGGTGGTCGGAACACTGAGCGTAGGAGCGCAGGCCAACAATGGGCCAGTCTGTTACGAAACTCCAAACGGGTCGGTTCAAATCCATTTTATTCTGTTTCTATTTCTAATATACTCTTTCCCAGTTAAATATCTTTTTTTAAAAACCCGTTGACGAACTCTCTTATAATAGTACGAACACTCGTATTCCCCATATTCTTACTTGTACTTGTATACGCTGCAGAGACTTGGACGTTGCGAGAACTAGAAAAGAAGAAAAAAGATGCTCTGGAAATGTGGTGCTGGAGAAGAATGCTTGGGATATCGTGGACTGAATTTCGCACGAATGTCTTCATACTCCAAGAACTCGGTATCAAACAGCGTCTATCAGCAGTAGCACAGTATCGTATACTCAATTTTTTCGGCCATGTCTCGAGGCGTAACAGCTACTCCATAGAGCGTCTGCAGCAGGCAAAGTGGAAGGAACTAGACCACGAGGGAGGTCATCAAGGCGGTGGACAGATCAAATTAAGTCCGCACTGAGAGATGCTTTGATCAAGTGCACCTGAATCTCGAATTATCGAACTAAATGGAGAGGTATCGTAAGGCGAGCTACATCAGCCTCCAGCGACTAAACCTCATCGTGACCACGACCACTATGTCAAGAGTAAAGCCTGTGAGTGAATAAGAAGAAGAATTTAAATTTGTTACCATTAAATATATTGTTGTCGTCAGCGTTACGCTAACGTCAATTTGTGCTAAGCCCTCAGATTTGGCATGATGCTGGGAAAAGTTTTGATAGGAAAACTATATTATCTGACCTAGGATTTGAAACCTGGACCTCGTGATCGCTACGCAAGTACGCACTGTATCAACCTTTGAGCCATGAAATAAATCCTATTCTGGCCTCTTCTTTCTTGAGCCTTGAAACAAAGCCACTTCTGGCCTCTCCTTACTCGCAGATTTCTTTTTTCGTTCGATGCAGGACGTTTTATTATGTCCTGGTTCGTAGATCTTACTGGCTTCCTGGCTCGATGCTGTCGTACGTAGGTCTTAAATCCGGATCGATGGACCAACAAACTGTGGGGGGCTCGCGAATAAAACTCCCGACTTCACAAATAAACAATGGACTGTATTCTTCTGATTTTCTTAAGGATATCTTCACAATAATCTTCTATATTAATTTACAATGATCTTCTATATTCTAATTCACAATGATTTTTCACAGGATTCCGGCTAGTTGCTTTCCCAGTTGCGACGTGCGGCGACGCAGCCGCGAAAGTGCGCTATTAATATCACCTTTGTAGGGGTCACAACTAGCGGGAGTTCTACGCCGATCGACCGGGCCCGGAGCCTAGACGTCCCGGCCGCTCGCCACGTATTGTTATCTCTTTCTTACATGCCTATGTACCTATACGCTAAACCTTATATACTAAATAAATCTTACGTACTAAACATGCCTATTTATTATACATTTCTATATACAAGAGCTATGAGAGAATCTAATTAGCTGTTCGTCCGGTACAGTAACCGTCTGCTACGGTGTCAGTATCTACATGCGAGCAAGATGAATCGCCTCAATCCACTACAGTCTGCGTACCATTCCACCAAAGAGATCAAAATCTAGTTTATTCACGTATATTCAATCAAAGAGTAAAAAAAAAAAAAAAAAAACCAAGAACGTGTCAGGTGTCACAGGTGTCAAATTGTGTTGCGCTTATTTGATAATTATAATAAAATAGAAGATCAAGTGCTCTTCAGTGAAAGGCTTTGAATTAGTAAGAAGCCTACGCCATACATCTGTGCGTATGTGCGCACCCTCTCAATTGGTCCCTGTGCAGTAAAATTATATCAGCTGATTTAATTCATTTAAACTATCAGCTGAATTGTATCTGACATGAAAGTTTTTCATGCATGCGCCATGGCAACGGCGCCTCACGCAGGCGCAGTGTTCCGCGTTGTATGCCGATTCTGCCCGAAGTGTCCCCGAAGTCCTGTCAATTACTTAATTTGTCAAGAATTTTCTTAATATTCTGTGTTTTTGTATGTTTTTAACAGTTTGTATATATATTAGTAATTTTTTAGTTTTAGCTTTTAAGTTTATTGTTGTTTCTTTTTCTATCACATAGTGTTCGGATGCTGACAACTGCGTCGCAACCGGAGCTTTTACCATGTCGGCAGTGTAGTGATGGAAGACTTTTTAAAGGCACAAGAGGACTCAAAATTCATACTGCCCGCTGCCATATTCGATCCATTACATCCTCGCTTCCAGCTGGCCAAGGTGTGCCACCAATCCCCACTAGTTCCGCCACTTCGTTTACTTCAGCAACCCAGCCTACATTTCCTTTCGAAATCTTAATATCTCGTCTATACAGAAGCACACCGATAGTGAAACGTATTCCTAGAGGAGCAAGAGTGTCGTTAGCAAGATCTCTCTCTTTTACCATAGAAAAGTGTTTTGACAATAGTGAAAAATCCTGGCGAGATCTTTTTACTTTCGCGTTTAGTCACCTCCATGCCGACAAATCAATTAATACTACCCTTACCCATCAATTAAAACAGCACTGTTTCACCCATTCCGACCCTGTACTACCTCCATTAGTTAATTGCCCCAGGATATATAATTTTAAACATAAAATTGAATCAAAAGTACAGGAGGGAGATATCAGGAACGCTGCTCGCCTCTTATTTTCAAACGACACTCTTGCTCCCAATAATGACCTAACGCTAGATTCTCTCCGCGAGAAGCATCCCTCAGCCAACTCAGTCTCTCAGCTGCCAAATCCACCCCAAATTAACATTAAAAAATTACAGATTAATGAAAAAGACGTTCTTGAGGCAATTATGTCGTTCCCGAGCGGCTCTTCCGGCGGCATCGACGGAATAACCCCTCAACATCTAAAAGACCTGGTTAGTGCATCCGCTGGAGACGCCGGCGGAGCACTTTTAAGCTCCTTAACAAAATTATGTAATTTTATGCTCGCCGGCCATGTTAATCGATCATTTCTTCCCTACCTCTACGCTGCGAGACTATGTGCCTTCAACAAGAAGGATGGTGGCATCCGCCCTATAGCAATAGGCGCCACGATCCGGCGGTTAACCTCCAAAATAGTTTGTAGACACATAGCCTCGACCCTTAAATCCAAATTTCAGCCAATTCAATTAGGATTTGGCAGCAAAGGGGGCTGTGAGGCAGCAGTTCATGCAACCAGAACCTTCGTCTTATCAAATGAGATGGAGGTTCTTCTCAAGGTTGACGTGAGGAATGCTTTTAATTCATTAGATAGGGCTGCCTTGCTGAACGAAGTAGCTTCTCAACTTCCCGAAATTTATCCTTATATTTGGCAGTGCTATAGTGATTCTTCTAAACTGATTTTTGGTGAAAACAGTATAGATTCAGCAGTCGGCGTTCAGCAAGGAGACCCTCTCGGCCCTGCTCTTTTCAGTCTAGGTATACATCGACACATCTCATCCTTAAAATCAAAATTGAATGTATGGTACCTAGACGATGGCACTTTAGGTGGCAAAGCCAATACAGTTTTTAGTGATTTCATCAAAATTAACAACACCTTTAAGAATCTAGGCTTGGAATTAAATCTGTCTAAATGTGAATTTTTTGTCTCAGAGAGTCTTCCTTTAAATGAAAAGCAGTTTATTACCGAAAAGTTTCAAAAGTTTGCTCCAGGCGTAAAAATTCTCAGTAGAAATTCGCTTTGCCTTCTTGGTGCCCCTCTATTTGACGACGGAGTCAAACCTTTCTTGGAATCTAAGATTAAACAATTTCAGGATAATTCTTTCAGATTGGGAGTTCTAAATCGCCATATTGCATATACTATATTAAAATACTGTCTTTTCGTTCCAAAACTAACATACGCCACTCGCGCAAGCCCAATCTGGAAATTCTCGGCCCTTATCGACCAAATGGATACCGCCCTCAAAGATAACCTTGAGAAAATTCTAAATTTATCCTTAAATGAAGCATCCTGGACCCAAGCAACGTTACCTATTAGACATGGTGGTATCGGCGTGCGAAAAATTGCTAGTATTGCTCTACCGGCTTTCCTAGCCTCCGTTTATAGTGTCCAGGAACTGTGTTCAAAAATACTTTCCAACACAGAATTAGTAGCCGGCGCCGCGGAGGCTTTGGAGGCCTGGAAAAGGATTTGCCCCAATGACAATATTCCAAAGGAAGTTAACGTGCAAAAACTTTGGGATATGCCATTGGTGCAAATAGCGAAGGACTATTTGGCCGAAATTATCGTCAGTGACCGCGACCGTGCTCGTTTACTAGCGTTGGGTCAAAAGGAATCGGGTCATTGGCTTCATTCAATCCCTGCATCCAACCTTGGCACACTGCTGGATAGTGAAAGTTTCCGGATCGCAATAGGTATTCGCTTAGGGGCACCGATTTGTGAAGAACACAGGTGTCCGTGTGGAGTGGAGGTGGATCGATCCGGACTCCATGGGCTCTCTTGCCGCAAAAGTGCCGGCAGGTTTTCTCGCCATGGCTCGCTCAATGACATAATCAAAAGGACTCTTGCTACCATCAACGTTCCTTCGGTGTTAGAACCGGCGGGGATTTTCCGTGATGATGGCAAGAGACCCGATGGGATGTCCTTGATCCCTTGGGAACGGGGGCGGGCCCTTGTATGGGACGCCACGTGCGTCGATACATTGGCTCCGTCCCATCTCAGGGAATCAATATCTAGGGCGGGAGCTGCGGCTGAGAAGGCGGACCTGGGCAAACGGCGCAAATATGCTGCTATTAGCAACAATTATATATTTGTGCCGTTTGCCGTAGAAACATTGGGCCCATGGAGTTCGGCTTCAAAACAATTTATCAATAAAATAACACCTACGCTGATCACCTCCTCGGGTGACAAGAGGGCTGGCTCGTTCCTTGCTCAAAAGATTGGTCTGTCTATTCAGCGAGGAAACGCAGCCAGCATTCTTGCCACCATTCCACGCGGATGCGGTCTTTTTGATTAAGGTCTTTTTTTTGTTTTATTTTATATTTTAGTTTAAAGTGAGTGTTTTTATTATAAGTTATAATGTAAATAATAAAGGTTTTTATATTTAAAAAAAAATATTTCAAGAATAAATAAAATTAAATTTGTATATCAAAGAGTTATATCTCGGTTAGGAATTTTCTTTTATTTGTGGAAGCCAACAATTAGGAACAGGGTTTTAGTCGCTCATAGAGATGGGTACATAATTATTTAAGGTCCTTAAAGTAAATACCAGATTTTGTTAGAGGGAATGTCCTTCTTGCTGTTTGCTTAAAGATGTCAATGAATTTTTTACTACTATAATATAGGCGTGACGGTTTGTTGAAATTGAGTCATGTTTGCCTTTGTACATTTGTGTAAATGTACTGACTAACCTGTTATTTTGTGCAATAAAAATAAATTATAGTATTTTTCACTTAGGATGGTTAGTGACAGTTCTAATTGCCAAACGAAATTATACTTTATTCAATGGCAATAAGAGGCATGACCCGTTTCTATACTTATGGTTTTATGCCTTAACACCATTGAATTAAATATTAATTTCGTTTAGCAATTAGAACTGTCACTACCCATCCTATGTGAAAAGTACTATAGCAGTGAATTAAGTTACCATTAAGTTTTTTTTGACACAAAAGGTAGCCTATGTGCTTCTTCTCGATTAAACCTATTTTCTTGCCGAATTTCATCAAAATCTTTGCAGTGGTTTGGGCGTTAAAAGGTAACAAACAAACAGACAGAAAGACAGAGTTACTTTCGAATATATAATATTAGTAAAGAGAATGTTGAAGATACGCAAAAGAGATGATAAAGTAGATAAATAGAGAGGTAATTGGGACATGTGTGGTCACAACTTCAATAGTAAGCATGTACTTACTTCGAAATTACTAATGTCAATGACCTTGAGAATTTTTGTTTGAAAATTTCCTTTATCTGATGACCTTGACAATAGTGAAGTGTGCCCGGAGGATCCAAAAAGCAAGTTTTTTTCGAATAATTCAGATATAATTAATTCAAATAAAAAAGTCATCCATATAAGTATGCTCTGTTACTTTAAGCTTTTTTTCACGTATATTTTATACATATCTAATCTACCATTAAATAGAACATTTGAAATTGTATATTCAAGGTAGAGTTTTTAAAAAGTATTATTTGGGAAAATTGAGAACGTAAAATTAAATTTTACTCCATACATGAAATTCACGACCTCATCATCTACTCGCATTCGAATTCGCAGTACATTCATCAATAATCTTCTGTAAATAGAGCCTATTTTTGGGAGTTAGGGTAAGTTTCCCCCTTAACTTTAACTACCTTAGCTTACTTACCTTACCTTACACACTCTCTATTATTGGTGTTAAAGCACTTTCAGTTAACTTATTTGGGAAAAAAAATGTTGATAGTTAGAGACAGAGTACTATTCATTGTACACCAATTGGCATCTCAAACTCAAAAATAATGGTGTACTAAATTAAAACCCAAGTCTAAAAACCACCAGCAATAATAGGAAAGAATTGCAGTCTATTAAGATTTCCCACTAATTGTGCTATTCTACGTCTAACCGTCTACTGTTTCATCTGAACACAAATGTTAGCTTTGTGGTGTTACACCGAAGATGAATCGGTTCCATTCATTGAATGCCTGTGCCTTTATTCGCTATAATTAAACGCGGCACGTTATGGTACCTTTGTGAAATGATCATGAAATGGCATCGATATTATTCGTATTAGCTACTAGCTAAATGACAGCCAAAGAACCGTCGTATTTAGATATACTTGTTTGAAGCTATCTATATATACCGTAGAAATTAGTTTTCAATTATTAATGACCTCCGGTCCCTTTATTATGGTAGTTTTAGCTAATGGTAGCATATTAGCGCGTCCTCATGTTAGCTATATAGTTAGATAAACTAATTCGAAGAACCACACCCAAACTTATTTAACTCTTGTAGTGCTGTGCGGTGTTCGGACCGCTAGAAGCGTTGGAACCTGCTGTTGGCAGCTTGATAAGTTCCAACAGCAGGTGACCACAAACCTGCTTTCACCAATCCGCACTGGGTCTGCGTGGAGTATAAGCTCTCCCACCTCGATTAGGGAAAGATGGAAGAAGATCTTTGTCCAGCAGTGAGACAGTATAAGCTGATATTATTATTATATAAACTTATTTCTAAAACTGTCATCTTTAGTCTAGTACAAATAATATATTAATGTGCCATTATTTAGGTGCCATTGAAACTATCATTTCACGAAGTTACGGCAACGCGCAGCGTTACGTGTTTAATTGGTCATATCAAATAAGTGGCTAACTCCCACCCGATCGTTCATCACTTACGAAGAATTGAATACGTCATGTTAATTACCATCGGTTTTGTGTGGGTATAGTGGCCGTTTGAAAACTATTTTCAAAACGGCGTGCGTTAAAAAATGCAAATTGAAAAAGTGTTTTATGGTTAGAATGAATACAAGGGAATTTCGGCTTTCGATACATACTCGTATGAGCTATGATGATTTACTTTGAGGAATTTCCATCTTTAATATGTTATCTTAGGTTTCCTTGAGTATGTAAAAATGTATGTAATTATTGTTAGAAAACTAAAAAGAGGTGCTTTCAAACTGAAGAAGGTTATTAAAATTAGAAGTAGTGGTATAAAGTATAATAACTACACATAATATAAAGGTAACGTTATAGGACTAGTACTCGTTATTACCATAAGATATATGAAATATGGCGTCATATACATGTGCGTGGTTATTATTTGTGGCAAATAGTATGCGAGTCATCCGCTTGTATATATAATATGGGCAATGGCTCTCAAATAGAACTGGAAGACATTAGGTCATACTCCACTACGGACCTAGTGCGGATTGGTGGAGGCAGGTTTGTGGCCACCTGCTGTTAGAACTTATCAAGCCGCCTATACGGCTTCCAACTCGGCTTAACGACTACCATATTAAGTAGTAACCGGGACCAACGGCTTAACATGCCGTCCGAAGCAAAATGCCACAAACGGTGACCCATCTCAGGACAACTGAGTCGAACGTGGTTCACCTTGGTGATCGGTAAGAACACCGGGGTCGCACAGCGCTACGAGCACGTCATACGTATGTATGATAGTATAACATTTAGTATTTTCTCTTTGATATACCTATTTATAATAATAAAAAGGTATATCACAGAGAAAATAATAAATATTATATTATCATGTGCATTCAGCAAATTTTCGTAAAGCAATTCAGAACACAGCGCGAGTTATTTAAGCACATAGGAATAAATTCAGAATTAATGATATTTGGTACCGCATGAAACCACAATCGCGTCGGTGGAATTAATGCGTTGTGTTTAAGAATAATGAACCACACACGGATTTTAAATATATAAAACTGTGAACCAGAAAAAATACCAAATTTTTTTTTTTGAAAAACCGCTATTTATAAAAGTAGAGTCATATAAATATTTATGTAGTAAAAAGCACAAACATGTTTCAATAATCGATAAATTTTATTATTTCGTTATTCTTTTCAGAATCAGAATATTTTTTCTTTATATTAACCATTAAAGTATTTTTGAATCGCCAGAAAAGTAACAAAGACTATGCCACCACATCGGAATGTCATTCCTGACGAGAACAAGGGCAAGAAACTCTACGATTACTCTTTTAATATAGTATTTTTTTCCATTTTTTCCAACTACTTTTTGGTGTGGGGTATGGGAGAACAATGTAGTATCAGGTGAGTCTAAATTAAATTAACTAAGTTATACTATTTATGAGAATGGCTATATGGTACAGGAGAAGTCCTTATGTCTTTATCTGTAAATGACAGCATTTCTCCTTTTTAGTTCGGCTTAGTACTAAAGGATGATTTTTTAGTTTTTTAAATTATAATAGACTATATTTTATTTATTTATGTATAGGGAAGAACCTGTTGGAACTCCGTACTCTCTGCCTACTCCGCAAGGGATCTGGTGTGATGATATAGATAGAGATAGATAATTTATTTCTTATATTTTAGTCTCGAAACAACATCAAAAGTAGTTAGTACAAAACATCATTGACGGTATATATTATTCCCCCCCGACCCCTGCCGCCACCGCCGGCCGCGACATGTTCTCACCGACCCCCCCGATGCTTTGTCATCCCTTCTTTCCGCTCAGAATACGGGCGACGACGACGACGTAGTAGTAGATCCCCTCCCATAGCCGGCGGTTGACCGGTGCACTTAGTAGTGCACCCGTCCCCCTACAGCGACTGTCCCAACCGAGGGCGCCTCGAAGAGGCGCCCTCGAGTATGTCGCCTCTTGCCCTTCTGGCTGGCTAGAGCGTAGTGGTTGCACGCTCGCCTTTAAGTCCGGTGAAGCTGTAAAAGCCTCGCGGCCAACAGCGTACATCATTCACACACACACACACACACACACACGGTATATATTAAAACTGTAAAATTAATACTTTTTTACCCTGGTGAAGATAAATCCACCCAGAAAGATAAATATCCTGACTAGGTTCACCAAGATAAAAATGTTATAAAATTATTGTATTGTCATCTCTCCTTGATACGTGTACCAATTTTCAAGTTAATTGGACGCGCTGAAGTAAATTACGTTAGAATATTCCGTTACATAAATACATATAGCTCAAGTTAATAAAAGCTTGTTAATGAAGTAAGACCCGCCATGCTTAAACCCTTCATGCAGCTACGCAAATACGAAACAGTGTAATTGTGTACGCCCACACAACATGTTGGAGATGGTTACCAAGCATACAAGCGAGAGGCATTCATCAAACGTCTCGGGGCGCACCCCAAGACGTAGGTTTTGGATGTATAACGTTACCAGTAAATTCACAGCACGCGTTGATGATTTTGGCCTATAAATGCATACGCATAAGTTAGATTTAGTCAAGCACGAATAATTATATAAATATGAAGAATAATGCTATCTCTTTTCTCTTAAGTTATTAAACGGCTAATATGTCTAATTAAGACAGGAATGGCATATTGATTTTAAAACTTTTCTACACTATCTGAAAACTGTACCGACTACAGAGACAAGACACTGGAGTGGAGCCAGTAAATTATTTCTGCATAGACTAAAGTTCCTTCTCTTCATATTATTTAATAACAGATTTATTATTCCAGATTTATATATACACCGCCATGCCTATATTCTTCATGCGGGGGTGGCAGAGATGTACTGAGTACACCCACTTTTCGCCAACGATCTTAGGTTCGATGTAATAGGGGGTGAGCATATTGCTATATACCGGGCACAATTCCGGACTACGGACTGATACTGGGAATTTTTCGTTAAAAAAACTTCGTTGGTCCGACATAGGATTTAAACCCAGTACCTCGTGATCACAAAGCGATGCACTTTGCCACTAGACCAACGAGGTTAACGAGTCCAAATTCATCCATATTAAAAACTTCACTTACTATCAATAAATACAACATTCACGAGACTCTGTAAAATTATAATACACAGAACCAAATACCTAAAATCGTATATCAAAAATACCATGCATATTCCCGTGAAGATTTGCTTGGACCATATTCGGGTTTGATCTACATACCTGCGATCGAAATGCGACCGTAATGAATTATGCGAGAAGCGATCTAATTTGAATAAACATGTTATAGGAAACGTACTATTCTGGGATATTTGGAACCCGCTAATGCTTGTTTCGTGTACGCAATATCTGTTAGCCTCGTTTGAATAAATAGTAATATACAGGTATAGGTTGATGGGTTTAACTTCGTACTTGGAGATTGAGTTTAGCGAAGATTTATGATTAGATACAACGCATAATGCAAAGTGGTTTTACGAAATTGGCAGCTGAATCGATGTCAACCGGTTTTAATGTATTACGTTAATTTTACTTTTATTTAAATAAAATTTAACCATAAATACGGCAGCTTAAATTTCACTTCTAAACATATTTCTCAATGCGCTTTAAAGCGAAAGTGAAGTAATTTTAACATGAAAGTTTTTAAAAATATGGCAATCTACTTTAAAGAATAGAAATATGGTATTCGTATTGAATTTGTGAAGCAATAATCTTAATGGATCTTGTGAGGTCTTGCATTATTTACGTCACATAATGTGATATAATTATTGTGTAAGTAATTGTCGTAAATCCGTGTTATAACTATACGATATTGAAAATCAATACAGGCTTGAATCCTTTTGTCCTAATCTACGAAGTATGAGCTTCGATATATCTTCGAATTTTATTCAGATTATATACAATTTATAAAAGTAATGGATATTTGGTTTGACAAATACGGGCAATTTGCGTCGTTTCAAAAAATTTGGAACAGAGAAATTTGAAAAAAATACTTTCAGATGATATAATCGATTTTCTTTCAAACTCTTAAAAGTCCCAAAAAAGTAAGATAAGCAATCATAAACTTCTAATAATTTCTCGTACTCTTCGCAAACCCCAGGCGATCCCGAGCAATCAATAAACCACTTACAACCAAAACCGAGCGGCAGGTAACTTCCACCAAATTTTCGCGTTACATATGCAAATCCCTCTCGAACTGTACAACTTTGCTTACATAATAAATCAGAGCGATATCTAACGGTTGTTGCCAGTCGAGTCTGAGACCCTTTCAATTAATTCAGAACTGAGTGGTAATGTCGTCTCAGTAAACAACTATTAGGAATCTATTGTGGTTATGTGTACAACCGAACTGAGGCATTATGTCTTGTGCAATGAGGAAGTATTTATTATTCAGATAAATTAATAGGAACGTGTTTAGCTCATTAAATAATGATTCGACTACTACAAATTATATGTATACTTAAACACCGCTTTGCTTAAATTCCCGAAAGAGGATAAACACCTACAACGTTGACCATGCTAGGTCCCATGTATGGAGTGAGCTCATTATAGTGGTCACAATTCCAGTTTCTAGAGGGCTTAGCACGAAAATAATGATGTTAGCGGGACGTTAGGGAGTAAGCTGTCACGTTCATGCTCATTTAAAAGATTTGTATTGGGATAAAGATGGCATAGCAAAACTCTAAAAACTCTAGCGTCACGCTAACATCAAACTTTTCGTCCTAAACCCTCAGATTATTACAACCAAGTGATTACATTGGTTACGACTGGTAAAAACAATAATACTCATTTGTTTGTTATGTTTTCTCGCCTTTACTCGACTGAGTCGTTCACAGCTGCTAGATTTGTGAAACGATTATTATAATCATCTTGTTATAACATTACATAGGGTTAGTGTAATAAGTTCCTTATAAAAAGAAGAATCATTCTCCTCATCTGCTTTTATATTAATTCCTTTAAAAAAACCAATACTTTGTTTCTCTATATTGCTATTTAACTACTGGCCTATTACTTTTGATGCTTTTAATACTTATGAAGGTTTAGTATGAAAAGATTGACGTTATCTTGACGCTAGCGAGTAAACATGCTGTCACGTTCATGTTTATTTAACAAATTTTTAGTGCGACAAGGATGACATATCAACTCACAAACGTCAATCTTTTCGTGCTAAGCCCTCTGTTCTATAAACAATTTCATTTCCACTTTTTTATAAATCGTAATTGTTAATCTAAGGGCCTCTTAATCACCCTCGAGTAAAGTGTAGGTTAATTATTTCTCGATTAGCGATACTCGGCAATTAAAACTGGCTGGTTTTACCGTCGGATAGGGCTACTCAGAGATTGTGTAATTCGTATTATTACTTACTTGCGGCTTTGATTGTCGATTAGTCTACTTGAGGGTGGTAAAAGAAGCCTGGAATTATATTATATTCTTATATAATATAATTCCATATTTAAATATGGCAGATCGTTTAGTCATATCGATGGCTGCGATTAATCATTGTTCTCCAAGCCTGCCACTGATCGATTTATGATGTCTGAAAATCGTAAATCAATAGATGTGCAGTGTTTTGCTGAAAAATGTAAAACAAATTTTAGTATAACAAGTAATTTATTAATGTTGTGTACTTTTACGGTGCTGGTATAGCTAAGTAATTTTTGAGCTATGTTTTTTAAGTTTTGGCCAATATATGAACTTTCAGTTTTAGCTGTCGGTTAGTTAGTTCAATTAATTAGATTATTACAGTTATTTATCATTGTTAGCTAAAAGATGACTACTAAAGCACAAAGGCCTCTCTAAAGATCGCCACAACGACTTTGTGTTATATTGTGTTTCTTATGTTAATACGGTTTTGTGCAGTAGTTAGAACGTAGGTCGTTTTTTGAAACGACCTACTGGAGTATTTGAAATAACCTACCGACATGATCTGTCAAGTAATCGCGAATTTGATCCCTGGAACAAATCTTGGCGTGATCTATGAATGTTTAATTCGGGCTGGATATTTCTGTATGTTTGGGCTAGGTGTATACGAAGACAAAGTAAGAATATGTTTATGACTATGCAAGGAAATTTGTGATTGTGTGATCACTAGGTCCTGGGTTCAAATCCTGTATGAGTCCGAGTCTGAAAGTGTGCTCGGTATATGGCAATAGGCTCGCCCCCTATTACATAGGACCTAACATCGTCGGCAAAAATTAGGTGAACGCAGGACACCTCTGCCACCCCCGCTTGGGGAATATATTCGTGAAGGTGATCATTTTTTTTATTATACCCAAGTTATACCTCTTCGGAAACAGATATGGTGGAAGCAAATTCCTTTCTTTAGCAGTACGCTTTTATTTATTTTTTATAAACTGAAATGATAATATATCATATCTTATAGATTTTCTATTGACGGTAACTTGTGGGAAAACATAAAAAGGAAGTAAGAAAATATCATTCATTTTCTAAAGTAATAGGTGTGCCAGACAGACTGAATCAAACTTGATTTATGTTTAAAGAGAGGAGATAAAAGCTTTTATACTGATTGTTAGGTTACACCGAGCGAAAAAGGAAAATTGTACCCGTCTCGTGGCGTGCTATGTATTTTAAGTCTTATTTTGTAAGTTTTAATCCCTGATAAAAAGGTGTTAAAATTTTACTAAAATTGTATTAAACCTAGACAGGTATAATACAATTTTAGTCAAATTTTCTAGAAACACGGATACAATTTTAGTAAAAACACAGATGTGTATGTGAAATATAGAGCATTGTATAACATCCAAACAGCTGAATGTGTAAAACGCATGATAGTTTCCTTTTTGTATTTCAATGTAACATTTTTTTTCATATTGATATATAATTTTGACACCTGCGCCACAAAATAGTACTTCGTTAGAGACTCAATAATATGGAAAAAATACTGTAAGTTATACTAAGAAATATTTTTTCTTCATTTATTTAATTAAGAGGAATCGTCTGCTTTAAGGGAATTTGCGTCGTGAGAAATTATTTATGTGTCGGGAATACATTTACAAACATGAAATGATATTTACAAATACCCAAATCGAAATATTTGTGGGTTACACAAAGATTTGTCTCGTGTGGGGAACGAAACCGCGACTACTGGATTCAGTGGGCGAAGCGGCTAAAGCGTTAGACCAAGCAGTTTGTCAAAGTGGATTGCTATAGCTTGAAAATGTAACTAGAATAGTATTATTTTGAAGTAATCATGGCTCTATAATTAATAGATCCGTCAGAACCCCAAGTCCTGTGCAATATTTTGCCCTAATACCCAAATTATAATCAATTTGACCGCCGGATCGGGTAGATTCTCCACTGCTGGGTTCATTTTGCATAACACGTTTATTTTATTAAGACCCGTTTAGGGGAGATAGGCATTGCTATAGGTATAAATGTTGGCATATTGTCTGTAAGTTTTATACTGTCAATGACTTTTACTAATTTTCAGTTCTTTTTTTGATTAATAAGTAGTTAGGGTCCTGTTGAAACTCTGTGCTCTACCTACCGCAAGGAATCGGGCGTGATGATAACATTTAGTAGAGTTAGTAAAGTCAAAGGCTGATTCTACATTTTGTAGAGGCAGCTTGTGTGCATGGGTGTGTGTGTGTGTGTGAATGATGTACGCTGTTGGCCGCGAGGCCTTTACAGCTTCACCGGACTTAAAGGCGAGCGTGCAACCACTACGCTCTAGCCAGCCAGAAGGGCAAGAGGCGACATACTCGAGGGCGCCTCGAAGAGGTGCCCTCGGTTGGGACAGTCGCTGTAGGGGGACGGGTGCACTACTAAGTGCACCGGTCAACCGCCGGCTATGGGAGGGGATCTACTACTACGTCGTCGTCGTCGCCCGTATTCTGAGCGGAAAGAAGGGATGATAAAGCATCGGGGGGGTCGGTGAGAACATGTCGCGGCCGGCGGTGGCGGCAGGGGTCGGGGGGGAGATCGTAGTCGGCGGTGGCTACGATTAACGGATTCGCATGGGTAGATGCGTTCGCGAAGTGACGTGTTGACGCCTTTTTAATAAAGGCGCGAATAGGTTCGAGACCTAGATCGGAGTGGAGGTCGACGTTCCGTACGAACCAGGGGGCTCCTACGGCTTTACGGAGGAAGCGGTTTTGAACCACTTGGAGTTTATCGATGTGAGAGGGGGCCGAATGCCCGAACACAACACACGCATAAGTCATGATGGGTCGAACGCAAGTTTTGTAAAGTGTCACCTTATTTCTAAGGGACATTTTACTCCGCTTGCAGATTAACGAATGGAGACGACCGAGCACAAATGATGCTCGGTGACGGACCCGCTTGATGTGCGGGCCGAAGGACATGGTACTGTTTAGGGTGACCCCTAGATATTTGACCTCTTTGACCCAGGGAATGGGTCGGTCGAACATGGTCACTTGGCCGAGATTACTTCTAGGGCGGCGCAGGGAGTGGCGCGGGGTGGCACCTCTGGAGAAGAACACCGCAGCGCTCTTGTCCGGGTTCACCTCAATACGCCACTTCCTGAACCAATTCCCTAGGGAATTGGCGGATGCCTGAAGGTGTCTGGTAATGAAACCCTTATTCCTATGCGAGACGTAGAGAGCGGTATCATCCGCGAATAGGGCTAGATGCGCCTTACTCGAACGAGGAATGTCGTTCGTGTAAAGGCTAAACAGGAGCGGAGAGAGAACTGAGCCCTGTGGGACTCCAGCACTGATGGAGTGGGAAGTGGAGCGCGTCATTTCGACGCGATAACGGAAGGCGCGATTCGACAAGAAGTCTCGTAAGATGAGCACGAGTCTGTCCGGCACACCCAATTGGTAGAGCTTGTAGATCAAGCCGTTGTGCCAGACTTTGTCGAATGCCTTCGCGACATCTAGGAAGAGGGCGCCCGTGTAGATGGTTTGGGTTTGGGTCTATTGAGACCGGAGAGGATGTGCTCCGTGATGCGGTGCACTTGGTGGACGCAAGAGTGTTTGGCTCGAAAGCCAAACTGCTCGTCGATAAGGATACCCCTGGACGTCTCACGATGGCTCTGTATAGTAGATAGTTAGAACGTACGCTCCACTTAATAGATCGTTGTCGTTAGTATATATAGTGTGTAAAATCGTGTGACCACCGAAGGACATTGTTCTGCGTTTATACATAATTTGCCCCAGAACCAACAGCAATGTCAAAATGCTTGTTCAAGTTACATGTAAATTGTCTTCATGCATTTATTATCAAATGGATGAGCGGGGGAATTGCATTATTGCAAAAAAAGTATTAGATTTTGAGGTTATAATTTAGTAGCCAAGTAAAAACGTTATGTAAAAATACACTAGCAATAATCAAATTAATCATGATTAAATATAAACGTATTTCGTTAACAGCATTGACATTCGGAAAAGACGTTGGCGTCTTTGATTTAAGTACTTTGAAATATTCGTTTTGGATTGCAAATTGTCCGTTAGATAAGGATGTTTGCAACTATTTCAATAAAAAAGATAAATAATTATGGTAGGGGTCACATGTTTGTTGGTTCTGGGGCCATGTTATATTCATGTTTGTAGTCGCGCCTCCAACACAGGAATATTTCCTAGCGTGAAAATACGTTTTTTTCTTTTAAAATGGAAAATCCGCATGTTATCTCATACTAAATTGACTTTGTTTTTCTTTGGAATAGTATTATTTTTTACTTTAAAAATCCCAAATCACACATACCAAACATGTTAATTCAGTGAAATCCTATCAAAACAAACGATACACACTTCCGAAATCAAAATCCATGCTTATTAAAACTCTCAACACAAATTTTCAATTAAACCCGGTAACGTTTAATTTTTGCGTCGATATAGGCCGACACCACAGAAATCGTACAAAACACTAGAAGTGAAATAGTGCGCAATTTCGGTCAAAACCACTGTATTCGTTTTTTGTCATACGTGCACAGGTACAATAAGCAGACAGAGACATCAATCAATCAATCAATCAATCAGCCTATCGCAGTCCACTGCTGGACATAGGCCTCTCCTAACACGCGCCATTGCACACGGTCCTCCGCCTTCCGCATCCAGTCTGTCCCAGCGACCTTTTTGAGGTCGTCGGTCCATCTAGCTGGGGGCCGTCCTACCTTACGCTTACCAAGTCGCGGTCTCCACTCTAGGACACGTTTGCTCCATCGGTCGTCGGTCCTTCTGCAGATGTGACCAGCCCATTGCCACTTTAGCTTACTGAGTTTGCGAGCTATGTCGGTAACTTTGGTTCTTTGTCGGATTACCTCGTTACGAATTTTATCCTTCAAAGAGACGCCGAGCATAGCTCGCTCCATAGCCCGCTGTGCGACTTTAAATTTGTGGACCAGTCCCACTGTGAGTGTCCACGTCTCGGCCCCGTAGGTCATAACAGGTAGGACGCATTGGTTGTACACTTTAGTCTTCAGGCATTGCGGAATAGGCGAAGAGAAAACGTGACGTAGCTTGCCAAATGCTGCCCAACCCAATTGGATCCTGCGGTTGATTTCTTTCTCGAAGTTGTTTCTACCAAATTGGACAACTTGTCCAAGGTAGACATACTCCCGAACAACTTCGAGCATCGAACCATCGACGTAGATCGGTCCCGGCGTGACATGGTCATTAAACATGATCTTGGTTTTATCCAAGTTCATGCCGAGACCGACACCTCGAGAGGCTCCATTTAGGCTATGCAGCATTTCGCGTAGCTGTTCCAGTGACTCTGCCACGATGACGATATCATCGGCAAACCGAAGATGTGAGATGTATTCGCCGTTGATGTTAATGCCCCGCCCAGTCCAGTCCAGCGTCTTGAAGACGTCTTCGAGTGCATTGGTGAAGAGCTTGGGGGATATTACATCCCCCTGTCTTACACCTCGACGCAGCTCGATCGGGTTGGTCTTTTGGTCTTGGAGCTGGACGGTCATTGTGGCGGTATTATATAGACATCTCAGCACCTCGATATAGCGCCAATCGATGCCACATCGCTGCAGAGCATCCAGAACCGCCCAGGTTTCGATGGAGTCGAAGGCTTTCTCGTAGTCCACGAAAGCCATACACAGCGGCTGATTGTACTCTTCGGTCTTCTGTACAATCTGCCGAACAGTATGGATGTGGTCCACGGTGCTGTAGCCTTTTCGAAACCCAGCTTGTTCCGGTGGCTGGAACTCGTCAAGTCTTCTGGCGAGGCGGTTTGTGAGTACTCTCGAGAACAACTTGTAGACGTGGCTCAGGAGTGAGATGGGTCTGTAGTTCTTCAGCAAGGTTTTGTCACCTTTTTTGAAGAACAGAACCACCGCACTCCCGCTCCACGCTTGAGGTGTTAAGCCCTGGTGGATGACGGAATTAAAGAGGCTCGCTAACTTTTTCAGTATTGGAGTCCCGCCTGCTTTTAGGAGCTCAGTGGTGATTCCGTCATCGCCTGGCGACTTGTTGTTTTTGAGCTGCTCGAGAGCCAGTCTGACCTCGTCCTGGTTGACATCAGGGATGTCTTCCGTGTTGTGGCGTGCGAGTGGGGCTCTGTGGTCGTCAGCGCTGGGTCTCGTGGGTTTAGTCATCCGTGATGCGTACAGGTCTTTGTAGAAACTCTCAATCTCCTCGAGTATCTCGAACTTGGAGGTCACGGTTTTGCCATCTGCAGTATTAAGTTTCGTCAGATGGGATTTACCTAGCTGGCGAGCGAAGACTTTGGTGCCTCTGTTCTGTTCAATCGCAGCCGCGATGGCGCGGGTGTTGGAACATCGGAGGTCACGTCGCACCAGCTTCCGGATCTTCCGGTTGAGGTTCCTCCCATCCGGCGAAGACGCCTGCGTGGATGACATTTCTCGTCTCTGCCTCATAAGTTCGAGAGTCTCGAGCGAGAGTTTAGACTCTCTGTTACCGCTTTTGCCGGGAAACACCCTTCGAGACACCTCCTGTAGCGGTTTGACCACTGTGTCGGTTTTTTCGTCAACATTGCCTTCGGTTTCCAGCAGGTCGAAACGATTTTGAAGCTCCAGTTGGAACTTTTCGAACCCTAAAGCTATTTGAGGCGCAGTAGGTCTCAGAGTAGCCCTCATCATGCGACGCCTTTCGGCCCTGAAGTTTATATTTAGAGCGCCTCGGACAAGTCGGTGATCGCTGCCGGTATTAAACCTGTTGATCACGGAGACGTCTCTAAATATAGACTTCCTGTCAGTCATGATGAAGTCTATCTCGTTCCTCGTCACAGTGTCGGGGCTTCGCCATGTCCACTTTCTATGAGGCTTCTTCTTAAAGAACGAATTCATCAAGAAGAGCCCCTGCGACTCCAGAAAGTTGACCAGCATCTGCCCCCTGTGGTTTCGGCGCCCCACGCCGTGGGGTCCGATTATTGTTTCGCCGCGTTCTTGTACTCCCACTTTGGCATTGAAGTCCCCCATAACAACGCTGTAGTGAGCCTTGGTGGTGCCATGTAATGCCTTGGCTATGTCTTCATACATGGCTTCGACTATGTCGTCGCAGTATGTCGAGGTCGGCGCATATACCTGTACCACCTTCAGGGTGCACCTGTTGGTGATTTTAATTATGAGGTACGCTACCCGTGTCGACACACTGCTGACTTCTACAACGTTGTTAGTGAGAGCTTTGTTGACCAGGAAACCGACACCGCCCTGAGAGGGCCGATCACCTTCACGAAAGTAGAACAGGTGGCCTGACTCAAGGGTTATCGTGTCCTCGCCCTGTCTTCGGACTTCGGATAACCCCAATATGTGCCAGTTTATGCGACCTAGTTCTACCTCGAGTTCAGTGAGGTGTTGGTCCAGCCGTAGAGAGCGTCCATTGTACGTAGCCAGGGTCAGGTGTTTTTGGTAGCCTTGTGTCGTAGCCCGGAGATTCTTCGCACCCCCTGCCCCGCTGTTACCGCGACCGCTACCGTGGCAGCGGACAGCGGGACTACCGGGAACTGGGGGCCTTTGTTTTAGGTGCCTTACCATGTTAGGAGGTTTCGGCCTACTATACCACGCTGGCCAGACGGGTTGGTATAGGGTTTGTTTCAAATTTTCCTTTTCTGGTCGTTGATCGAATGACGTTACTACCTTTGGTGGACTCTTACCACCAGCCTAGCAAAAGTAAGGCTACTGGGGCATTCTAAGTTTTTCTTTCGCTTCCAGCCCAGTAAGGAAGTAGAGACATACTCTCACATTATTGCTGTAAATACTAAAAATAAATTTTCAATGAATTGTATTACGTTATAAGTACAGTTATAAATTTTCAAATTCTTTCATTACAACACTATCCACTTTATTGCATTTTTTTTATTTATAAAAAACGTAGCGCCACACTATAAATTATTCCCGTGTCGTCATTTACAAACATGAAATTTACATGCACAAACATCCAGACCGAAACAAATATTTGAAATCGTGCGGAAATCGAAACCGCGACTACTCCATCCAGTGGGCGAAGCGACTCAAGCTCGTAACCACTGTACCAAGCCTTCCGCCAACGGCCACTTTATTGCATATGTACTATAAGCGGCGTTAAATAATGCAAACCGGTTTAAGAGGAAGATAATCCGCTACTTTTGGATTAGTAGAGCGTCGTCTCTGTCACTCAGTCCATTATGTGCATGGATATATTACATGATTATGTGACAACGACTGACGAAAATGACAAAACTTTACGTACTGAGTGACAGAGACGATACTCTACGAAGCCGAAAGTAGCCGATTATAGTAGCCGATTAGGCACAAACATAGTGCGAATAAATCTTTAAAGCAATTCAAACTCAATTACTAAGGTTTACCTTGGACTAATGGGAAAAGGTTCCCCTTTGTTGCGAGTTGATTTAATTCGTTTGTGTTTGGCTACTGGATACTATTGACAATGCCTGAGGACGATTTCCATTAAGGCAAAGTTATTGATGGCATGGAAAATATTTTGGGGTTTAATTGATTTTTGGGTCAACTTTTGTGTACCAGCGTAGTGTGTTATTAGAGGGGACATTGATAGTCTGACAAACCTAGATGTTATTGTTTATACAAGGCCAGATCAAACATGAATATGCATTTATACTTTTATTTGACACGTATTTAAAAATCGACGGATAACTTGACATGTCGAAATAAATTTTCGACATATTTAAAAATATTTATTTTATTTTTAATTTAAGGTTGATTGTGTGCATTTATACAATAAATTGTGGAGTAACTAAATTTCTATCTATCTATATCATCACGCCAGATTCCTTACGGGGTAGGCAGAGAGTACAGAGTTCCAACAGTTTCTTTTCTTACTGACCTCTTTGGCTTCCTTCACTCTCATAGTTCCTTTCACACACGCTCGCCGGTAACTGAATTTATTTTGGATATAAATATCGATTTCACTTATGATATATTAAGTAATACAAATTGTGAATAAAATCTTATCGATGTCTTTTTTACGCCTGTCTTAACATTTAAAACTAAATAGAAACAAATTTTAGTTGTATACGATTCCTTTTTATTTAATTTCTACTATTGACGAATAAAGTAAATTGTGGTAGGTACATGACTATTTAAAGTGTCAAATTTTGACAACACTGTAAACGTCAATTTTCCCATGGAAATGTAAACACGGCTATAAAGTTATACTTATAAACTTTTCATTACATTTCTAAACGCTTAAGGTACCACAAAACTCTGTTACTGGTTTGTTACGTTTTTGTTAAAGGTACTCCCAGTAAATAACAACTTAATACCATAATATCACAAGCACAATTTATTGTTATACCATAATATATAACAATAAATTGTGCTGGGAGTATCATAACGATGTGTATAAAAAAACAATCTGTTAAGTTTCTTATAATAAATAGCTTTGTCGGTATTTACTTATCTAAAGGCAGTTATGAGCCTTTTCTGAATGAAAAAAGTACCTACAGCGTTATTCGTCATTACGTTTTACTAACAAGTTTCTATTATGAAATAAAACGATTACGAAATATAACTATATCGGATTATATCGCGGTTTTTTTGACGTTTAAGTTCCCGACGTTCTTAAGTTCCTGACACCTCAAGACACCGTGAGCTCATTCTGCGTAGGTCGGACCAACAAAGATAATTAAAAGTTTGTGGGTACCCTGGAACAACTAAGCCTTTTGGATGTCAAACACATCAGTCCTTCCCGTGACCGTAGATGCTGCAAAGCATGCAAAACGTCGGGAACATAAAAATGTATATTATATTCGCATAAATATAACAACCCAGTAAGTGAAATAAAATAAAACTATTTTACGGATTTTATCGCGGTTTATTTTTTTATTTTTAGTTCCCGACGTTTCGAGTATCGAGTTCGGGAACTAAAAATAAAAAAATAAACCGCGATAAAATCCGTAAAATAGTTTTATTTTATTTCATGTGTAATATTCGCGTAAATCTAAGAACTCAATATGTGAACCCAGTAAGTTTCTATTATGTACCATGAGAATGCACTTAATGACAAAATATGCCGAAAAAATCATTTTTGAATGGCCGGTGGTCAATCTAAGATGAAACGTAATCCGTATTTGCTATGACCAATTAAACAACGCGTCACGTTAGGACAACTTCGCGAAATTATCGCATAGTTGTACTCCAGAGGCACATATTATAGAATAACATTACGAGATCGTTTTAACAAGGCTTAGCAACGCGTCACGTTTGGTCAAAATTAATAAGAGGCCAACCAAAGCCCTTGAACTTAGCTTTACTCTTTAAACATCCTACTATCCTTCTAATTCCGCTAATATTAAATATATGAGAAAGTTTGTATGTTTAGATGTTTAGGTGTATGGATGTTTGCAATCACGCAAAGACTGGTTTACGGGTTTAAATGAAATTTGGCACACAGTTTATTACCTGGGTTAACACATACGATACCGTTTATTCTACATTGTTCTTCCCTACTCCACATCAAAATGTAGATTAACGAGTTTGGAAAAAAGAAATTTAATTGAGTAGCCGTGGAGTTTCTTGCCCTTCATCTCCACAGGTATGACATTCCGAAGTGGTGGTAGAGTCTTAGTTACTTTTCTGACGATTCAAGAATACTATAATGGTTTACATAAAAAAATATCCTGATTCTGATTTTATCCCGGTAAAATGTAAGGTTCTTGTCTTAGGTCAACGTGGATGAGGTCGCGGGTAGAAAGAGATATTAAAAATGTGTAAGCTTGTACATTTAGATTTTTGGATGTTGGTTACTCAATCACGTAAAAACGGATGAAAGGATTTGGATACAATTTGGCACACTGATAGTTTATTATCTGTATTAACATATAAGGTACATTTTAGCCCTGTAAAATATTAGGTTCCTGTCTTAAGTCAACGCGGGCGAAGTCGTGGACAGAAACTATTAATATACAAACACCCAATAAACGAATAGGCTAAACAGCAAATTACTCTGGAATTATTTGCATAGGACTACGATTGTAACATAGAAAAGAGCTCTTAATTGACCTGCTCAATTTCCCGAAATCTAAATTACAAATTTGTACGTGGCCCTGGGAAGTATTTATCGTATTTTATGTCGACGACCTGAGAGCTCAGCACGAAACGATTGAGCAAGTTGATATGCCATCCTTGTCGCACCACAAAGTTAAAGTGAGTACTAAGCCCTCCGGTGTAAAACTTTCAACACCCGGAACCGTATTTAGAGCAGCCGGGTGGAGCCATCGTTATAGATCTCGAGATAAAAAAGGGTAGTTCACCCTTGTAATTCTAAAGTGGGTGAAAAAAATATATCGTGTCTTGTATTGAGATTCGCGAAATTTGGTGCAAGCTCATTTGGGTTTTAACAAGAGTGGTTAATTTTAACATCTTGCACTAAGGCCAGAATAGATAATAAATACCTCTTACGCCTATTTTTCTTGAAACCTAGGTTAGGTTTGCAAATATTCCTCCAAATTTTGAGAAGGTATTTTTGACCCTTAAAGTGAAAAAGGGTGAGCCTGTAACCACTCTTCGGGATATTTATTTAATATCTTTGAATTTGTTTTTAGGCTGTTTTAGACTTGGAGTTTTTGGCGTTCTTTTCCACAGATATTACATTCCGAAATAGTGGTAGTCTTTGTTACTTTCTTGAAAATTTATATATGTTATGTTTACAAAAATAAACTAACGCCCTTATCGCACTGGGGTCAGCAGAGACTATAGTTCGTTATACACTATGATTCTGACATATCTATATATCTCTTTCGATACATCTACGTTGATACATCTCCTCATGCATTTTCGTCGGCATTTGCATGCTGTATTTACAAAACTAAAGATATTCTGATTCTGATAATTACTCTAGTATGAAAATTTTAACTTCCAAAGCCAACAAGCACATAAATAGACAGCAGCACAGTGAGCACATGGAGCATGAAGCGCGTTACGTCATGAATTTCGTTTTTAATGTCGCTAATGAACACTCGGAATAGTTCTTATTATGATGACGCATTCATTATCACGTTTTAATAACCAACAGACAATGTTTGAGGGGTCTCCATTGTGATGCTCTAGATGACGTTTTAATTAGCAGTGTCTGCTTGTAAAATATTTAATAGGAATTTTCGCTATGTAAAGGTACTTGTGTGGGTTTCACGTACCGCTTCTGACACTGTTATAAACGCAATTAGAATAAAAAGGTTGGACATTTAAATCACAACAGAAAACAGCCATTCCAGTGATATTAAGAGTAGAAAAAGCGAATAGCACGATGCCTTTTTTGTTGCTTCAGGACTAAAGATTTAACGAGAAAACGGTTTAAGTTTTGTTTTAAAAGTTTGCGGTTAGCTGCTTTTTTTTTTGTTGTAAAAAGTGTATGGTTATGGCCATATATTCATATTTATTTGTAGAATTTCTGTAAGAAAATGAGAGTTTGGTATGCGAGAAAGAAAATGGTTGTAAGATGAAAACGGTTTAAATGTGAGGTTTCGGAAAATTATAGAATAAAGAGAATAACAGAGTTAAAATTGTATACTGTTGAGTTCGATTTTGGAGGAAGAGGGGTCTGAAAGCATACGCAAACAAATTATTAGCAATGTATGCTTTCTTCTAAATCCGCAGAAAATCTGTTGTTATGATTCTACGTATTTAATCTTATGCTGATAGATGTCCACTTTAGGGTATAGGCATCCTCCGAAGGTCCCTCCTACTGCCATTCAGGGAATTATTAAAGCCAATGACTTTGAGAATTTTTGGTTAAAAATCTCCCTTGTCTGAGGACCACAGGAAAAAGTGTGCCAGAGGACCGGAACGCAGGTTTTTTTCAAATAATTCAGATATCATTAATTTAATTAAAAAAGCCATCTATACAAGTTATACAGCATATATTAACTTTTTTTCATGTGTTTTTATACATATGCAATCTATCATTAAAAAGAACATTTGCAATTTGTATTTAAGCTAGAGATTTTAAAAGTATTATTTTGGAAAGTTGAAAACGTAAAATGAAAATCTACTTGACACATAAAATTCACGACCTTGTCATTTTCACTTTTATATTTATTTCTTACTCAAATACGCAGTAGATTCATCAACAATCTTCTGTAAATAGAGCCTATTTTTGGGAGTTACGGTTAGGTTCCCCCTTAACTCACTCAGCTTTTATCTCTGACCTTCACCAGGCCATTGCTCAACTTTGTTGGTGGTCCGCTCACTCCAAGTCTTCTGGTATGTTGTCCTTACTCGAGAACTTTTCTGCCCCAACGCCATCAGTGTTGGTACAGCATTAAGCCGATCGTCGTGGATATCTTTGGGGGAGACTTTTGTTCTGCAGTGTATATTTATTGGCCGACGATGGTCTATATTCTGTATATCTATATCTTCACGCGATATCCTTGGAGATTAGGCTGATGATGATAGGTTATGAACAAACACAGTGCCTTCACAAAGTTATAAAACTTAGATATATGACAGACATGGATAAATTATTATAATGACCCCCGTCGTCAGTTACACCAGGCTGCATATCTGTTATGATTATTATACAGGGTGGATTTTTGAGGTGGGGCAGTAAGAGCAGCTACCTGAACCGTTGTAGCTACAGGAAAGCGGTCTTAGGAGACTATCCTTAAATTTTTTGCGATATTTTTGAACTGCATTTACGGATTTCGAAAAAAAAAAATTGTCAGCAAATAATGGGCAATTTACATATAATATAATTTAAAAAAACTCTTTTGATGCCAATTGATCCTGTTTCTAATAAGGATATTATCAAAACCTCTATTGGAGCGACTGGGGATGGAGTTGTAGGAAAGTTAGAAACGTTAAAAACTTTTCCCATTTATTTTGTAGGAAATCGTTTTTTTTTGCCATTGCTGACTTTTTTATTGCTCCAGTTAGTCCAATAGACATTTTTGATCCTTATAAGAAACAAGATCAATTGGTAAAAAAATGGTAATTTGCCATGGCGATTACTACAAAAATTGGAAAAGTTTATTTTTAAATCTGTTAATGCTGATTAAAATGTCGCAATAAGTTAAGGATAGTCTCCTAAGACCGTTTTACTGTAGCTGCAATGGTTGAGGTAGCTGCCCTTACTGCCCCGACTCAAAAATCCACCCAATCAATCTCAATCTGTATAATAGCTCATAATCATAACAGATATGCAGCCTGGTGTAACTGAGGACGGGGGTCATTATAATAATTTATCCATGCCTGTCATATATCTAAGTTTTATAGCTTTCTGAAGGCACTGTGTTTGTTCATAACCTATCATCTGCAGCCTAATCTCCAAGGATATCGCGTGAAGATATAGATATACAGAATATAGACCATCGTCGGCCAAAATACGTTCTAATTTTATAAGTATTGGACGCGAGTTCTCAAAGATATATGTTTCGTTTTCGTTGATTTCAAATTCTGTTACTGACACCTGTCTGAGGTCTTTTGTGCGGATTTCATTAAAGAAAATCCCTATTTATTCATAGCGTCAATAAGTTTTCGGCTTATTTACAGACGTCATTTTTTGCTTTTTCTTTCTTTATCTATTACAGATTTTGTTGATATTTTTTTTTTAATAGAAATTGATGAAAAAGCAGGTCCTTTAGTGTGGTTGATTTTAGGTATATTGTGACTTAAGATCGCGGGTAATAGCTCTATGCGTACAGTACAAAGCTTGTCGGCATGTGAATTTTGGGAGAGGCCTTAATCTTGCTGTGGCCGCCTTCCGGCTCTGACAACTAAGACTGAAGCCTTAATATGTAGAAAAAAATCATAATGTAATTTTTTTGAAAGCTTATCCAAACGCCGTCTTTTCAAGGTACTTACTCCTTCTGTTCGTATCACCTTTGCAAAAGCCTTTTTGCCTAAGTACCTTTTTCCACACACACATATAAGAATACTTAACAAAAAATCTCAAATATCTTTAATCTCACCATACCGAAGGGGAAGGGAAAGGCAAAAAAGAACTTGAATCTTTGTTAACCAATCTTGACTATATTCAGGCAAAAAGCTTATTGTTAACAGGACTCTAACGCTCCAGTTCACTCACTTTACACACATACCATCACACGTACGCACACGCGCGCACACACACACACTCAGACACACACATACACACACACGCACACACACACACGCACGCACTCATTTACACTATGCAGCACACTAATTTTCTTAGAAACGGCCGGATATATAGTTCCTAAAACAGTTTCTTATGTAAGAAATAGATTTAAAAACCGAACTGTGATATTGCGGGGATGACTCCCGCAGAACATTATAATTTAAGCTATTTTGGTAATAAAGTATTCTTATCTTATGTTTTTTATAATACACACCCACGGCTTATGAAACACATGCACATTATTTCATATTTACCGAAAAAAATAAAAATCTCAATAACTAATGTTATTATTATAAAACTTATGTAAATTTGTAGTAAGAACACATAAAAAATATTGATCAAATAAATTGACGCCTTAATAAATAAAGAAACTTACAAAATTTGTTCCCTATATTACTTCATATCATAGAACAATACTAAGTTGTGCTATATCTAGTTTTACCTGTTTTTTTTTCACGGATAACATTGACGGGGCGTTGGTGTGATATTAGGGTTAACATTTGGCTACTAATTAAAAAAAGAACTTGGGTAAATTTTATAGCAAAAGGCAACCTGCGACTATCATTAAGTGACATTTCGTTTGATGAGAGCGTTAGTTCCAAATTTGTCCGCTGGCAAAAACTTCCTTGTACGATTGTACTTAATGTTGCCGTTATACTTCAATTCCTTGCGATAAAATTATAAGGTCAATGTTTAACTTTCGTGACTCAACCTAATCTACACTCGCCAAGTTCCGAATCACTTTAAGAGTTCGTATTTTATCTTTTATCGGCTTAATTGAATTCGTTGAAAAAGGTTTGTGTAGGTAGCATCTATCATGATGAAAATATCGTTTTAACAACAAATTTCCAGTATTTATTCGACAAAAGATTGGATTTATACAGTTTTTATATTTATTGGATAAAAATATTTTCTCACAAAAGAATTTTGGTATAAGCATTATTACCTTATATACTTAATATACTCGTATATAAATTCAGAGAGCCAGAGAGGGAGGCGGGGTTACTGAGAATAGGAAAACAATTTTCTCAACGAATAAGGATATTGTAATTGTTTCTAAATCTACTTATTAATTTTTTTAATTCCCTATTAAAATTTTGAAATTTATAGTTGAAGTCAAGAAATCTGTTGATCAAAAACTAAATTGAATAACATCAGCTAAGGTATTGCTGGTCTCGTCTGAAAAATGGGAAAGAGGAATGGGAAATTGACTATATTTACCACAGCTTAGTTTTTTGGCGTATTTCTGGCTAAAATAATTATGAACTAAATGACAATCGAATAGACTTTTGCAATGTAAAATGATCGTACCTAAAATTTGCGACAGGTTCTCTTACCAGGTTAATTTTAATTCTAGTCTAGTTGTAGTCTACACAGAGCTCTGTATTTAAGAATCAGATCAAATGGTGAATACTACAAATTGAAATTTCAATTAATAAGTGCTAATTATAGATAATAATATATTAATTTTATAATTATAAGGGACAAACGCAACCATTTTTGTAAACGTTACTTTACATTTACTTAATTACAAGTGTTTTATGGTTCTCACAAAATTTAGTGTTGTTTGCAAAAAATACTGCATTTATGTTCTAAAGATTAATTTATTTGGCACGAATACGCAATATGAATTAGATTGCCCTTATGTAACAACTACGTTGGGTATGAAGACAAGGTGGTACCATCTTGTAGCCTAATTACCATTTTTTGGTATCCTATCTTTGCATTTTTTAATCTATACGATGTTTTTAATCCAACATTTATTTTAAAAATAATAAACACATCTCAAACAGTTCCAATGTTTCCCTGTCACCCTTTTTAATTATGAAAATTAACGTGTACACATTGATACAGTTCTTTAATTGGATAATAATTCCATCAAGTTAGATTTTTCATTGTCCAATTTATGTATAACTCGAAACCGGTATAGTAGTTCTATGAAGATCTAAAACTTGCAAATTTTATGAGGCTTAAAAGTTTCCTTTCGCCCCGATAGATGGCGCTCAGCGAAAAATAGACTAACAATCACTTTGTTACAGAGAGTTGGATATATTTTATATACTATATGTCAATCGAAAAGAGAGAAAAACAGAGTACCAAACGGTTATTTAAGTTTTTGGAAACGTGCACTTAGGCATGTCATTTCACTTATAGAGAAATCGAATTTTGGATTGATTCGAGTCTCGTTTAGGGATGCAACATCGTTCATAAAAAACATCGATAACAAAATATCGATGTTTTTAATACTGAAACATGGATGTTTAAAATATCGATGCTTATGAACGATATATCGATGTTTTTTAAATACCTTAAATTAAGGACTTGAAATACAGAGAAAAGGTGTTTTCTTATAAAACAATTTTGATTTATAGATAGATTCATTTTGGTAATCATGATAACTGACAAACAATTAGTTACTTAAAATAATACAGTTATAATGTATTAGGATACGAAAACTGGTAGAACGACAAATTAAACAAATATCAGAGACAACGATAATCAAATTTATTATGAGAGGAATTAAGCAAAAGTTATTAAATATTTGTTTCTCATTATAGAATTCAAAAATAATAATTTCGATAATCTACTGCCGAGCAATCGGTTTCTTTCTTGAGTAATTACAGCTCCAGCTTCAGAAAATAACCTTTCACTGGGGACAGAAGTTGCAACTATAGGCAAATGTTTAATAGCCAGTTTATATAAATATGGAAATACAGTTTTCATGTCGTCCCACATTTATAAAAAATAATAGGTTTTATATAAAATTCTAATTAGAATTTGAGAAAATCTAGATTTTCGAAAACTCGCGAATCGCGCCATTTTCGCGGATTTTGCTTACACAGTTCCGCCATGTCAAAAAAATGTCAAAAATACGCCCTCTAACTGTTGAAGGGTTAAACTTTTCCGGCCTCTGATTTCGTCATTCAGTATGCGATGCGAGAGAGAACTGGCGCGATAGTTGCGTACAAAGAGATGGCGCTGCAATAAAATATCGTTCATAAAACATCGTTCTTAATGATCGATGTATCGACGTTTACTTGCAGTTTAATATCGATGTTTTAACATCGATGTTTATGAACGATACCTCGATATTTTAAAACATCGATGTATCGTTTGCATCCCTATTCTCGTTAAGATGAAGATCAAAATATCGATTGATAATTAATAGATTCGAGGTCGTTTCTTAGTGAGTTTTTTTGGATTCCTTCCTTTTTATAATTTCTTGATACGTTCAATTTAGACATTATTAAAAAGACAACTGACTTAAAATAAACTCATATTTGGAACGTAGTATTTTTAACAATATAAGTGTTTTGCCATTATTTATATCCCTAATTTTCAAAACCTACTTGGTCATATTTTCGATTACTACATTTTTTAATGATTGAATCGTGAATCAATCTGATTCGACGGCTTTCGGAATCGATATAGTGGCTGAAATTGATTATTTGGCTTGTAAAAGTCGATTCTTCGACTAATCGATTTTAAACGACATGCCTAGTGCTTACTCGTTTTTTACGAGTGCGTGCATGCCAAATACTAATTTTAACGAATTAAAATAGTATATACAAATAAGATTACGTGTTTTGTTGTACATTATAATTAAATTCACTAGCAAATTGGAATTTGAATGTGAGGCTCAGATGTGATGTCATTGAGCTATTACTTTACTTACCGGCTTTAGTTGCCGAGTTACGCCAATCAAGGCCCTAAAATGTTTTGAGACTTGGTAGGCTTGTTATGTATTTTACACTTTTTTGAATAAAAAACCTAACTTAAACTTCATTGAGCTCTCTGGTTTACAGCAATGAGAATCTTAATATGAGATGTTATCAGGTAATTTTTCAAATATCGCCAAGTAATATGACCATTTGTAACTTGCTTTAATGTCAAAGGCATATCAAAGACTAAAAGAATAGTTGCAAATATTTCAATAAAATCAACCCGACTTTTTACGTTAGTATTGCAACACAACTAATCCCAGACAATACGCACGATATTATAATTACCATCAATCCAATATTTTTGACGCACACAAATCGCCAATACATTTTTTCCAAAGACATTACCAGAACACCGGCGTCCTATATGCTCGGATTATAGCCAACCACAATTTATCTTAGTGTCAACTTGATCCAGGTTGTGGAAATTCAAGATAAAGGACCTTTGCGAGTCAATAAATTGGCAATCGCCCGATGTACCGACTGTTTGGAATGGCGGGTTTTGAGGTCAATTTATAAGGTTTGTTCTGTGTCGTTAGATTTGATGAAGCTAGGTAACAGGTTTAGGGGACTTAGCCTCTACTATCCCACTCCTGGGCAAAGGTATTTTCTCTCAAATCGAGGCGAGAGAGAGCACATACTCCACCACGTGGACTCAGTGGGGATTTGTGGAAGCACAACACTATAATGCTTCCAGCTTGGTTGAACGAGTACCACATTAGGGGGTAGCCGGGACGAACGGTCTAACGTGCCGTCCGAAGCACAGAGACCAGTCAATCAATTGGCGATCACCCGATGTACCGACTGTTTGGAATGGCAAAGGGATTGTGGACATGACGCAGTGCATTGAGCGGGCTGTGCGGTCAATTTATTGAGTTAGTTCTGTGCCGTTAGATTTGATGAATATAGGTAATGGGGGCCATACTTTCAATATTAGTTCGGGTAACAGGTTATAGTATACTGCCCCACTGCTGGGCAAAGGCCTTATCTCACAAATCGATGTCGATCGAGATTAGGTCATACTCCAACGCGCGGATCCAGTGCCTATTGGTGATGGCAGGTCTGTGGCCACCTGCTGTTGGAATTTATCGAGCCGCCTATAAGGTTTCTAACTAGGTTTAACGACTACCACATTACGTGGTAGCCGGGATCAACGTTTTAACGTGCCTTCCGAAGCACGGAGACGAGTCCACAAATTGGCAATCACCCGATGTACTCACTGTAGATAATTGCTTCACAAATTTAATACCAAAACCAATTTTCCAAATTTTTTTTTTTTACCCTATTTTTAAGCACTTTCATAACCAAATTAACAATGAAACTTGTATGTTTATGGGTGCGTATTGAGAAATAAGTTTTAGAAATGCATTTGAAATCTCCGTAATAATTTGAATCAATAATAAATTTAATTTGGCAATTTTAAAAAAAATGTAAAATATATTAAAAATTGTTGGAATCAATTCAGTTGTCGATTTAGAACAAACTGCTTTCAGGTCTTGCGTTTATTATGTTACACCTTGTATATTGCAGTCTTTCATTATTATCTTTTTCTTTCTTTTACTAAGATTTATTCTTGTATCGTGGGTGCGCTTACAAACATGAAAATTCATGTACATAAATACCCCCAGACCGGAACAAATAATCGTGGATCACACAAAGATTTGTTCCGTGCGGGAATCGAACCCGCGACTATTAGACCCAGTAGGCGGAGCAGCTTAAGCTCTTAACAACTGCGCTAAATCGTCCTAATTAATATAAAACTCATAATAACTGAATATACACATTGCCGCTGTGCTGTTTGCCGTCAAGGACTCTCGTGGTACATCTTCAAAGTCCAAAGTCCAATACCGATAAAATTAATATGGGACTACATCGGAACTATACTGAACCCAATGTAATAAGAATCATCAAAATCGGTTTATAGGCAAAGAAGCCATAAAAAACACAAACGAATTATGAACCTCCTTCTTATTTGAAGTTGGTTAATATTCTGCTTAGTTCTATAGTAGAGTACCTATAGAATTGACGTAATACCCATAATGTCTCAACGTGTAACGAATGAAAAACGAAATGTGTAACGAATTTCCACGTAAACTAACTTGTGTATATGAGTGTACACTCACTTTACTTTCACGGACAAAAATAGCTTCTGAAATGTTGTTTAATTTGTGTTCACGAACATCTGTGAAGGTATCCAAACTCGTTTGTTCAATTTTCAGAGGCAATTTCGGACGAAACAATGTAATGTAGAACAAAAAAATATCGTTTTTTAGGATTCCGTGCTCAGTAAAGACGAAACAAGGGGCCTAGCCAATATGTGAGCATTTCTTACTATCGGTTGTAAATGTCGTACCCGTAAGTTATTCGGATTTTTATTACCGTCAACGACTACATTTAGAAAGTCAACTTGGCTACAGGAGCACGCCTGTGGAGATTGCGTACAATACCGGCCTAGTTATAAAAAAACCTGGCGCGAAACAGCTATAAGGTTTAGGGATGTTTGTTTACGATACTTTTAATATAAAAAAATTATATATTATAGGTGTAGCGAGTAATTTTAATTGCAAAGGTTATAATGAATTACTGGGTATATAAGTTTCTCTAATTAATGTGAATATATTTTATTCAGAAGAGTGATATTTTAAGTACAGACAACGCATAATTAGTACGGAACCTTAAAATTGGCACGTGCGTAAGACTTGCGCTTGACCGCTTTTCAACAGAACGGCGCTTATGGTAACGTGATAAATACTCAGTTATAACGAGTTGAAATACAAAACGAAGGGAAAACAATTTAAAATACGTGGTAATTTATCTTTTTTGGTATTATTTAGGGAAATTGAATACATTGACTGAAGTATAAAGCCAGTATCTGTTGTAAGAATTTTAAGATAATTACCGAGCAAAGACGCTCGTAGCGCTGTTGTTCTTACCGATTACTAAGGTTAAGCAGCGTTCGACTCGGTCGGCCGGCGAGATGAGTGACCGTTTGTGGCATTTTCATATTCGAGCGTCTCCGTGCTTCGGAAGGCACGTTAAGCCGTTGGTCCCGGCTACCACTTAATGTGGTAGTCGTCAAGCCGAGTTGGAAGCCTTAAAGGCGGCTTGATAAGTTCCAACAGCAGGTGGCCACAAACCTGCCTCCATCAATCCGCACTGGGTCCGCGTGGTGGAGTATGACCTAATCTCTCTCACCTCGATTTGTGAGAGAAGGCAAAGGCCTTCTCTCACCAGCCTTGCCATGTTTTTTGCCCGGTATAATATCAGCCTATACGGCCCACTGCTGGACAAAGGTCCAGCAGTGGGCCGCCAGCAGTGGGCCGTATAGGCTGATATTATACCGGGCAAAAAACATGGCAAGGCTCTTTGAAAAAAAAAACAATGACAGATCCTAATTAAGTAAAATATTTATTTGATGCTTTTCATAATTTATTACCAAATATGTAATCGGCTTTATATGATCTAATCACAAGCGCGCCCAAATTTATATTTTGATTTTCTTTCTTGTATATACTGCTATAAAAAATCGAATCTTTTGTTCCACGTTTAAATGTTATGTCAGTGCGACAAGGACCTCTTGACCCGTGCATGACATTGACAGTGGTGTGTTGGTATGAACTGAGGGTTACCATTAAGACATTTTTTCTACTTCCAAGGAGATATTTCAGCAGGTGCGTCCACACGATTAAAAAAAAGAACTTGGGTAAATTTCATAGCAAACGGCATCTGTGCGACTGTCATGAAGTGATATTTCAGTTGATGACAGCATTAGATCCGATTTTGGCCGCCGGCCAGTAGCTCCTAGTGGGACTGTAAAATGTTTTTTAAAATTTGTTCAAGTAACCTGCCTTCTTATAAAAATCTGTTAAATATGTTCTTTTGTATTGTTCCACTTTTAAATTTTACTTAAAGTTGCCAGGATTTAATTATGACAGCAGCGTTGAAATCGTCTAAATTAAGATTTTAAATTACATTTTGTGTGACTCGATTGAAGTAACAGTTTGAAAAAGTCGTTCTACCCTATGCGGGCGTGCAGGGGAGCTAGTTAGGGTCATTAGAGCCGGAGTGACAACGGTTTGCCTCCTGTGAAATGGCTAATTGCTTTTCCCCCCTAATTGTCGCGATGTTATTATACCAAGCTGCACGTGGAGTACTCATAAGTATACATAATTTTCCCTGGAAGGATTTATTTACTTATTGTTGTTTATTAGTATTATTTTGGGCCTGTTTGAATTATTTGTGTTCTATAAGCATTTGTTTGATTAAGGTTTTTGGTTGTGATTAAAAAGATATGATAGAATTGTATTGAAATAGTATGTATTATCTGTGTGTGTGTGCGCAACATCTTCTCATCCAAAATACCTCAGTGCCTAAAGACTAAAGTTTTTAGTCAATGTGTGTTACCAGTGATGATGTATGGATCAGAGACGTGGTCTCTTACTATAAGTCTCAAAAAAAAGCTCAGAGTTGCTCAGCGAGCTATGGAGAGAGCTATGCTCGGCGTTTCTCTACGTGATCGAATCAGGAATGAGGAGATTCGTAGAAGAACCAAGGTCACCGACATAGCCCTTAAGATTAGCAAGCTGAAGTGGCAATGGGCGGGCCACATAGCGCGAAGATCGGACGGGCGTTGGGGCAGAAAGATTCTAGAGAGGAGACCACGTATTGGCAAGCGCAGCGTGGGACGACCACCTGCCAGATGGACCGACGATCTTGTGAAAATCGCAGGAAGTCGTTGGATGCAGGTGGCATCGGACCGGTTACGCTGGAAAGCGATTGGGGAGGCCTATGTTCAGCAGTGGACAAGTATAGGCTGAGATGATGATGATGATGATGATGATGATCTGTGATTAACGCGGAATACAATGAATATGAATGATGCGATAATAATTGGATACTGCAACACAACTGTCACAGTCCACCAATTTAAATATAACATCTGATGCAAATAGGCAAAAGCGTGTTAAGAACTTTTAATTAGGTTGTCATATGAATTTCAACTTTGGGGAAAACTTTACAAAGTTCAATTTTCAAGAAAATATTTTGTTTTTAATGTCTTAATTTATAATTACGTCGAATCAGTCGTAAGTACTTTAAAAGTATTATTAGTTATTAAAAAAAACCTTCTTAACCTAAAGCCGATTTCCTCTAACCCACAAACCTGCACCACAAAATATTTCTAAAGCACTAATTTTTATATCGCCAAGTTTACGAATAACAGGCGAGCAGCTGCATCAGAATTATTCCATTCAAACGAATTTAATTAGAGCCGATGCCGTCGCTTTCTGATTGGACATTCTTATGTCCGCTGTGTACCGCAGCCAATCACTGCACTACCCATTTTACGGTGCCATAGCCGAACTAACATTAGCTCTAAAGTTGTTTGCTGCAGTTACCTGCTCATTGATTTGCGGATTTCGCAGCGCAAAGAAGTGGCTTAGAACTTGGATCATTTATTAGAATCGCATTACTAAAACCGGGAAAAGCTCTCGCATAGTTAGTAGTTAGCGCTTCAAAATTCAGACATGAACTCGGACAACTTAACTACAAAACTATGTACGTACGTCCGAGGATAGTTTTGAATAGTTTTGCCAGGTGTAATTTTTAGGGAGATGCTTCGTGAATTTGTAACATCTTGGTTAGACAGGCGTTGGTTATTCTGAATTCTTGGTTTGGATTAGCGGTCTAAAGCCTCCAAACTTGGTATGAGGACTGTAGTAAAGTAGCGATGGGGGATTGTTACAAAAAAAAACTCGCGAATGAATGGACAATTGTAGTTACACACATTCGATTCTCGATTCATTCGTCCTTACAAAAACGCGTGGCTGAAGCCGCTGCCCTACACCGCGGCCTCCCACTCGTCAGTGGGCCCTGCCCGCCCCCGAAGCGCGCGCCGGCGATCCCGCCGGCGGCGGCTTGTCCCCCTCCGCCCACTAACGTCAGTCAGGACATCAACCTGATAAACAAGTATAATTCATAAAAATACTTAAAAATATTTCCAATACAACCGAAGCCTTTTATCGGCATGACCTTCATCGACAGAAATTACTGAACTCCTAAAAATTATTTCTAACTATCCAAACTGTCCCTCGTGTCGATTGTACCCTGCGCGTTGGCAACGCACTGCGGATTTTCATTCGTTCGTCGATTGTTATTCGATTGCATTTTTGTGAGGACGAATGAATCGAGAATAGAATGTGTGTAACTACAATTGTCCATTCATTCGATAGTTTTTTTGTAACAATCACCCATCGCTACTTTACTACAGTCCTCATACCAAGTTTGGAGGCTTTAGTCCGCTAATCCAAACCAAGAATTCAGAATAACCAACGCCTGTCTAACCAAGATGTTACAAATTCTCGAAGCATCTCCCTAGAAATTACACCTGGCAAAACTATTCAAAACTATCCTCGGACGTACGTACATAGTTTTGTAGTTAAGTTGTCCGAGTTCATGTCTGAATTTTGAAGCGCTAACTACTAACTATGCGAGAGCTTTTCCCGGTTTTAGTAATGCGATTCTAATAAATGATCCAAGTTCTAAGCCACTTGTTTGCGCTGCGAAATCCGCAAATCAATGAGCAGGTAACTGCAGCAAACAACTTTAGAGCTAATGTTAGTTCGGCTATGGCACCGTAAAATGGGTAGTGCAGTGATTGGCTGCGGTACACAGCGGACATAAGAATGTCCAATCAGAAAGCGACGGCATCGGCTCTAATTAAATTCGTTTGAATGGAAAAATTCTGATGCAGCTGCTCGCCTGTTATTCGTAAACTTAGCGATATAAAAATTAGTGCTTTAGCTTAGTAAATATAGTCAATTACTACACCGGTTTCGAGTTATACATAAATTGGACAATGAAAAATCTAACTTGATGGAATTATTATCCAATTAAAGAACTGTATGAATGTGTACACGTTTATGTTCACAATTAAAAGGGTGACAGGGGAACATTGGAACTGTTTGAGATTTTTATTATTTTTAAAATAAATGTTGGATTAAAAACATCGTATAGATTAATTAATTAATTTATTTATTTATTTCAGATATACATCCATATTATAACATTAATTACCTATTATTATTTAATTAAAATTTTGATAATAAAAATACAGATACAAATATATATATATATATATATTATTTATATTACCTGTCCCATTCCAACATACATCCACTTGTTTTGAATGGGACAGTCCAGACGATCAGCAATCATCTGCAAGATGCCGTTGCGATTGCTTTTCACTCGCTGTCGTAGGGATACAACTTTCTTGCGAATAATCGCATGAAAGCCGTCCGTGTGCGCCTCAGCAAACATCTTAGATTCGCTGCAAAAGCGAGGCAGCCGCAACAGCACCCTAAAGATGTCATTGTATTGGACACGTAGATCACTGGCAGCCCGGCGGGTATAGTTTATCCAGAGGCTGCTCGAATAAAATGACTGACAATATGCCTTGAACAGGGTGATCTTTACATCCTTCGAGCAGCGAGCAAACCGGCGAGCGATCATATTTCCCCGGACCGCCAGTGCTCTACGTTCCCTCTCTATGTCAGTGTCATCTTTCAAATCCTCAGTAACAATGTGCCCCAAATATTTGAAGCTGCTAACCACACGCAGAGACTCGCCATTAAGCATAATGGGCGGAACATGGATGGGTACAGTATTCCCGCTACTAAATATAAGAACTTCACTCTTCTTGGAGTTATACCTCAGTCCATGCTCAGCCGCATACGCCTCACATATCCTCACCAGCTTGCGTATTGACCCCACCGACGGCCCCAGCAGCACCATATCATCTGCGTAACTGATATTATTCACGCTTACTCCATCTATGATGCATCCCGTATGAGTGTTGCTGAGTTCGCTGATGAGGTCGTTTACATACAGGTTGAACAGCAAAGGAGAGGAGATTCCACCCTGCCTTACTCCACATTCCATGCCGTACTCATCAGATAGATTTCCCCCCCATCTAACCTGATTCCTTTGGCAACTGTACCAGCACTTCAACATGGCAGTGACTTCCACCGGCACACCCGCCACCCGTACCCTGTCCCAAAGCCTTCCATACACCACTGTATCAAAGGCCCTGGAAAGATCAAGAAAGCAGGCATACACCGGTGTCTTTCTGTCAGTGTAGTACCTGACAGCCTGCTTGAGACACACTATTGCACTTTCTGTTGAAAGTCCAGGCTTAAAACCAAACTGTGCGTCGTGAAGCTCAACGTACTGCAGCAATATATCGTTAAGCAAGCTGTCAAGTACCTTAGCGATTACGGTCGCCAAAGATATTGGCCTGTAATTATTTTTATTCGATGCGTCTCCAGCTTTACACTTGATAATTGGAACTACGATCGTTTTAGTCATTTTGACCGGTAAATTGCCATGACACAAACACAAGTTGAAAAACATGGAGAGCACGCGTGGCAAATGAAACCCGGCATATTTGAGATGCTCTATGCTGAGACTGTCATGTCCAGGTGATTTTCCTCTGTGCATACCACAGATGATTTTCCGTACTTTATTCGTAGTAAAGCTTACAGTTCGTTCTGAACCGCCAGCCTCACCACAGAGCAATTCGCATCCAGTTTGACCAGCTCCTGGTATTACCCTAAAGTGATCTTTAAAAAGGTTAGCAATCATTTTATGATCAGTTACCCCATCGACACTCACAGGGAGGCCAGGCTTTACATTCATTTTGTTTGTGTTGTCCAAAAGTGTTTAAAGTCTGGCGGAGTGATGTGCGGCAAGAATATCCATTCTGATCTGGTCTTGTTGATCTTTACACCATTTTAGTCGGTTTTTAAATGATTTCCTACTCTCACACATCTCTTCATACGTGTGACCGTAATTCGGTTTGCCAGCATTAATCCAGGCCAAAAACTTAAGCCTGGCCTCTCTGTGGAATGCTGCTACGTGCTTATTCCACCCAGCAATGCAAACTCCTCTCCTACGCACCCCTATACGTTTACATGTATATGACGCGGCCTCTGACAGAATAGTAACAACTTCGGAGTACATATAAGCCAAGATACGTCTGTGTCTATCATTAGAGCACATTCTGTCACAACACTGAGAGAGCTCAGCTGGAAAGTCAACTTCCCTTAGTCGAGAATGGCATAATTGATGGTAAGCCTCAACCTGTTCAGCGGTTCGCTCTCCCCAAACTACCTTATTTAACAATGATGCCTGGTTTGTACAATCCTTATGGTCCTTACCACTTAACTTACCCAGGTCACATTCAATAAAAAGTGGGAAATGGTCAGACCATACCGTATCAAGCTTCACCCATATGTGTTTAATAGACGATTCTGAAGCCCTAGTGACCACGCAATGGTCTAACCATCTCGCACATCCATGTACATCACTAATATAAGTGAACGTGCCAGACTCAAGGCCTAGCACATCAAAACGAGCACTAGGATGGGCGTTAAAATCGCCTAGCATGTAAATAGCATCCGAATCAGCATTTTCATCCACTATAGAACTTAATTTACCTAAGCACTGCGTAAACTCCATCAGATTATCTCTATCATTCCTATCTGTTGGCATGTGAACACTAAATATTATCACACATTTATCGTCTAGCGTAACTTTTATGCCCACTAACCGCACATCATTGCGCTCAATGATAGATACCGACTGGAAGTCGCTTTTTCTCCATAGTAAGGCTACCCCCCCATAGGGTCTGCCTCGTAGCACTCCCACCGATGTATCCACAGCTGAAGTCCCAATGCACGCGAAGTCGTCATCTACCGTGTTTAACATTGATAAATCGTGTGGCAGCAAGCAATGCTCCTGCAGCGCAACTACACTAGCTTGCTTGCATAGTCCTCTTATATCACTGAGTGAACTTTTAAACGACCTACAGTTAAATGTCCCCTCCCTCCCGGACCACGATAGTGACTAGACGTGTGCATGTTACAATCAAAATATCATATAATTTCGCAAAATATTAATAAGAAAATAATTTAGTGAAGTACCAGGCGCTCATAAAGTAACAAGAAACGCAGATCAGTTGTGCAAAGGAGATAGCATCAGTTGAAACGCAGATAACCGGTAAGCTACGTCGCAATTACTCCATAGAAGACTGTCATCCAAAGCTATCATCTAAAAATATACCACTGCGATCTACCGTCATAGGTACGTCATAAGGTATTGTCAACAAGTTGTCAACTGTCACTAGACGCCACTTGTTTGACATCTGTCATCGTTCCTGCTTGCCATAGGAAAAAAATCAGTACAAGTAGTAGGAATCAATTGTCTATTGCCTCAGGGAATAGACACTGCAGTTGGTCTACTAGAGCAACGAACCGTGAGTAAAATACATCGACCACCAGTTTTTTTACACATCTACACTTTAACGGAAATTATTAGGAAATGTCGCTGCAACGCCCTTTACCTTCGGAATCGCCTTTGATGGCTCCTGAACTCAGTAAAATAACTGAACAAACAAATCCTCCATCTGGTATAACCCAAAGACCTCAAAAGCGGAGACAGGGAGATGATATGGAGTATTTTATGACAAAAATGGAATCTATGTTCAAATCATGGGCCGAAACTCAAGAACTTAAATATCAACTGATTCTTGATTCCGTCGAGGCGATTAAGGAACAAAATAGGGAAATGAAAGCTTGCATAGACCTAATTTCCAGTAACTATGACGACATTAAGCTAAAAATTGAAAAGATGGAAAAGGAAAAAAAGGCTGATTTGTTATATATTGAATCGCTTGAACAACGAGTAGAATATCTGGATAGATCCACCAAAAGCTCCTGTGTTGAATTGAGAAATATCCCTTTATCGAAAAACGAAAGTACTGCCAACCTATATTCTACAGTTTCGAACCTTTGTAAGACACTGGATGTCCCCTTGGTGCCGTCAGATATAAGGAACATTTATAGGGGCTACTCGAAAAATAATATTTTAAAAAGACCAATTATCATAGATTTTTTTTCTATTATGCTAAAGAACAAAATAATCTCCTCCTTTAAATTATACAATAAAGAAAATAGCACTAATAAGTTAAGTACTTCTAAAATTCAAATTGATGGGCCCTCAACAATTATATATCTATCAGACTATCTAACACCGAAAATGAAAAGACTTCATTTCCTTGCAAGGGATTTTGCTTCTACCCAAGGGTTCAAGTACTGTTGGTCGACACCAGCGGCCATATATTTACGGAAAAAGGAAGGAGATCTGTCGATTAGACTGAAGGATGAAGAAGATTTATCTAAATTAAAATTGCAAATGTGACTAAGGATAGTTTATCACCTTGAAACCATCTCATTGTGCGTCTTTGAAATAGGTCGAGTAATAGCAAAAATATTATACTTTCATAAAAAAATCGATTTAATTTGTAATTGCATGTTGATTAGCTTAAGTTATAACACATACACTACAATCCGTACACACACATTAACCATCACACACACCTCCAAAAGCCAACAAATAATACTTTTTTATGTACTGATTCAATGGCTAAAACTAAGAGTAATTAGCGACTCAATAACGCATAGTTTAAATAGTAAAATAATACGACTTCTCTGCCTTCAATATTATACTGCAATTTTACCTCGTCACTATTATTTACTCAAATTTTAAAATTCTCGGATGTTAACGTTTTAATTAACCAATTGGATAATTACGACGCAAGTGAATCACATGTTTGTGAACCGGAGCAATGTAGAAACATTATCAAAAACCCTAAATCTTACGTGAAAATTCTACACCAAAATATTCGTAGTATTAATAAAAATTATAATAACTTATGCATCTTACTTAAACGGTTAAAAATAAACTGTGACGTTATCGTTTTAACGGAATGCTGGCTATCTTGTGTAGCTAATTTACCCACTTTAGATGGCTACTACACTTATAGCAGTTCGAAACATCACAATCAAAATGACGGAGTGATTCTATTCATACACGAATCTTTAAATCACAAAATCGAAGAACCTATTCTTATGGATGCGAATTGCCTTGTTATTAAAAAAAGTAATGATACAGTAATTATATCAATATATAGACCCCCCTGCTACAGAAATATTGATAATTTTTTAAATTCTTTGAATGACGTTTTAACTGAGTTATCTTCTTTCAGAAATATTTTCATAATTGGTGACATTAACCTCAATATCTTAGAATCAAACAGTTACACATCACGTTACCTCGAATTATTATCTTTTCATGGACTGATCCCTGCTTATGACACTAGAACCAGAGGTACAAGTTGTATTGATCACGTGATTTTAAAGACAAATCTACCGTCACTTTCACTAATACTTAATTCGGCTATAACAGATCATGAAGCTATCTTTTTTTGCCTTAAAACAAATAGAATTAATATAATAAATAACAAAACAATTGATAAAATTAATTATGACAATATTATTCTTGAATGTAAAAATACTGACTTCAACAAACTTTTACTTGACCGAGACCCAAACGTAGCTACTAATATTTATTTAGAATATTTACGAAATTTATTAACTAGTAATACAATAAAAGTAACTATACCACGTGATAAAGTAACACTAAAACCATGGATTACAGTTGGCTTACTAAGATGCATAAGAAATAGGGATCGAATGCATCAAAGATTAAAATTCGAGCCAAATAATCTTATACTTATCACAACGTATAAAAGATACAGAAATTTTTGTAACTCAATACTGAAACAGTGTAAAATAAACTACGAGAAACATGAATTACAACTGGCAAGGAATGACAATAGGAAGCTTTGGCATAGTATCAAAAATATTACCAACTCGCATAAATCTAAACAATCAAATCTTGAATTGTTAACAGTGAAGGAAACGCCAACTGATTCTATCAATGCGGTAAATGAGTTTTTCGTGAACATTGGTGCAAATTTAGCAAATAAAATACCCCCTATACCGGTTACACCCGACATAAGAACTGAAAGTAACTCGACCCCGTCTTTTGTTCTTTTAGACACGGATTGCGAAGAGGTGTGGAACATCATTGAAAGTCTTAAGTCAAGTAGCTGTACCGGATGGGATGGCATCAGTTGCAAATTGCTAAAACTGCTCAAAGAGTATATAGTTCCACCGTTAACAAGTCTTTTTAACAGTTGCTTACAGCTCGGTGTATTTCCTAATGCTCTCAAACAGTCAATAGTGGTACCCATTCACAAGGGTGGGGAGAGAGACTGTATCAACAATTATCGCCCAATATCTATCCTACCTTCTTTATCGAAGGTCTTGGAGAAGATTATAAATAAGAGGCTTGTCAATTTTTTAGAAACCAAGAATTTAATAACTGATGCCCAATACGGCTTTAGGCAGAATAGATCAACAGAAGATGCCGTACACTCTTTTACAGAATTTATCGCGACTAAGTTGGAAAATAAAAGCAAATGTCTAACAATCTTCCTAGATCTTGCCAAAGCGTTTGACACAGTCTTTCTTCCCAAGCTACTGTCGAAGCTAGAGGGAATGGGTATCAGGGATGCACAACTGCAGTTATTTAGAAGCTATCTTTCACGTCGCACACAGCGGGTAAGAATAGGTGACAAATTAAGCGACGAGGGCTCTGTTAACTTTGGGGTCCCACAAGGTAGTATCCTGGGACCTTCTCTATTTCTGTGCTATATCAATGATTTATGCAAACTAAAACTACAGAATTGCAACATTATTTCTTATGCTGATGACACAACTCTCACCTTCTATGGGGACTCATGGTCTAGCGTATTTAAACATGCCCAAGCAGGCCTCAATAGAGTGTGCCATTGGCTAGCCACTAACTCCCTAACTCTAAACCCATGTAAAACTCATTTTATAACATTCTCACTACGAAATTCTGACTTCCCTCTACAAGAAATTATAGCACATTATTGTAATCAATCGGCTGGCTCAAGCTGTAACTGCCCACAAATTAAAAAAACTAAATTCATAAAATATCTAGGGGTAACCATTGACGAAAACCTTAGCTTTACGGAACACATTTGTAATGTCGCCAAGAGAGTCCGTAAATTAGCATATATCTCTAAACAGCTCAAAGATGTAGCGGACCCTAAAGTTATGAGAACTGTATATTTGGCACTCTGTCAATCTGTTCTTGCCTACTGTATCTCTTCCTGGGGTGGGGCAGCTAAGAGTCACCTTATTGAATTAGAGCGGGCTCAAAGACTTATTCTGAAAATAATTCTTTCCAAACAAAGACTTTTCCCAACGTTGGAATTATATAAACTAGCAGAAGTATTATCAGTCAGGCAACTGTATATTCTTGCAATTGTTCTGAAACAACACAAGCTCCTACATTTTAACCCAAAACACCCAGCGTTAACTAGACGTCGTAACTATCAAATATGTCCAACAAAACCGGCAAGAACCGCTTTTAGCGATAAATTCTTCTTTTTTCAAGGCGCACGTTTATACAATCTTGCTAATAAATTGCTTGCAGTATATCCCAACTCAAAACAAGAATGCAGGAGAAAGGTCGTACATTGGCTTCTCACGCTTGATTACGAAGACACAGAAAAACTGTTAAACAGACATAGAGACATTTAACACACCTGTACGCACAAACAAACAGGCACACACAGGCACAGGCACACACAGGCACACGCACACACGCACACACACATACACACCACACACATTATTGCATCTAGCACACTCCCTGTTACGCAACTTGTAACTTACAATGGCAATGATTCTTTTTTCTGGGATAAGGAGGCCAGGAGACCCGTAACACAAGTTTTACTTAGTATGGGCTCCTGTCTCCCTACCAATATTTCAATGTAAAATTTAGTATGATGCATGTAACTTGTGGGAGAAAATAAATGATTTTTATTATTATTATTATTATTAAATGAGACTAACCTCTTATAGGGTGTACTATCCATATAGTTAGTTTGAAGATCGCCTTTCATCACCACTTATGTGTGTGGCCTGGTTATTACTAACCTTGTTTACAAATCGCCTAAACGAAATCCCAACAGGCCAGAAGTTATCATTAAGAAAAGTTGGCAGCGTGCTTTTGCTCACAAATAATTTAAAGGCGTTATAGCTGCGCTGTCGCTTCATTTTTATTTTAATTGGTGATACTTTTTCTTGAGTGTTGGCCAGAATATACTCTGCAATATCATTCTCAGTGACATCTTTATGCACGTTAGTGATAAAAAGCGGTATTTTCACGTTAGCAGCCTTAAATTTACTATTTTCGTCCAGACATGCCTTGCCTTTATTCATAATTAATTTATTTCTCAAACGCTTTTTTTGTACAGTCTTCCACTCTTCATCTTGTTCCGGCACATACCATAAGCCTTTCTTACTTCCAATATCTGCATATGTAGGTCTCATAATAGGCATTTTTATCTGCATATCATGCTCTTTTTCATGCATCCTAGGTGACCTAGTGCACTGACTGCTGCTACTTATGGCAATGTTTACATTTTTAGTTCTATTCACCGCATTGTTACATTGTAAGTTCTCTGTCGCACCTTCATGCCGACATACGCTTGATTTATTTAAGGGCGACGTCACCAACTCACACGCCATGGTGACACCGCCAACAGCGGAGACAGCGCTGCATGCGCCAGCGGGCGTCTTATCATTACAAACAGAGGGAGCGATGCCACCGACCTCGCAAACTTCGTCGTTGCAAACCGGTCGCTCAGTAAACGCACTCGTAGTGGGGGTTGGGTCATTTACTTGAATCAGCTGTGAGGTAGGATCGCTTGCTAAGTTATGCATTGAACCAATCGCCATCGGTCCACTGTTTAGCACATTTGCACAGCGCGAGCGTGTGTTTACAAGATTTAATCTATTGCGTTTATTCTGAATAGGAGAATTTATTAAGGAATCGTGTTTATATGAGTGAAGCTTTGCCTCTAAGGCATGCAGTTGTTCATTTGTGACATATGTGCTCTTAATATTCTCAACTTGTGTCTTTAATAGAAGTATATCTTTCAATAACGAAGAAACATCACAATGATCAAAAGTCAAAGGGGGTAGTTTGTGCAGTTCTTTCGCTACAAATATTGGAATTGTATCTGGATCTAAGCTTTTAAGTACTGCTATAATATCTTCAAGATCCCTCTGTATTTTACCTTGACTTTTGTTTCTCCTCCTTATCTTCCTAATGTCCGTAGAGACAGCATCAAACAGTAAATTTTTCGATTTCTCCACCTCAGTCACTTCAAATCATGATACACAAATTCGCATCAAACTTTCCTGATCCATCACATCAATTTTATTGGCTATAAAAGCCAACATTTCATCAATAACCACATTACAACTTGCACATTTAACAGTGTTTGTTGTCATATTTACAAAAACTATGGCGACGTGTATGCACAGTTACGCGTTTACCCACGAACTGAGAGATGCAGATTAAAAAATGCAAAGATAGGATACCAAAAATCTGTAATTAGGCTACAAGATGGCACCACCTTGTCTTTATACCCAACGTAGTTATTACATAACGGCAATCTAATTCATATTGCGTATTCGTGCCAAATAAATAAATCTTTAGAACATAATTGCAGTAATTTTTGCAAAATACACTAAATTTTGTGAGAACTTGTAAGAAAGTAAAACTTAATATCTTTAAGTTTCGATAAATTTAAACTTTAGTTACACTTGGTAAATGTAAAGTAACGTTTACAAAAATGGTTGCGTTTGTCCCTTATATTTGTAAAATTAGTATATTATTATCTATAATTAGCACTTATTAATTGAAATTTCAATTCGTAGTATTCACCATTTGATCTGATTCTTAAATACAGAACCCTATGTAGACTACAACTAGACTAGAATTAAAATTAACCTGGTAAGAGAACCCGTCGCAATTGTAGGTACGATCATTTTATATTGCAAAAGCCTGTTCGATTGTCATTTAGTTCATAATTATTATAGCCAGAAACACGCCAAAAAACTAAGCTGTAGTATATATAGTCAATTTCACATTCCTCTTTCCCATTTTTTAAGACGAGACCAGCAATACCTTTAGCTGATGTTATTCAATTTAGTTTTTGATCAACAGATTTCTTGACTTCAACTATTTGTTCTAAGATTTTAATAGGGAATTAAAAAAGTTAATAAGGAGATATAGAAACAATTACAATATCCTTATTCGTTGAGAAAATTATTTTCCTATTCTCAGTAACCCCGCCTCCCTCTCTGGCTCCCTGAATTCATATACGAGTATATTAATAATATAAGGTAATAATGCTTATAACAAAATTCTTTTGTGAGAAATCCTTTTTATCCAATAAATATAAAAACTGTATAAATCCAATCTTTTGTCGAATAAATATTGGGAATTTGTTGTTAAAACGATATTTTCATCATGATAGATGCTACCTACACAAACCTGTTTCGACGAATTCAATTAAGCCGATAAAAGATAAAACACGAACTCTTAAAGCGATTCGGAAAACCAACTTCTTACAGAACTTGGCGAGTGTAGATTAGGTTGAGTCACGAAAGTTAAACATTGACCTAATAATTTTATCGCAAGAAATTGAAGTATAACGGCAACATTAAGTACAATCGTATAAGGAAGTTTTGGCCAGCGGACAAATTTGGAACTAACGCTGTCATCGAACGAAATGTCACTTAATGAGAGTTGCAGAGTTGCCGTTTGCTATGAAATTTACCCAAGTTCTATTTTTAATTAGTAACCGTACAGACCTACTCGTTGAAATATCTCCTTGGAAGTAAGGAAAATTTTACTAAATGTTAACCCTAATTTCACACCAACGGCCCGTGAATGTCATCCGTGAGCCAAAAGATCCTTGTCACACTACACATAGGTAAAACTAGATATAGCACAACTCAGTATTGTTTTATGATATGGAGTAGAATAGGGAACAAATTTATAAGTTTCTTAATACGTATATTTATTTGATCAAATTTTTTTATATGTTCCTCCTACATGTTATAAATAAGTTTTATAATAATAACATTAGTTATGAGAATCTTTTTTTATAAATATGAAATAATGTGTATAATTAGTATTTTATAAGCCGTGTGTGTGTGTATTATAAAAAACATAATAATAAGAATACTTTATTACCAAAATACCTTAAAAATAAAACGTTCTAACGTGGTCCCCGCACTAAGCACAGCTTGTATTGCGGGATACCCAGAAATACATTTATCTATCACAGTTTAGTTTTCAAATCTATTTGGTACATAAGAAACTGTTTTGGGAACTATATATCCGGCCGTTTCTAAGAGAATTAGTGTGCTGCATAGTGTAAACGAGTGCGTTTATGTGCGTTTGTGTGCGTGTGTGTGTGTGTACAACCACACTAAACAACCTGCTTTTTCATCAATTACTATCAAAAAAAATATCAACAAAATCTGTAATAGAATAAAAAAGGAATAAATGACGTCTGTAAATAAGCTGAAAACATATTGACGGTATGAATAAATAGGGATTTTCTTTAATGAAATCGGCACGAAAGACCTCAGACAGGTGTCAGTAACAGTACACCCGCGTACAGTTCTTATAAAATTAGAACGTACGAGTATATAGGGTGGGTTTTTGAGACGGGGCAGTAAGGGCAGCTACCTCAACCATTGTAGCTACAGTAAAACGGTCTTAGGAGACTATCCTTAACTTATTGCGACATTTTAATCAGCAGTTTTTTAAAAAAAAAACTTTTCAAATTTTTGTAGTAATCGCCATGGCAAATTACCTTTTTTTACCAATCGATCTCGTTTCTTATAAGGATCTAAAATGTCTATTGGACTAACTGAACCTCAGGAGCACTAAAAAGTCAGAACTGGCAAAAAACGATTTCCTACAAAATGAATGGGAAAAGTATTTTACGTTTCTAACTTTCCTACAACTCCATCACCAGTCGCTCCAATAGAGGTTTTGATCCTTATTAGAAACAGGATCAATTGGCATCAAAAGAGTTTTTATATAAATTGCCCATTTTTTTGCCGACTGTAAATTTTTTTTCGAAATCCGTAAATGCAGATCAAAATATCGCAAAAATTTAAGGATAGTCTCCTAAGACCGCTTTCCTGTAGCTACAACGGTTGAGGTAGCTGCCCTTATTGCCCCGCCTCAAAAATCCACCCTGAATAATAGCTCATAATCATAACAGATATGCAGCCTGGTGTAAGTGAGGACGGGGCCATTATAATAATGTATCAATGTCTGTATCTACATATCTAAGTTTTATAACTTTATGAAGGCACTGTGTTTGTTCATAACCTATCATCTACAGCCTATTCTACAAGGATATCGCGTGAAGATATATACAGAATATAGACCATCGTCGGCCAAAAAATATACACTGCAGAACAAAAGTCTCCCCCAAAGATCTCCACGACGATCGGCTTCATGCTGTACCAACACTGATGGCGTTGGGGCAGAACAGTTCTCGAGTAATGACAACATACCAGAAAACTTGTAGTGAGCGGACCACCAACAAAGTTGAGCGATGGCCTGGTGAAGGTTAGAGATAAAAGCTGAGTGAGTTACGGGGGAACCTAACCGTAACTCCCAAAAATAGGCTCTATTTACAGAAGATTGTAGATGAATCTACTGCGTATATGAGTAAGAAATAAATATAAAAGTGAAAATGACAAGGTCGTGAATTTTATGTGTCGAGTAGATTTTTATTTTACGTATTCAATTTTACAAAATAATAGACGCGTTCATTATCACGTTTTAATTACCAACAGACAATGTTGAGGGGTCAACAACCAATGAGGGGTCTCCTTTGTGATGCTCTAGAAGTGATATCGTTCTAATTAGCAGTGTCTGCTGGTAAAATATTTAATAGGAATCTGCGCTATGTAAAGTTACTTGTGCAGGTTTCACGTACCGCTTCTGACACTGTTATAAATGCAATTAGAATAAAAAGTTTGGACATTAAAATCACAACAGAAAACAGCCATTCCAGTGATATTAACAGTAGAAAAAGCGAATAGCTCGATGCCATTTTTATTGCTTCAGGACTAAAGATTTAACGAGAAAACGGTTTAAGTTTTGTTTTAAAAGTTTGCGGTTAGCTGCGCTGTTTTTTGTTGTGAAAAGTGTATGGTTATGACGATGTATTCATATTTATTTGTAAAATTGCTGTGGGAAAATGAGAGTTTGGTATGCGAGAAAGAAAATGGTTGTAAGATGAAAACGGTTCAAATGTGAGGTTTCGGAAAATTATAGAATAAAGAGAATAATAGAGTTAAAATTGTAGACTGTTGAGTTCCATTTTGGAGGAAGAGGCGTCTAAAAGCATACGTACACAAATTATTAGCAATATACGCTTTCTTTTAAATCCGCAGAAGTTATGTTGTTATGATTCTACGTATTTAATCGTATGCTGATAGATGTCCACTTTAGGGTATAGGCATCCTCCAAAGGTCCTCCTACTGCCATCCAGGGAATTATTAACGCCAATGATCGCCAATTTTGGTTAAAAATCTCCCTTGTCTGGTGACCACGGGAAAAAGTGTGCCCAAGGACCCAAACGCAGGTTTTTTTTTCAAATAATTTAGATATCATTGATTCAAATAAAAATGCCATCTATACAAGTTATACAGCATATATTAACTTTTTTCCATGTGTTTTTTATACATATGCAATCTATCATCAAAAATAACATTTGCAATTTGTATTTAAGCTAGAGTTTTTTAAAAGTATTATTTTGTAAAATTGAATACGTAAAATGAAAATCTACTCGACACATAAAATTCACGACCTTGTCATTTTCACTTTTATATTTATTTCTTACTCATATACGCAGTAGATTCATCTACAATCTTCTGTAAATAGAGCCTATTTTTGGGAGTTACGGTTAGGTTCCCCCGTAACTCACTCACCTTTTATCTCTAACCTTCACCAGGCCATCGCTCAACTTTGTTGGTGGTCCGCTCACTACAAGTCTTCTGGTATGTTGGCATTACTCGAGAACTGTTCTGCCCCAATGCCATCAGTGTCGGTACAGCATGAAGCCGATCGTCGTGGAGATCTTTGGGGGAGACTTTTGTTCTGCAGTGTATATTTTTTGGCCGACGATGGTCTATATTCTGTATATATCTTCACGCGATATCCTTGTAGATTAGGCTGTAGATGATAGGTTATGAACAAACACAGTGCCTTCATAAAGTTATAAAACTTATATATGTAGATACAGACATTGATACATTATTATAATGACCCCGTCCTCACTTACACCAGGCTGCATATCTGTTATGATTATGAGCTATTATTCAGGGTGGATTTTTGAGGCGGGGCAATAAGGGCAGCTACCTCAACCGTTGTAGCTACAGGAAAGCGGTCTTAGGAGACTATCCTTAAATTTTTGCGATATTTTGATCTGCATTTACGGATTTCGAAAAGAAATTTACAGTCGGCAAAAAAATGGGCAATTTATATAAAAACTCTTTTGATGCCAATTGATCCTGTTTCTAATAAGGATCAAAACCTCTATTGGAGCGACTGGTGATGGAGTTGTAGGAAAGTTAGAAACGTAAAAAACTTTTCCCATTCATTTTGTAGGAAATCGTTTTTTTGCCAGTTCTGACTTTTTAGTGCTCCTGAGGTTCAGTTAGTCCAATAGACACTTTTGATCCTTATAAGAAACGAGATCGATTGGTAAAAAAAAGGTAATTTGCCATGGCGATTACTACAAAAATTTAAGAAGTTTTTTTTTTAACTGCTGATTAAAATGTCGCAATAAGTTAAGGATAGTCTCCTAAGACCGTTTTACTGTAGCTACAATGGTTGAGGTAGCTGCCCTTACTGCCCCGTCTTAAAAATTTACCCTATATACTCGTACGTTCTAATTTTATAAGTACTGTACGCGGGTGTACTGTTACTGACACCTGCCTGAGGTCTTTCGTGCGGATTTCATTAAAGAAAATCCCTATTTATTCATACCGTCAATATGTTTTCGGCTTATTAACAGACGTCATTTATTCCTTTTTTATTCTATTACAGATTTTTTTGATATTTTTTTTTGATAGTAATTGATGAAAAAGCAGGTTGTTTAGTGTGGTTGTACACACACACACACGCACACAAACGCACATAAACGCACTCGTTTACACTATGCAGCACACTAATTCTCTTAGAAACGGCCGGATATATAGTTCCCAAAACAGTTTCTTATGTACCAAATAGATTTGAAAACTAAACTGTGATAGATAAATGTATTTCTGGGTATCCCGCAATACAAGCTGTGCTTAGTGCGGGGACCACGTTAGAACGTTTTATTTTTAAGGTATTTTGGTAATAAAGTATTCTTATTATTATGTTTTTTATAATACACACACACACGGCTTATAAAATACTAATTATACACATTATTTCATATTTATAAAAAAAGATTCTCATAACTAATGTTATTATTATAAAACTTATTTATAACATGTAGTAAGAACATATAAAAAATTTGATCAAATAAATTTACGTCTTAAAAAATAAAGAAACTTACAAAATTTGTTCCCTATTCTACTCCATATCATAAAACAATACTGAGTTGTGCTATATCTAGTTTTACCTATGTGTAGTGTGACAAGGATCTTTTGGCTCACGGATGACATTCACGGGCCGTTGGTGTGAAATTAGGGTTAACATTTAGTAAAATTTTCCTTACTTCCAAGGAGATATTTCAACGAGTAGGTCTGTACGGTTACTAATTAAAAAAAGAACTTGGGTAAATTTCATAGCAAACGGCAATTCTGCAACTCTCATTAAGTGACATTTCGTTCGATGACAGCGTTAGTTCCAAATTTGTCCGCTGGCCAAAACTTCCTTGTACGATTGTACTTAATGTTGCCGTTATACTTCAATTCCTTGCGATAAAATTATTAGGTCAATGTTTAACTTTCGTGACTCAACCTAATCTACACTCGCCAAGTTCTGTAAGAAGTTGGTTTTCCGAATCGCTTTAAGAGTTCGTGTTTGATCTTATATCGGCTTAATTGAATTCGTCGAAAAAGGTTTGTGTAGGTAGCATCTATCATGATGAAAATATCGTTTTAACAACAAATTCCCAATATTTATTCGACAAAAGATTGGATTTATACAGTTTTTATATTTATTGGATAAAAAGGTTTTCTCACAAAAGAATTTTGTTATAAGCATTATTACCTTATATTATTAATATACTCGTATATGAATTCAGGGAGCCAGAGAGGGAGGCGGGGTTACTGAGAATAGGAAAATAATTTTCTCAACGAATAAGGATATTGTAATTGTTTCTATATCTCCTTATTAACTTTTTTAATTCCCTATTAAAATCTTAGAACAAATAGTTGAAGTCAAGAAATCTGTTGATCAAAAACTAAATTGAATAATATCAGCTAAGGTATTGCTGGTCTCGTCTGAAAAAATGGGAAAGAGGAATGTGAAATTGACTATATTTACTACAGCTTAGTTTTTTGGCGTGTTTCCGGCTATAATAATTATGAACTAAATGACAATCGAACAGGCTTTTGCAATATAAAATGATCGTACCTACAATTGCGACGGATTCTCTTACAGGTTAATTTTAATTCTAGTCTAGTTGTAGTCTACATAGGGCTCTGTATTTAAGAATCAGATCAAATGGTGAATACTACGAATTGAAATTTCAATTAATAAGTGTTAATTATAGATAATAATATACTAATTTTATAAATATAAGGGATAAACGCAACCATTTTTGTAAACGTTACTTTACATTTACCAAGTGTAACTAAAGTTTAAATTTATCGAAACTTAAAGATATTAAGTTTTACTTTCTTACAAGTGTCTTATGGTTCTCACAAAATTTAGTGCATTTTGCAAAAATTACTGCAATTATGTTCTAAAGATTTATTTATTTGGCACGAATACGCAATATGAATTAGATTGCCGTTCTGTAACAACTACGTTGGGTATAAAGACAAGGTGGTGCCATCTTGTAGCCTAATTACAATTTTTTGGTATCCTATCTTTGCATTTTTTAATCTAGACGATGTTTTTAATCCAACATTTATTTTTAAAATAGTAAAAATCTCAAACAGTTCCAATGTTCCCCTGTCACCCTTTTAATTGGGAACATTAACGTGTACACATTCATACAGTTCTTTAATTGGATAATAATTCCATCAAGTTTTTCATTGTCCAATTTATGTATAACTCGAAACCGGTGTAGTAATTAATTAATATCTTCTATGAAGACCTATAAACTTGCAAATTTTATGAGGCTTAAAAGTTTCCTTTCGCCCCGATAGATGGCGCTCAGCGAAAAAACAGACTCACAATCACTTTGTTACAGAGAGTTGGATATATTTTATATACTGTATGTCAATTTAAAAGAGAGAAAAACAGAGTGCCAAACGGTTATTCAAGTTTTTGGAAACGTGCAAATTAGGCATGTCATTTCACTTATCCAGAAATCGATTTTAGGATCGATTCTAGTCGAACGCGAAAGAATCGCTTCTCGTTAAATTTCAGATCAAAATATCGATTGATAATTAATAGAGCTGTAAAAGTAACGAAAAATAGCGTACCCGTATGTATTCGTTACTTTAAATATCAGTACTCGTTACTATCGTATCGTTTTGTTACTCGTTACTTTTGATACGAGTACCTTATAACATTGAGCATCGTTTCGAGTCGTGTTGCGTATTGCGTACGGTATGACGTTGACGTCGTGTCGTTCGTACTTTGTAGAAAACATTCTTATACGTTACATACCTAGCTGCGCTACGTGATTTTTTAATTTTACCGTATTTTGAACCAGACTTGTGTATATGTAAATCTAAATTTAGATTGATTTAATAGGTAAATTGGTTAGAACTATAAGTAAACTGTAATTTAATTACCCCAAGGATCCGACGAAATACTACTGAATTTGCAATGGATTTACTGTTTTGAATATTTTGTCCGTGGGAATATGTAATATCACAATAACAACGCAATCCATCATGTATCGACTAATTAAAAAGAAACAAATAGGTATCAAAAATTATTTATTGACAATAAAATTAAAACAACATTCTAACGATTAAACAACATAAAATATTATTCTTTTTCTCATAATGAAATGGAACATATGAAAGAGAAACACATTTTAAACAAAACTAAAACAACATAAAAAGAAACATTTTTCTTATAATGAAATTAAACATCTTCAATAAAAACATATTTTAGGGTAGGAATCTCTGGTTCAAATTTAAAAATAAAATCTTTTCCATTCGCTTTGGTTGAATAGAACTGCGCTTCTCACTCAATATTTGGCCCGACTTTGAGAAAGTCCTTTCAGATGGTACCGAGGTAGCCATCACCAATAAATATTTTTCAGCCAAGTTTGAAAGTTCGGGGTATAGAATTGCCCGCGCTTGCCACCATTTCAAAGGACACTCATTCCGATGTATAATGCGTTCTTCTAGATATTGCCTTATGGTAATTGTGCTGTTACTAACTGTGGAGTTCGAATCAGACGCTGACGTTGCCAAAGCGTCAAAATCCTTCCATATTAAGTCGTTATCAGCGTCGGTGTCGCCAGTAGATATAGCTAACGTGGATTCGTTCTTGTTAGGCTCTATTGACTCCTTTTTATAAAAGTTTAACTGATTTTGAAGCTCAGTTTTCAATGCATCTTTGGCAGACTCATAACTTGATGCATCAAACCTAAATGCAAGCTTCTTAAAACGCGGGTCTAATAACGCTGCTTTAGGTAAAGCTGGGTGCCTGGAACAATTTTTGAATCTACTTTTGAATTCTGTTATTATTTTGCTTTCCAGTTTCTTTCCTGTGTCTGTTATAATATTTGTGCCTAAATTGTCAAAAATTCTAAAGATACTTTCTGTAGAAGCCAAGACCATTGAAACAGTCACTTTTTTTTCTGAAGACATTTCTTCAGTGAGCTGCTTGAATGGCTTCAGAATTTTTATTATTTCTGGCAGTGTCTGCCATTCGCCTTCCGAAAGATTATCTACTGGATTGTGTAGGATTCCAAGAGCCGCTTCCAAAGGTTCTTGAAGTGAACAAATCCTCTCAATCATGTCCAGGGTGCTGTTCCATCTGGTGACTACGTCTATTTTTAGCTTTAATGGTTTTTGATTAGGCCTCAGCTGCTCCTGCATCGTTATTAGTTTTTTGGTAGCTACTGGACTTTTGTAGAAATGTTCTACAATTGCTTTTATTTTTTTTATCAGGCCCTCGAGTCCACAGCCCTGGAGTCCTGCACACACGACTAAATTAAGAGTGTGAGCGTTACATGGCAAATGTTTATAATTCATTAACCGTATAGCCGCTTTCATGTTCGCTGCATTATCTGTAACGCAGACAAATGTTTTATTTTGTATCCTCCAATAGGAGAGCAACCTATACAGCTCATTTTTAATATATTCGGCCGTGTGTCGCTCATGACACTCCATAACATCCTAATAAAGCAGACTTCAACTCCCAATTTAATAAATAATGGGCTGTAACAGCTTGGTAAGAATTTGTTGCTCTTGAAGTCCAACCATCGGTGGTAATCGATATATATATTTTGCACTCTCCAATTCTTCTTTTAAACTTTTTTGGACTTCTACGTATTGAGCGTCCAATAAGGTATTGCTCAATATGTACCTTGAAGGCATTTAATAACCTGGTTCTAAGTAGTAAATGAGATCTTTAAAACCCATGTCTTCAACTATAGAGAAAGGCTGAAGGTCTTTAACAATCATTTAAAAAATTAAATCAATAATTTTTTTTCTCTTACTACACCTACAGGACGTTTGACAAAGGTACTTAACTTAGTCTGCTTCGAATTAGTTGCATTTGTTAAAGATATTGATTTGTTTACAGGATTAGTAGGTTCAGTACTTGATGATGAAGTTGATGGTATAGGAGCTTCCAGAACTGCTGCATCTGACACGGAGCATGGAATGATCGTTTCATAAGTTAATCTGTGTTTCTTTATGAGATGCTTTTTTAAATTTGTAGTAGAGACGCCTTTCGTTGAATACAACGAATTACAAAGATCACATTTTGCCCTATCGTCTTTAGCCTGCGTAAAAGAACTCCATAGCTTACTTCTTTTTTTATCCATTGTAGTAAATTAATCTGTAAAATAATAATATAAGTGTAAATATATTAAATATTAACAATAAATGCAGCCTTTATTAACTAAAAAACAATTAAATCTCATTAGACCGGCTTTACATAATATCTCTTTTTGAATAAGAAAAAAGAAACGTACATTTAGCATTATATTGAGTAAAAACAATCGGCAGTAGTATAAAATAAAACCTATTTTTATTTATTAAAAAATACTTACCTGGTTTCTGTTTAAATCTCAAACTTTGTCTCAACAATCCCTTTAATTAAAATAAGTAAACAGTAATCACGTAATCGTAATCAATCACATCGTTCAAACGTACGTTTTTAAAATCACCGAATAAGCGCGCGAATGCGTTTAACGCGCGATCAGCAAAACTTTTCAATTGGGTAATTGAATGATATTTATATACCTTAATTTCTGATATTTTATTGTTCTCTGTAAATATTCAGATTTTTTTTATTATTATTTTTGTTTAAAAATATATATTTAAACTACTAAATAAATAAATAATAGCTGATATTTAAACAAGTAAGTAACGCCGTCTCATGTATGTGACGTCACAGTACATTTTTGTTAAAAATTTACGGCGCGAACTTTATGTAGTATACTGTCTTAAGTACGTGGTGACAGCTGATGTCATTGTTATTTAAAAAAATAATTACATATTGTTAATAATAAGCCAAAACATTTAAATTTATTAATATCTAGCTATCTATATCATCACGCCAGATCCTTTGCGGAGTAGGCAGAGAGTACAGAGTACCAACAGGTTCTTTCCTTGCATACCTCTCATAATTTATTTAATATGTTATTAAAATAACAATGGTTATTGGTGTCTATACCCCAACATCTATTACCAACATCTAAAAATAATGGTAAATTTAAATTTAAAATGATTCCTAGTAAATTTTAATATTTAAAATTGATCAATACAATTTATTTGAAGTAGAAAAAAAACATAACCTACACATTATGGATTCGAATTACGCGCTGGAAATATGCACAATGACGTCATACCAATGAGATTGCGTTTTACGTCACGTGACTTTTGTACAATTTGAGACTAATTTTTTTTTTTTTATTTAAAAATTATTTGTGTAAATTGCTTTTAAATTTTGTTCCCAAATTTAATATATATCAAAGAATTGTATTATCTTATTTTTAGAGTTATATCGATTTTATCCAAAAACCCAATTCAGTATTTGCGCGCATCAACGGTACTTGCGCGAAATAAAACAGTTGTACTTGTTTATACAATGAATCAATTAAACTTAACATCAGTACGAAAATACGAAAAATGCGAGTAACGAAATGCATTCGTGAGTAACGTTTCGGTACTCGGTACTAGATGGCGTACCCGTTACTTAGTACCGAATACATACGGTTTGCTACAGCTCTAATAATTAATAGATTCGAGATCGTTTCTTAATAAGTTCTTTTGGATTCCTTCCTTTTTATAATTTCTTGATACGTTCAATTTAGAGATTATTAAAAAGACAAGTGGCTCAAAATAAACTCATGTTTGGAACGTAGTATTTTTAACAATATACGTGTTTTGCCATTATTTATATCCCTGATTTTCAAAACCTACTTGGTCATATTTTCGATTACTACATTTTTTAATGATTGAATCGTGAATCAATCTGATTCGACGGCTTTCGGAATCGATATAGTGGCTGAAATCGATTATTTGGCTTGTAAAAGTCGATTCTTCGACTAATCGATTTTAAACGACATGCCTAGTGCTTACTTGTTTTTTACGAGTGCGTGCATGCCAAATACTAATTTTAACGAATTAAAATAGAATATACAAATAAGATTACGTGTTGTGTTGTACATTATAACTAAACTCACTAGCAAATTGAAATTTGAATGTGAGGCTCAGATGTGATGTCATTGAGCTATTACTTTACTTACCGGCTTTAGTTGCCGAGTTACGCCAATCAAGGCCCTAAAATGTTTTGAGACTTGGTAGGCTTGTTATGTATTTTACACTTTTTTGAATAAAAAACCTAACTTAAACTTAATTGAGCTCTCTGGTTTACAGCAACGAGAATCCTAATATGAGATGTTATCGGGTAATTTTTCACAAATATCGCCAAGGAATATGACCATTTGTAACTTGATTTAATGTCAAATGCATATCAAAGACTCTAAGAGAATAGTTGCAAAGATTTCAATAAAATCAACCCGACTTTTTACGTTAGTATAGCAACACAACTAATCCCCGACAATACGTACACTATAATAATAAAACGTTTCTTCCATACATTTATTTCTAATCCATCCAAAAAAATTTTACGCACACACAAATCGCTAATACATTTTTTCCAAAGACATTACCAGAACACCGGCGTCCTATATGCTCGGATTATAGCCAACCACAATTTATCTTTATGTCAACTATATCCAGGTTGTGGAATTTCAAGATAAAGGACCTTTGCGAGTCAATAAATTGGCAATCACCCGCCGTACCGACTGTTTGGAATGGCTAAGAGACATTACCTAGTGCATTGAGCGGGCTTTGAGGTCAATTTATAAGGTTTGTTCTGTGTCGTTAGATTTGATGAAGCTAGGTAACAGGTTTAGGGGACTTAGCCTCTACTATCCCACTTCTGGACAAAGGTATTTTCTATCAAATCGAGGCGAGAGAGATCACATACTCCACCACGTGGACTCAGTGGGGATTTGTGGAAGTACAACACTATAATGCTTCCAGCTTGGTTGAACAAGTTCCACAATAGGGGGTAGCCGGGACCAACGGTCTAACGTGCCGTCCGAAGCACAGAGACTAGTCAATCAATTGGCGATCACCCGATGTACCGACTGTTTGGAATGGAAAGTTATTGTGGACTTGACGCAGTGCATTAAGCGGGCTGCGCCGTCAATTTATCGAGTTTGTTCTGTGCCGTTGGATTTGATGAATAGAGGTAAAATACTTTCAATATTAGTTCGGGTAACAGGTTATCGTATACTGTCCCACTGCTGGGCAAAGGCCTTATCTCACAAATCGATGTCGATCGAGATTAGGTCATACTCCACCGCGCGGATTGAGTGCCTATTGGTGAAGGCAGGTCTGTGGCCACCTGCTGTTGGAATTTATCGAGCCGCCTATAAGGCTTCTAACTAGGTTTAACGACTACCACATTACGTGGTAGCCGGATCAACGTTTTAACGTTCCTTCCAAAGCACGGAGACGAGTCAACAAATTGGCAATCACCCGATGTACTCGCTGTACGCGCTGTAGATAATTGCTTCACAAATTCAATACCAAAACCAATTTTCCAAATAGAATTTTTTTTTACCCATTTTTTAGCACTGTCATACCCCAATTAACAATGAAACTTGTATGTTTATGTGTGCGTACTGAGTAATGCGTTTTAGAAATGCATTTGAAATCTCCGTATTGATTTGAATCAATAATAAATTTTATTTATTATAGCGCACAGAAGTAGGTAGGTGTAACAGCAGTTTTTGTAAAAAAAAAATAGTAAATTACATTAAAAATTGTTGGAATCAATTCAGTTGTCGATTTAGAACAAACTATTTGCTTTTATTATGTTACAACTTGTATCTTTTCTTTCTTTTTTCTTTTACTAAAACTTGTTCTTGTATCGTGGGTGTGCTTACAAACATGAAAATTCACATACACAAATACCCAGACCGGTACAAATAATTGTGGATCACACAAAGATGTGTCCCGTGCGGAAATCAAACCCGCGACTATTAGACTCAGTGGGCGGAGCAGCTTAAGCTCTTAACAACTGCGCTAAATCGTCCTAATTAATATAATACTCATAATAACCGAATATGCACTTGCCGCTGTGCTGTTTGCCGTCAAGCACTCTTGTGGTATATCTTCAAAGTTCAAGTTCCAATACCGATAAAATTAATATGGGACTACCTCGGAGCTATACTGAACCCTATGCAATAAGAATCATCAAAGTCGGTTTATAAGCAAAGAAGCCATAAAAAACACAAACGAATTATGAACCTCGCTCTTATTTGAAGTTGGTTAATATTCTGCTTAGTTCTATAGTAGAGTACCTATATAATTGACGTAATACCCATAAGATTACCCATTAAGATTGCGACCTACACATTCGTATTGTTTGTCGCTGGTGTATCTTCAAAGTTCAATGATAATAAAAATAAAATAGGATCACCTTGGAGCTATACTGAACCCGATGCGCAAATAATTATTAAAATCGGTTTATAAGCAAAGAAGTTCTAATAACACAGACGAATTATGAACCTCCTCCTTTTTTGAAGTCGGATAATATTCTGCTTAGTTCAATAGTAGGCTACCTATAGGATTAACGTAATACTCATAATATCTCAATCTACGCATGCGTATTGTTTGTCGTTAAGTAGCTCCTTGGGGTATCTTTAAAGTCCAAGGTTAAATACCAATAAAATTAAAATAGGACCACCATAGTGCTATACTGAACCCAATGCAAAAAGAATCATTAACATCGGTCCACAATTGTAAAAAAAGCATACAAAGAGAAGAACATAGAACCTTCGCCTTTTTTAAAGTCCGAAACGAACCGGATACACGAAACTTCACTTTTGTAATGAATTTCCACGTAAACTAACTTGTGTATACGAGTGTACACTCACTTTACTTTCACGGACAAAAATAGCTTCTGAAATGTTGCTTAATTTGTGTTCACCAACATCCGTGAAGGGAGTTCCAAACTCGTTTGTTCAATTTTCAGAGGCAATTTTGGACGAAACAATGTAAGGTAGAACAAAAAATATGTTTTTTAGGATTCCGTGCTCAGTAAAGACGAAACAAGGGGCCTAGCCAATATGTAAGCATTTCTTACTATCGGTTGAAAATGTCTACCCGTAAATTATTCGGATTTTTATTACCGACAACGACTACATTTAGAAAGTCAACCTGGCTACAGGATCTCGCCTGTGGAGTTACCTCTCCCCTTACTGCGTACTATACCGGCTTATTTATGAAAAACCTGGCACGAAACAGCTATAAGGTTTAGTGCTGTTTGTTTACGATACTTTTAACATATAAAAAAAAAACTTATAGGTGTAGCGAGTAATTTTAATTGCAAAGGTTATAATGAATTACTGGGTATATAAGTTTGTCTAATTAATGTGAATATATTTTATTTAGAAAAGTGATATTTTAAGTACAGACAACGCATAATTAGTACGGAACCTTAAAATTGGCACGTGCGTAAGACTTGCGCTTGACCGCTTTTCAACAGAACGGCGCTTATGGTAACGTCATAAATACTAATGTAATATTAATGCATTTCAACTAATGATCCCTCAGTTATAACGAGTTGAAATATAAAACGAAGGGAAAACAATTTAAAATACGTGGTAATTTATCTTTTTTGGTATTATTTAGGGAAATTGACTACATTGACTTAGGTATAAAGCCAGTATCTGTTGTGAGAATTTTAAGATAATTACCGGGCAAAAACGCTCGTAGCGCTATGCGACCGCGGTGTTCTTACTGATAACCAAGGTTAAGCAGCGTTCGACTCGGTCGGCCCGGGATGGGTGACCGTTTGTGGCATTTTCATATTCGAGCGTCTCCGTGCTTCGGAAGGCACGTTAAGCCGTTGGTCCCGGCTACCACTTAATGTGGTAGTCGTCAAGCCGAGTTGGAAGCCTTAAAGGCGGCTTGATAAGTGCCAACAGCAGGTGGCCACAAACTTGCCTCCATCAATCCGCACTGGGTCCGCGTGGTGGAGTATGACCTAATCTCTCTCAACTCGATTTGTGAGAGAAGGCCTTTGTCCAGCAGTGGGCAGTATAGGCTGATATTATACCGGGCAAAAAACATGGCAAGGATCTTTGAAAAAAAAACAATGACAAATCCTAATTAAGTAAAATATTTATTTGATGCTTTTCATAATTTATTACCAAATATGTAATCGGCTTTATATGATCTAATCATAAGCGCGCGCAAATTTATATTTTGATTTTCTTTCTTGTACATACTGCTATAAAAATCAAATCTTTTGTTCCACGTTTAAATGTTATCTCAGTGCGACAAGGACCTTTTGACCCGTGCATAACATGAACAGGGGAGTGTTGGTATGAAATGATGGTTACCATTAAGACATTTTTTCTACTTCCAAGGAGATATTTCAGCAGGTGCGTCCACACAATTAAAAAAAAGAACCTGGGGAAATTTCATAGCAAACGGCAACTGTGCGACTGTCATGAAGTGACATTTCAGTTGATGACAGCATTAGATCCAATTTTGGCCGCGGGCCAGAAGATCCGTATGGGACTGTAAAATGTATTTTAAAATTTGTTCTCGTACCTGCATTCTTCTTCTTCTTCTTCTTCAAGTTATGGCTTCACACTAATTATAAGTGTATTGTGCCAGTGTCCAGTGAAATATATATTCGTGTTTGTTTTAATTAATTTGACTCTCCGATTAATTAAATGATAACGATAATAATGAAATTGACCGGACCCCACCCTGGATAGTAAAGCGGCCGTTTTGAGGGAAGTTGAAAAAGCACGTTTTATCACTTTGTTACAATTACCTTCACTCATGCACATATAAGAACACATAATGGTTAATTATTCCACCAACATTACACATTATTAGTCGAAATAACACAAGTTTTGGGAATTAAAACCAATTGACAACATCACTCTTCGACTTCCCGCCAAAACTCTTCACCTGCATTCTTATAAAAATCTGTTCTTTTGTCTTGTTCCACGTTTAAATTTTACTAAAAGTTGCCAGCATTTAATTATGACAGCAGCGTTGAAATCGTCTAAGTTAAGATTTGAAATTACATTTTGTGTGACTCGATTAAAGTAACAGTTTGAAAAAGTCGTTCTAGCCTTTGCGGGCGTGCAGGGGAGCTAGTTAGGGCCATTAGAGCCGGAGTGACAATGGTTTGCCTCCTGTGAAATGGCTAATTGCTTTTCCCCCCTAACTAGCGACCAAGCCGCACGTGGAGTACTCATAAGTATACATAATTGTCCCTGAAAGGATTTATTTACGTATTGTTGTTTATTAGTATTATTTTGGGCCTGTTTGAATTATTTGTGTTCTATAAGCATTTGTTTGGAATTTTTGATTAAGGTTTTTGGTTGTGATTAAAAAGATATGATAGAATTGTATTGAAATAGTATGTGTTATCTGTGATTAACGCGGAATACAATGAATATGAATGATGCGATAATAATTGGATACTGCAACACAACTGTCACAGTCCACCAATTTAAATGTAACATCTGATGCAAATAGGCAAAAGCGTGTTATTAACTTTTAATTAGGTTGTCATATCAATTTCAACCTTGAGTGAAACTTTACAAAGTTCAATTTTCAAGAAAATATTTTATTTTTAATGTCTTAATTCATAATTACGTCGAATCAGCCGTAAGTACCTTAAAAGTATTATTAGTTATTAAAATAAACTTTCTTAACCTAAAGACGATTTCCTATGACCCCCAAACCTGCACCACAAAATATTTTTAAAGCACGAATTTTTATATCGCCAAGTTTACGAATAACAGGTGAGCAGCTGCATCATAATTTTTCCATTGAAACGAATTTAATTTAAGCCGATGTCGTCGCTTTCTGATTGGACATTGTGATGCCCGCTGTGTACCGCAGCCAATCACTGCGCTACCCATTTTACAGTGACCTAGCCGAACTAACATTAGCTCTAAAGTTGTTTGCTGCAGTTACCTGCTCATTGATTCGAGGATTACGTGTTTTGCAGCGCATAAAAGTGGCTTAGAACTTGGATCATTTATTAGAATCGCATAACTAAAACTGGGCAAAGCTCTCGCATAGTTAGTAGTTAGCGCTTCAAAATTCAGACATGAACTCGGACAAGTTAAGTACGTACGTCCGAGGATAGTTTTAAATAGTTTTGCCAGGTGTAATTTCTAGGGAGATGCTTCGAGAATTTGTAACACCTTGGTTAGACAGGCGTTGGTTATTCTGAATTCTTGGTTTGGATTAGCGGTCTAAAGTCTCCAAACTTGGTATGAGGACTGTAGTAAAGCAGCGATGGGTGATTGTTACAAAAAAAGCTATTGAATGAATTGACAATTGTAGTTACACACATTCGATTCTCGATTCATTCGTCCTTATAAAAATACAATCGAATACCAATCGACGAACGAATGAAAATCCACGATGCGTTGCCAACGAGCAGGGTACAATCGATACGAGGGAACGTTTGGATTGTTAGAAATAATTTTTTAGGAGATCAGTAATTTCTGTCGATGAAGGTCATGCCGATAAGGGCTTCGGTTGTATTGGAAATATTGACTGAATTATACATAAAACAACAAATAAATCTAACGTATATTATTTTCACAAAATCCGTCCTGCAGGAGATCTGGCGTGATGATAGATTACCACCAATTTCAAAGTATTTTTATGAATTATACTTGTTTACAGATAGTAGTATACTTATTTACTAATAGAAAATAACTATAATTCATAAAAGTACTTTAGAAATAATTTTCTATAAGTATAATTGCTTGTGTATTATAAACTATTATATAAAAATTAAAAAAAAAAACATTTTGCAATTCAAATCTATTGAACGATGCCAAAACAATCGACGGTGCGTTCGATTCGTCTGTCGATTGTATACTCGTTACTAAAGTTATGTGCGCGTGGTCGAAATACTGAGCAACAATCTAACAATCGACCAACAATCGAAGAATTATGATTGTCACTCGGTTTTATTCGAATAAACGAAACAATCGAATGATTCGATCGTTTTTAGTAATAATCGCTCATCATTATAGTAAAGTGATAACTACTAGGGATGATGGTTTTAGAGTTTTTTTCAAAGCACGTAGATACTAACTACATAAGTTCTGAGCCTTATCCGCTATGACTAAATGCGGTGCGTTGCGATAACTCTGTGAAATTCTCATGAAATGGTATTCTTTATTCCACCACCATTAAACGTTCATTTCAGGAAGTTATCGTAACGTGTTCAATTGGTCATAAGGGTAAAGAAGGCTAATAAGGATCTTGGCTGCATGTAACGTTTAAATTGGAAATGTTTAAAAGACTAATTTATGTATTTGCCGGGGAAGACGAAAGATGATCTGATAGATCGTGTCTTATCTGATGGTCCAATCAAGGGTCTCCGTTATTGGCGAGAATGTATGATATTGAACTATGAGAGCGGAGGCAGTAACATCTTATTGGTACCCTGTACTCTTTGCCTACCCGTCAAGGGGTCTGCCTTGATGCTATAGATATATAGGTGAAAAATAGGCATACTTCATGTAAAGAAACTAAACGTGAAGGATAAGTACACTGTATCCAAGAAGGTCATAACGTTTAAAACAACGGGCAGGTGCTGATTAGAAATCTACAACTGCACTAAAATATATACAAAAGCCATTAAACTCTAGTTACTAAGAATACCAAATGGGAAATCTCAGCCCCCTCAAGTTTAAAGAAGTAAAATAGTCTAAAACTTAATTATGCGCTTGGGGAGCCGGGTGAGATTTTGGACAACGTAATTTTGTCAATGGCCACCAAGTGTACCATTCAAGCTGTTTAAACGTTTTTATTGTTACTTATTAAACGTATTATTAGTAAAACGTATCTTATCTTTGTTTTAACAAAGTGCTATCCGTTGTTGTTAAGTCTATAAATTTTTAGACGAACATTCAATTTATATAAGAATATGACATTTTCAAACGTCTTTTGGCATTAAGAACATCAAGCAATTTTGCACATGACTTATTAATTTATCAAACAATTTTGCTTGTTCAAATTTTTGCTCCTACTTTGTTCCTATCTAATTACCTAACCTATTGTATATTATGACTTCACTGAATTTTAATATGCTACCTGAATCGCCCAAAATTTGTCAACTCTAATAACAGATAGTATTTTGCAAGCAAAACCAACATATATAGTGGCACAAGAAGTGACACTTTAATAATCACGCAAAGAATATAGGAAAAGCTTGCGCTTAAATTAACGACAAACAGTATAGTGATATCGAATTTAATTTTGCAAATACATATGGTTAGTGCTCTCAATACATGTGGATTTACTTGAACTCAATATCGGTCTCTGAGTGGTCGTTTAGAATTCTGCCCGGTACCAAGTAAGCACCGCGCTATCCACAATTTTCCGGGCTCTAATATATTTTAAGGATGGTGAATGCATTTACGTGATCATTGCTTCTCCAGAGATAATAACGCACATTTACAACCAATAAGTTTCAAAGTTTGTGACCGTACGCGAAAGCGATAAGACTGATGAAAATAAAATAGGATTTTCTCATTCTGTAAAAACATAAAATTGTCTGCGTACTAAAACTTTTGGTGCAATTTTAAGTCACCGGACGTCTGATGTATGTAGTTATATCCATAGATTTATTTTTAATACATGTTTCGCATTTTGTTTAATTCTTTGACTAATATCTCTGTTTTAAGTATTTCAAAATTTGGTCTTTTGACTATTTTACCATGGTCAAATAGATCGCGATTTATATGATAGACAAGTAAGGTCGAGGGTGTGTGCGAATAACTATGAATGTGAAGGAAGCAAGACAGGTATGTGAGGAAAGAACCTGTTGGTATTTTGTACTCTCTGACTACCCCGCAAAGGATATGGAGGAGCTATATTTGGACAGGTTTTTTATGCTTATTATATATATCTGATCGTTTTTTTCATCTTTGCCTCGACTTTTATCCCAGTAAATATAGCCAAAAATAAGCCAGCGTGAAAACCCCCCAAACGCTAAGGCAGACAAAACCATTCTAGTGTCATAGATTAAAGTTGAATCAAAACAGCCGAGCTGGGAGCCGGCACCTCCTCGGTCCAAGCTTTATATCAACATTATGCGACAGTTATTCCAGGCGGGAGAGATCCGATTAGCCCCCCAGTGAATGAAATGCGATATCAAAGAATTAGCTCCCGCAGACGTTTTATATGCATTCATTGTGATTTTTTGTGATTAAATTTTTTATCGACTGCCTCGTTGGTGTGGTGGCAAAGCGCATCGCTTTGTGATCACGAGGTCCTGGGTTCAAATCCTAGGTCGGACAAATGTAGTTTTTCTAACAAAAAAATTGAAAAATTTCAGTATGAGTCCGGAGTCTGGAATTGTGCCCGGTATATGGCGATAGGCTCGCCCCCTATTACACATCCGCGAAACGTGGGTGTACTCAGTACACCTCTGCCACCCCCTTTGGGGAATATAGGCGTGACGCCTTTTTTTTAAAATTTTTTAAAGATACAGAATTTCTACTGCGTCAAAAGTTAAATAATTATATTGGTAATTTCGTCGTGGAATTTAATTAAAATTGGTAAAATAGTTTTGGTTGACCAAGAGAAACACAAAATAAAACGGAAATTATAATAAATATACGGAAACAAAATATCTAAATCTTAAGTCAAGAGTCTCCGTAACCGGCGAGCGTGTATGAGACGAACTATGAGAGTCGAGGAAGCCAGAGAGGTATGTAAGGAAAGAACCTGTTGGAACTCTGTACTCTCTGCCTACCCCGCAAGGGATCTGGCGTGAGGTTATAGATAGATAGATAGATAGATGATGTTGATATCTAGATAAATAAAAAAAAGGCGCAGACTGGATCGAAAAGGGTACATTTAAATTGTGCAATAAAAGGGCCACGATTTGGGGTGTCCATTGGCGCCGGTGGACACAAGTGAAATGGCCGCCGTAGTAGGGGTAAGGGTTGTCAACGGTCGCTTGCGTCTACGTCTAGTTCACGCGTCAAGTTTCATTGAACATTGATGTAAGTTCGAAAGCACGTAAACGTACTTATATTATATTTTTTAACAGTATTCGTTGTCATTGACATTTTCTGGGGTCTCTCTTATTGCCGTTCGTAAGTTAAAAGGTTAAACCGATATTTACATGAAAGGCACCTTCATTATGCCTGCTCAATGTAACCTCCAAAAGATCGGGGAAGATTTATTACGGGGCGAAATAAAATTAGCATTAGTGGGGTTATGTTGTGGGTGTAAAATGTTGCATTTATAATTAGTAGGCCCATTTTACGCATATATAACAGTCCGGGTTAAGCACATTTCAGGTTAAATTGTAAGGTTGGATTGGAAAAAAAAGGTTTTGTGTAATAATCCAGGAACATACCAACAATAACAAGTTTTGTTTTACCTTTACTATTTGATAATGATAATAATAATATAATTGAATGGAGCTACGTTCAAGAGTAATTAGTAAAGGACCGCTTCCCGGGGGCGATCGCCGGGGCACACCTGGAGCCGATGCTGGGTGTCACAGCATGCGATCCATCGGCGGTAGGGCATTGACCAGGCGGGTGCTACAACATCACCCATATCGGTAGATGCTGCGCAGGCGGCTAATGTCAGAATTCCTGTGCACACTGCTGATACTAAAAATGGTCATATGAAATGAACATATACATCTGGCGTACATACCTACAAATAACCCAGTTAAAAACTGTAAATATTAGGACATTTTTAGGACCTCTACATGAAAAATTCACACAAAAGTTTCCATCCATTAAAAGTAGTAGACAGCGAGTAGGCGACCAACGCAGAACAATATTGAGGAATAAATTGCTAACACCAGAAATCCTCGCCATGATCAGAACAGAAGTAGAAACGGAATTAAAAGATCGAACTACCCCCACGCAAAATACCCTACACAACTCATTTACACAGACAACACAGAACATAAATAACGGCACTAGAATGAGATGGTTTGACGAATTAAATGAAGCTCTCATGAAATGTCATTATGAAGAAACAGTGCTACAAACTAATATGTCAGCCAACAGAAAGAAAGTAAGAGAGAGATTTATAATACAGTATCTACACCTCGCACACCTGTCCGAACAACGTATCTCAGATCAAAGAAGGGCCATAATAAATAATAAGTATATATCTGAAGAATTGCTAAAAGAGATTAGATAAGAAGTAGAACGTACATTAGACCGAACGGACCAACGTGATAACCCGAACAATATCGGAACACTTGATCAACAAGAAGAAGAATAAATGCACCCTTGCCCGTACCTGGATCTTATGCATGCACACACATAACACAAACACCCTTGAATACACTTACTCAAACACAGGCAACTAACAGAAGAACCCAAAATAGAAATGATGTCATCCAACTCAATGATGAAGTTATCAAAGATAAGTTCCGCGAAGTGTTACACACCTTTAAATACTAGTATACATACCCTACTAATAGACCATACATACCAAAGCAAAAACCTTCCAAGAAGCTAGGACATTTGATAAATTATATAAATACCCAGATCCTACCCGAATATCTGTCAATAGAGCAGGACTTCACAACAACTCAAACTATAATATACTGTGCAGCATATACTATGGCTACCTGTAATGGTACTAAAATTAAAAGCAATTCAAATACATTACAACAAAAAGTTAAAAGAACACCGGCATGGCAGAAAAGACTTAACAACAAAATACAGGTCCTTAGGAAACAGATTGGAAGAATGACGCAATACGTACAAGGAAATAGAAGTAGAAAACTTACAGTATTTGTAGAAAATATTAAACAAAAGCATAGAATACATTTACAACACGAAGAACCTAATTTAACTGATGATCAATTTCTAGACACGCTCATTGAGAAGATATATGAATTGTACACACAGAAAGGAGCAAAACGCTTAATTAATAATGAAAAACAATTTTACCGGACGAACACAAAAACTACGCAAAACACACACACTAGTACACAGAACCCTGCAAATACACCTTCACCAGACGAAATGCACCATTACTGGTCAGACATTTGGGCTAATCCTGTAGAACACAATCACGATGCTGAATGGATTACGACTGATGGAAACTTTACTAACACTATAAAAGACATGGAGTTTGAACGCATGTCTAGAGACACGTTATTAAATGTTTTAAAAATAATAAAATAAAAAAAAATAAATAAATAAAAAGAGCCCACAATTGGAAGGCACCAGGCACAGACCATATTCAAAATTTCTGGTATAAAAAATTTACTACTGCCTTTCCTATACTACTTAATCATATTAATAACTTCATCCAAAGACCTCACACAATGCCAGAATATGTCACACAAGGAGTAACTCACATAATTCCCAAGCATACAGACTATCTAAACCCAGCAAAATACAGACCTATCACCTGCTTACAGACAATTTACAAAATTCTCACTTCATGCATTGCAGAACTCATTTATACACATGTTACAAACAACAACATACTGAATGAAGAACAAAAAGGGTGTCGTAAAAGAAGTCAAGGATGCAAGGAGCAGCTTATAGTGGACTCAGTGGCAATGTTGCAGTCTTATAGAGAAAAAATAGATATTAGCACCATGTACATCGACTATTAAAAAGCATTTGACTCTGTTCCCCATAGCTGGCTAATCTATTTATTACAACATTATAAAGTTCATCCCCAAATCACTTACTTCTTACAAAACACTGCGCAATACTGGAAAACCAAGCTTAAAGTTTTAGGTGACCGACCTGTAGAAACTGATGAAATACAAATAAAGCGAGGAATCTTCCAAGGCGATGCTCTAAGCCCCTTATGGTTCTGTCTCGCTCTAAACCCACTCTCAAACATACTGAACCGATCAAACCAAGGATTTAGTATCACGTCAGAACACAATCACATATCACTTACACACCTTATGTACATGGATGATATCAAACTATACAGTCACACACCTAACGCTCTCCATCATCTTGCAGACATCGCTCATACATTCTCAAAGGACATAAAAATGAAATTCGGTATCGATAAATGCAAAACCTTTACAGTTAAAGAAGGAAAGGTTATCTCAAGCAACTGTACCTTAGAATCTGGAGAAGCAATAGAAGCACTTAATCAGAACGAAACGTACAAATATCTAGGATTCCAATAAGGTCGATAAATAAACCAACAACAAACAAAAGCTGACATTAAAAAGAAATTTAGACATCGCCTCAATACGTTACTTAAATCTAAATTAAACTCGCGTAACTTAATAAGAGCCATTAACACATACGCCATCCCAATACTGACATATACATTTGGAATAATTAACTGGTCACGATCAAATCTTATCAATTTACAACGTATAATTAATACATCTATGACAGCCCAACGCAAACATCACCCCAGATCCTGTACTCAAAGACTATCATTACCCAGAGAAGAAGGGGGTAGAGGAATAATAGACATCACCAACCTACACAATAAGCAGATTAAGACATTGCGGTACTACTTTCATAATAAAACTGAACAATCTACGCTACACAACATAATATCGCAGGCTGACAAAAGATTTACGCCGCTCAATCTACACGACTACAATACCCAACGCAATGAGCAAATTATCAGTGACAAGGACAAGATTGCAACATGGAAGCTGAAGTCACGCCACGACCTGCAACAGCCGCACGTCGACAAAACTGCGTCGAACGAATGCCTGCGACGAGGCGAACTCTTCCCAGAGACGAAAGCTTTCATGATCGCAATCCAAAACCAGGTAATAGAAACCCGAATTTATCAAAAATATATAATCCGATCACCCAATCTACCCACAGAAATGTGCAGACACTGTCATTGCAGCTCAGAAACCATTCAACACATTACTGGCGCCTGCAAATCAATAGCCCAAACCGATTACAAATACCGTCATGATCAAGTAGCAGCAATCATCCATCAAAATCTTGCATACAAATACAAATTCATATCAGAAAAAGTGCCGTACTATAAATACCAACCAGAACTTGTATTAGAAAATGGTAGCCACCGAATCTACTGGGACAGAACAATTATAACTGACAAAACCATACGAAGCAATAGACCGGACATCACAATCATGGATAATAAAACCGTTTTCTTAATAGATATAGCCATCTGCAACACTCATAATCTTCTTACCACACACACTGAAAAAATATCCAAATATACGGATCTTTTCATTGAACTCCGAACACAATGGCAGTGACCTGCCATTATGTTCGGAGTGCCTGCACGGTGAAGACTATCCCGATCGTTGTATCCACTACAGGTATCATACCAAACACACTACACACAAGTCTCACTACTCTAGACATGCATCCATCCATATTAGGACTTATTCAAAAAGCCGTCATCTTGAATACCTGCCGCATAGTCCGTAAATTTTTATCATTATCAGGAACCCATTAACTATAAGCACTTGGCTTCGGCCCGTGCCTCTTGTTCACCTCTTCGGAGAGAAGTTAAACCATACATATAATATAATAATGATAATAATAAGACTTGTTAGGAAAATATCCCACCGTTGGGCATGGGCCTCCACCCAAACTGAGAGGGTTTAGGCCATAGTCCACTACGCTGTCCCAGTGCGGGTTGGCGAACTTCACACACCTTTGAGAAACTCTTAGGGATGCAGGTTTTCTCACGACCTTTTACTTCACAGTTAAAGTAAGTAATAGTTAATTTTTAATATTAATAATTTGTCTTAATTAAAAACTTGCTCAATACTTTAATTGGATTTAGTTTCTTACAGGATTCCTGCAGTTACGACCCTAAATGAACTATTTTGATTTATAGTCTAATCGGTTGTAATAGAACGCCAGTTGTTTATTTTAATTTATACTAGCGACCCGCCTTGGCTTTGGACAGGTGTATTATACGCATAAATCTTCCTCTTGAATTACTCCATCGATTGGTAAAAATCGTATGAAAATCCATTCGGTAGTTATTAAGTTTATCGCGTTCAGAAACAGACAGACACGGCGGGAGAACTTTGTTTTATAATATGTAATGATAGTAACGTATTCGGAAAATCAATACTTGTATGTAGATTGTTAGTGTGTTATTAGTATTGCAATTTGTGTGTGTTATTGGTACTACTGCTACACACAATATTCTTCAAACATCTCTCCAACTTATAGGATCATCGACATAATGAAAAATCGGAAAAAAATGATAACGGCGACTTCAGTTACCAGATCCGAAAAATACGATCTCTTTCTTGCGTTAAGCCTTCGACTTGACAAGATCAAGGGTACTCGCCCTTGAATCTTTCGAGATTATTATTAAAGCTCTATGGACGGATAAAATCTAAGGGCTAAACACGAACATATTGACGTTAACGTAACGCTATCGAGTGATGTGCCATGCTTTTTGCACTACAAATTTACTAAATAAAAATGAACGTGACAGCACGGCTTATTAACAATGTTTCGATCAGCATGTCAGCCTATACTTGTCCACTGCTGAACATAGGCCTTCCCGATCGCTCTCCAGCGGAGCCAGTCCGGTGTCACCTGCATTCAACGACTTACCGCGATCCTCACAATATCGTCGGTCCATCTGGTAGCCGGCTGTGTCACGCTGCGCTGCCGACGTGGTCTCTACTTTAGAATCTTTCTGCTCCAATGCTCGTCAGATCTTCGCGCTATGTGGCCCGCCCATTGCCACTTCAGTTTTCTAATCCTATAAGCTATGTCGGTGATTTTGGTTCGTCTACAAATTTCCTCATTCCTGATTCGATCACGTAGAAAAACGCCGAGCGCTATGCTCGACTCTTTCCATAGCTCGCTGAGCAATGTTCCGATAACGTCAATCTATCATGCTAAGTCTACTAAGGGCTTGGTACCGTTATGTTGGCATTACTGTATCGCTTATCCAGTTAATATGCGTGATTTTTTACACTTTATATTCATTAAATAAAGATGAACGCGACAACACATTTTTCGATAACCTTACGATTACGTTATTTTATTCATGCTAAGCCCACTGAGGGTCTAGAACAAAGTGATTGACATTAGCTGCATAAAGTTGATATGCCATGCTTTTCACAATACAAACTTGCTAAATACTGATGAACGTGATGCACGCTTTCTCGACAATATTACGATAACGTCAATCTGTTCGTGTTAAGCCCAATGATATCGTTAGGTTTTACGAATGTCCATGACCGTGGGGATTCGGCCCTTGAATATGAACCAACCGATCGTCGAAGTTTTATGACCATATTTGAACAATGCTTTCGTTAACTCCTAATGTTATTATCCTACTAAAATTACTAATATGAAAATTTGTATGTTTGGAGGTTTAGATGTTTGGATGTTTGTTACTCAATCACGTAAAAACGGCTCAACGGGTTTGAATGAAATTTCGGAAACAGGTTATTTATATAAATACGATATTAGAGGAACTTATTTAAGTATCTCTAAAAATTGTTGCTTTAACCTTAAATTATTCTTGTATCACGAAGTTTACATGTGCTACCAAGTCCGAAACAAATCACTGGTGTGGTGTATATTCGATCAGAATTAGGATGCCGAAAATGTAATACTTTACGACTGTTTTGGCTTGTGATAAAACATTTTGACTTTGAATACAAGAGCTCTACGAGTTCAAGCATTTATTTAAATTCAAAGTTTAATATAATCTAATATAGAAAAAAATTGTAAATATTAACAACGGAGAAAAAAAGGAAAATAGTATAGTATAGGAAAGAGCTCTAATAATCTCTGGTGGGCATAATGATATTGTATTACAGTAATGTTTACTCTATGAGTTAAATATTTTATAAACAACATTATTTAGTGTACATACTGGTTATTGAGTTGATACGATACCATCAAATGGCATGGTATTGTTGATTCCAATTAGTATCGCTTTTTTGAATGAAAAATTCCCGGGAAAGGCCGACGGATAGAAAAAATATTGCTCACTCGCACTAAAATCTTTTTTTAACGTCAGGGCAATTTCGCGAACTATAATAGTCGAGTTATGTGTCTGGCCTATGTCAAAAAGTCAAGAGTCGATGAAAAATTGCCGGGTCGGATGTTAATTCGTTTTTTAGCACTAGCCAAGTAGCCAACCAGGTATAAATTGATTCTATGACACCAATTTTTGTGCGGGATTTTAATTAAAATTATGTTTGTTGAGATTTTAAAGTACATAAATTTGTCTTATAAGTTTTTGGATCAAGCAATCCTTCATAAACTTATTTTACAAGGAGCAAAATCATGATAGGTGTGTGTTTATTAGGAAGCACCGAATAAAATGATATTTGAATTTGTTGGGAAATGTGGGAGTACTCCCACAGCACACAGGACATCTTTGTCATCTTCGCTTGGGCAATTAAAACGTGACGCAGTTATCTTTCTTTTAACAAGTTTCTAACTACTATATAGTTTGCTCTTTCAAGCTAGTCTTTTCTTTCATTTCATTCAGTATAAGGGTAAGTAAAAGGGTTTTCCCAATAAAGTTAATATGAAATTAGTCCATTATGTACTGCGCGTACACATCTAAAGATATGATTAATAGTCTTTTAAAGGGTTCGTACGACCACAATCACGCCCACGCTCGTCTTAGTGAATAGGATTTATTTGGAGCACGTATTGGGACTTTCTTTTAATTTTCGTCAATATTATACTTATCTGGTACTTGCCTAGAAATATAATGATGTTGGCAAAGAATTAACCACTATTAGAGATAAGCACGTCCTTTTTAACCGACTTCAAAAAGGAGGAGGATCTGTGTTCGGTTGTATGTACGTTTTTTTTTTATGTATGTTCAGCGATATTTCCGTCAATTGTGGACCGATTTTGATGTTTTTTTTGCATTGGGTTCAGTATATCTCCAGGATGGTCGCATTTTAATTTCATTGGCATTGGACCTTGGACTTAGAAGATACACCAGGGAACTCCTTAACGACAAACAATAGGCATGTGTAAATTGAGATATTATAGGTATTACGTCAATCCTATAGAATAATTCACTCGTCACTTAAAATTGTAAAATAAAAATCTTTTATAAAAAAAGGTAAACCGACTTCAAAAAGCAAAAAATAAATATTTGAAGTCGGTGCCAAGTAACCGAGTGCACGAACCAGCACCGACTTCAAATATTTATTTTTTGCTTTTTGAAGTCAGTTTACCTTTTTTATAAAAGATTTTTACACTAGGTATCATGGTATAAAAATTATAATGTCTAGATATCATCACGCCAGTTCCCTTGCAGGGTAGGCAGAGAGTAAAAAGTTCCAACAGGTTCTTTCTTTGCAAACCTCTGGCTTCCTCCCACACGCTCGCCGGTTACGGAGACTCTTGACTTTCCCTTCAGATAAGACACGGTCTCTTTGGTCATGGTAGGATATTCTAGCTCTTCCCCGGTACCTACATACTTCCACTTTCGCATTACAATGTAATGCCTTTATAACCCAAATGGGGACGGCAAAGGTGTACCGTGTACACCCACTTTTTGCCGACGACGTTAGGTCCCAATATAACAGGGGGCGAGCTTACTATCATGATGCCAGGCACAATGCCAGGCTATGGGCTGATACTGGCAATTTTTTACCGACAAAATTATTCTGTGACTGACCTTGTATTTTAACTCGGGTCCATGTGATCCTCTAGAGTAACGAGGCAGTCTTATGATATAGGTATTCTTTGTTCCTAACTACCTTGTTGGTGCAGTTTCTAAACTCTAGTACTAATTGTGATCACAAGTCAGGAGTTAGAACTCTAGATATAACGAAGTGTTATTAGGGTATTCTTATAAGATAAAATTTCAATAGCAGTTCAGAGTCTGGAATTAGGTGTATGTGATACAATGCCGAAAAGGCTCTTATTATTTTTGTCGAAATGCGGGTGTGCACAATATCGTCCTGCCACCTCCACTAGAAGAATGCAGGTAGGCAGATATAAAAGAAATAATCTTTGAAGGTCGCGAATAAAACATGCGTACAGCACACAGCCGTTGTGACGATCTTTGGGGCCTTGACATAAGAAAATTGCAAGTTAAATAAATGCTTGTAAAAATTACATTTCCACTTCTTCTAATCGAGTCGATGATACAAGTATTGTTTTAGCCTCAAAAGTAACGACGCCGTTGGCACCGTCACTAGTTATGTTATTTAGAGCATATAAACTTTCAATTCTAACCATACTTGTTTCACGCTTAACCTTAGATTTTTTACTTGCCTACTTTACTGTTCCGCTCCTGAACAAAAGCCTCGCCTTTATATTTTCACACCTGTCGATCCATTGCCATTCCGGGGCCACGATGTTCCCGCAAAGGTGTCCAAATCGTCGCGCCACCATTTTCTAGGTCTGTCTTGTATGCGATCACTACCTTACTTAGCATAATAAGGTTACATCTATTACCGTTTATCTTGAAATTCAAAAAAGTGGTCATTCACGATTTTTGGTAAGCTTTTGTGACAAAAGGCCACGAATAAACCTAAACCCAAAATAAGAACCGCGACCTTATTAAAGGAAATTTTATGAAAAGCTCGGAATACATAGGACACAAGTGCATCCGGAAATTAAAGGGACCGGATCGTATCGGGTTTTGTCGGCAATATACCGGGTCTATAGAAAAACAACAATATCCCGACGGCACAATAAACAAACAGCTCTGATTAATGTTTTTGTTGGTTACGCTATGAAAATATACCTAGGGCATGATAATTTATTATTAAAAAACTTCCACCGGTTATTGGGGTTGCAATATTGAGGTTACGTTTTGTATATATTATAGTTTTATTTGTGTAGGTTATTAGATCGTGTTTCGCTATAATTTTCAGTTAAATACAATGACGCGGTACACTTTGGTTGTAGGCTTGTATGTAAGGCCAAGTGAACTATTTAGATGCTGTTCATACTTTTTTTTGTATAGAGACAACCTTAGGAGATAACGAAAAATAATGATAGCAAGGTAATTGACAGATTCTTACCTTCTTCTCTACCTATCAACTGAAAGACATCCATTGCAGGGTAAAGGTGTCTCTCAAGATCGCCACAACTCGACTGGCTGTACGATGCAGCCTTCATCCTAGACCATCACCAGTTCATTTTATGTGAGGCCTATCCACTCCTTGTCTTCCGGTACTGTTTGCTGCTTAAGTAAGGTTTACCTTACGGATGAATTACTCATTAAGTGAATCTTATATTGTTGCTCTCTAATTGTAAACCATCCAATAGTGTCCAAACTATCACTCAAATAAAATTATAGTATTCCAATACGAAAGAATCATAATTATAATTATTTATCTATCTATCTATCTATCTATAACCTCACGCCAGATCCCTTGCGGGGTAGGCAGAGAGTACAGAGTTCCAACAGGTTCTTTCCTTACATACCTCTCTGGCTTCCTCGACTTTCATAGTTCGTCTCATACACGCTCGCCGGATACGGAGACTCTTGACTTTTCCATCAGATAAGACTCGGTTTATTTGGTCGTGGTAAGATAGTCTAGGTCTTCCCCGGTACCTGCATCCTTCCACTTTCACATTGTATATCTGTTTTGTCATTCTTTCCTCTGGCATTCTTTCTATATGCCCGAACCAACGGAGCATGCCCTTTCTCATCTTTACACCGATACTATCTTTCATACCTTCTCGCTGTCTTACTATGCTGTTGCTAATGCGGTCGGTCAGCTTCACTCCGCACATCTTCCGCAGAGCTCGCATTTCTACCGCATTTATCCTACTTTCATTCTCCTTCTTACATACCCAGCTCTCGCTACCATATAACAGCGTTGAGACAAGAACTCCGTTATGTATGGCCAGCTGCGCCTTATGGCTTAAGTGCCGCCTCCCGAGTAGCTTTCCCATCGCACCATTCACTCTGTTCCCTGCACTCACTCTTCTCTCTATGTCAGCGGTGTATTTCCCATCCTTACTGAAGGCGCATCCAAGATATACAAACTCATTCACTTGCTCCAGCACATCGTTACCAACCATCCATCTTTCTGGTTTCTTCCCTTTCCTAAATAATCATGTATAAATCTGCAAATATGGGTTTTACAATGATGACATAATTTTTACAATTCTACTTAATATCTTCGAAGCTTATAAGAAATCTTATTGCGATAAATATGGAGTCTTTTCTTCTTTCTCAATAAGACCGACCGACCTGAGGGTTCAGCACGAAAAAGTGATGTTAGCTTGACGCTAGCATGTTAGCGTGCTGTCACGTTCATATTTATTTAGTAAATTCGTAGTATAACAAGGATGGAATATCAACTTGCTAACGTCACGCTAATGTCAATATTTTCGTGGCAAGCCCTCTGATATTTAGATTACCACGTAACCTATAACGTGGACTGTTTGAGAGCATTTCCGTGAAGTGTTATGATAACGATATTAAACATTGACGTTTCTCCGTTAGACGCGTTTACGAGGTAGGGAAAATAAGTGGCGGTATTGTAGTACTTACTACGTGACGCTTAGCTAATATTGGATAGATTCCGGTAGTTCAAAAGGTTACAAAAAACACTTTTACGCCTATATTCCTCACGCTAGTGTGGGGTAAGTACACATATTATACGCACATTTCGCCGATGATGTAAAATCCGAATTTAATAGGGTACGGAATTATTACCATTTCATCGAGCATAGTTTCAGACTTCGGATTGCACTTGAGAATTTTTCAAAGAATTATCCTGGTTAAGTAGTGAAAGTAGTTAGGAACTTATTAAAAGAAAAGATAAATAACTGCGTCACGTTTTAATTGCCCAAGCGAAGATGACAAAAAACTGCTTTACATCAGTACATAATCAACATTCCGTACCAATCTTGACGATTTCAAACAGTCTGTAATAACAGATTCCAATAAATATAAATGAATTTAATTACTTATGGGTATGTGCTTTGATGAGAACGAAAACGAAAAAGAGATGTATAAGCTCATCAGTTAGCGGTAAAATACGAGTATTTTATATCAGAAATCTTTGTACCCATAAAATTCAATATTTCGGGTTGTATACTAAAAAATTGCCTTGTTAGTCTGGGACTGCCTCGCTGGCCTGGTGGCAAAGCCCATCGCTATGTGATAACGAGGTCCTGGGTTTAAATCCTAAGTCGGACAAATGTAGTTTTTCTAACGAAAAATTCCCAGTATGAGTCCGGAGTCTGAAATTGTGCCCGGTATATGGCAATACGCTCGCCCCCTATTACATGGGACCTAACATCGTCGGCGAAACGTACTCAGTACACCTCTGCCACCCCCGCTCGGCGAATATAGGCGTGACGGTGTGTATACTTAAAAAATTATGATCCATTAGAAAAGTATGTTTTAGTAGTCTCATAGGCGGTTGTAATTAATTTCCTGTTGTTTTTTTATAAAGAATATTTCTTTTGTTCAATGGCCGTTAGTATTTTGTTTTGAACCTTTATTTAAAATATTGGAAGTTAAAAAGATTAAAATAATGCAAACTTCCAAAAGCAAATTTCCTAAATTATGACTCATGTTGAATCTTACAGGCGAGTCGCTAATTAGGTCGCTAAAGATCACAAACGGCTGATTGGTACCATATTAGCAGGTAATTCGTGAACCAACAGACTCAAATACCGAAACACTTGAGCCGTGGACTCATTAGAGTCTCTTTGATTCGGCTTGTTTGCCATCCACGTTGAACTCGCCCTCATTTGCCACTCACAAAAGACGATGACTTGTGAGCCGTCGAAAGAAATTGGAATAAGGCCCCCTTTAGATGTCTCGTGTCGCGAGAAAAATGTAGAGCGTCTTCGAAATGATGTTGAAAGGTTGTAAGTATGAGTTCATTAGTGAATTTGTTTGAGCGGCGTAGTTCGTATTTTTATAAGAGTGTAATGATGTTTTAAAATAAAATATTTCACTGTCTAAAGGAAAAGTGGAAGAGGGGTTAGATAAAGTTTTTTTTTAACCGAACAATATCTTTTTATAAATTAGAAAAAAACACGGTCACGCCTATATTCCCCATCCGGGGGTGATATAGGTGTATTGTGCACACCTACTTTTCGCCGACGATGGTAGGTCCCATGTAATTGGGGCGAGCCTATTGCTATATACCGGGCACAATTCCAGACCCCGGACTGAAAGTTTTTCGAAAGAAAAACTACATTTGTCCGACTTATGACTTTAACCGAGAATCTCGTGATCGTAAAGCAATAATTAATATTCGCCGCTAGACCAACGACGCAGATAAATTTAGTCCCCAATTTAGGTCGACCTGAATCTAACTGACCGAATTATGGCCGTCAAGCAGGTTTAGCAGGATGTGTACACCCACATTTCACAAGTACTGTTAGGCCATATAGGGGGCGCCTGTTATCATATAACAATTCCAGACTCAGGTCTGCTTCTCAGAATTTTTCCTAGATATGCCATTTGTTAAGAGTATTACTTAGAATAAATATAATCTAAAAGCCGCGGGCGCGCATAGAGTTGAAGCAACAATTATTACCTGCAAAGCAAGTAGTCACACATTTACGCGAGTAGTTACTGCGACTGTCATGCGAAATAACGTGCTCTGCGCGTGTCAAATTAACTTCAATTATGTCGTCTTGTGTCGTTCCTGCCTGTAAACATGCTTTTGAGCTCAAAAAGCAACATGATAGGATCACATTTTAAACGTAACTAGCGATTCAGGTCATAGTAAAACACGCGTCCATTTTGTTAGTGTTGCTAGTATAGCAATTTAATTTTTCCCTCCTTATATTTTTATTTTATATTACTATTGGTATTACTATAGTTAACTACAACATCATGGTTTTAATATTTAGTTAACATGATGTAAGTGTATTTTCCCTACATTAAATTACCACAAACTTTAATAGTTCTAGTATATCTACTTCTTGAGTTTATCACAAAAGTGGTATTTTTTCCGGGCTGCCAACATTACCCGGATGGAAAGTGCGGTGAGTGACACTCACCGCGTTTGTTGAATTTTAGGCTTCCCCGCGTGACGTGCAATTATGACTGGACGCGCCTCCTGGTTATATTATTTATTATTACTCTTTGTTTTGCCTCTTAATATAAAATATAAAATGCTACAAACACAAGATTCAGATAGTCTAGTCTCAATTAAACTATTACTACTATTATTATTTCATTTCGCCAGATCTAAGAGACTGTTGGAACTGTGTTCTTCAATTATATCAAATAATTATCAAATAAGGCCTTATAAATGGACAACTATTGTGGCCCTCACAAGGTCCTTAGCTTTAAACCAGCCTCGATGACATACCAATTAATGCCAATCTCTGATTAATCCTGAATCGCTGGAGTAATTGGATTTCTGGCACAATTACGAAACAAGATTACTAAAGCCACCGCTGATTGACACTGGGCCCTTATCCCCAACGTTCTCGTGTGATGACATACGGGCTATTTGTTCAGTGAGCATTTTTTACGAACTTTTACTCTTAGCCCAACTTTTGTTAAGTCGTTTATGTTTTTATTAGCATTAAAATAAAATATATTTAGCTATAGACTTTACTGTAGAGTAAACAACAAAAGAATGTTAGAAGTTCTATAACCTCACGCCAGATCCCTTGCGGGGTAGGCAGAGAGTACAGAGTTCCAACAGGTTCTTTCCTTACATACCTCTCTGGCTTCCTCGACTCTCATAGTTCGTCTCATACACGCTCGCCGGTCCATCCTTCCACTTTCACATTGTATATCTGTTTTGTCATTCTTTTCACTGGCATTCTTTCTATATGCCCGAACCAACGGAGCATGCCCTTTCTCATCTTTACACCGATACTATCTTTCATACCTATTCGCTGTCTTACTATGCTGTTGCTAATGCGGTTATGCGGTATGCGCTGTTAGAAGTTTAGAAGAATAAAGAGAAAACACAGTTACGCCTATATTTCCCAAGCGTGGGTGGCAGAGGTTTACTACGTACACCTACATTTCGCCGTGATGTTAGGTCCTATGTAATAGGAAGTTCCATTCCCGTTTAAGCGGGCATAATTCCAGTCTCAGGGCTAGGGAACTATTCACTAAAACAGAGAAATTCAATAAAATTGCCTAAGCAGAAATTGCATTTTGAATGCAGTGATTAATTTTGGCATAGGTCACTTATACTAGTCTCTGATTTTGAATATAAATTATCTAAGCATTTAAATGTAATGGTCTTTTCTCAAATTTCAGAATAATAATTTCATATGAATTGAGTTTAAACTAAAATACATCAAAAATCTATTACGGAAGTATGTTGCATCGAGAACAAAACGTCTTTGTCATTTACGTTAAAATGTGTGTTGGGCTGCATTTAAAATGTCAGGAATTAAAAGAAAGAAATTTCGAAAATGGTTACGACTAAAAGCTTAATACATACAACATAATTGTCGTGGCGATTCTTGAAGCGGCTATTGTCTTGCAGCAGACATCTTTCGGCTGTTGAATGAATTAACAAAAAAAAAATGGAACATTGACGTTTCTTGGTGTCAGTGTGTCACACACGACATGGCACTGATCACGTAAACAACTAGTTCGTAATGGTTGTTGGCAGGCGGTAGTCTTGCGCCTAATTACTGATTGCTTGTACACATGTACCTGATATCGCTTATTAAGTACACAGATTCGCTTTCTGAGGAATTATATGTTACGTACATTATTATTTATTTTGCTATGACTGCTTATTATGCTTCAAAACATGTGATGACAAGGAATAAGACAGGCTCCCTGTCAACACGGGCCCACGTAGATATGAAGCCTTCGATTGGCAATCTGTTATATCTCATTTACCGTATTGTATTAATTATATTAACGTTAGTCTATACATCTATCTATATCATCACACCCGTTCCCTTGCGGGGCAGGCAGAGAGTACAGACTTCCAACAGGATATTTCCTCACAGACCTCTCTGACTTCCTCTATTCTCACGTTCGTCTCATACACACTCGCCGGTTACGGAGACTCTTGACTTGCCCTTCAGATAAGACACGGTCTATTTGGTCATGGTAAGATACCAGGTCTAGGTCTTCCCAGGTACCTACATCCTTCCACTTTCGCATTGTATATCTGTTTTGTAATTCTTTCTTCCGACGTTCTTTCTATATACCCGAACCAAAGGAGCCTACTCTTTTCATCTTTACACCGATACTTTCTTTCATACCTACAAGCTTTCTTACGACGTCAAGCTGTCCGACCATATTCGCAACGTTAGTCTTCCTGAATAGGTCATAAAAAATTATAAATAAAAATATATATTTTGAAGAACAAGCTTTGTATAGTGAAAAACCAATGCTGAGATCTTCCTTAGTTGAGGAGTTCCTATTCATTTCAGCAAATTAGAGAACAGTCTGATTAGATATTATGTTTAGAATATATAACTTAAATTTTTTGATATAGTTTTATTTCTTGTTATTAATAATTTTTTTTGATAAATATAAGTAAAACGTGAAATACGTAACGAAATTGTGTTGCAATTTTGCTTTGGCTGTGTATGTACTTTTTTGCTTCGATGAACGAACTATAGATAATACCGTCCTACTGCTGGGTATAGGCCTTCAGAAATTAAGGTGAGAGAGGTTAAGTCATACTGATGTAAAATCTTAAGGTGCAGCTGTATTAGTCAATGCGATCCAAGCGTTTTAATAAAACAAACCCAAAAAGCCCCGTGCCATCAACGATTAGTTTTGCCTATTTCACTTCTTTGGAAAGTTTACAAAAATTAGAGAGTCTTCAAAGTAGTAAAAAGTCTATGAGACTTATTACAGAACTTGCTTGGCAAAGGCTATTTTGCCAAATTGGGGTCTCTGAACCAGAGATACTTATGTTTGTAATTTACTGCGAAAGGAATAACTATAATTCTTTGATATTAACCTAATAATACATTTGTTAGTGTGTATTTTTATTGAATGATACGGAATATATACTGTGGCGCCTATGTTCCTCAAGCGAGGGTGGCAGAAGTGTGCCATGTACACACACTTTTTTATTTGGAATATCTACTATGCCCGTTATTTTTTACAAGAGGAATCAAATTAAAACACAATGACTATTTAGCTTACTGTGTTTAGCACATTGATTTTAAACCTTAATTTAACTTGACAGAGGTATAGTTTATTAGCCAAATCTAATACATTGTTGGTAGGTTCACAGAAAACTTTCACGCAAACTTCCTCAAACAGAGGTGGCACAGTTATACGCTCACGTATCGCCAACGATGTTAGGTCTTAATTTAATAGGCAGCGAGCCCATTGTCAATATACTGGGCAGAATCCAAGTCTCTGAACTGCCACTAATGAACTTTCGATAGAAACATCGCGTTTTATCCGACCTAGGGCTCAAAACCAGGACTTTGTCACCAGCTGTACTATACGCAAATCTATCTCTTGAATTATATTTATTTTATTAGTCTAGTAAGACTAATAAAATAAACACATGAATAGTTTTATACAGAGTGAACCGGAGTTGGAGAATAATGCTGAAAGTGTTTCATTTATGAGTCACTCTTAACAACTTTTGTTTCATGACTTCTTATTTTTCTCGTTTTTATCACTCTCTCTCTCTGACTCACTTTACGATTTACACGATGAGCTGATGAATTTGAATCGAAAAATAAAAAACATTCACAACAAAAATATGAAATTGTGGAACAAACATTGTTTAAATTGACGTATAAATGCGGCAATGCAATGGCGTCATATACCGATCCTGGGTGCATCTATAAATATACGAAAGCTGCAATAAATCACCCGCAAATTAACTCAAAACAACACAAGCACCGTAAATTATAAAACAAAATAACATTGGCGTCGGACTTCCAACCAAACAATTTTAGTATTCAGTTACTGTGCCGTAGCTAATTGGATTGTTATTTTATTTGAAGGACGATTTAGCACAGTGGTTAAGAGCTTAAGCCGCTCCGCCCATTGTGTCTAATAGTCGCAGGTTCCATTCCCGCACGGGAAAAATCGTTGTGTGATCCACAATTATTTGTTTCGGTCTGGGTATTTGTGTGTGTGAACTTTCATGTTTGTAAACGCACCCACGACTCAAGAATTAATCCTAGTGTGGGGCTACGTTTTTTTTTAAAAAGAAAAAGAAATGAAAAAGAAAGAAACACCGAGAGCAGTGGCGATGGTGTCAGTGGCCGCGTCATTTGGGATCCCATACATTTCGCATTAATACCGCTAAACAATCAATGATGTGTCTGTACGCAATGGAGAAAGACATCATCTACTTGATATCGCAGTTTACGCTTCATAACCCTAATACAGTGCAAACTCAAATTTATCTCTTGAATTACATTCAGTTCGTTCACACGGTATTGTGCAAGAAAGTGGATAGGAATGTTGTTGCTATTTGGACTTGGTTTTATTGAATTGAAATCAAAGGCTTGCCTACAGAGATACACGTACCTACATAACGTAGTTAGTTTTGTCACAGGAAGTGAATCTGTTGTATGTAAGCTGCTAGATTGATGGTAAATACTTTTAGGTAAATCATTAAAACAAAGTCACAACTTTTCTAAAAATATCAACTAAACAAAGAACCTTAAAGTTGTAAAAAGGAGGATTAGAAAAATATAGTTTTAAAATCCTATGACGCTACTTCCAATTATTTACAATTCCTATAATGGCTACGATCTAGACAATAAAAATAATGTTAATCAACGATTTTACTCGTGGTTGGTAGTTGAAAAAATGTTGTACATAATAATAAAATATGACAGGACTGAGCAGTAGAAAATACGACGTTACATCATAAAAAACATCTTATCATCAAATAGCCATCGGGAAACGCAGCGGTAGAAAACTACACATTTAAAATCTCTTGTACTCCTTAAGTCTTGCCGTGGCTCGGTAACAAAAGCGGATAAATCGGCCGGGAATACGACGCATTGTATTCGTATTAAGTGAGAATAGACGGCGCTATCTCTCAACACCCACAAAAGCTTTACAGTATACGATGGAAATGCATGCAACACGGACCATTGATTGATACATGACGTATCTGAGATATTTTGGCGCGGTTCACGCTGTTATTTTTTTATGAATTCTTTCTAAGAAGGTTAGGTTTGATTATGAAATAAAAAAATATTTTGTTTTTAATATATTAATCTCAAAAACTATACTGGAAATCGTTCCAATGTAGACAATTCGAAAAGCTGTTAGTAACTATAAGATTTTGGTAATGCATAATTAGGTAGGATATGAATAAGGTTGGGGAATGAAAACCAAAAGGAAATGTAGTTTGTTTTTCCACAAAATCATCATCACCAGGTTTCTATAACACACTGCTGGGCATAAGCCTTTTCGAGCATATAGATAATATAAATTGAGAAATCTTGAATCTTCAAACTTCCGACGACTCCTAATTCGCTTATAGACGAGTTTGTTTACGCTAAGGCGCTAATTAGGCAAAGGTCACAAACGGCTGATTGGTACCATCTCAGCAGGTAAGTCGCGAATCAACAGACTCAAATACCGAACACTTGAGCCGTGGACTCATTAGTGCCTCTTTGATTCGGCTTGTTTGCCATTCACGTTGAATTCGCCCACTAACAAAAGACGATGACTTGTGAGCCGTCTAAAGAAATAAATCCCCTTTAGATGTCTCGTGTCGCGAGAAAAATGTAGAGCAAGCATGAAATGATGTTGGAAGGTTGTAAGTACTAGTTCATTAGCAAATTTGTTTGAGCGGCGTTATAGTTTTATTATTTTAGAGAGTCTAATGATGTTATAAATAAAATGTTCCGCTGTCTAAAGTAAAAATGAATAAGGTACTTAGATAAGTTTATTTTTTTCAATCTATTAATAATTTTTTATAAATTTATTCCTAATTATGGCAAGCGTTGGTAGACGCTAACAAAAACAAATTTTGTATGCGCCGTCAAGCAGGTTTAGAAGGATGTGTACACCCACATGTTACGAACACTGTTAGGCCCTATAGGGGGCGCCTGTTATACCACAACTCCAGACTCAGGTCTACTTCTCAAAATATTTCCTACATTTTCTATGTCTTAAGACTACACCACGATAGCCTCATACTTGTGGGACCACATAAAACTTTAAAAACATAAGATTCAGATAGTAAGTCTCAATTAAACCATTACTAATAATGCCGCGTGGTTCCCGGCTTAGAATAGAACCAACCCATCTCATCCCATCGGGTGTCGTACTAGGCGACTAAGGGAAAACTAGGGAATGGGCAGCAGCGTTTCCTTAACACTTCTACCATCAAAAACTGCGCTCGCCAACCCGCCTGCCAAGCGTGGCGAGTATGGCAAACCCCCCCAATTTATTAAAATGGAAGAAAAGAATAAAACCAGGCCCCTAGTCCCCGGCGGTCCTGTTCGTCCTGGCCACGGTAGCAGCTATGGTAACGACAGGACAAGGGGTGCTAAGAATCTCCGGCAGAGATTCGGCTACCACCAACAACGAAAATTGGCCCTGGTGACATACAACGCACGCACGTTAAGGACAGATGAGAAGCTAGTTGAGCTGGAAGAAGAGATAAACAAGTTGCGGTGGAATATTGTTGGTTTATCGGAGGTCCGAAGAAAGGGCGAGGATACGATAACCTTAAAATCCGGCAACTGGTTTTACTACCGGGAGGGCGAACAGCAGTCCCAAGGTGGTGTCGAATTTATCGTCCACAAGTCACCTATAGACAACGTTGTGTCCATCACTAGTGTGTCAAGCAGGGTAGCGTACCTGATACTCAGAATATCCAAAAGATATTCGCTGAAGGTCATACAGGTCTACGCACCGACCTCGGCATACTCAGATGATGACGTCGAAGTAATATATGAGGACATTAGTAGAGCCATACATACTTCCAAAGCACACTTTACAGTGGTTATGGGTGACTTCAATGCGCGGCTGGGCAAACGGGGCGATGATGAGTTGAGAGTGGGGCAATTTGGATATGGGCAGCGCAACCCCAGGGGCCAGAGGCTGGCCGAATATCTGGAGAAGGAGGGACTCTTTATGATGAACTCTTTCTTCCGGAAGCCGCCTCATAGGAAATGGACCTGGATGAGCCCTGATGGTTCCACAAAAAATGAGATACAAGGGAATGAGCAGCAGCGTTCTCCTAGATACTTCCACGAGCAATGAACTGCGCTCGCCAACCCGCCTACTAAGCGTGGCGAGTAAGGCAAATGCCTCTAATTATGGAAGAAATGTATAAAAGCAGACCCCTAGTCCCCGGCGGTCCTGTTCGTCCTGACCACAGTAGCAGCCATGGTAACGACAGAACAAGGGTTGTGAAGAATCTTCGGCAGAGATTGGGCTACGACCAACAACGGGAAATGGCCCTGGTGACATACAACGCACGCACCTTGAGTACCGATGAGAAGCTAGTTGAGTTGGAAGAAGAGATAACCAAGTTGCGGTGGAGTATTGTTGGTTTATCGGAGGTCCGAAAAGAGGTCGAGGATACGATAACCTTAAAATCCGGCAACTTGTTCTACTACCGGGAGGGCGAACAATAGTGCCAAGGTGGTGTCGGATCTATAGTCCATAAGTCACTCATAAACAACGTTGTGTCCATCGCTAGTGTGTCGAGCAGGGTAGCGTACCTGATATTAAGAATATCCTAAAGATATTCGCTGAAGGTCATACAGGTCTACGCACCGACCTCGGCATACTCAGATGATGACGTCGAAGTTATGTATGAGGACATTAGTAGCCATACATACTTCCAAAGCACACTTTACAGTGGTTACGGGTGACTTCAATGCACGGCTAGGCAAACGGGGCGATGATGAGTTGAGAGTGGGGTAATTTGGATACGAGCAGCGCAACCCCAGGGGACAGAGGCTGGCCGAATTTCTGGAGAGAGAGGGACTATAGGGAGGGGATATGATGAACTCTTTCTTCCAGAAGCTGGCTCATAGGAAATGGACCTGGATGAGCCCTGGTGGTTCCACAACAAATGAGATTATTATACATCATGAGCACCAAGCGACAAATATTTAATGATGTCTCTGTGATTCACAGGGTAAAAACCGGCAGTGATCACCGAATGGTCAGAGGCACATTAAATATTAATGTCAAAATGGAAAGATCGCGTCTGATGAAGTCTACGCTCCGACCTTCTTATGCACATATCCAAAACCTCGAGAACTTTCAACTCGAATCGGAAAACCGCTTCAAATTGCTAGATTGCAGCGCATCAGTGGACGAAATCAACAACAGGCTGGTAGAGACTGTCCATCCGGTCGGGTCCAAGTATTTTAAGCCCCACCGTAAAAATAGACTTCAAAAACTATCTAACTACACCCGTAACCTCATGGCTGAGCGACGTTCCATGACGCTCCAAACCTCCGATGATGCTAAGTCCTATAGCCAGCTCAATGGACAGATACTGAAGTCCTTGCGACACGATTTACGGTCCTTCAATGCAAGGCGTATTGAGGAGACCATAGCACAAAACAAGGGCTCCAAAGTGTTCGCAAGAGACGCGTCTATTGGGCAAAGCCAGTTGCCGAAGCTGAAGACGGAGGACGGAAAGGTAACGTCAAATAGGTCAGAGGTTCTTAGGGAGATAGAGAGGTACTATGAGCAGTTGTACACCTCAGTAGCTGAACCTGTTGTTGACTTGGTAAAAAACCCAAGAGCCAGGCTAACCCGACACTACACTGAAGATATCCCGGACATCAGCCTGTACGAGATTAGGATGGCTCTCAAACAACTCAAAAATAACAAAGCGCCGGGCGAAGACGGAATTACCGCAGAGCTTCTAAAAGCGGGCGGAACGCCAGTACTTAAAGTCCTTCAGAGGCTGTTTAATTTCGTCTTGCTCGAAGAAAAACGCCGAAAGCATGGAACAGGGGTGAGGTGGTGCTGTTTTTCAAGAAAGGTGATAACACTTTACTAAGGAATTATAGGCCCATCACACTGCTGAGCCATGTTTATAAGTTGTTTTCGAGAGTCATCACGAATCGTCTCGAACGCAGGCTTAATGACTTCCAGCCTCCCGAACAAGCCGGTTTCCGGAAAGGCTTTAGTACCATAGACCACATACATACGCTGCGGCAGATTATACAGAAGACCGAGGAGTATAATCGGCCACTATGCTTGGCGTTTGTGGACTATGAGAAAGCCTTCGATTCGATCGAGACTTGGGCGGTTCTTAGATCTCTCCAGCGATGCCGCATTGACTATCAGTACATTGAAGTGTTGAAGTGCTTGTATAATAACGCCACCATGTCAGTCCGAGTACAGGGGCAGTGCACGAAGGCGATCCCCATAAAAAGAGGAGTAAGGCAGGGAGACGTCATTTCTCCGAAACTGTTTACGGCCACCTTAGAGGACGCCGTTAAAGCTCTTGGAATAGCAAGGACTTGGCATCAACATCAATGGCGAATACATCACTCACCTTCGATTTGCTGACGACATTGTGGTCGTGGCGGAGTCGCTGGAAGATCTAGGACGAATGCTCGGTGACCTCAACAGAGTATCTATACAAGTGGGTATTAAAGTGAACATGGACAAAACGAAAATAATGTCTAACGTCCATGTCGTACCCACCGCACTCACCGTTGGGAACTCTACTCTTGAAGTTGTCGACGAATACATTTACCTTGGACAGGTAGTCCGGTTAGGTAGGTCCAACTTTGAGAGAGAGGTCAATCGACGAATTCAACTCGGCTGGGCAGCGTTCGGGAAACTGCGCAACATCTTCTCATCCAAAATACCTCAGTGCCTTACGACTAAAGTTTTTAGTCAATGTGTGTTACCAGTGATGATATATGGATCAGAGACGTGGTCTCTTACAATAGGTCTCATAAAAAAGCTCAGAGTTGCTCAGCGAGCTATGAAGAGAGCTATGCTCGGCGTTTCTCTACGCGATCGAATCAGGAATGAGGAGATTCGTAGAAGAACCAAGGTCATCGACATAGCCGTTAAGATTAGCAAGCTGAAGTGGCAATGGGCGGGCCACATAGCGCGTAGATCGGACGGGCGTTGGGGCAGAAAGATTCTAGAGTGGAGACCACGTATTGGCAAGCGTAGCGTGGGACGACCAGATGGACCGACGATCTTGTGAAAATCGCAGGAAGTCGTTGGATGCAGGTCGCATCGGACCGGTTACGCTGGAAAGCGATTGGGGAGGTCTATGTTCAGCAGTGGACAAGTATAGGCTGAGATGATCATGATGATGATGAAACTATTACTACCATTGTTATATCATCACACCAGATCTGAGAGACTGCTGGAACTGCGTACCCTCTCAATTATATCAAGTAATTAACAAACGGGGCCTTATAAATGGACAACTATTGTGGACCTGACAAGACTCCTTAGCTTTAAACCTACCGTGGCGACAGAAATATTAATATCAATCTCTTATCAATCTTGAATCGCTGGAGTAATTGGATTTCTAGCATAATTACGCAACAAGATTACTAAAGCCGCCGCTAATTGGCACTGGGCTCTAATCCCCAAAGTTCACGTGTGATGACATACGGATGGTATGTTCGATGAATATCTTTACGAACTTGTATTCTGAGCTTAAATTTAGCTGAATCGTTTTTTTTTTAAACAAAATATATTTAATGCTAAACTTAAAACCATAGTAAGTTGTAGTACCGTAAACATCAAAAGAATGTTAACAGTTTAATGGATTAATAAAATTGGATTTCTCTGTTTTATACTAAGCAGGCAGTCAAGAATAGCATTTTGAATGAAGTTGTTAGTTTTGACACAGATATTTAATATAAGTCTTTGAGTTTGTATATAAATTATGTAAACATTTTAATGAACCTAGTGGTCTTACCAAAATTATCATAATTACTTTTTTAAATCAACAACAAAACTATGTTGTATCGAGTGCAAAACGTCTCTGTAATTTCCATCAGAATGCGTGTTGGAATGCTTTTAAAACTTAAGGAATCAAAAGAAATTTAACTATTAGATTTTTAAAATAATATTTCAAATGTTATGGGTAAAAGCACTGGATACGTATAGTTTTAAGCCGGTTGTCGTGGCGTTTCTTTAGGCGGTCTTTATCCTGCAGTAGACTTCATTTGGCTGTACAATGAATTAATGAAAAAAATTGAAGGTTGACGTTTTTTTGGTGTCAATGTGTCAAACTCGATATGGCACTGATCACGTAAACAACTAGTTCGTAATGGTCGTTGGTAGGCGGTAGTCTTGCGCCTAATTACTGATTGCTTGTGTACATGCTGCTGACATCGCTTATTAAGTGCACGGGTTCGTTTTCTGAGGAATTTGTACATAATTAGATATGGAGACTTTTGATTGGCAATTTGTTATGCCTTAAGCGTATATTTGTAACCATATTTTAGTTACTATTTAGTACCTGTTACCAGCAGCTGTGAACGCGATTTTTTTGAAATAAATCATAGTTTTTGCGTGAAAGAGTCTTCGACACAAGAAGTTTGGGCTTTACAATAATAAAACCAGTAGGAGAAAATTAGGGATTATAAAGGAACAAACTGCTGTAAATTTCTATAATTAGGAGATGCGATCAAAGCATTTTAATAAATGATAGCCAAAAGGCCCCTGCCATTGTCAATTAGTCTTGCCTAATTCCCTTCATTGGAAAGTTTCCAAAAATTAGGAAGCCTTTCATGGTTGTGGAAAGTCTAAGGGACTTATTACAGAAATTGCTTGGCAACGACTTTTGCCCAAATTAAGGTTTCTGACCCAGAGATACTTGTGTTTGTAATTTACTGCGAAAGTAATAACCATAATTCTTTGTTCTTATGTTAACCTAATAATATATTTGTTAGAGTGTGTTTATTTTTATTAAATACTAGTTTCTGCCCGCGACTACTTCCGCGCTGACTTTAGATAACAACCTAACATTTTTCCAGAACAAAAAGTGTACTATATCTTAATCCAAGTAATAAACTATCACTGTGCCAAATTCCATCCAAAACTGTTCAGCCATTTTTGCGTAAATGAGTAACAAACAAACATCCAAAAATAAAAGCTTTCACATTTATAATTTCAGTATAATGTTGCCCGTTATCTTTGAACGAGGCAGCAAATTTAAACATGATGACAAGTTTTCTAGTTTAGTGTATTTATTTTAAACCTTAATTCTGCCATGTAGAGGTATTGTTAGATTTTCCAAGTCTAGGGCCTAATAGATACAAAGAACACATTCACGCTTATATTCTCCAAGCGAGGGTGGTAGAGGTGTACAGCCAAATATCACTGACGATGTAAGGTTCTAATGTAAAAGGCGGTGAGCCTATCCTATTGCCATTACGCCGGGCAGGACCCAAAACCCTGCACGGCTACTATAGTCTACTAGTCTTTTTCACGAGCCATGGGTTAGATGACGGTTGATAAAAATCTATTTCACGTATATTGTATTCCTTATTTCGTTTCCTTTTTTTATTTTCTTTTTTGATTCCTTATTTGAAATATTCCATTTAAAATAAGGAATTCAAAAAATTAACATAAGTAAATAAAATGATGAGCCAAAACTGTACTTTAATTTACATTTAATAATACTGTTTACAAATTTTAGTAATTATTTAAAAATACCTAAGTCTTAATAAATCTATATTACTCTATAATGTAAATTGGAAAGGCTTTTTAGAGTAAAAAGGAAAGGTTTTAGGGACTGTCACAATAAAATCGTTATTATCGATAAATTGTTATTAAAAATTTACAAAATCGAATACAGATTTCTTCACGAATATTAAATTAAGTATCCGCCTGAAATAAATGGTATGCTGATAGTCAAGTTATTAATAAAAAAACGTGGATGCGCTATCTTGACATATTGAAAGAGACAGTTTCATAGATTTTTAAATAAAAATCACACGGGTGACGAATTAAGCGATTCGTTAGACGACTTTTCTGACAAATTCATTGATTCGTAAATAAACAATGAAATTATTGTATTTTGTTCTTAAATTATTGCTATTAAAATCGATTCATTCTTCGTCATGAAATATTTCGATACGATACTACATTTTTAAGAACGTCCAATCCCAAACTTCACCGTACCCATGGCTCGTAAAAAAGGCTGTAAGAATCTTTCATGAACGGCATGTTGTTATTGATTTAAAACTAAGAACTTGTCACCAGCTACGCTCTACGTGGTGTAGATTAACGAAGTAGTCACAGATATTTTATACAGAGTAACCTAGGATCGGGGTATAATTCTGAAACTCTTAATATTTACACATCGCGTCAGTCCAAACAACTTTGGTTTTAAAACATTTTATTTTTTTTTGCGTTTTTTTCACTTTCCAATACAAGTTCACTTGATCAACTGATCAATTTGTATTGAATATTAAAAAAAATACGAAAAATTGATGTATAAATGCAACAATTTACGCCTTTAAACACCGTCACGACTATATACCCCAAGCGGGGGTGGCAGAAGTGTACTGAATACACCCACTTTTCGCCGACGATACTAGGTCCCATATAATAGAGGGCGAGCCTATGTATGGCAATACACCGGGCACAATTTCAGACTCCGGACTCATACTGGGAAGTTTTCGTTAGAAAGCTACATATTTGCCCGACCTAGGATTTGAACCCAGGTCCTCGTGATCACAAAGCGATGCGCTTTGCCATTGGACTAACACGTCAATCATTTTTAATTCTAGCTTAATATATAACTATATAAATGTATATTGGAATACTGCATTAAATCACCCACACATTAACCCAAAACTACGATGCACTGGGAATTATAAAACAAAATAACATTGGCATCGTATTTTCACCCTATCAATTTTAGTATTCAGTTACTGCGCCGTAGCTAATTGGATTGTTAGTTTAATTGACGTACAAACATCGATAGCGGTGTCGACGACGTCAATGGCTGCGTCATTTGGTATCCCATACATTTCGAATTAATACGGTTATTTAATTTTGTATTGTTTACGTTCATTATATTACACCCTGCAGCAGTAGTAAACACCAAAAAGGTGTCTACTACTGCTGCAGCGTTTGTCTTTAAATGGATAAATAAAGTGAATGATATTTAGAAATTTCGTTTGATAATTTACCTTGCCTGCTGACCTTGACAAGACTGAAAAGTAAGCCCGAACGTTGAAATGACCGCTTTTTATCAAATAATTTAGGTATCATAAATCTAAATGTCAATACGATTTCTAGTGCATACTTTAAGCTTTCTTTGCGTGTATATTCTATACACCTACACACCTGCTCAGCAATTCATTAGATAATTTATAAAAAAAAGATTTGTTTGTGGTTATTTTGTGCGAATTTGCATACATTAAATTAAATTTCATTTAAAATATAATGTTCAAAAGATTCCTATCTTTATTTTCATACATACTTCTCATAGCAAAGAGGCAGTAAATTCTGCAAGAATCTTTGGTCAATCGGGTGTATTTTTGGGAGTTTACCAATGTTACGGCCTTGAGCGCAATTATGCAATAACTCACGGTTCTCGGTTCTTGACCGCGTACCGGAAGACATGGAGTAGCCAGGCCCTCTACAAATTGGACAGATGACTGTGTGAAGATAGTAAGTAAAAGGGATGCATACAGAACAAAGCCATTGGCGGTCTTTGGGAGAGGGGTTTATCCTGCAGTGGACGTTTAGCTATAAATTGATATGCAATAGCTTTTCAAAAATATAGTTTAGTAAAATTGCGCTTTATATGTGGTAGCTTAAGACCAGTTTCTCTTATATACAAATAATGTTTGCTAAAATATTACTGCATAGCTACGCTCAATTCTGCATGGTTTGAAATAATTTATCGTTTTTTCGTTGTTGCTCTCTGATCGAGTGTTTTTAAAGAATCTTGAAACGAGATATAAATAACATAAATGGTTTAACGAATTGAAAAGTTCGCTAATACTTTAGGACACGACAACATGTAGGAGTATGTTACAAATAATTCTATATACAAAAATCAATCAATCGAAAGCTTTTTTTGATATAGACCAAAAAATTCTTATGAATAGTCAGAAAAAAAGGTGATTTCCTAAGTTTCCTATTGGGAATATCATTCTTGTGGAGAAGAAAGGCCAGAAATTCCACGGCTACTTTTTAAAAATGAGTGTTTTACCATTCTTTTTGTTTACATTATGTTCTTGGAGTACAGGAGCACAATGCAGAAAGAGCTACATAGATAGGCCTAGGTATAGATCAAACAGAAATTTACTTACACTTATGGTTTCAATTTGTGTCTACATAGTCTTCTCATTTACAAAATAGGGACTATAAACATTTTATCTCATTTCTTACCCCTAAACAATCAATGATGTGTCTGTACGCAATGGAGAGAGACATCATCTACTTGATATCGCAGTTGACGCTTCATAACCCTAATACAGTGCAAATTCAAATCTATCTCGTGAATTACATTCAGTTCATTGACACGGTAATGTCTAAGGAAGTGGATAGGAAAGTTGTTGCTATTTAGATTTAAGGTTTTATTGAACTGAAATCAAAGACTTACCTCCAGAGATATACGTACCTACATAACGTCGGTTGTTTCGTCAAAGGAAGTGGATCTTCTGTGTATCAATAATACAAAGTTACATCTGTTTTAAAAATTACAACTAAACGAATACCTTAAATTTGTGAAACATTGTATAAAGAAGTCGACATCATCATCACCTTTCTATAATACACTGCTGAGCATATGCAAAATATTACCTACTAGCTAAATCGTATAACTTATTATCCATTTAACTTTTAAGTGATAATATTTATTTTATCAAATAAGTAAATATTTGTCCTCCCGATAATTCTTTATAATGTAGTCCAAGTGCACCTATCTTGTTTTCCCTGCATCACCCTAAGGTTGACTGGGAGAGGATGCCTTTGGCATTAAGTCCGCCTCTGTACAACTTTGTGCAAAAAGTATAAATAAATATTAAGGCATCAAATTGAGACCACACTTAAACGAAAAGATCATACAAACTATACTTGATCGGTTGTTCAGCGACCGCAAAGACTATTTACGATAAAGCATAACAACAACTTCGCAAGCTATTAATATCAGTCGGTGCACAACCAAGTTACAAAATCGAGCGATGCGATCACTTTGTCGCCAATGAGTGGACGTAAGACATTAAGGATATTTTTATTAAAGACTGATCAGCGATTGGTCTCTATCTCACCTAATGGATACTGACGATGGGGTCGAAGATGGGGCTCGCTGAATTAGTAATTTTATTATGAAATAGGCTGAGGACACAGAAGTTAGACAAATTTCCGAATATGTATGATCGGGATAGACCCACCTCCTTGTAAGGCAATCTGCGCAACATGCGAACGCAATTTCAGATGGCTGTTCGTAGATATCGGATACATTCGATAGGAAGATGTTTAGTTTTACTTAAGTAACATCGGCTTAGACCAGTAGCCGCGGGTTCATCCCCCACTTGGGCAAAACTTTGTGTGACCTACTAGTGTCGGTCTAATAATAATTTCTCATACTGAAGAGGAAATTACGTCATTCACACATAATATGTTTATTAGAAAAATGACAGAACTTAATCGATAATGTTATTAATGAATTAAAATTGGACTTGCGTGTCGCACCTGTTTTATGACATACTTAGCATAAAATAAAAATACAAATACTAAAAAGAAACAGAGCATAATAAATTAATACTTGATTACAAACCGTATAATAGCTCCCATTTTTCTAGAAATTCAAGTCAATTATCGCAGTAATTATAGATTGGACGAGTCTTAGTACAAAGGCTGAATTGAAAATGGAAAAAATATCGTAAGTTTTTTCAAATACCTTATTCATTTTACTGTATAGGTCATCATAATTATCATCTCAGCCTATACTTGTCCACTGCTAAACACAGGCCTCCCTAATCGCTTTCCAGCGTTACCGGTCCAATACTACCGGCATCCAATGACTTCCTGCGATTTTCACAAGATTGTCGGCCATCTGGCAGGCTGCACTTGCCAATACGTGGTCTCCACTCTAGAATCTTTCTGCCCCAACGCCCGTCCGATCTTCGCGCTATGTGGCCCGCCCATTCTCACTTCAGCTTGCTAATCTTGAGGACTATGTCGGTGACTTTGGTTGTTCTACGTATCTCCTCATTTCTGATTCGATCACGCAGAGAAGCCCCGAGCATAGCTCTTTCCATAGGTACCTGAGCAAATCTGAGCATTTTTATGAGACCTATTGTAAGAGACCACGTCTTTGGCCCGTATGTCATCACTGGCAACACACATCGACTAAAAACTTTAGTCTTAAGGCACTGAGGTATTTTGGATGAGAAGATGTTGCGCAGTTTCCCGAACGCTGCCCAGCCCAGTTGTATTCGTCGATTGAGCTCTATCTCAAAGTTGGACTTACCTAACCGGCCTGCCTGTCCCAGGTAAATGCATTCGTCGACAACTTCAAGAGTAGAGATCCCAACGGTGAGTGCGGTGGGTACGACATGGACATTAATCCTTATTTTCGTTTTGTCCCTGTTCATTTTAAGAGCCACTTGCTGGGATACCCTGTTGAGGTCACCAAGCATTCGTCCTAGATTTTCCAGTGACTCCGCCATGCGTACAATGTCGTCGGCAAATGGAAGGTGAGTAATGTATTCGCCATTGATGTTGATGCCAAGTCCTCGCCGTTCCAAGAGCTTTAAGGCGTCCTCTAAGGTGGCCGTAAACATTTTCGGAAAAATGATGTCTCCCTGTCTTACTCTACTTTTTATGGGGATCGGATTTGTGCACTGCCCCTGTACTTGGACTGACATGGTGCCGTTATTATACAAGCACTTCAACACTTCGATGTACCGATAGTCAATGCGGCATCGCTGGAAAGATCTAAGAACCGCTCATGTCTCGATCGAATCGAAGGCTTTCTCATAGTCCACAAACGCTAAGTATAGTGGCCGATTATACTCCTCCGTCTACTGTATTATCTGTCGCAGCGTATGTATGTGGTCTATGGTACTAAAGCCTCTCCGGAAACCGGCTTGTTCGGGAGGCTGGAAGTCATGAAGCCTGCGTTCGAGACGATTCATGATGACTCTCGAAAACAACTTATAAACATGGCTTAGCAGTACGATGGGCCTATAGTTCTTCAATAAGGTGTTATCACCTTTCTTGAAAAACAGCACCACCTCACTCCTGTTCCATGCTTTCGGCGTTTTTCTTCGAGCAAGACGAAATTAAACAGCCTCTGAAGGACTTTAAGTACTGGCGTTCCGCCCGCTTTCAGAAGGTCTGTGTTAATTCCGTCTTCGCCCGGCGCTTTGTTATTTTTAAGTTGTTTGAGAGCCATCCTAATCTTGTACAGGCTGATGTCCGGGATATCTTCAATGTAGTGTCGGGGTAGCTTGGCTCTTGGGTCTTTTACCAATTCGACAACAGGTTCAGCTACTGAGGTATATAACTGACCATAGAACCCCTCTATCTCCCTGAGCACCTCTGACATATTCGACGTTACGTTTCCATCATCTGCTTCGTCAACTGGCTTTGCCCAATAGACGCGTCTCTTGCGAACACTTTGGAACCCTTGTTCTGCTCTATGGTCTCCTCAAAACGTCTTGTATTGAAGGACTATAAATCATGTCGCAGGGACTCCAATATATATTCCTATAGGACTTAGAATCATCAGAGGTTTGGAGTGCCATAGAATGTCACTCAGCCATGAGGTTTCGGGTGTAGTCAGATAGTTTTTGAGGCCTTTTTTTACGGTGGGGCTTTAAATTCTTAAACCCGACCGTATGGACAGTCTCTACTAGCCTATTGTTGATTTGGCCCACTGATGCGCTGCTGTCTAGCAATTCGAAGCGGTTTGACAATTCGAGTTGCAAGCTCTCTGGGTTTTGGATATGTGCATTAGAAGGTCGGAGCGTAGACTTCATAATATGCGATCTTTCCATTTTGATATAAATATTTAATGTGCCCTTACCATTCGGTGATCACTGCCGGTTTTTTCCCTGTGAATCACGGAGATATCATTCAATATTTGTCGCTTGGTGCTCATAATGTATAATAATCTCATTTGTTGTGGAACCACCAGGGCTCATCCAGGTCCATTTCCTATGAGCCAGCTTCTGGAAGAAAGAGTTCATCATATCCCCTCCCTATAGTCCCTCTCTCTCCAGAAATTCGGCCAGCCTCTGTCCCCTGGGGTTGCGCTGCTCGTATCCAAATTACCCCACTCTCAACTCATCATCGCCCCGTTTGCCTAGCCGTGCATTGAAGTCACCCGTAACCACTGTAAAGTGTGCTTTGGAAGTATGTATGGCTACTAATGTCCTCATACATAACTTCGACGTCATCATCTGAGTATGCCGAGGTCGGTGCGTAGACCTGTATGACCTTCAGCGAATATCTTTAGGATATTCTTAATATCAGGTACGCTACCCTGCTCGACACACTAGCGATGGACACAACGTTGTTTATGAGTGACTTATGGACTATAGATCCGACACCACCTTGGCACTGTTGTTCGCCCTCCCGGTAGTAGAACAAGTTGCCGGATTTTAAGGTTATCGTATCCTCGACCTCTTTTCGGACCTCCAATAAACCAACAATACTCCACCGCAACTTGGTTATCTCTTCTTCCAACTCAACTAGCTTCTCATCGGTACTCAACGTGCGTGCGTTGTATGTCACCAGGGCCATTTCCCGTTGTTGGTCGTAGCCCAATCTCTGCCGGAGATTCTTCACAACCCTTGTTCTGTCGTTACCATGGCTGCTACTGTGGTCAGGACGAACAGGACCGCCGGGGACTAGGGGTCTGCTTTTATACATTTCTTCCATAATTAGAGGCATTTGCCTTACTCGCCACGCTTAGTAGGCGGGTTGGCGAGCGCAGTTCATTGCTCGTGGAAGTATCTAGGAGAACGCTGCTGCTCATTCCCTTGTACGACACCCAATGAGATGAGATGGGTTGGTCCAATTCTAAGCCGGGAACCACACGGAGAGTATAGGTACATAAAAGTAATGTAAGAACAAAAAGTGAGTTTTAAAGTAAACCCCATTGAGTATTATTATCGGGTTTTTAAGGTTATTAAATACCTACCAAATACGAAATTGAATCGTATGAGTATAATTTTTTCTGTCTGTTGTTTGCAAAAGATTATTATAGATAATTTAAAAATCAGTTTCAGAAAATTATCCTGGGAATAAACTTTGATGTACGATACATTATGAGGCAAATATCAAAGGTATAGAAACCATAAGAACTCACCAAATTAAATAACATTCAGAGCACATCGCCGCTTTCACTCACATTTAGTCCGATTTAGAATCTCATCAAGTGCTCGTATTCTAATTGTATTAACGTGTTTCAGTGATGTTCTGGGTTGGGACTATTTACATTATATTTAATTATATTTTTCATTTGTTGTAGAAATGTTTACACAATCACTTAATCGTTCCTTAATTATTCAGAAATATAGAGAATACAATGCGGAATTTAGGCATGGATTATGTCAACGAGTGTTGCGTATTATCGGTCATGGAAACCAACATCCATCTATTACACACTTGGTCGAAGATCTGGTTAGAGAAGACGTTGACTAAAGATCTGTTGCTCGATGGCGTGGATTTTGTGGTCTGTGGGGTGCAGAGTGCCGAATAGGCACTTGGAATGTAAGAGGTGGTATGGAAGATAAGATGCATGAGGTGATTGATGTAATGAAAGAGAGACGCCTGGATGCTCTGTGTGTAACAGAGACTAAGCGGAGGGGCAGTGAAACCTGTGATCTTCCTGATGGAGCGATGGCTCTGTGGTCTGGTGTACCGCAGAGCAGTCGTGCCAGCATGGGGGTGGGTATCTTGCTGTCCCGTCGCCTGGCCTCTGGAGTGAGAGATTATGGCCTGTGCGATGCGAGACTTCTCTGGGTCCGTTTAAAACTGGGTGTCACTAGAGTATTTTTGGTCGCAGCGTATGCTCCCGTAAGCTCGTCGACACCCCAGGACCTTGAGAAGTTTTGGGATAATGTCAGGGAAGTTCTGGATTTGGCTGAGGCTAACGAGAAGGTGATTCTGTGTGGCGATCTGAACGGATGGGTAGGAACCAGGCGGCAAACTTGCGACGCTGCTCTGGGTCCTTATGGTGATAAGAGAGTGAACGATGCAGGTAAGCTCATTGTAGATGTTTGTTTGGAAAGGGGTCTCCTTGTGTCTAATACGATATTCCAGCATAAGGACATACATATGTATACGTGGAGAAGGAATGAACAAAAAAGCATGATAGATCTGATCCTGGTTGATAACCGTCTCCGAAGCAAACTACAAGATACGCGTGCGTATAGAGGCCCCACTCTGGAATCAGACCACTATCTCGTAGTTGCGCGGTTTAGTGGTCTGTTCAGGAAGTGGAGGCACTGGCGAGAGCGTATCCCCTTCGGAGACCTTGAAAGATTAAAGGTTGAAAAGTTGCAAGATGAGAGCGTGAGGAGAATGTATGAAGACAGAGTCCGGGACAAGCTTTTGACAGCAGGCTCTTCGGACTCAAATGTAGATGAATGCTGGAATAGCCTGAAAGAGAGTTTGGTGGAATCCGCGAAAGAAGTATGTGGTTGCTCAAAGAAGCATATTACAGCAAAAGGTGATGCATGGTGGGATGCGGAGTTGCAAAGCTCCGTAGAAAGTAAGAAGAAAGCGTGGCAGGACTATGTATCTTCTTTGAACCTGAATGCCAGTATGACAGAGATGAGGAAAGAAATATACCGGCAATGCAAGAATGCCACTAAAACTTTAGTGAAAGAAAAGCGTGAAAGAGCCAGTATGATTGAGGAGGAGAGGCTGGCGAAGAACTTCGAGAACAACACCAAACTCTTTTGGAGCAAGGTGAGAAAGGCTCGAGGTGATTCGTCAGGCTCCAGAATGGAAAGGATAAAATCTAAAGATGGTGACATTCTTGCAGACACACAAGCTGTGCTAAACCGGTGGAGTGAATATTTTGGAGAAATGTATGGAGATGACCCGGATGCTGATGCCGCAGACGTGCCTAAAGGCGAGACTGCGGCACCAGAATCAACGGAGGACATCACTATGGAAGAAGTTGAATGGGCGATAGGAAGTATGAAAAACGGTAAAGCTGCGGGAGTAGACATGATATCTGCCGAGATGATCAAATATGGTGGAACTTGCGTCCGGGACGCTTTCCGGGCCCTTGCAAACCTTTGCTGGAGGACCGGTAGAGTCCCTACAGATTGGCGCCGCGCAGTCATAGTACCCTTGTATAAAGGCAAGGGTTCACAATATGACTGCGCCAATTACAGAGCCATCAGTTTGATCAGCTTGGCAGCCAAGGTGTACGGTAAAATTATTGAACGGAGAATGCGCGTGAAGTCCGATGGAATGTTGTGCGAGGCACAAGAGGGTTTCAGGTCTGGAAGAGGATGTTCGGATCAAGTCTTCTCACTCCGCAACATCGTAGAGAAGCATCTGGCAGTGGGCCGGAAGGTTTTCTGCGGTTTTGTAGATCTGGAGAAGGCATTTGACAGAGTTGTGCGAAAGAGACTTTGGGACATTTTGCCAGAGTATGGTATAGATGGCACTCTGTTGCGAGCCGTCCAGTCCACTTATGTGGACTGCAAGGCATGCGTACGGGTGGGTGGTAACAGGTCACCCTGGTTTGACGTTAAAATCGGCGTCAAGCAGGGTTGCGTGTTGTCCGCTAGACTGTTTATAATATATCTGGACAAAAGTCTTCAAAGACTGAAAGCGATGAATGAAGGTGTACAAATGGGTGACTTAGTGGTAAACCATCTACTTTATGCAGATGACGCGGTTTTAATAGCGCCAACAGCCACTGATCTGCAAACACTAGTCACAGTTATGAAAGACGACTGCATGATCAATGGCTTACACTTGAATGTGAAGAAAACCAAGATTATGGTTTTTGAAAGGGAAGAAACCAGAACGAATGTAAGGATTGTGGTTGGTAACGATGTGCTGGAGCAAGTGAATGAGTTTGTATATCTTGGATGCGCCTTCAGTAAGGATGGGAAATACACCGCTGACATAGAGAGAAGAGTGAGTGCAGGGAACAGAGTGAATGGTGCGATGGGAAAGCTACTCGGGAGCCGGCACTTAAGCCATAAGGCGCAGCTGGCCATACATAACGGAGTTCTTGTCCCAACGCTGTTATATGGTAGCGAGAGCTGGGTATGTAAGAAGGAGAATGAAAGTAGGATAAATGCGGTAGAAATGCGAGCTCTGCGGAAGATGTGCGGAGTGAAGCTGACCGACCGCATTAGCAACAGCATAGTAAGACAGCGAGTAGGTATGAAAGATAGTATCGGTGTAAAGATGAGAAAGGGCATGCTCCGTTGGTTCGGGCATATAGAAAGAATGCCAGAGGAAAGAATGACAAAACAGATATACAATGTGAAAGTGGAAGGATGCAGGTACCGGGGAAGACCTAGACTATCTTACCACGACCAAATAAACCGAGTCTTATCTGATGGAAAAGTCAAGAGTCTCCGTAACCGGCGAGCGTGTATGAGACGAACTATGAGAGTCGAGGAAGCCAGAGAGGTATGTAAGGAAAGAACCTGTTGGAACTCTGTACTCTCTGCCTACCCCGCAAGGGATCTGGCGTGAGGTTATAGATAGATAGATAGATAGATAGATAGATAATTAGTTTTGGTAGTATTTGCAACGCAACCACGACACGAGTATAGTTGTTACTGTGGAGCAAGGTTTTTTTAATGCGTGAAGGGTGTTATGGTTGGATGTAACTTTCTTTTGATTGATGTTATAAAATCGACGATACGTGACGCATTATCCCTTACAAATAACCAAAGCCTCCAGCAATTAAGTTTGCTCAAGCTTATGCTGGTTTTAAACTCGACAAGCTCTGCAAGGAATGTTGATAATATTTTACTTTATGATATAGTTGTATCACGCCTAACACTTAGTCGTTGGGAACTCTCCTAAAACAATGAGGTAACACCTCCAGTATTAAATAAATTACTACTCGATGGTAGAACCAACGGTTCTGAATTAAACTCGATGTTGCTACTAATAAAGCCGTTATGAATAATAATCAACCCTTCAAATGTGCCACTGTTGAGCATCGGCCTTCCCTCAATTAGAGGGGAATTTCAGCTATCTACCACACTGGCTCAGTGCGGTTTGGCCCGCTATATTCACGAACAAATCTTTTGTATTAAAATACAATATATATTTACGTGGCACTCAATTTTACTCGCGTCAGTATTTTATTGAGCCGGTTAACTTTACGCGTTCGTTAAATATGTACTGTAGTCGGTACGGTTATATCGCCTCCATAATGTTGAGTCGGTTGCCTACGTAGTTATCTCATTTACGACTCAATTTGCGGTTTAATTATAGCTTTTGAATTAGATCTGATTTTATGTTACCTATGAAATTTGTGTGGTTATCAGACTCTTAGGTATGATATTTGTTTTTGGCATGACATATCTGATTTGGATTTATTTTGTTATGGACAGAATGGTATATTAACTTTAGGGTCTAGTTTTGTTCGTCTATGTTTGTTGTATCTCATTTTAGGTTACGAGTGAAATGTTTTGTTTTACTGTAGAGAGTTCGTAGTTCTTCTTTTAAGTAGAGTATTTGTTGAGTATTCTATACAGAATAGTGAATGCTGTGGCAACTCTAAGAGTATCATTTTTATTGAAAATTACGAGTACCTGTTTGATTTTGACGAATATTTTATTCATTATTTATAGTTCTCGAACTATGGTTCCAGGAGCCTGTGACACTCCTAACTGTACGATATACATCTCTATATACTCCTGTGGAGAAAAATGAGCTTAAGAGATAACCTTTTAATTACGTTAGTAAACATTTAAAGCAAACATTCTACAAAAGTAACCACTTTGCACGCTAATAAGCATACTCATGCACGCGAAACAATTTAATGTGTTGTATCAACTGAGGAATAACAACAAAATATCTGTTTCACAAAGCCTAACAAGCCGAATGCACGCAATAACAAGCAAAAGGGTATCCATTTTTTAACGGGAGGATGGCGGTGCAGTAGGGCTGCGGTTTGGCTGCAGCGTTACAGGTGTGTCCATGTTTTAATCTCCTAATGGCCATTCTACTGGGTTCATCTCCGCAATGCCGGTACAGCTAGAAATGGCCGCATTTCTCGATACGTGCAATTTATCTTATGGGCATAGGTTCTTTTTTTTTTTTTTTATTTTGTATTTCGGATAAGGCCCTCCGATATTCTTCGGAGACGTGTTTTTGGGTTTTGTTTGTTTGGCTATTAATTTATTTTGTTTTATGAGATTATGTTTATTATTTGCTGTTTTATTTTGCTTTATCGTGTTTTATTTCGTATTATCGCGTCTTATGTTATTTTTGTTAAATAGTCTAGCAGGCACGATCTGGTGCCCTCTTCAAACACCATACTACTGATCGATGTTTTGTTCAGTATTGTGCCCGTGGCGGACTCCAGGTCGTGCCTGGCTAGTCCATATTTAGGGCATTCGAATATTAGGTGTTCAACTGTTTCGTCCTTATCTGGTTCACAGACACATGACGGGCTTTCTTTGCACCCGAATCTATACAAGTACTCCGAAAACCCGCCATGCCCTGTTATTGCCTGAGTGAGTATTGGTGTTAATTTGACCTTTCTTAATAATTTGTAAGTGTCCGAAATCGATGGGAAAAATAATTTTGTTGTTGCCGCCGTGGTCCCTTCCCTGTATCTAGAATCCCACTCCTGTATTGATTTTAGTCGAATTAACTGTTTTATGTGGGCTATGGGATATCTTTCGTAATGAGGAGCCACCTTCACTTGTTTTGCCGCTTGCTTGGCCAGCTCATCCGCCCTTTCGTTTCCGGGTATCCCTACGTGTGCTTTGACCCAATAGAAGTTCAACGTCCGGTTTTGATGTTTTATTGTTGCTACATTTTTTCTGATAGCAAAAGCGAGAGGATGGCATGTGTCTGCATTTTTAATTAGTTCTAACGCTGATCTCGAGTCGCTCAGCACCCCCACCCGTTCCTGCTTGGTTCTACGCACATGTTCCGTGACTTAGTAAAGTGCGTAGAGCTCTGCTTGGAAGACGGTGCAGAACGACCCGAGTTTCAGTTTTTTGGTGCCTACTTCAATGCCGTTTCTCCAGCAGGTATATGCAGCACCTACCCCCCCCCTCGATCCTGCTACCATCTGTATAGAACAAAGTTCCGGGTAAGTTGTTATCCGTGATTGTTGAACTATCTATGTTGTCAAAGCACTCGAAGGTTATTTCCAATTCTTCGGACGGGTGAGCGGCTTCCATAAAGCAAACCCTCTCTTCGAAGTGTGTGTCCTCATGCCCCGTTAGAGGTTTGCCTCGCTTGGCCTCGTACAGCTGGGCTGCTTCCCTGATTCGCAAATCCAAGGGAAGCAGACCAGCCAGTACGAGTGCTGCATTTAGCGACACTGTCCTGTACGTTTTGGCTATTTTCTGGGCGAAACCTCTCTGGACAGCATTTAGTTGTTTTCGAACCATAGCCTTCCCGACAGCCGTCGCCCAGACGCTTGCCGCGTACAATATTATGGGCTCGATTACGGATACGTATATCGTTCTTACAATCTCCGGACTCAAACCCCATTCAATTCTTGCGGTTGTCGCGATCATTTTGTAGATGTTTGTGGCTTTTTGACAGATTTTGGAGACATGACTGTTATAGGTCAATTTTTTATCTATCGTTAGTCCCAATAGCTTTATTTCATCTACAATTTTGATGACTTCCCCGTTCATGTGCACGTGTGGGATATCAAATTTCAGTTTTCGCGTGATTACCATCGCATTGGTTTTTTGTGCGGCGAATCGGAGTTTGTTTTTGGTACCCCACTCGTGCACACGAGCAAGGGTTTGGTTGGCGTCGCGTTGAATGTTTACGGTTTCGTGTCCGGAGAATACAAGAACGACATCGTCAGCGAAGGCTTGGCTGTATACGTTTTGGGCGTCCAAGTCGTCCAGGAGTGGGTCCAGCAACATATTCCAGAACGTAGGGCCGCCTATGGAACCTTGCACGCATCCCTTTTCGGTGTCCATGCTGTGCGTTTTACCGGCGAAGTTGACGTGAACCCTTCTGTTCTGGAAGTAGCTGCCAGCAAGTTTTCTTAGGTTTAGGGGACATTTTTTGTTTATTAGTTGGCATTTTATGGCCGGCCACCATGCGTTGTCAAATGCACCCTCTATGTCGAGGGAGACAACTAATGTAATCTCCCTTTTTTCGAGGTTTCTTTTAATTTTTTGTGTCAGATCGTACAGGGCGTCTTCCGTACTTCTTTGTGGCACAAATCCGTATTGCCTGCTGTTTGTTCCCGGCAAGAGATGCCATCTTATTCTTCTTATCATTAACTTTTCAAGAATCTTGCCGAGGACAGACAGCAGTCCGATAGGTCGATAGGATTTGGCTTTAGTGTAGTCGTCCCTGCCCGGTTTCCTCAGAACCACGACTGCGGCTTCTTTCCAGGGTGATGGGAAGTGCGACAGGTCGAGGCTTTTATTTGCAATTGCCAAAAATATGTCTGTTGCTGCATTTATTGCCCGACAGCAGATATCGGCTGTAAATCCATCTGGTCCCGGTGCCTTTTTGGGATTCAGGTCGTCGAGGGTTCTTTTTAGTTCGGCCATCGTGAAAGGTGGGTCGTCGATATCATTTGGCAACCTGTTGTTTATTGTTCCGGCTTTTTCCCTGATAGATTCGTGGATAACATTATCGGCTCCTCTATCGTCCCTCGGAAAGAACGTAGTTGCCAAGAGTTCGACTGACCTTTCCGGGCTAAGAACCTCCCCGGCCTCCACCAGAAGTTGGTCTTCTTCTCTTCCTGTCGCCCTTCGTATCACCCTGTAAATGCTGTCCCAGAAACTTTCACGCTCTTGTTTAGTGCAAAATTTTTTCCAGTTTTCTGTTTGCGCGTTTTTTGCCGTTTCTTCATATAATTTCTTCTGTTTCAGGTATTCTTCTACAACGTGTGGTCTTCGTCGGGGATCTGCGTGAGCGATTCTTCTCCGCTTCGTGGTGACGTCTCTCTTCATTCTCTCTAGTTCGTCCGTCCACCAAGGTAAGTGTTTATTATTTGTTCTAATTTTTATTTTTGGGATGGTTTCACTGCATGTTTCCTGAATGTTTTGTATATAATTTTTGACTGTTTCTTCTAATTCTTCCTTATTGTCTATTCTTGAAATATTGTCCGATGTTATGTTTTGGCTATTTAGTAGTTTTTTAAACTCCTCAGTGAACTTGTCCCAATCCGCCGTCTTGGTGTTGTATACTCTGGTTGTTCTTTGAGTATACCTTTCTGTGGGTTTTCCCAGTACGAGATTGAGTGTGATGGTGTTGTGGTCCGAACTCGTGTCTGTCTTGTCTACCTTCCACTTGTGGACGTGTCTTAACAGACTAGCGCTGCAGACAGTTATGTCGACATTGCTAGTGAGCACTCGTCCGCCTCGTATTGTGTCGAAGGTAGGTTCGCTTCCCTGATTGAGTATGTGCATATCAATCTCGTCCAGGAATCCTCTCAATGTTTCTCCTCTGCTGTCTTCGTGCTTGCTGCCCCACCACGTGCTCCATGCGTTAACATCCCCCCCTATTAGTATTTTGTCTATTTTTATTAATTGGCATATGTTTTTTAATTTGTTTAGGTATGGTTCAATTGGCTCGCTATCCTCAAAATAGACTGAGATTACCCCAATCTGCCATTTGTCTGTTTTTAGCGTGGTTGCAACTATATTTTCCGTAATTGCTTCTGGGTTGTTCCAAATCTCTATGTCTCTGTCGAAAATAATGATGGCCGACTTTACTGGTTTCGTTCTGTTTGTTCTTGTTTGTACTATACGGGGACCTTCATATTGCTTCAACTCTCCCGTCGATCCTACGTAGGGTTCCTGTATTAGTGCTATGCTTGTTTTCCTTTTATGGGCCTCTTGGATAAGTTCCTGTGTCGCCAGTCTCTTTCTTTGGAGGTTAGCTTGCAGTACCCTGTAAATTTTGTTTTCGTTGGTGGTTGTTCCCGTTATGTTGTTCTCCGTGGTGCCTTTAACTTTAGCAGTATGCTACACTTGCTCTAGCTTTTTTTTTTTTTTTTTTTTTTTTTTTCGTGGGGAAATCCTCATGGACTTCCGCCAACCTCGGGGGAAGCTGGCGGGGCATGTCGGACTCGTACCGACTAAAACCCCACGGTGGCCGGCACTGGCACGTGTCAGAGGGGCTCCGGGATCTCCGAGTGGAACACGCCGGTGCCCCCCTTGTGCCGCGCTCCGAAGAGCCCGCCTCGGGAGGGGAAACTTGTAGCTTGCTTCCCCCCCTGCACCGTCGCGGTGCTCACGGCGGCGTGGGCCACACCACGCCGCCATCCTCCTCGGGGTCGCGCGTGAAAGACGCTTAGGGCCCCCGCCCCAGCGTCCCACAACCCCAAAGGCCCCCCTGCGGATATTGGTGCAGGGGGGGGTCCCCCACCAGATGTTGCGGCAGGGGACACAAGTAAGCCCGTATTATAGAGCCCCGGGCTATTGGGCTGGGGGGCCTGGGCGGGCTGTGCCTCCGCCCCGGCGCCTTCGCCTTCGGCGAGCGGGATCGGCCCTCTCCCGATCCCGCTCGGCCTCCTCCTTCTGTGACATCACAGTCTCGCAGAAGGAGGATACGGCCCCCCACGCCGAATCCCCTGCCAGCATAGCCGCTACAATTGCCGGCAAGGAGAGGTCCGGTCCAATCCGGTCGACCAGGATCCGCCGCTCGGAGGCCCACGCTGGGCACTCGACAAGCGTGTGCTCTGCGGAATCCCGGTCCCCACCACAGTGGTGACAGATCGCCGTCGCCTCGCGTCCGATCTTGCTCAGATAATCACCGAAACAGCCGTGACCGGTGATTATCTGAGCAAGCCTGTAGGAGATTCGCCCACTCCTCCGCTGTTGCCAGGCTTCGAAGGACGGCAGGATGGCTTGGACGACGCGCTTGCGCGCGATGTGCTCCTGGCTGAGCCTCGCGCGCCACTCCTCCAGAGCGCGTCGTCGTTCCCGCCGTCTGATTTCGAGCGCGGGCACGCATTCGTCGCTTTGGCGGACGACGCGAGTTCGGTCGTAGACCCTCGCGTCCATGTCCGCCAGGATGTCGAGCGGCGGAAAGCGTGCCAAGAGGGTCGCCGCCTCGAAAGATACGGTCCGGTATCCTCGTGCGATGCGGATGGCCATCCTGCGCTGCAGGCTATAGATTTTGGTCCTGCAGCGCCGGACGCCCGACAGTCGGTGTGACCATACAGGCGCCCCATAGAGAGCCACCGATCGCACGACCCCCCCGTAAAGGCGGCGTACCTCCTCCGACGGTCCCCCGAGGTTGGGTAGCAGTCTATGCATGGCACCCACTACCCTTTCGACTCGGGGGACAAGACGCTCGAAATGCTCTTCGAAGCCCCAGCGACTGTCCAGGGTGAGGCCCAAGTACTTTAGGTACCGCCCCACCCGGACTGGCGAATCTCCGACGCGAACCCACGAGTCGGGCGGTTCCCTGCTCCTAGGCAGTTTATGGAACCATAGCGCCTCGGTCTTATGAGGCGCTATCTGCAGGCCCAACTCGCGGATCTTGGCGACGACGACCTCTGCCCCAAGCTCGGCGAGCCCAACAGTCCTCTCGAAGGTGTCCCCCTCGGCCACTATTAGAGTGTCGTCAGCGTAACAGACGATACTGATGCCGGGGGGGAGATCGACACGCAGGACCGCGTCGTAGGCGAGGTTCCATAGGAGGGGGCCCAACACGGACCCCTGCGGAACCCCGCAAGACACCTCCCTCCGGTGCAGTGTACCGCCCTGTCCGATGTACTGGATGTACCTGTCACGCAAGTAGTCCCCGACTACGGCTTGCAGGTACGGAGGAACGCGATGATGTTCTAGCGCCCCCCGGATCGCGTCCCAAGGCAGGGAGTTGAAGGCGTTGACGATGTCGAGACTTATCGCCAACGCCACCCTGCCCCGGGACACGGCCTGCGCCGACAGGGAGCGGACGCGAATGATCGCGTCCACCGTCGAGCGCCCCTGGCGGAAGCCGTACTGGCTATCAGCCAGGTCGGGACCGACGCGCGACAGATGCCCGCTGAGACGGGCGGCAAGAATCCTCTCGAACAACTTGCCGCACTCGTCCAGCAGGCATATCGGACGGTACGCAGAGGGAGAGTCTGCGGTCCTGCCTTCCTTCTTCAAGAGGACCAGGCGAGCCTCCTTCCAGGCCGTGGGGAACTTGGCATGTCGGAGGCAGCTGCTGAACAGCCGCCTCAGCCTGTCCCCCAGGGTGGCCAGAGCGATCACCCACGCCCGCCCCGGTATACCGTCGGGGCCGGGCGCAGTATTACGAGCGCGCAAGCGGCTGATGGCTCGGTCCAGCTCCTGTTCGGTCACCCCCAACTCGTCGGTGTAAAAGGCCGACGAAATCGTCGGGGGGACAGAGGGACTGTCCCGGACTGTTGGGAATAGTGCGTCGATGACCCGACGCAGCAGTCCGGGGTCTAGGGTCTCCGTCAGGGGGGGCACCCAGGGGTGAAGCTTACCCAGCACTGCCCTGTAGGGGCGTCCCCATGGATCCCTGTCGAGTCCCTCTAGGAGCTCGCTCCAAGACCGAGACCTGGCCTTCGCGATGGCAATTTGGAGCGCCTTTGTAGCCGCTCGATAGCGCTCGTATGCTCCGGCCTTTTCCTCCTCGGTGGCTCGCCTTCTCCTTCGGGCTCTAGTGTACTGACGTCGTGCGCGTAAGCAGACTTCGCGCAACTGCGCTATCTGCTGCGACCACCAGTACACTGCCGTTCGCTTGGGGCAGCTGGCCCGGGGCATGGCGGCGTCACATATCGCCGTCATCGTGCCCCGGAACCAGGCCGCCTCCCTTTCCGGATCGGACCAGACCTCATCGGCGATTTCTGGCCATGCCGCGACGCTGGCTGCGGCCTCGAGAAGATCTCGGTTAAGCCGCTTGAGAGACCAGCGTCGCGGGGGGCCGCCTGCACGGCCGCTGGGGCGGTCGGGGGGGCGGAGGGCCACATCGAAGACAATGTGGCGGTGGTCGGATAATGTGACCACCTCCTCCGCTACGCGCCACCCCGACAGCGCGCTCATGGCCGAGGGAGTCGCCCACGTTAGGTCGACGACCGACTCCCCCTGCCACCGCACGCATGTGCTAACGGACCCCCGGTTCACGAGCCGGAGGTCTAGCCCAGCCGCCCACTCTTGCAACGTCCCTCCCTTCGGATCGTCCCTGGGGTTGCCCCACGCCCTGGCGTGGGCATTAAAGTCCCCGAGGACGATCGATGGACGAGGCCGGCATCTGCGAATGCAGTTAGCCAGCCCGTCCAGGTACACCTCGTAGTCGGCGAGGGACCTATTGGGAGAGACGTAGCAGCCCACTATGGCCATTCTTCCCCACTGCACAGCTACATATCCCTGCCCCCTTTCCAGTAGGGAGCAGGGCGGAGCACCCTCCCCTCCTCCCCAGTACACGGCGACGGAGCCCACATCATCCCCGAACCAGCGAGGATTGTCCGGGACACGGTAGGGCTCCGCCACTACCACCAAGGCAACCGACCACTCCGCAACGCACTGCAGTAACAGGTCCTGAGCGTTGCGGCAGTGGTTCAAGTTACCCTGGAGAACTCTTTGGGGAGAGAATTTTATACCGTCTCCATTTCGGCCGACGGGCTGCTAGTGCCCGCAGTCATGGCATTTGGTGCCATGGTGGTCTCCTGGGTGTCGGCATGGGAAGAGGCCTGCTTCCTCTTTCCCTTAGGGGGGCAACACTTCTTGGCGTGCAGCCGATGGTTCGATGCACATCCCTTGTCCACACATAAGGGACATCGTAACGCTTGCGCACGGCATTCGCTGGCCCTATGATTAGGGTCAGCGCACCGAAAGCATCGGGCGCCCCGGTCAACGTTGTTGGGGCACATAGCCCCAACATGTCCCTTTTCGAGGCATCGGAAGCAGTATAAAGCTCTTGCCTCCAATGCCTCGACCTTTATAGCCCCCCAGCCCACATGGATCTTCTTTGCCGCCACGAGTTTATTCATGGCGGCAAGTGGGCACTTGACTCTTACGGTCCCAAGGGCTGTGGGTGTTCGGTTAATTGGACCGACTTTGATGTCAGCCTCCGAACACCCACCTGCTGCAGCAACGGCAGATGCGACCTCCTCGGCGGTGACAGCGTCGTCGAGGCCTCGCAGCCTTACCTCGCCTGTCTTGCTTGGCCGGGCGACGCGGACTTTGAAGTCACTCAAGACCTCTCGCATGCGTCCGGCCAAGCGATCAGCCTTCTCCTGACAGTCGGGGCCATTAACTGTCAGAAGCAGACCCCCCGTCATCGTCCTCCGTGTCCCGAGGTCAGTCGCCTGAATGCCAAGGTCAGCAAGGTTAATTTCTTTCCGAGCTCTGCCCATGACCTCGGCATTCGTTGTCCCCTCGAGAACTGTGACGGTGACCGCTGCCGTCTTTGGGACTTTCGGCGGTCTCTTTCTGCCTTTCCTTTGCGACATTTTTTTTTTGTTTGTTGCGAAGGGCCGGCCAGTTGCCCCCGGTTGGGTGGGTTTTGGCTGTGGGGTCTTCCTGGGCTTTTTGGCGACTGCCACCCAAGTCTCCGCGTCTGCCACCGTTGATTCAGCGTCCCCAAGAACAGGGGCGGGTACTGCTGGCAACTCCAGTACCGGTGCATGCGCGGGGGCTCCCCTGTTCTTAGCCTTTTTAGGCTTGGGCTTGGTGGCCCGCACTGAAGCCACAGACCCCGAAGCGACAGAGGTAGGCGCAGCCAAGGATCTGCGCAGGTCCGCAGCCAACGACGGCCAGACTATGGACGGCGGCAGGAGTCGGTCCTCGATTCCAGCGAACCGGGCGTCCAGCATGTTGCCGACCTGCCGGATTATTGCGGCCGCCAGTGACTCGCTCGTCGTCGCCTCCGAGGCCCGGGGACGAACCGGTGGAGCACCAGAAGATCCAGCAGGCGACTGAAGAGCCGCAGGCCGGGCAGTCGGTCCCTGAGAAGCCGGAGGTTGTAAACTCTGCGGCTCCAGCCGGCGTTCGCCAACCTGCGGGTTTGCACCTCGGAGAAGTTTGACCTCCTCCATCAGGCTCCGCACTTCTGCTGACAGGCCGACCAGCTGCGAACGCAGCTCCGCATTTTCGCGCTCCAGTTTGTCCACGTGGGGGTCTATTGGATCGCGACGGGACAGCTCGTCAACGGCCGCCTTTACCGACCGTGTGGCCATTCTTAGGCCGCGGACGAAACTGCCCTTAAGATTGCGCGACCTGTCCGCAACCTTTTCTATGACCGCCAGACCCTCGGTTATGCGGGTGCCAAGTTCCGCGCTCGGTCGCGCCACCATCTCTTGGGCCAACTCCTCCGGTCCGGGTAGGGTCTTTTTGGCCCTGGTCATGGTCGGACGAGACGACGAGTTAAATATGTCATCGTCGTCCGACCCTTGGGTGTTTGCAGCTTCAAGGCGATTCATTTCATGCGCCACCTTCTGTGGCGCTCCCAAATCCTTCGACTTCCAGGAGCCATGTGATTCCTCGCTATCACATGCCGCTGACGACTGTACGGGCGTGTCAACACGCTTGGCAAACCGCCCGTTCTTCTTGCGGGCCGCTCCCCTCAGTGAGGGGCAGGTACGGCCCCGTCTTGCAGTCGTCACCTTTGGTGGCGGCAGGCTTCCGTCGCTCGCGGATGAGGAACGCCGTTCTCTACGGGGGCGCTTGTGCCCCTCGACTGCGTCTTTTATTAAAACGCAGCATGGTCGGGTGTCCGGTTTGGGTAAGCCGTGGTCGATCGTTTTGTTGCGGGTTCGGGTGTCCATTATGGATGCGTCTTGGTCGTTGGAATGATGTAACAAGTTGCCCCCCCCAGAATACGAGGGGCAGCCGGAGCCCAAGGGCTCCGGGGAGGATTCTCCGGGCCGTCCGGTACCTCCCTGGGGTAATTTATCTTGACTGTGCGACATCATATTTTGTTTTTGTGTGCTGATCCACAGCTTTGGCTTTGAATGGGTGTGCTCCCTCAGAGCCGGTGGACCTCTCATCCCGGCTAGTTGTGCAGTGAAGGTGAGTGTGTGTGAGTTGATGTGCATGTACGTAAGTGTGTGTTTGTGTGTGGGTATTTTGTGCGTGTGCAGTGTGCCTGGGCCTTGCGGCCTCTCCCCCCAGTTCGCCACCTGAAGGGTCTCACTAGTCCTCTCTGATATCCAGAGAGGCACCTAGAGCCCCCTGGGGTATGCATCTCCATCACCTCCTCTGCGCCCCACCCTCTCCAAAAGCTGGAGAGTGCGAGGGGCAGCGAGACGTCTTCCACCACGCGCCAGACTATTCGCCGCCGTCAGCAGTCCCTCCGGAAAACGAGAGGGCTGCTGGCAACGCCCAGGGTGCACCACGGGGAGGTTGTCTGACCAAGCACCCCACACTTGCTCTAGCTATCCTATCCCATCTCTGTTTTATTGGGCACTCCCAGCTAAAGGCGTTATGGCTTGTAATCTCGTGTTTTGCCAACGTACAATTCCGGCATGTTGGTTGGTCGCCGGCTATGCTCCTCGGGCAGTCTACCCGCAGATGCGGCCCACCGCAGTAGGTGCACAGGTCGGCAGTCCCCTGGCATAATTTACGGCCATGGCCGTAACCCAGGCACCGGGTACATTGTACCAAGGGGGACTGGTCTTCCACGGTCAGGTGTTGCAAGTCTATATATATTTTACCTGCCGATGTTAGCTTGTGCCATAGCTTAGTGGATACTTCAAGAACCACGTGGTTCTGGAGCAGGTTCCGCGCTCTTCTGCGGTATCTGACTGTAGCCTCAAAATCTTCCGCAGTCATTCCCGCTATTAGTCCTGCATTTTGTGACTTTATGGACGCTACAATGTCTGCGTCTGAGTTATAGCTCATTATATCTTTTATGATAACCGCCGGGTTCTTGCTTTTTGCATCCTCTACTTTAAGATCTTGGTTCGCCTTTAGCCTCGCTTTCATTTTAGCTAGTTCGTCTTTATTTTGACAGCTAATTACCACCTTTTGGTTCTTAATTTTTCGAACATTCTGTACCTGGAGGCCAGTTATTCTAGCGTCCAGTGTCTTCCGGACCCTGCCGAGCACTTCGTCACTTGTGTCTTTTTCTGTCTCAGAGGATACTATTATCGAGTGACTAGGGTGATTAGACAGGGTCTTAGGTATTTTTTGACTCCTATCAGGTCCCGCTAGGACTTCTGCGTATGTAGGCGCTGATTCCTTTAGAGCTGCTACCTGTTTGCTCGTCTCTACCGAGACCTGTCGCAGCTCCTTAACCTCCTGTATCAGTTGGTCGACATTATGAATCTTATCGCATCTTAATGTCTCTTTTGGTATATTAGTGTTTTGTCCAATTACATCGAATGAGATTAGGTCTCTAATGGTTTTTACCTCCGCGAGTATCTCCGCTACCGGTGTGTTAACGTTTGTGTTTCTAATAGTTTCCACAAGCCCAGCCAGCTGATTTGCATGTTCCATGTGTATTTTACGTAATTCTGCCTCCTTTCTACTTTTCAACTGTTCTATTTGCACTATTAGTGCCCGATTTTCTTCGTTCTGTTGGAGGGTTATCTCATATAACCCTGACAGACTTGCCATGACTTTCTCCTTTATAGTTGTTTTGAGGTTACCAGACTGTTCCAGTTGGGCCTTGCCCTCCTGGAACAGTGTGGTAGCCTTGGATCCTGGTTTTTCTGTAGGTGTTAATTCTGTTTTATTTGTTACAGGTCTGCTGGGCTGCGGTTCCATGGATTTCTTCGGCTTCGTGGGACTCGCCTTTTTTTGGTATGTAATGTTAATTTCTTTTACGTTCTTCGCAGGGACAGACATTTTTAATTTATTTAAAAGTACTATGGGTTCTATGTATTAATATTAATGTATGATAATTTTAATGGGTGATGTAAAATAGCTTGTTTGTGGTACTCGGTTAGGCCTCTTCCTGCACTCTATTTTTAAGTACTGCTAATTAACAGTACGTCCGTATCTATAAATTATAGTCAATTATTTTTAAAACCAACTGTAAATAGGTTGGGTCAATACGACCTTAGTCTAATTACTATACTGTTTATTCACAGTATGTCATCAGTATGTCAAAGTGTTTTATTGTCTATTCCTATGTCTTAACCAACTGTAGATGGGTTGGGTCAATAAGATTTATGTCAATATTCGTTTTAATTATTGGTCCAATTTGTCACCTTCCTCTCTGATGTGTCTCGTATATATGTGATTTCCTCTTGTTACAGTAGCGAAAAACTATCGTCGTGCTATGCCACCTCTAGTCAGTCGTTTTATTGTGTTTAAATGAGTACGTGAGTACTTTCAGTCAGATAGCGTAAAATTTTTGTATTTTCGCTATGTCTGTACCTTATTTCCAACTGTATAAGGGTTGGAGTCAATATAACTAATCGTTTTTTCCTGTTTCAGGTACGTCTGTAGCCGAAAACACCACCCGCGCTGTGGTATCTGCGTTTATGTTGAAATACCTACTTCCGCTGATCTAAAAAATCAACGTAGTGAGCAACAACCCCCTCGATTTTTCGCGCTACCCCTACGAATGTGGTGTCTGCGGATAGGGGCTGACGAGGGCTGTGCAACGATATCAAATTTGGACTTTCACCAGAGGAAAATTTTGAAAATTTTTGGGTTTAAAAATCCAAAAAACGGTCAATGTATGGAAAGTTTATAACTTTCCTTCGAAAAAATTTGGGGAAATGGTCTGGATAGATCGGGCTCGATGTATCGAGTTCAAATATATCAATGTTTACTATACTAAAGTCAAAAGAAAGTATGGAAAATCGACTATGGGCATAGGTTAAATACTTAAGGTATTATCGAGAGTTGCTCGTAAGCGAGTGAGACTGTGACGTTCTTAGCGATCATAAAAGTTAAGCAGCGTTTGGCTCGGTCGGTCTAAAATGGGTGAATCTCATTTTTTAACGGTTCCGTAGTTTGGAAGGCACTTTAATGTTTTAGGAATTATTTTGATGAAGCATTCGTAACCCTGTAAGACCGCGGTATTATTAGCGATCACCAATGACAATTAACGTTCAGTTCAATTGGTCTAGGATAGGTAACTGTCCCTAAGCGTCCTTCACGCGTGACCCCGAGGAGGATGGTGGCGTGTGTGGCCCATGCCGCCGTGAGGTGCGCTTCACTCGGAGCCCCTCTGACACGTGTGAGTGCCGGTCACCATGGGGTTTTAGTCGGTAAGAGTCCGACATGCCCCGCCAGTAGGATTTCCTCATGCAAAAAAAAAGCATAGGTGAACGTGACGTTACCATTTTTGAATGCCTTCGTGCTCCGAAAAATATAGTGATATAGTCGTTAAGTCCACTTGAATGACTATGGGCTTATTAGTATGTTCCAACAGCAGGGCTAGCTACGAGCCTTACTCTTACTTCAATTTATGAGAGAAGACCTCCAAGCAGTAGGAAAGTTATGCACCACGCGGAACCAGTCCGGATTGGTAATATGTAATGGATAATTAAATTATAAATAATTAAATAATACAATACAAAACCTCTTTTGTATTAATTGGATAAATACACAGTCGTTCTTCTATTTAACTCTTCATCTGCGATTATTAGTAAATATTTAATTATATTTTTTTTCTTAAATAGGTACTAACAAAGAAACAGATGTCGTCGTATTACACAAAATAAAAATAAAAATTGTGGGAAGAATTATATTACTGGGTTAAAAATAATACACCTTCCAGGATGCAGTAGGCATATCCATCCGCTGCACCTAAAACGCATTGTGAATTTCGCCCGCATCCACCTGGTTCGCACGTTAAAACGTTTGTAATTAAAAGAATGGTCCGCTTGCCATTTTCGAGACGACTTTAGATTTTATTTCGTGAGCGCTTACTATGAAAAATTGTTACAATGTATTTTTTAATCACCGGGTGGCTTCCGCAGAGAAATTTTATAGGAAAAGGTTGAAAAATTGGACGTAATCTATACTAATATTATAAAGAAGATAGATTTGTTGGTTTGTAAGTGAAAATCTCTAAACCTACTAAACCGATTTTAATAATTCTTTCGCCATTAAAAAGCTACATTATCGAGAAGCAATATAGACATAAGTGGCGCTGTTGTCGATCGGGTGCTAAAACCGCGGAAAACAGCTAGTTACTGATAAGATAGGAGAATTATTTGGATACAGAATAAACTTTAGTGTATTTAGCAACAATGACAGTTGAACATAAATTTTTAACTAATACTTAATATGGTTTTTTATGGACTATGTTCTTTTCTTGCTTCAATATACATGGTGTAACATAATAAACGCAAGACCTCAGACTGCCCGATTAGAGAATTCCTTTATAAATTCAAAACGAAAACCAAATTTCCAAATTTAAAGGTTTTTACCCTTTTTTAAAGCACTTTTATACCCCAATTAACAATGAAATTTGTACGTGTATGAGTGCGTTTTCAGAAATACGTTTTAGGAATGCATTTGGAATGTCCTTTTTGCTATGAATCAAGAATAAATATAGTTTTTTATACCCTGCCGCCTGCGCGTCCCGCTGAGTGGTCGTTCCGAGATTTCTAATTGACAATGGCAACTAAGTTGTTAAAGTGTTCGAACTGTAATATTGTTATTAACGAAGTTTTAGCATATGTTAGTAACAAAATCGATGTAATGGATGAAGTTAGCATTGGACGTATCAGTGCAAGTGCTTTTTCGGAAAGTGAAATTGTAACGGCGAAAAACCTATTGTTTGAGTCTATAACAACAACCGAACGCAAGAAAACAAGAAAAGGTGATGGAAAATCCCTTCGAGACATTGATGACATTGTGAGCGTTTTGAAAAGCATGGATCCCGATGAAATTCCGGTTTTTGTTGCAAGGGATCTTCACAAGTTACCCCCTGTTTTATTCGATCACTTTGATGTAACAAAAATTCTGAAAGACTTATTGAAAATACAACAAGACATCAGACAAATACGTGAAGATTATGCCACAAATGAGCAGATAGAAGTGCTGAAGTCTCATTTGATGGCACAGGCGAGTGTGCCATCAATAAATATTTCTAGTCATACGCAGAATGATAAAAGATTTAGTGTTCATGTTCAAGACAGATCTGAGGAAAATGAAAGCTCCCTGCCGCTCTTAACTGCATGTGATGAAAACATTCGGAATAAACATGTGATAATATCACCTAAAAAGGCATTTTGTAATACTCAACAACAGAAATATCCGTTAGAGGGTACATTTGCAAAAGAATCGCAGGCTTTAGGATTACTAGAAGAGACCCAATTGGCCGAATTCACTGAGTCATCCCGAATCCAAATAACGGATTCATTAGGCAAGAAAATAAACAATATATCAGAGACCGGCGGTGCAATGACAAATGCATCACAGCTGACAGGTACCGGTTTATCGGAATGCGATAAGAAGCGTATGCGTCATCCCAGTGTAAATGTTGATAATAATGCAATATCTTCACAGCAAAAATCATTAGCAGAGATTGTGCGGGAAGGTAGCTGGAAACCTCAGACACAGACTGACGAGTGGATAACAGTACAGAGAAGGAGATACAGAAATCGTTTTACGGGCAAGAAAGGGACAGATGTTACCGAGTCTAACACAATATTTAAAGCAGCTGAAATAAAAGTTCCGATTTACATTTATAATGTGTCGAAAGATGTGTCGGAGACTGACATCTCTAATTAGATTAAAACAAAGACAAAAACAAGTGTATCAATTGAGAAAATGAAGATGAAAGTTTAGAAGGATTATGATTCATATAAAATATATGTACCTAAACATAAACTTGATGAATTTTTACAAGAAGAGTTTTGGCCAGATGGTATTGGCTATCGCCGTTTTATAGACTTTAGTCATAAAACACGTGACGGAGTGAAAAACCGGTTATGAAATGAAATGTAAACATTTATTTATTGGATACGATTAATTTAATAAGCTTTAACTGCAAGAATGTTATGAGATCGGTCAAATGTATAAGACGACTTTGTAGCACAGCCGATATAATAGCACTCCAGGAAACGTGGTTGCTGCCGCATGACTTGGCGTACCTAGGGAGTATAGAAGATAGCTTTGCATACACGGGTACATCTGCGGTCGACACATCTTCTGGTGTACTGCGAGGCAGGCCGTATGGAGGTGTTGCTATATTATGGAATAAGGCGAAGTTTCCCGAAGTTACCGTGATAAAATGTGCAAGTGTGCGTCTGGCTGCGGTAAATGTCACGTTAAGTGATTCGTCAGTACTGATATTTTCTGTTTATATGTCGACGGATTGTAGAGAAAATTTAGTTGAGTTTACACAGTGTTTGAGTGAAATTAACGCTATTATTGAAACAACCAATGTGGAAAGTGTTTTTATTCTTGGGGACTTCAATGCACACCCGGGTGAGTTGTTTGCATCTGAACTTTTAAGCTTTTGTGCTGACCAACTATGGACTTGTATCGACATGCAATTACTACCCTCGGACACTCACACGTTTGTCTGTGATGCACATGGAAGTCGTCGCTGGTTAGATCACTGCATAGTGACGGAGGCTGCGCGACATGCGATTGTTAATAGTTCCGTTTTATATGGAACATACTGGTCTGACCACCTTCCTATTTCTTTGAAATGTAATTTAAATATATTGAAAAATAAAGTTGTATCATATAATATAGTTAAAAATAAAGTAATTTGGGGAGACCGTGACTCTGTACAAGTAGATAATTTTCATGAATACTGTAATTCTAAGCTGCGAGAATTAATTTCCCAGCAAACTTCAAATCCTGTGCAGATAAAATGTGTAATAATTCGGATCATAAACTTGTGTTAGACAAAATGTATGACGACATTGTACATATTCTCACCGAGGCAGCAGAGTGTAGCTTTAATGTAGATAAGAAACGGCACTCTAAATATGTTACAGGGTGGAATAAATATGTTCGCGATGCTCACGGGAAGGCCCGGTTATGCTATCAGACGTGGATATTATATAATAAACCAAGAGTCGGAGTTGTTTTTGATGCAATGTGTGAATCAAGGCGTATTTTTAAATCCCAATTAAAATGGTGCCAAAACAACGAAGATCAGATTAAAATGAATATTATCGCTGAACATCATTCTAATAAAAACTTCCAGGTTTTGGAAAAAAACGAACAATATGAATCACAGACCGAGTCTCCCCGTGAGTGTGTCCGGGGTGCACGAGCCTCGCGATATAGCTGATATTTTTAAGTCACACTTTAAAGTGGATTTGCCAATTGGACCGGCATGTACGGCGCATCCTCTGATGCTTAGTGCTGAGAAGCGTGTGCCGGATTTGACTGTGAGATTTACAACAAAAGAAATAGCCTCAGTGATACAGAAAATGGTGAAGAGAAAGTCTCCCGGGCACGACAATCTTAGCATTGAGCATCTAAGGTTCGCGGGAGTTCATATGCCTAGAATTCTTTCCCTGTTTTTTAATCTGTGTTTAAGTCAAACTCACCTCCCTGAGAAATTAATGTATACCACTGTGGTACCCGTGATCAAGAACAAAACCGGAGATACATCCGATGTATCTAATTATAGGCCAATCTCCTTAGCTACTATTATAGCTAAGGTATTGGATAGTCTGCTTGACCGACACTTGGAGAAATTTCTCAAGTTGCAAGTGATGCACAATTCGGATTTTGTCCGGGTTTATCGACAGAGAGTGCAATCTTGTGTCTCAAGCAGACTGTCTAATATTATACGTCGAGAAATACACCAGTCTATTCCTGCTTCCTAGACCTGTCAAAAGCGTTTGACTTAGTACAATATGATATACTATGGGAGAAGTTAAGGAATACAGGTGTTGCCGAGGAAATTATATTTTTGTTTAGACACTGGTATAATAACCAGAAGAACCTTGTAAGATGGGCAGGCTCGCTTTCGGATGAGTATAGACTCAAGTGTGGGGTGAGACAGAGGGGGTTGTCCTCTCCTCGTCTCTTTAATGTATATGTTAATGAACTGATCGAGGGTCTCAGGAGTACCAACGTCGGATGTCATATAGGCGGTGTATGTGTTAATAATATCAGTTACGCGGACGATATGGTGCTTCTGAGCCCCTCGGTCGGTGCCCTCAGGAGATTGGTCAGTAATTGTGAGGCATATGCGGTGACCCACGGACTCAGGTATAACGCAAAGAAGATTGAAATCATGGTTTTCAAATCATCAAAGAAATTATATAATAATATAACGAACGTTCGTCTTTGCGGTACGTTCTTAAATGTTGTGAAAAAGTTTAAGTACCTGGGTCACTGGATCACCGATGACTTGAGTGACAATACTGATATTAAACGGGAGCGCAGGTCTCTAGCTGTCCGATGTAATATGGTGGCTCGCAGGTTTGCACGATGTACTGATAATGTTAAGGTAACTTTATTCAAGGCGTACTGCCAGTCCTTTTACACGTGCAGCCTGTGGGTTAACTATACGCAGAGGGCTTATGGCGACTTGCGCGTCCAATATAACAATGCTTTTAGGGTGCTAATGGGGCTGCCACGATTTTGTAGTGCATCTGGCATGTTTGCCGTGGCCCGTACGGATAGCTTTAGAACGATCATGAGAAAGCGATGTGCATCCATGATGCAGCGCGAGCGTGGCAGTACTAATGGCATCCTGAGAGCATTAGCTGAGCGTTGGGACTCGCCGATGCTCGAGCGCTGGATACGACTACATGTAGTCAAATAATCAAGCGTCTTGGGCATCGGGGTGTTTTGTCATTAAATTATTATTATTTTTTTTTTTATTATTCTTTTTTTTTATGTAAAAATACTAACATAAATATTAATACATGTATTACTACCCCTAAAATTATGGATCAAGTATCCGAAATAAAATATTATTATTATTATTATAGCGCACAGAAGGAGTAAAAGCATTTTTTGCTTTAAAAAAAATTAAGATACGTTAAAAATTCAGTTACTCATTTAGAACAAACTACTTCCAGGTCTTGGGTTTATTATGTTACATCTTGTATATGTCGTATCCTTTTATTTGAAAAATCAGTTAATGGACTGACAAGCAGTTATTTTCATTTTAGGAACCTTTTAAACTTGTATATAGCCTATGATACTGCTCGAGTGTGTTAAGTTGTGAAGCGATGACAGATGACATCTATTAGATGACGAATCGCCGATGACAGATAGTCGATGTAAGATGGCGGACGGCGCTGCGTTGTGATACGATTGGTAACGGAACAGGCGGTCGAACGTATCGCGGAGCATCTAACCTCACTGCATTCCATGTGTCAATGTTAATCTCCAGCTATTGTACGCATACTCGCATATCAAGGAAGATCGGTGTACCGGACGAAAACACCGTCACGCCTATATTCCCCAGAGGGGGTGGCAGAGGTGTACTGAGTACACCCACGTTTCGCCGACGATGTTAGGTCTCATGTAATAGGGGGCGAGCCTATTGGCATATACCGGGCACAATTCCAGACTCCGGACTCATACTGGGAATTTTTTGTTAGAAAAACTACATTTGTCCGACCTCGGATTTGAACCCAGGACCTCGTGATCACAAAGCGTACCGGACGAAACCCAGTTTTATTTCAAGATTTCCTTTATATTTGGCCATCATGCGGACGATTATGAAAACGAAGATAAATCCATCGTTCACAGTTACCATCATTGAAACGACCATCCAAAAAACCCAAGCGTCGACACATATTTCTTATGTTATTTATTATTAACATTATTACGGCTCTATGCAGTAACACTGCATCTCTATGCAAGGTGTGGTGTTAATTATCTTAGGTAAAATATAAGACTAAATTTATGTTAACAGTAGAACATCTCAGTGCTAGCGGTCCAAATAAGAAATCACATACACGCGCGCTTTTATGCAACGGGGAGCGGCCGGCCGTTGAGACCCGCCGAGAATGTGATTCGTATTCGGACTCCTAGTGAAAATGTGCTTTACTGTTTACATACATTTACTGTGTCAAAGCCTGCGCTACCTATAAATTTTCAGAAAAATAAATAAGATAATATAATGACGTCATAACAAATTTTAATAGAGAAGGTAATACATTTTTATACTGCTATATTTTACCTGTTATTTTATGCGTGAAATATCCGTTTTACGTGAAGTGAAGTGAAACGTCCAATCGTGAAGTCCGTAATTTAAGCGTATTCATTGTGAGTGAACTGTACATTGGCTGTGATAAAATGCAGCGAACAATTTAATCGGAAGTTTTCATTGTCCTGATTAACCAACAACACAAGATGTTAATGTGGAAATAATTTCTAGTGTCGCAATTTCCTTAAAAATTAGACGCTAAGGAGCTACATTACCCGATATGATCCACGCAGTAGAAAGTAGATTATTCATATATACCTACATGTGACAGTATTCATCACATGTATCCTTATACAAATAAATAAAATTGATGTGTCTGTTTGTAATGTCAAAATAACAGCTTTTTACTAAATGCATATGAAAGTATATACGATACGTATAACAAAAAAACAAAAAAAAATGTCTGCCTATCTGTTTATTCCGGCTCATCTCCGAAATGGCTAGACCGATTTCGACGGGACTTTCACTGCCAGATAGCTGATGTTATAAAGAGTAACTTAAGCAACTTTTATTTTAGAAAGTGATTTTTTGTTAAATTCCACGCGGGCGAACTATAGGTAGGGATATTACTTCTTGACATAGAGTAATTATAATAGTATATACTCGTACCTACGCTGCATGCTTGTATGCAACCATAAAAGCTACTAAATAGTAACTAGGATAGTTCTAAAAAAAATGAATGGTGGTAATTTTTATATTTATGTATGCTGAAAGCTAGCAATATGCTGAAAGATCCTAGCGAAGTTTGGAGTATGTAATTTCAAACTCATAAATTATAGCTAGACAAAAATGAAATCTGCGGGCAAATTCTTAGTTTGTTAAAGAATAGATTTCTAGATCATCCATTAAATTAGATTTTGCAATTACGAAGCCAGACAAAGAGTTGTATCAAGTTACTCATAATTTAATTTGGGTATGTCTAGACAATCATGACTAACTATAAACGAATGCAGACTCGGTATTATTGTTACATTAATTTAATATTCAATTCCAACTTAAATGATATTACTCGTGCTACGTCCAATTTAAGGTAATTGATAACGTCATACTTTGTACTTGCGAGTATTGGTAGAATTATGAAGCTAAAACAAAACTTACTTATTATGTGTCTACCTTTATGTGTGTGTGTGTGTGTGTGTGTGTGCATGCGTGTGTGTGTGTGCGCATTCGTGCGTGCGTGCGTGCATGTGTGTGTGTGTGTGTAAATGATCTACGCTGTTGGCCGCGGGGCCTTTATAGCTTTACCGGACAAGAGGGCGAGCGTGCAACCACTACGCTCGAGCCAGAAGGGCAAGGGGGCAACTAGCTCAAGGGCGCCTCAAGGAGGAACGGCCTCGGCTTGGGCTGCCACTTGATGTGTCTAGCTTTCTTATACTACTTCTATAGTTTAATAATAATAGATGTAGTATAATTAGCCTCTGTTGTCTCATAAATAGGCCAATAGTTTCTTTCACATATCGTGGTTAGAGATGATAGGTCATCCTTTACCACGCAGACTGAGTGCTAATTGGCTAAAGTATCTGCTGTTGGTTTTTATCGAACCGGATTTCAGCTTGGCTTAGCGACTACTACATGAATTGGTAACGGAGGCCATCATCCAAAATACGGGCCATCCTAAGCACAGAGATATTCAGACATGGAGATTTAAAAATGGTTCCCGTTTTCTATGAGCACTGATTACCTCTTCTGGGGACCGTAAAGAAACAGAAGATAAACCTATGTGGTGCAAACATGAACCAATACTTCTGATAGTAGGTACATTATATAGAGATTCCGGAAAATATTGCTTATAGATTCTCCTCATGTCTCACTTACAATATTGCTCATAGATGCTCTTCAATCACTTATGTCTGAACTGTTTCATGCTTTAAGAATAACTAAGAAAATAGACAGAAAATTATTCTGGGGTTTGCGTAGATCGGTTTTACTGCTTAGACTATAGATTTACATGATCATTTTAAAGATGCAAATAACCACACGAGAGCCTCAACTCAGTTCAGTCACTTCAGTTACTTGCATCGTGTATAAGTACTTTAACGAGTTGGTCGCGTGCCAGCAGATACTAATAGCTTGCAAAGTTATTATTCAGCTTTGTCATAAATCGCCTTTGTGGTTGCCGCACGGCTTGTTAAGAAATCTGGACTGTATGACATACTGTTTATATTTTTTTCTGTTTATGAATGAGCTGCCAACAAAGAAATTGCCAGATGGTCGACTGCCACTTTAAACCACCAAGACTAAAGCAGATTAGCACGCATTCCGCAGGATGAATACGCTTGAAAACTGTAGCATCACAAACAGTGACCCATCCGAGTTCAACAGAGCCGAACGATGCTTAACCTGGTATCGTCATTGAGAACATCGTCTGGACTGAATGACATACTGTGTGTTGTTATTTTGTTCATTTTCTGTCAACTTCTTCGACAACACATAAAATGCTTCATAATTCACTCATCTTAAACCGACCGAGCCAAACGCTCCTTAACCTTGTTGATCACTAAGACCACCGCGGTCGCACAGGGCGACGATTGCCTCACCCGTTTTTTTACAAACAGCTAACACTTTTACAGACACTAACCAAACGGAATTGCGTTTATAGGTACATCGAATGGATAATCAATCTAGCCGACCTCTTAAAAGATTTAACTTGATCCCCACTTGCCCCAGCCTGAGAGTGTGCGATTTTGTCCCGTTAGGTCTATTCCAGTAGCCAACATCGGCTGCATTAGCGGAAAATCCTCTGGGGTACATTCGTGCCTGCAGTGTAGCTGGGGACTTGGAAAATATTGAGCTGGAAAGAACATCATAATCTATATATAAAATTACTTGTGATTAATAATAACAGCAAAAAGGTACCGATTAGCATACTCGTACAACGTACAAACCTTTAACTTACATGCAATAAAAAGCGTTACACGGGACAGATAATCAGGATAACATTTTTTTTTTATAAATCCTGTATGAACTTAGCACTTTATACGATTATAACGATGCTATTTTATAAGCTTTATTCACATATAGGTACTAAATTTTCAATAACTTATTTTAATCATTCACCATTAGCCTAAATTGCCTACTACAGGATTAAAGTCAGCCTAAAGATCACCACTTGTGCACTGATTTGTCCTGTATGCATCAAAATTTTAGTAGCGACCTGTACTAAGCCCTTAGGTCTTTTGCTTAAGTTCTTGCGTTACTTTACAAATGCATGCTAGACTCACATTAATACATTATGAATCAGACCTAGATTTGTAATATTGCATGTGAGATCGTACATATTTTTTTTAATTGATATAAGATTCCTGTTCTGTGGGGGCCTGCCCAATTTCAATCTTTCTGCATGTCCATCAAAGCTGTGAGAAACAGTTTTTATCTACTCAGCACGTTTTATATATCATACATCTTTGTAACACCTACAAACAGTGAGGACGCTTTTGTCGTGCCGAGGGATGGCGTCGTCTATTCTCACTTAATACGAATACAATGCGTGGTATTCTCGGCCGATTTATCCTCTTTTGTTACTGAGCTGCCGTCGTCGGAGCTGCCAACATAAAAACTCCAACGCTTAGTATCCTGATATTAGAAATTTATTTCGCTAACTTGCCAATTTGGGAGCACTGATGCAGTTTTATTCCGGTATTGTTGATTTATTAAGAAGAGTGGAAAGGGGTGAAAAAGGTAAAGTAGCATATTAAAAAGATGGTAAATTATAACTATGCTGCTTCTGGTTTTTCATTACTTTCGCAGTTTTCTTATTAGGGTCTTGTCAAAGATTTAACGAATCGATCTATGAAAAGGATTTTAAATAAAAGGAAATAAGTAGATTTTTTAGAAGTGAAAATTAGTGCTGCGTTGTGATGTGCATTTAATACCCATTTATCCTTCCTCGTTACTGCAGTGCATCGGGCATGTCTGCAGACGCGCATGTGGAGGAATTCTACGCAATCATGCGTAAGTTCGCATGCATGCATTATACTTTCAGTGCGGAGGAGCAGCGACAGAATCCTGAAGATGATATCGGATAGGTTGGACTATTCATTAGTTTAGATGTGAGAGATGTGGGCCGGTGAATTGTGTTTATTTTATACTGACTAACATACTTAATAAGTTACTATTCTTATTAACACACTACAGGCTTTTATGTCTGACAATATTCTTTTTTGTATTTTTGATAATAATGCCATTAGACATGTCAAGTATTATTGCCATTAGTCTCTTTCTGAGTTAAAAATGTAATCTTCTGCTAGAAAAGAAGAATACATCGGAAACATTCGTGATTGATTCCATCTTAATTTGTTCAAACGGGATGTTTTTTGTGGTTACTAACTCCTCTACTGTTTTTTTGCCTTTATGTAAATGTAAAGGTACTTGATTCCAATCTGCATTAACGGTATTCCCGCTGCGTCAAGCTTACATTTGAAAACCAAACATTAGACTACATTTGTAAACCAAACAATGGGGCGTGTTTCGTACAGTTTGTTTGAAAATTTGGCGTCGACTTCTATATTTACTTCATATTATATTATTTGTGTGTGCGGTGTGTATGCAAAGTTTATGGAGCGTAAATTGCGATATGTAGGGCCGCCTCTTCATCATTTTTGAAAAAACAGACATATAATTTAGGCGAGTGTGGCGGTTATGAAAATGATATGTATACTTACATATAAGTCTCTATATTTTAGGGGGTAAATGTGTCAGCAAAAAGTAATTTAAGGCAGTAGAAGAGCAAAGGATACTTTTATTTGCGACCTTCTTACACGAAATAGTGATTCTAAATACCGCTTTGATGAGGATCGATAAGTTTTTCTTTTTGATAAGAATCACTATTTTATAATATACACAAAAAATGTCATACACAACAATACCGAACAACATAATATTTAAGTGTTTCTTTTAATTATTTGGGTATGTGTGTCAATACCAATTTATGTTCATACTATATGATTATTTATTTTATATGTAGTCATATAGTACAATTCTTAAAAAGTAGTATTCTGGCAGTTATTTTTCCTCATTAGGTTCTTTAAGAATTATCTAAAGGTTCATCGTAGTGGAAGTAACGCATTTGTAAAACAAAAACCGACCCTATTTACTTAAGACATACGGCCACTGACCAATCAAGTCTTAGTCTCTCCCCAGACACTTCATTTTAATTTGCCGAGCGCTCAAACTGTCATATACTTCGCTCTGTACACCGTAAGCGGCATCTTAGTAAGGATATTTATCCCTGTTGAGAGCTCTCTGACGTATTCTCACCACTTAGATTTTCTTTACAAAGTATTTAAGCTTCAATCACATGTAACATTAATTTACTATCTAGGCGCTTTAAGATAAAACTTGCTCAATATTTATTATAATTAATACTACACATTTTCATATACAAGATATGCCTTAGATAAATATTTCTTTAATACTTTGGATTTTTAATTCCAAAAAACTTTGAGCTTTGTACTTGCAAATTAACACAACTAGAAAATCTATTTGAGGGTAAAATATCAAGCTAGCAAAAAACTAAACCTTCTGCTTCATCAAAGAAACGTTATGTAACAGAGATTTTTGAAATAAATAGTCAAGGTTCCTCTGTGAAATACTTATATTACACGGTTAAATAATCTTGTCTGGTGAAGCTGTAAAGGCCCCGCGGCGAACAGCGTAGATCATTCACACATACGGGTAAATAAATTAATATCTGGCCACTTCGTAAACCCATCAACACAAAAAAGGCATAACGTCAAATTTCAGTATAGTTAATAATCATTCATACCGTTATTGACTATATATATTTCAAACCACCTTTAAATCTTGCGTATTTTGCATTACATGATGTAGGTATTTAATTAAGGCATTTTTTTTAGAAAACGTAGCCCTACAATAGGAATTATTCCTATATAATGGGTGCTTATACAAAAAAAAATCACATACAGGGATAGACCGAAACAAACATTTGCGGGTCCCACAAAGTTTTGTATCGTGCGGGAATCGAATCCGCGACTACTTGATCCAGTGGGCGGAGTGGCCTAAGCTCCTTAACCCCCAAGCTGTCCTTTGTATGTTGTTTAATTCATAATCTCGTCCCCAAGTTTGTTCACTGCGTCAAGCATTCTGTGTATTTCTACAAATGATATGTAATTCGGAACACCTAATTACGAAGGTACTCCGTACCCTCATACCCTCGTCTACCTTTCGGCCCAACAATGAGTTTCCGCAGTTACTAAAGTTGGATTGCCTACGTTTTCATAATGACATCAGTTTGCCTTAAACATGCTGTGTTAGTACGAGCCGTTTTGATTTTGTTACTAACTGAACTATATGATTATAACTTTCTAATCGCCTTAGTTTTGCGTTTGTTAAGCAACTCTAAACTGTGTATGGTTGGTATCACGTTTTTATATTAAAACTATACCTAATATTTGGTTTAGTTTTGCTATCACTGTTCAGTATACCACGGTTTCGCGTTTGGGACATACCCGTAGTCACATCACTAGAAATTATTTTTGTATCATGAGTGCGTTTAAATTTGTAGTTTGCACGAAGATTTGTCCCATACGGGAAACTAACCCGCGACTACTCAACGGTGGTGTAACGTATTTCATACTGAACTACTTCTACTACCACTAAATTTAAAAATCAAATTTAAAAGAAATTTAACATTGCATGCCCCTATTTTGTGGATTTCCTTCGCAATGAAAAATATATATATACAAAGTCACATTCTCAAAATACATACTGGTTCGAGTACATACAGAAACCTCAAATTGCCCAGTGATTTTACAGTTGATGTTTGCTGAGTGTACAACACAATTACAAAATTACCCATAAGGGTATCATTACCTTCGCCAAAATACTCGAAAGATCATACTATAACTAGCGAACAGTAGAAAAACTACAGCATACAAGTCCGGAACGTAGAGCCGGAAGTCCGGCGTCGGCCGCATCCGCAACCACTCTCTGTTCCTGAAAGCCTTTTAATTCAATTTACCGTTAAAAAAACCGCCGGTTATGAGCTTTATGTCACTTGGGAAATTACCCGCGTCATATCTTTGATATTGCCCGAGATTGAAGTTTATGCTTCAGTAAATACGCGTTTAAATCTGAGTCAAAAGGAAATATTCTGTCTTTCTGGTCTAGATGATATATTGTCGTTTGTCGTAGATATATCATCTAGACCAAAAACTGTCTAACTGTCGTAGATAAGTTGAAGATTGTAGAGTGGGATGAATTGAAATTAATAATGATACTTTTGATCGTATCGTAGAGACGCTCGTATGCGCGATGTTCCGCGATGTTCCGTCCGTTTGTTACATTTGCATATTCCAGCGTCTTCGTGCTTCGAACGGTATTTAAGCTAAGGTATTTGTTAAGCCAAGTGAAAAGCCTTAAAGTTGCCTTGATAAGCTCTAACAGCAGGTGGCCATAAACGCTCCACCAATTCGCGCTGGGTTTGAGTTGTGGAGTATGATCTCATCTCTATCACCTCAATTTTGTGAGAGAATGCCTTTTCCCAGTAACCGGACAGTTAGGATGATATTTTTATTGTATTATTTCGTATTCAAGGTCAAAGTATCTGTACTATAGTACAAATAAAAGTATGCATAACTAGTATAGAAATAGATTTCACAAAAGAACTGTACCTACGATATTTCATATTCATTTATTTGCGTTCTACAATATCTCAATTCAATTGTAGTTATTCAATTGAAAACTCAACAGGGTACAGCAAAAAACTAAAACAGTATTTCATTCATAGCACATGTTCTATCTTACAAAATCAAGAAGGAACTAGTTGTGCCCTAAAATTCGAATTCTCGTGATAGGCAGTCGTCGAATTTTTAGTATTGTTCCAGTGTCTGGGATTATAGTCGTTGTAATGACAATAATCACCCTATTACATAAAGACTTACTCGTATTATCATCGGCGAAACGTGGGTGGATACAGTTTATCTCTGACATCCACGAATGTACCCACAACTGACTTAGATTATTTTTTTACTTCCTTATCAGTATGCTATTAATTCACAATAAGGATATCTATTGGTTATCTTCTCGCCTGTTTACTTTCGTGTGTATCCATGGGATATTATGCCATATCCAGCTCTTTAAGTAAAAACTGTTATGTTTGAAGCATACCTATTTTGTTCTTAATTAAAAAGTATTTTTGTCCGAAGCAATTCTGTAACGTACTTTGCTGCCATTAATTCTGTTTTCAAACGCGTACCCGTTTTAATCGCAATTAAGCAAGGCGAGCCATTTATCTAAATCAATTGTCAATTTCAATTGAAAATTTCTGTGAAATTCGCCTCATTTTCTTTGCCGGGAAATGAACGCAAATACAGCGAATTCCTTTGAGACTTGCTTTGTAGAACAAAGACAAAACTGAAATAGTTATTGATCCATTAGGAATTCAAATTGCTATCTTTGAGGGGACGAAATTCCTTGTTCGGCGTGAAATTACTATTTGAAATCGAAATAGAGGGTCAAGTATATTTCGGCTCGTTTACTAGGAACCCGTATGATGTTATTGCCTTTATACTTTTGATCAGGCTGTCTGATGATATTGCAGGTAGGAAATGTTTTGAATATAAATAGCTCTGGCAATCATGATAGTGGTATGACTTACCTACATAAACAACTAAGAGTATTTAGGCAATTTTGGTTACGGTAATAGATTATATACCTATTAAATCTAACGGCCGAGCTTTGACCTATCTATTTGAAGTATTACGATTCTGTGACTAAGACCCAACAATTGTTGCATTTCTTTACTTAAACTATACTTAGATCGAAATGCTTCAGTGCGAATATGATCGTAATTACGTAAAGTAACTTCACCTCTTATTGAAATTTCTGGGTACAAAGATCATTAATTTGGTACGCCATTTTACTAAGGCAATAAAAAATTCTGAACATATTCTGGTATCTGTAAAGTAACATTGATCACACGTTCTAGACAGCTACTGACCTACGGTAATCCAACTACAACGAGTTAAAACCAATTAAACATTTCATCGGACATTTATTCCGGTTACAATGACGAACGTTTTAATTATTGATACATTTAAATCGATATTTGAATTTTGATTGCTTAGAAGATCGAGTGAACAACATGTTTTGGTAATAAGCTCATCTCATACCAACTGTCTGTCTATAGTTTGGTTTTTAATACGAATCCCAACTCAATCTACGATGACCAATTATCGCCTTTATACATCTCTAAGCTTTTTTGCGATATGGACGTGATCAAAAATGGTGAATGTAACGGAAGAATATTGCGGTACATCTGCCAGTAATTAGATTCGACTTCATAATCCGATTCCAACCCAATCAACGTTTACCAAATAACGCCTCTACAGATCTCAAGCTTGTTTGCGAAGTGAACGTGATCAACAATGAAAAACGTATCGGAAGAATAACGCGGGATATCTGCCAGTAATGAGATTTCCAAGAGTATCTGATAATAATCACTTGGATTGTTTGCGTGTTCCCGACGAGGTAATTATTGAAACAGTTTATCTGACGGTAGTGGGTTATTATGCGTTAATGTACATCATAAATCTGTGCTTATGTCCTAATTATAGGTACATTAGTCTATGAAGATACGTTTAGATAAAAGAAAAAATGAGTTTCTGTTTCCTAAATCGGATTTTGGGATATTTGGGTAAACGGAATCAATATGCGCATGTCAATATATCAAGATGTCATCTAGGTAACGAAAGACATCGACATAAGTTAGTTATTATTATTGTTATTATCAGCCTGAAAAACGTCCACGGCAGGACGACCTTTGCCAAAGATTGTCACGATGACCGGATTTGTCCATCCAGTTTTTACTCGGGATCTGAGAAGACCTTTCACAAGATGAACTAACGAACTCATTAAAGTCACGATTAAAAGCTATAGTAATACCATAATAGCCCAGAAAGATAAATTTACATTTATAGAACGTGATTTTTATAATAGATAAATTCTGTATATCTATTTCAAAAAGCTAACAACATGTATATGCACCCGCTTGTTACTACACTAAAATAAATTGGCTCACTTATTCGGCGCCATACAAATTTTAAATTTAAAGAATACTAACTCGTTTGTGAATGCATATCTTTTACATTAATGAAATCCTTTGAAATAAGTTTTTTTTAAATTTATTAAAAGAACGTACCTACAAGCGTGGCGTTGACTCGGTGCAATTTTATTTGTTTTACATTTATAAATGAGACGAAGCAGTCTGCAAATGAATTGCTAATTAAAAATGCTTGATTCAGTTATTCCACGTTTAATTTCGCTTGCTTAGAAAACTGATGGGTGGAACACTAAATTAAGAATGGACTTTTAAACCATTACGATATTATAACTGCAAATGTTGGGAAATTTCGTGTGTTGGCGCTAATGTGATGGTATCGGTAGTGGGATATTACAAAGCCATTAAATTTGAAAATCGAATGCAAACTTTTAGCATACTATAAATACAGTTAACTTTAATATGGGAATTTCAGATAGACTTATTTTGTATTTTGAAGATAAAAAAAGCTTTTGATTGCCTCGTTGGTCTGTATTCAAATCCTAGGTGAAAATGTAGTTTCTATTTCGTAAAATTCGCAGTATCAGTCTGGAGTCTGGAATTGTGCACGGTATATAACAATAGGCTTTCCTCCTTTTACTTGAGAAACAAAGGTGTGACTGTGGTTTTTATAATGTTTGAATTCGATATCCATTCTAACATGATATTTTGGTTTAATCTTCGTATCTGGCTTACTTTCCGACCAGGCATGCTATAAGTTTTCATTCTTTATATTATGATAACAGTTGTTCTACTCGTACTACATTCCCTGTAAGATTCACATTAATTACTTCACTAGAAGCATCCGTTTTCCTATAAGATAAAATTTTTTAGCAACAATGTTGCCCTATGCATCCATGTAGACGCTCTTTTCAACAATATGAACTTTTCAGATGGAGAAAACTGGAAACTACACATCTAAAATTATTATGCTCTCGCATTCAGGTAAGGCACTTTGGAATTTCTAGATAGAATCAAAGTTACTATGCAGACTTTTAGGAAATTGTTTTACAGTGCCGAAGTAGTTGCGAGATTTCGCTTTGCTTTTGGTGACTCCTCGATTGACTAAAGTTCTATCTGTCTGTATCATTACACTATATGTATTAGGTATACAATTCACAGCTTATTTTCTAAAATTGTTTATAAATAAAAAAATACACTTACCTTCAATTTCATTAGAACCTGATATTGTTGACTAAATGTGGGCGTACATAGTACGTGACTGTATTATTATTTTAAACAGGCGTGAGGCAATTCTTAGTTAGGTTGTTAAATAAAACTTTGCAGTTTGAGAGATTAATTACAAACGTCTGCTAATTAAAAATTATAGTGATATCTTTTCAACAATGCCAGTAATTTTATAAATTAATTAGTTGCGGACCTAAGAATTTCTTTGCCAAATGAAAAAGCCATTATAATGCTTTTATGATCTAGGAAATAAACTCTATATTTTATTCATTATATTTATTTATAAGCAAGATACGAAATACTTGAGAAACAACGGATGTGTTTTCCACGATCAATGAATCTTTATATAAAATAAAACTTTTAAGATAGTTACTAAGCGAATGTACCTACGCAGCCATTTGAATGGAAAGAGATTCATAGAAAATTTAGCAGTAAGTCCTGCAAGGCAGGGTAGTATATTAAGTAGTTGATAGGGTACTCAACCTAAGTATAATGTAATTATAATGTAATTGGTAGAAAACTAAGTCCTGGATTTCAATTTTAGATTAGATTAACTGGTGGACTATGACCTATTCGCTTTAAGAAAAATGACCAGTGTGACAATATAACTTCATTTATGTTATAGTAACCACCACCATTGAACTAAAGTCTTTCTGACTTACGAGGTTTTTTACTAACCTGTAAAATATGTCAGCAATGGGCAATATTTTGGTAATATGTAGGAGCTCTCACCGTTATGTTTTTAGTGTTCATTTGTAGTCAATTTTGTCATTTACTAATCTTTCATACTAGGCATAATTTTTGTGGTGTCGGATCCAAAAAAATCATATTGATAATCGATTCCGCGACTTCTCAATTTATTGTACGGTGTGGCCTACACTCTAACCACTGGATAAAGCTGTCTCAATTAATATCAGCGTATACTGTCCCACTGCTGGGCAATAGGTTTCTTTTACAAGTCGAGGTGAGAGAGATTAGGCCATACTTCACCACCCGGACTCAGGGCGGACTGGTGGAAGCTGTCCTCACAAAAATAATATCTCTATGAATAGTTTTAAGTCCCTTTATACAGGTACTTATGAAAGTGGTAAAAGTTTACCGATAAGTTCGTCTAGTAACGGCGAAACTACAACTTCAGTTCTTCATGCCTCGTATAGTTCGATGGCTTTTGTGTAGACATTATGGGAATGTACGGATTGTCGTGAACATGGGGTTTAGTGGATAATATCTTGTGTGATCATTTTGCTATCGGAAAATACTTGGATCCTCATTTTCCTGTTTAGAGGCTTTTATTTCTTAGATAAGCGTATTGTAGGTATCTTTTTACCTGTATAGCTGTGGGTTCCCTACTTATTTGAAATGTGTAGAAAGGTATTACATCCGCAAATAATATTTATTAATTAGGTGCTTCATTGATCTTGTGTATTGTTTAGTTAAAAAATATCTATACTAACTTAAGTAGGCACCCAAAAGACAGGCTTGCCTATTTAGGGGCCACTGGTAATGTTATTGTAAACTTTCCTCTTGTTAATAATTAAGATTTGCTGTAAAAAAAATTCAGTGGCAAAAGACCAACGAGGTAGCGGTGAGTGTATACGGGAATGACACGAGTAAAATCCATCCAACCATCTCCATTCCACCACCAGAGAACTAGGCAGGAGCGCAATTTCATTTTTTTTGTGGTTTATATTCCACCTATTTGCAAACGTTTGTTTTGTCATTTTAATGCCTACTGCTAAAATAGAATCCGCTCCCTTCGTATCTGTTTCCGGGGAGGTATAACTTGAGTATAATAGAAAAAAAGTTAACACCTCCTCATGCTGGGGTGGCAGAGGTGTACTGCGTACACCCACTTTTCGCCGTCGATGTTAGGTTCTATGTGATAGGGGGTGAACCTACTTTTATTGTATCGGGCACAATACGAGACTTCAGACTTATTATTAAAAATGTTCTATAGAAAGTTTACATTTTTGTCCGACCTAAGATACGAACCAAGGAATTCGTGATTGCTATTCGCCAACGAGGAGATCACATTTAATTGAGATTGAATAAGTTATTACCGATTTAACAAGCTGTATTTTCAGCCTCATCGTTACTTTCCATCAGGTAGAAAGGGGTCAATCTCTGACCGGTCTTCAATAAAAAAATATAAAGAGTTCTACCTATCAACTTTAAATATATTTTATACAGACAAACGAAATTTCCAACCCTTTTTGCATCTTTATTTTAATATTGGTACATTCAAGTATTCAAACAAGGATTCCATGCACGTAACCGAAACTTTTACCAAATTATCATACTTTTGCATTTTTATAGCGGCCTTTATATAAATTTGCGACGAAACAATAAAGTTGTAGCAACGTGTTGGTCCATTTGTATGTCTGCTCTTTCATGAGACATGATACAGGACTCTAATATAGTAATATTCGTGATATCGTCTGAGAAAGTGACATATGTCTCGGAGATGTACAAGTAGGAACATTGTCGTGAAGAAGTGATAACGTGTCTAACTCTGAACATATCTTTTTGTAAATGGTACACTATGTTTATGCATTTAAAGTAAATTATTTGATGGAATGGTTATTTCAGTTAACACGTTTTTTACTTATATTTTAATTTAGTGATATCGTCTGCGTGTCATATTATGTGTGGGACACGTAGCGATATACGAGTAGGAACACCGACGTGTTTAAGCGATAACATGTCTAACAATAAAAAAAAAAATTCTGAATTGGAACTTTATATTTATGCATTCAAAGTATTTTTTTATGGAACTATTGGTTTTGTTAACATGTTTTTGCTTATTTGCGATTTATTGCGTTTTAAATTTGTGGATTATTGTAATTTACCTTTTTGTGAAAGTGCCTCAACAAGGTGCATTATTTATAAATTAATTGATTCATATTTCAATCAAATCAGTTTTATCAATTGAAGTAATTGATATTATAAAACTGAACTTCGGACTTACTGAGGATTCTGCGATAGGAAACCCCTTATTTCACTTTGTTTGAGATAGGATTCGAACCAAAGAACTTGAGATTGTTACCTGCACCATACATCACTAGACTAATAAGGCATTGCAAATATATCGAAATAAATATGTAACTTTGATGCCTCTCTCAAAAATATAAAACTCCTTCACATTTAGACTTTTTGTCGAATACTAAGTAACCGTACTGTACAATTTTTCCCTATCAAATCTCTCTATTATTTCGTGGCAGTTTCCTACGAATATAACTGAATAATCTAAAATCATTCATCCGCGTTCCCTTTTATAAAACTCAACAATTTTTCTATAAGCTTTAACGATGTGACTTTTCATATTTTATAAAGTCAAAGTCAAAGTCAAAAATCATTTATTTGTATAGGCCAATACATAAGCACTTACTAACGTCAAAATTATTACATTTTTTACATCTGCCACCGGATTGGAACGCGGCCTCCACTGAGAAGATCCAGCGAGAAACTCAGCGGGCTAGTCTTTTAATTAAATTTGTTTGGCCTTTCCGATAACCATTTCTTTGTTTTAAAAAAAAAATGTATTATACATCATTTATAAATGTTGCTGATTGAGGAGCTGCTCAAACCCAATCTGTTTTATCGTCAAGATAATCCGAAATTTTATAATACCCTTTCTTACAGAGTCTAGTTTTAATTGCCTTCTTAAACTTATTGATAGGCATGTTTCGGATATCTATGGGTAATTTGTTGTAGAAGCGTATACATTGCCCCATGAAAGAATTACTAATTCTGTGGATAACTATGTAATACATATTTTATCCACAAACTAACTTGATAACAGGTTACTCGATATTCCGAATATGATATGTGGTTCGTGGATTATCGTAATTTAAAAACGTACCTACGCTTACCTTATGCTAGAATTAAAGACTTATTTCTGATGCTATCATAGGTATAAAAATAGGTAACTAGCTTACAATAGATTCTCCATATTTTGCCAAAGAGCATGGAAATATTAGATAGACCCAATTACACTTACTGTTAAATTTAAATAACGCCATAATCTAATAATATAATTAAGTGCACTGACGGACGATTTAGTGCAGTGGTTAAGAGCTTAAGCCACTCCGCCTACTGTGTCTAATAGTCGCGGGTTCGATTCCCGCACAGGAGAAATCTTTGTGTGATCCACAGTTATTTGTCCCGGTCTGGGTATTTGTGCATGTGAATTTTCATGTTTGTAAACGCATCCACCATACAGGAATAAATCCTAGTGTGGGTCTACGTTTAAAAAAAAAACAAAACATAATGTAGGGTGTTAGGTAATTAGGTACATTTAAAATAGAAATAACAAGTTCTATTAATTAATTAAATTATTGTAATACACATCAAATGTCAATTCAATGTCAATATTAATAACTAAAATAATGTCCATAGTAATGTCAATAAAATTAAATATTTATAAGATTTTTATTCCTCAAGATATTCCCTTACACTATAATATGTTTTTTCGACTAGAAATTCTTTCAGTTTTATTTTAAATAAGTGTAAAATTTTCTATTTCTACTATTCCACGGGGTAATTTATTATAAATTTTAGGTGTCATGCAAAATATACTTTTATGCATTAGAGTAGTCTTACTGAGTACATTGCTTAACTTATAATTATGTCTGCTACTGTTTAATTTATTATATTGTTGTATATTATTTTTAACGAATATAGCTCTCTCAAAAATGTAAAGATTTGCTAATGTTAAAATTTTTAGAGACGAAGTGAGGCTTACAGCTGTCAGTGGCTTTGAGTTTGCATATAGCTCGTATGCAATTTTTCTGAGCTTTAAGTACAGACTCCCATTCTATTGAATTACGCCAAAAAATTATCCCATATCTCAACGTTGATGCTACGTATCCATGGTAAGCGGTTATTACTGTGGCAATATTTACAACTTTAGCAAGCATATATAAAATTTATGTGAACTTATCCAATTTCGTGCAGACTCTGTCTATATGTGCTTTCCAATTAGTATTACAGTCAACATTGATACCTAGAAACTTTTGTGACCTCTACCTCTTTAATGTTGATTCCAGAGCATTGAACGTTTAATGGTTCTGGCGGTTTTACTCTGTTTCGAAATAACATAATATTTATTTTTTCTAAATTTAGAAGAATCTTCTCTTCAAACCATTACCAGCCGCCTTGTGTATACCATTACATTGGGGGAGGCAGGTTTGTGGCGATCGGCTATTAGCCGGTCGCCACAAACCCTCGCTTATAAGCTCGCTTTTTCCACATTAACTTTTGCTATCAATCTCTACTGAGATTGATACCTAATGGCTTATACTCTACTTAATTATGTAAAAAGAGATGAGAGCGTACCTGTGTAACACTTGACACTTGAATGACGCGCCGTCTCAAAATATCACCTCACCAGTCTATTTCACAATGTTTCCATTTGTCGTTCATCAACGTTATGTATTCAACATTTTATTTCGTAAGAAATTTCCGTGATCAATTTATTTTATTGATAAAGCTGAATCTTATGAATTTATAAGTTGACTTTCTATTATGTTAGTATTTCAGAGTCTGTATTCAGTTTGAATATGAGGTGGATAGGTGATAGTTGTACTTTAAGTAAAATATATGAATCTATTAATCTATCTATTTATATCATTGGTAGGTAGACTGTACTTTTTGAACAATTCTGTAGAGTTCCAACAGGTCCTTTCCTTACTCATCTCGCTGGTTTCCTTCACTCTTATGCTGATAAACAAAATTTAAGAATAATGATTAATTTGCCAGTACTATATAAATGACAACTAAGTCTATTATTAGGCCAAGCCGTTAGCGTTAAACATATCACTATAATGTGATAATTATGATGTGATCCAGACCGATTTCGGCTACGGTGACAGCATCAACTCTATTATTATTGACGTTCGTGCGCTTACATGTGGTTATGTAGCTAGTAATTTTATTAAAGGTATAATGAAGATGCAGAAGTGATGTGGGATACAAGTCCAATAAACGATAGCACCTAAAAATCTGAGCATTTAATAAATATTTTTTTATCCGTGCCTTCAATTTTTGTTATTTTTAATTATGTAACGCAATTGCACGCGGTGCTTACTTTTAAGTGATTGTTACATTTAGCAAATAATTACGCTGGTTCTATTATACTTGAACTGATGTAAACAGTCGTTAGTAAGCCAATAAACAAAAAAAAAAAAAAAACATTGCCCGGGCTATGCTCGTCTAAAACGAAATATCTTTGCGATGGAAGTATGACAGCAATCATATAAATTGAAAGCGCCTTAACATTAAGGCGCTTTCAATCATGTACATATATGAAATATCATCCACATAATTATGAAGCGACGAACCTTGAGAAAGGCGTGGGTTGTAATGGATCGATGTAAGCAGATGCCTCTATCATAACACATCATTTGCTGTTGAATTATGGAGTGTAACATCACATTATGTGCTTACTTAATTGGCATTGGCCACTACATCATGCGTCGGATATTCTTCTTACATCATTTGTTATTATCTCATTGTAGCTATAAGATGGATTGATGACCTGGTGAAGGTCGAGGGTAAAATCTAGTTACGCATAAGACAAAGCCGGTCGAGGCGGGTAAAGATCTCTGAGGAGGCCTATGTCTTGCAGTGGACATCTCTCGTTTGAAGAAGAATAATTGTGGCTATCTTTATTAAAGTTATGGTAAAAAGCTGATATCCTCAGAAATAAGTAAAATCTTTTTTTACTACTGTCACGAAGAGTATATGTAGAATTAGTAGTAGAATCGGAAAATCAGTTTCGTTCAAAAATATGGTTTGCTAGATAATAAGCTTTTTGGCATTGTTCAAACGTAAATAAACACCGGCGCGACTATATTCCCCAATTAGGGGTGGGAGAGGTGTACTGAGTACACCCATTTTTCGCCGACGATGTTTAGTCCAATGTAATAGGGGGCGAGCCTATTGCCTTATACCGGGCACAATTTTAGACTCCGGACTCATACTGGGAAGTTTTCGTTAGAAAAACTTCATTCGTCCGACCTAGGATTTGAAGCCAGAACGTCATAATCACCAAGCGATGCGCTTTGCCGCTAGACCAACGAGGCCGTCTGTTGAGGCAGTTGCTCAAATATTTTAGTTTAAATTCTCGACTGCAGTATGTTTGGTAGTCGAAATTACATGAAACATGCGAGCGAGACGGAAAAAAATACTGAGTGAATCTCAATTTTACACCTTACAATAGTAGAAACTATTGTAAGGTGTCAAATTGAGATTGAGAGCATACATTAATAATTTCGGATTATATCGGGGATTGTATTGAGTAGACGAAGACTAATGACGAGTCAAAAATACTTAAAATTGACTTAATATGAATTTATGTAGTCCTAACAAAAATATGCTAAAGCTAAAAAGAAATATAGCCAACCCAAAGACTGCGTTATTTTAATAACGGATCGCAAAATTCTACGTGTATTTGCATTTTATCAGAAATTCTGATGATCAACTTAATTTCATATTCTGATTAGGTTCAATATGATCTTAATATTCAATATACGCCTGATTGATTGCGCTACTTTATATGGGAATGAAATGCTTTTAGCAATATTCCGTTCAGTAAAAGACTTTTAAAATGGTGCTGAGTAGTATAGATGAGCACAATACAAAATAAATCTAAGTCAAGCTAGGGCGTTCCACAGCTTTGAATTATTATAGTAATAAAGTTTCAAACAAAATAAAACGACCCAATAATAAAAATGTGAACCAAATTCATATGAACTACTAACATACATTCATATGAATTTGGCTTACATTTTTACAAACTTGTTATCTCAATTGAAATGAAAAGAATTTTTTAGTTATTTTTGTCAGATTTGATGAAAGTGAATAATATAAAGCTTTTATGACCAATTTGAATATGAAATGTTGTCAAAGTAAACGAAGCATTTTTTTTATTTGTACGAACGCAACCCTAAAATATTGACGTCTATTTTGCAACGAGCACAATACAAAAGCTTTACCAGTCGTATTGACAAACCACTCTAAGCAATCGTTTATTTGGCGGTAAAACGCCAGTTAACATACTTATATCACTGTGGAACACCCTCTCAACACGCCACTGGGATTCTCTCCAACAATTTGTTCGACGTTTTCAATACACGGACACTTTTGTATGGGGACCAAAAATGTTTCGATTCCTGAAAGACCACCCTAAGGGATCATTTCTTGACAATATTGAAGTGACCATACAATAGACATTTGCGTTGTCAAGAATATCGTATGCAAGAGTTATGTGAATTGAATAAAGAAGTACCTACTAGTCTTTTTTAGAATTCTAGAAGTCGATCGTTACCCTCTGCCCAGGGTTGAGGACTTGTTAGCGAACCTACACGGTGGACAACGTTTCTCAAAAATTGATCTTTCGCAAGCATATGCACAATTAGAGCTCGATGAAAGTAGTAAATATACCATAATTAATACACATAAGGGTCTGTTTCGATATAACCTTTTAGTGTATGGGCTCGCGTCCAGTCCGGGTATTTTTCAAAAGAAATTAGAACAACTTTTTGCTCATCTGTCCTATGTAGGAGTATTCTTAGATGATATTATTATTACAGGCTTAGATACCGCATCCCCCATAGATAATTTAAATAAGGTTTTTAAGATATTGGAATCGAACGGTCTCAAGGTAAAAAAAGAAAAATATAGTTTTTTTCAGGAACGTATCACATATTTAGGGTACGTGATATCAAGCAAGGGGGTACATACGTGTCCGGACAAAGTTAATGCTATTACAGACACGCCCGTTCCTAGAAATGTGACAGAATTGAGATCATTCTTAGGAATGGTGATGTATTACGCTAAATTTGTGAAAAACATAAGTTTTATTTTAGCGCCATTATATAATTTGCTGCGGTCAGGGGTTAAGTTCGTATGGTGAAGCAGTGCGAGAAGGCATTTAAGGAAGTTAAGTGTTTATTGGCTTCAAGCGAAGTACTCGCGCACTACTCGCCAGACCTACCGTTGATAGTGACGACGGACGCGAGCAGCGTGGGGGTGGGCGCGGTGATATCGCACGTCACGCCGCGCGGGGAGCGCCCCGTGGCCTACGTGTCGCGCTCGCTCACTAGGGCCGAGCGTGCATACTCGCAAATAGAAAGGGAGGCTTTAGCCATTGTCTACGGAATAAGGAAATTTCATCAGTACTTATATGGTGGAAAATTTACCTTGAGAACCGATCATAAGCCCTTAACATCAATATTTGGAAGTAAAGCTGGTATTCCCGTGATGGCCGCTAGCCGTATGCAAAGGTGGGGAGTTTTGTTATCAGGGTACGACTACGATATTCAGTATGTATCGTCGGCTAAAAACAGCGCAGATGCCCTATCGCGGTTACCCTCACAACGTAATAAAGAACTAAACGTGAAGGAAATCACTTATCTCAATTTCGTTGAGGACTTTTTACCGGTCACTCACGCTGATATTCGTAAGTCGATGGCTGCGGATACCTTGTTAAGTAGAATACTTATTTACACTCAGACGGGTTGGCCGGCACATTGTAGTGAAGAAAATCTGAAACCGTATTATACACGACGTAATGAAATTTATTCTGAAGGAAATTGTCTCATGTGGGGTTACAGAATTATTGTGCCAGTATCATTACACTCGCAGATCCTTCGACAACTACATAGTAGCCACATGGGAATCGTAAAAACGTGGGCTCGCAGTTACGTGTAGTGGCCAAATATCGATAGGGACATAGAGGAGCTATGCCGCCAGTGCGGCACCTGCGCCGGCACGCGCGCCGCTACAACCCTGGCCCTACCCGGCGCAGCCGTGCGCGGTTTGACGTTTCTCTTCATTATTGATTCAACTTCGAAGTGGTTAGAAGTATTTGAAATGTCTCGCACTACGGCAGGGGTAGTTATAAAAATATTAAGAAGTCTATTTGCGAGGTTCGGTCTGCCAATAGAAGTGGTATCGGATCAGGGCCCGCCGTTTACGAGTGCCGAGTTCAAGTTATTCCTCAAAAATAATGGAATCCGTCAATCTTTCTCCCCCGCGTATCATCCGGCGTCAAATGGAGCAGCGGAGAACGCGGTTAAATTATGTAAAAATGCCATTAAAAAAGCCCTCACGGATAGAGTTGATATCGATTCAGCCCTGCAGACATTTTTACTAACCTATAGAAACACCATACACGCGACAACGGGAGAAACACCTGCAAATATATTGCAAAAACCTTCATTACGTTCACGGTTAGATTTGTTGCGGGGCGAGCGGCCAGTCGCGGACCGCGTGAGTGAGGCGCAGCGATGACAGGTCAGGTATGCGCGGGGCAACTAACGAAAACTCGAGCCCGGAGACCCGGTATGGTTCAGGCAATATAGGGGTCAACAAAAGTGGGAAGAGGGTTCAATAATACATAAGGAAGGATCACGTCGGTTTTGTGTAAGGGAAGGTAACGGTCGACACTACACTAAGCACATAGACCAAATTCGAAGAAGATCACGCATGTCTGATGTTCCCTGTCCAGAGGATAGCGTTATAACTGTAGAAAATACAGATAAGCAAGAGGAAGCTCAACTTCCTGGCGCATCTCCATCTGCGATGAGTAGGGGTAACATTGGGGGGGAACGCGATAGCGGTGAGCACGACTTGGCGCGAGAACCTGTTGAGGTTTTTGGGACACCTCCACAGTCCTCGACACCACCTGCGGCAACCACGCCGCCCGGGTATGACCTGCCGTTGGTGAAGTACCCCAAGCGTATGCGCAAGCCGGTTGACCGGTTTCGCATATAAGGAAAAAAAACCTAATGTATAATAAATTCAGTTTTTAAGTTTTTTTTATTTTATTTTTTATTTCTTTCATTGTTTTAGATGGTAAATTAAGGGTGGAGGTGTAAGGTATGCAAATAATCATTAAATAGTAGGTAGTTGTAAATCTTTGTACATTCGTATTATCTGAGAATAAATGTGTTACATGAGCTTGCGTCTTACTAATTTTCGGCTGTATATACTTCAGAAGGTAACTCATCTAAGATATTTATCTACGAGCACTTAACAATTGCAAACAAAATCCTTCTAAACAACTGTCGCCTTCGAGCAAGAGACAAAAATATTAAGTTTATTTGGGTAAAAAACTGTACCATCTATATGCGTTTCAACGAGAAATCTCCCCCAATGGCCATTACGAACGAAGAAGACCTACAAAAATTTCTAAACTCATGAAACCATTGTTTCTTATCTGTTATTATTTTCAATACATTACTATTTGTCTTATAAATAATGATTACAACACTACAATCACACATCACACCCACACTTTACTCATACTCAATAATAACATATATATTGTAACTATTATCGATAATATTCAACAAAAGTTTGCAAACCCCTGCCTTTCACGCACTGCCTACTACATCTACTCGTTCGCTTAAAGCTACTATAATATCGAGTCCACCGAGAACTGCTTACGGTTGCGTCATTTTTATTTACATTACCCCCATTTGTATATTTACAAAATTATATCAGTGATTGCATATTTGCTACAAATTTTCTTACCATTTAAATTATGGATTACTTAAGCGTGTACTGTTGACGCCTAGTCGTAAATTAAACGCAATATTTACCTGGGGCAACACCGACAAAGAAGCGAGCGACGGGAAGCGGATATAGAAGCATCCGCCGCCGAGAGACCAGCGCGGCCTAATAAGACGGACACTCATTGTTGTAATATTATAACGAATAAACGTTTTTATTTTAAACTATTAATTACTTTCTTCAATGTGTAATCTCGCACATTGAAAGTGGCGACCGTGACAGGACACTACACTGTTAGATATTTGAAATAAGCGCAACTATCAGCGAGAAAGGAAAGAACGAGCCAATCCAAGACACCATTTTTGACGCCAACTGAATTTGGATATCCGAATTCTCGTCAGAGAAGGTCAAGGAGTGCCTGGAGTAAGATCGTTCCAATTTATCCATTCCCTATATTTTTTCCTAATTTTCCACTTCTATTTGTGCAAGTAGTGGCCCGGGTTCATCAATCTCAGTAGCTATCTAGCTGAAAGCGTAGCTATCTAGCTGTAAGCGCAGCTATCTAGCTGAAAGCGTAGCTACCTAATTTGAAGCCTTTAATCCAAAAAATATTTAATTATCTAGCAACTATTTTAGTTCCTGTAATAATTACGTACCTACATTTAGAAATCAAATTCGTCCGTAACTTATCCCAATCCAAAGGATTATAAATTTAAAAATATTTCGTGCTCAAATGTTCCCATGTTTTACAGATAACGTCTTGCCGAATGAATACCTATAATTATCTAATAACTATTCAATCAATCGGCCTAGTAGATGTAAAACAAAGGCGAGTCGAGAAGTTCTCTTACCTACCCGTTTGTCGAGTTATCAGTGCAGCGTCGTGACGGTGCACCAAACGGGTGCATTAAGGTTATTTTATATATTTATTTGCCTTGTTCTGTTATTGTGTTACCCGTCTATAATTTCTGTCTCATATCAAAATGTTAAAAGACGAATCAAGCAACAGTGCAAGTGTGGTGATAGAACTAAAGGAATTAACAAAAAAAGAGGTGCAATTAGAGGTCGTTTGACGCGATTTAAAGATTACATAGATAATTTCCAAAAAATAGAATTTTCAACTTTAACAGATGTTCAAATAAAGGAACTTTCGATGCGTACAAGTACTATGCAAGAGTTATTTAAAACATTTGATAATCTTCAATCCGATATTGAGTTACTATGTAGTGAAATGGAAGAACAATTCACAGAGCGTGAAAATACCGAATCTCTTTTCTATTCTTATCTTTGCACAGCACAACAGTTGATTGATTAATGCACTAGCCACACTAAAGGACAGTTGAAGGATGAAGCAAAGGATGGTACTGAGTCAGTAAGTTTTCAAACTAATTCTTTAAAACTACCTACCATAAAACTTCCTAATTTTGATGGGAACTATTTAAAGTGGCTCGAGTTTAAAGATACCTTTGATTTATTAATAAACTCTAGTGACTCAATACCAAATATAAACAAATTCCACTATCTACGATCATTATTAGAAGGTGGAGCCAGTGTCGTAATAAAGTCGATTGAGTTTACTTCTGATAACTATGGGGTTGCCTGGAAAATTTTATGCGAAAGATTTGATAATAAGAATTTATTGATTAATAATCACTTAAAGGCGTTATTTAGTATAGAACCTATTTCCAGGGAATCCTATAAGGCATTACGATTTCTTATAGATCATATTTCTAAAAACTTGCGCGCTCTCAACACTTTAGGTCAACCTACTGATAAATGGGACACCCTAATTATTTTCATGGTATCCGCAAAGTTAGACCTTCACACGAGCCGTAAGTGGGAAGAACATAAAAATAGTTTTACCGATTTGCCTACTCTAGAAGACTTCAATAGTTTTCTTCGCAGTCGTGCCAATGTATTGGAGACTACTCAGGGTATAAAGGGAGATCCAATAAACAACAAACATAGTATATCCTTATATCAATATAATCAAAAGGCATCTAAAGCATTTGTCATGTCTGCGTTAAAAAATAATCATATTTGTCTCATTTGCAAGCAAAATCATTTAGTATATGAATGTTCCAAATTTAAAGATATGAACATTGATGACAGAATAAGTGAGGTAAATAGATTAGGATTATGTAAGCATTGTCTTCGCAGGGGCCATGCTTCTTTACAATGTCGTCTGCGGGGGGCATGCCGCACCTGTAAAAAGAGACACAACACATTAGTACATAAAGATAATATAAATACTAACCCTACCGATACTTACCTCAGTACAAATCCCAACGTGTCTGCTCTGCCGGTATCGCTCTCAGCTGTGGACGCGAGCCAAGTACTCTTGTGCACGGCGTTAGTAAGAATAGTAAATGGATCGAACACTTACATTGCGCGTGCACTTTTAGATTCGGGCAGTCAATCGTCTTTTATTACCGAAGGATTGCAACGGAAATTGAACCTTGCGTGCATCAGTACCAAGCCCATAAAGATAGCAGGTATCAATAATGTAGCTATGAATATTTCCAAGCGTTGTGATGTCAAATTGCATTCTCGTACTAATCAGTTCAGTCTAGAAACCACATGTTTAATTGTTCCCAATATTACAAGCTATTTACCAAATTTACCAATAAAGCAGAACATAAATATACCTAAAAATATTTCATTAGCTGATCCTTCATTTAGATGCCCCGCGGAGGTTGAATTACTCTTAGGAGCCGATGTATACTGGGATGTCATAGGTAGTAATAAAATAAGGCTGGGCGCACACAAACCTATTTTACATGACTCATTGTTCGGATGGTTAGTAGTGGGACCTATCGGAGATTTTGATGACAAACAAATTATACATTGCAATTTCGTTCAGGAATCAAACGAAGTAGATTCCCTATTGAGGAACTTTTGGGAAGTTGAAGAATTTCCCACTAACACAAGTTCTAATTCTATAGACGAAAACCTATGTGAAAAACATTATTTGGAAAATACTCGTCGACTACCCGACGGGCGATTTTCCGTAAAGATGCCATTTAGGGAAAATCCAGATGAGGTACTAGGCGATTCCTATTTTATTGCTAAAAATCGATTGATTAACCTAGAAAGAAGGCTAAATAAAAACCCAATTGTTAAATATAAGTACGCGGAATTTATGAATGAGTATCGTGAGTTAGGTCAGTTGTCAGAAATAAAACGTCCTAAATTTGGTTGTTACCTGCCACATCACGCCGTCTTCCGGGAGAAGAGCGAAACCACGAAGCTAAGAATCGTTTTCGATGCTAGTTCTAAGACTTCATCTGGAAAATCCCTGAATGACATTCAATTAGTCGGACCAGTAGTACAAAGCGATTTGCTATCTATTTTGTTACGTTTTCGCACGCATAAATACGCCTTAACTGGGGACATCGAAAAAATGTATAGACAAATCGAAATTGATGAGCCACAAAGACACTTACAATTAATATTATGGCGGGAGACTCCCGAGGATTCTATAAAAATATATCGATTAAATACAGTAACATATGGTACTGCGTCAGCTCCTTTCTTGAGCACTAGGTGCTTAGTACAGTTAGCACAAGAATGTGCAGACAGTCTAATAGCTAACATTATAAAAAATGATGTATATATCGATGACGTCACTACGGGGTGCGACACTATCGATGAGTTGCATTACATTTACAACAATATCAAACGTGTTTTATTATTAGCTTGTTTTCCGTTACGAAAATTTCGCACTAACTGCCCGGAATTTCATGCTAAGGATTTATGTACCTCCAATTCTCTCGATATAAATAAAGACTCGAATGTGTTAGGTCTTAATTGGGCACCTACGATTGATATATTACACTTTCCGCATAATATTGATACGTCTTTGCAAGCAACCAAGAGAAATATTATATCTGTAACTTCAAAAATATTCGATCCGCAGGGTTATTGTGCGCATGCATAATAAAGGCAAAAATTTTATTACAACAGCTATGGAATGCGAAGTTGAGTTGGGACGAATCTGTTCCACTCAACATTTTAAAAGTATGGTCTAATTTCATCCAAAACCTACCGTATTTATCTGAAATAAAAATACCTAGATATGTATTAAATAGTAATTTACCTTGTACTGATATTGAGTTACATTGTTTCGTCGACGCTTCAAAAAGTGCGTACTGCGCTTGTATATACATTCGTAGCGTAGATATGAAAAATAACATCACAGTACAGTTGCTGTGTGCAAAGGCGCGCGTCGCACCTCTCAAACCGGTTACCATCCCGCGTTTGGAACTATGCGGCGCATTATTAGGTGCACGCTTATGTGATAAGGTTTTGCGGGCACTTCGTTGTGATATTAGAACAAAATATTTATGGACCGATTCTACGGTAGTACTAGGATGGGTCAGAACACCACCTAGACATCTCGAAGCGTTTGTATGTAATAGGGTTATAGAAATTAACAGTTTGACTTGTGGTTTTAAGTGGAGACACATAAGTACAGGTTCAAATCCGGCCGATTTAGCTTCTAGGGGTGTCGACCCACAACACCTAAGTAAAAGTTCTTTGTGGTGGGAAGGACCTCGGTTCCTAAAATTAGAACATACGCAGTGGCCTCAAATTCCACATATAGTTTTAAGTAAGGATCTTCCTGAAATAAAGGTCCATTTAGTTGTAAAAAGCCCGACTACTTCCGTCGATTTTAAAAGATTCTCGAATTTCATAAGACTGAAACGTAGTTTTGCGTATGTTTTAAGATTCATTCATAACACGAATAAGAATAATAATATTAAATTAAAGGGAGCATTAAGTTGTGATGAGTTGAATAATTCCACTAACTTTTTAGTAAAGGCTAGCCAAATAGAATGTTTTTGTGATGAAATTAAAATTCTTAGTAATGGGGGGCAACTGCAGCGCAAGTCCAAATTGTTACCGCTCCACCCCTTTCTTGACATTAATGGGATTCTTAGAGTTGGTGGACGTTTAAGAAACTCCAATTTTAATTACGATAAAAGGCACCCTATTCTTTTAGATTCTAAACACCATCTTGCAATGTTGATGATGAGACACGAACATATCAAGTTATTTTATGCAGGTCCACAACATTTGCTATCATCCATCCGTGAGGAATATTGGCCTATTGGGGGCAGGTGCTTAGCAAAAAAAATCACAAGGAGTTGTTTGACTTGTACCAAATTAAGGGGTAAATCCACGCAACCCATAATGGGTAATTTACCTTTTGTTCGAACTCACGGCAGTTTTGCTTTCGAATCGTGTGGGGTCGATTTTGCGGGTCCATTTTTAATTAGTAGTCGTACTGGTCGTGGAAGCCGCCTAACAAAATGTTATTTGTGCCTATTTATCGGTCTTGCAACTAAAGCCGTTCATCTGGAAGTCGTGAGCGCGTTAAGTACGGAAGCCTTTTTAATGTCATTACGACGTTTCGTTGCTCGAAGAGGTAAACCTACGTCGATTTATTGCGACAATGGCACCAATTTCGTGGGTGCAAATGCAGAACTAGGCAAAACAATACGGGCTAGTGACCAGTCTGTATATGATTACTCGGCTAATGAAGGTATCATATTTGTTTTCAGCCCCGCATATTCACCTCACTTTGGAGGAATATGGGAGGCTGGCATTAAGTCGGCAAAAAATCACCTAAAACGTGTAGCTAGTAATAGTTCACTGACGTTTAAGGAGCTAACGACATTGTTTGCACAAATAGAGGCAATATTAAACTCTCGACCTTTATCTCCTCTTTCGTCCGATCCCTCTGATGTCTCTCCTTTGACTCCAGGCCACTTTCTAGTTAGGCGGCCGCTTATATCCGTGCCGTCCCTACCTATCACTGGCGCGCAACCTAGAAGATACCAAAGAATCGAGCAATTGAGACAGCACTTCTGGGAGCGGTGGCGCCGTGAATACATAGCTGAGTTACAGCAACGCACGAAGTGTCGTACCACTCAAAGGGACCTGCGCGTCGGAGATCTTGTCTGCCTGAAAGATGGAAATCAACCACCTCTGAAATATCCTTTGGGGCGCATCTCTCGACTGTACCCTGGTTCAGATGGAATCTCCAGAGTTGCCGACATCTCTACTGCCAAGGGGATCATCCGGAGGGCCTACAATAAATTTTGTGTCATCCCGTCGACTATGGAAGAAGAAAATTTGGAAGCTTGAAAGCCGCAGCTTTCAAGAGGGGCAAGATGTTGACGCCTAGTCGTAAACTAAACACAATATTTACCTGGGGCAACACCGACAAGGAAGTGAGCGACGGGAAGCGGATAGAAGCATCCGCCGCCGAGATACACCAGCGCGGCCTAATAAGACGGACACTCATTGTTGTAATATTATAACGAATAAACGTTTTTATTTTAAACTATTAATTACTTTCTTCAATGTGTATTCTCGCACATGTACTATCAAAACACTCGTGGACTTAGAACAAAATTACAGGAATTTTATCGTAATATTGAAGCGAACAATTTTGACATTATAATCATAACCGAAAGCTGGTTGTGCGACGGAATTTTAGACACGGAAATTTGTGATAGTCGTTATGATGTGTTCCGATATGATCGAGGATCTAATTTGAAGGGTGGTGGAGTTATGATCTGCATCAAGCGCTGTTTTTCTGCTGGGATGCGGCTTGAGTTACGATATGGTTCCACTGAATGTGTTTGGATAACAATTACTAGCCATATATTACGCGACTTATCAATAGACATACCTAATAAAAATAGTGATTTGCATATCGCAGCGGTATATATACCTCCAAACTCTAAAGCCCCACAATTGCTACATGAGTTCCAAAAATCGTTCGAAAACCTACAACTAGCTAACCCAAAAGATTTATTTTTATTAGTCGGTGACTTTAATTTACCTTTCTTGACGTGGACTTTGGATGGGCACTCCAATAAGACCAATGGTAACTCGCTCTTAATGGAGACCGCCGCCGATTTTATGAACTTTGTTTATTTAGCAGGACTTGCGCAATTTAACTTATTAAATAATTGCTGCGGCCATATTCTCGATCTCGTATTATCCAACTTAACATTAGCTTGTGAAAAATGTGATGCATCATTAGTGAGTATTGACAAGTTCCACCCTCCACTACTAATACATATTAAAAACTTTATGATAAAGCCCCTACGCTACAAGCCTAAATTTATTAAAAAGTTTTATAAATTAGATTTTAATAAAATAAATTCCGTTTTCTGCAATATTGACTGGCATGATATCCTTAACAAGGGTACAGTAGACGAAGCGGTAGAGGAATTTTATTCTAATCTAAATTCTATTATTGACAAATACGTGCCTATTGTAAAAATTTCGGGTCGTTATCATTACCCTAAGTGGTACTCACCGTCACTGATTAATGCTATTAAAGAAAAATATAAACTACACTCGAAATGGAAGAAGTCTAAAAACCCGAACGATTACTCGGCGTTTGCCTTAATTAGGGCAAGGGTCAAGGTGCTACAGGAGGAATGTTTTCATAATTATATCTCTAGATGTGAAAAAGAAATTATTGATACATCAAAATTTTTTTGGAAATATGTTAACAGCAAGAGGAAAAACTCCGGTTTCCCGTGTCGTATGATGTACAAAGGTATTTTTATATCAATACATTGTTCCAAAGTATATTTACGTCATCGCCTCCCGTATATAATGCAGCACCTCGTACTGAATCTCTAGCCTCAAACAATATCACATGAGTTAAAATAATTTCAGGTGACCTAAGCAAAACATTTAAGAAGTTAGATAAAAAAAAGGGTGCAGGTCTCGATGGAATTCCAGCTCTATTCATAAAACAATGCCAGAAAGGGCTCACAGATCCACTAAGAATTATATTCCAGAGGTCTTTGGAAAAAGGTATCTTTCCCAAGCAGTGGAAAGATGCACAGGTCATCCCAATTAATAAAAAAATGGACAAAAGGGAAATCACCAATTAAAGAGGCGACTTTTAAATATTTTCGGCAAAATGCTATAAAGTATCGTAAACGATTACCTGTACAGCTCGTGTAAACAGTGTTTACCTACATCTCAGCATGGATTCTTCAAATCTCGCACAGTAAACACTAATCTATCGGAATTTACCCAATATGTATTGACTAATATGGGGGATGGTAATCAGATAGATGTTACCGACTTCGAAAAAGCATTCGATAGAGTAGACCATAACATCCTTATAGTTGAAAGCGGTGGGAATCAAGGACACCTTACACAGATTGCTTGAATCTTATATAAGAAATCGTCGTCAAGCAGTTGTCATGGGTAGTTACCGATCTAACTTTGTAACTTTGACCTCCGGTGTTCCCCATGGATCACATATATCCCCTTTATTATTTAATATATTCTTATTTCACCTAACGCTTTCCCTCCATAACTCGAAATGCCTCTTATATGCAGATGACAAGAAAGTTTTCCGCAAAATAAATAGCGAAGCAGACTGTCATCTACTTCAGTCAGACCTTAATAGGCTGGGAGAGTACTATAAAAACAATAGTATAGGTATTAATACCCAAAAATGTCAGTACATAACTTTTTCTTGCAAACGATGTAACTTAATCTTTAATTACAACATCAACAATATGCCCATCCCGCGGGCGAATCAAGTGAAGGACCTGGGTGTGATTCTCGATGATAGGTGCTCTCTTGAGGCTCACATAGATTACATAACCGGTAAAGCATACAAGTCTTTTGGTTTTATTTTACGCACGATTCAACCATTTAAAGGCTTGCAATGCTTTAAAGCATTATATTACTGCTACGTTAGAAGCATTTTAGAATTTGCAAGTATTATATGGCGACCTTATTACAAAAAATACATAGATAAAATAGAAAAAAATTCAACACATTTTCATAAAGCACCTTAATTATAAAGCCCATCATATTGATCAGGACTACCTGATTTCATGCACCCGTTTTAAAATTAATACTTTATAAGAAAGACGAAAACTTTTAGACATGATGTTTTTACATGATATTCTTAATAACAAATTTGACTGTCCACAATTGCTAGATAAAATAAATCTCAATACTCCCCTTAAAGGAACCACGACTACTCCACTGCTTTCAACCCCCCAAGTATGCAATAATTATACAAAATTCTCACCTTTTAATAGATTACCAGCATTGTACAACAATAAATTTTCATCCCATTCATTTCATCAAATGCCAACCCAGTACGGAACCTGTCTTACTTTATCACGCGACTAAATCACGAAGCTATTAATTTAGATCTAGAGCATGTGGACTTCACTTTCATATACCACAATGAAGATGTTAACACATCCATGAATAAATTTATACAAACAATAACTACGATAATAGAGAAAAATTCAAATAAAATTAAGATCCCTAGGCAGAAAAGAATTATAAAACCATGGATAACTCCTGGTCTTTTAAAATGTATAAAAAATAGGGATTAAATACACATGAAAGTTAAAAAAGCACCTGACAATTTAATTCTCAAAATAACCTACTCACGCTATCGGAATTTCTGTAACAACTTACTTAAGAAACTAAAAATATCTTATGAAACCAGTAAGCTTGAACAAGCTAAAAACAATCCTAGAGCACTGTGGAAAACAATAAAAAAAATAACCAACACCCGAAAAACGCATACTAGCCCTTCTCAGCTGTTAAGAATTCGAGAAAACCCTAAATCTTCCGTAAATGAAGTATGTTCTTTTTTTAGCAACGTGGGTAAAAACCTAGCATCTAACATTGGTCCCCAAGATTGCACCATACCAACTCTAGCCAACACTCTATCGCCCTCTACTGGGTGCAATACCCTTAACTCCCCTGTCTGTTCACTAGCACTATTAGAAGTGGATGAAACAGAAGTTAATTCCCTTGTACTCCAATTACGTAATGGTGCCACCGGTTGGGACGGGATCTCGTCCCAGACACTGAAACACTGCCGACATATATTGGTACGGCCAATAACCCATCTTTTCAACCGTTGCTTACAGACAGGTGTGTTTCCGGATGCACTTAAAAAAGCAATTGTACATCCTATTCATAAGGGTGGGAACAGATCTTGTGTCGATAACTACAGGCCTATATCAGTTCTGCCTGCGCTCTTTAAGATCCTCGAAAGAATTATCAACAACCGTCTAAAGACCTTTCTAGACAAACACAAAATAATTGCCAATAACCAGTACGGTTTCCGGACAGGGTTTTCAACAGAGGATGCCGTACTCGATTTTACGCAATCTGTGGCCAGAAACTTAGACAACAAAGTAAAATGTTTGGGGATGTTTTAGATCTTTCTAAGGCATTCGACACGGTTTCTGTTCCTATTCTTATTTCAAAGCTAAAACGTATTGGTGTGCGTGGCCTGCCTCTAAAAATCTTTAAAGATTACCTAAATCATCGTTTCCAGTGTGTCAAAATTGACTCATACCTTAGCGATGATGAATTGGTGACTCATGGTGTCCCCCAAGGAAGCGTATTATCTCCAACCCAGTTTCAGGTCTATGTCAATGACCTGTGCGCGATGAATCTTCCAAACTGTAATATTTACGCTTATGCAGACGATACCGCGATACTCGTTTATGGACCTACTTGGGTTGGTGTAAAAAAATACGCGGAGTCAGCTCTATACAAAATAATGAAGTGGCTTAATGTAAATCTACTCTCACTAAACTTACAAAAAACCACCTACATGCCCTTCATAATACGACGTAATACCATACCGTCCAACACCTTCGCAATAACTGCTCACTCATGCCAAAACCCCTGCATACCTTGCACTTGTCCGACTCCTACTAGAACTGATTGCGTCAAGTATCTGGGAGTTCAGATAGACAATGGACTAAGATGGGACAAACACATTGATGCCCTTACAACAAGAACAATACGCCTTATACACATATTTAAATCTCTCAGAGAGTCCGCCAATTTTGACACACTAAAGATGGTTTATCTTGCATTCTGCCAATCGATTATTGGATATTGTATTTCCGTATGGGGAGGAGCAACAAAATCTAACTTTCTTAGAGTGGAGAGAGCACAAAGAGCCATCCTTAAAGTAATGACACGTAAACCCTATAGATATCCAACATCAAAACTGTACTCCGATTGTAAGGTGCTTACTGTCAGACAGCTCTTCGTGCTCCAATTAGTCCTAAGAAAACACGCGAGCTTGCCGCCGTCAGACCCCAACAAACGAATAAAAATCCCACAAGCCTACAAGCACAAAACTACTTTCGCCGAACATCACTTGTACATTCTTAGTACTCACATCTATAGGAAAATTCATAAACAACTAAACCTATTAAACCTAAACACTCACGCTGTTAAATCAAAAGTAACAGAATGGCTACTACAGAAAGACTATATGTCTACGGAGTTCCTACTAACTTACATCGCATAATAGGACGCACTATGAATGTATAAGCGCACAAACACTCTGTCTCTGACACATGCACACACACACACGCACACACACACACACGCACGCGCGCGTGCGCACTCGCACTCACACACACACACATACACATCATAAATTGTAATGGTTGGTAGTGGTAAAACCTTCACCATTCACCAGTTGCATTAAATCAAGTTACTTAAATACCTTTTAGCCGAACACTGTCTCTTAAAATACAGGTTAATCCTAGTTTAAGAGGCAGAGTTTTTACATTAATTGAATACAGATTTTCTGCAACCTATTTCTGCGTTTGCTATGCAGCAAAGCATAGCAAAATTAAAGGGAAGGGGGTGCCGACCTAAAAAGCAGGCTAAATCAGGCACGACCTCGAGTCGCTAGCCAACATGAAGTTGACAAAGCCGCATCTTATAAGATGTTAGCTAAAAGTGGGACTCGAGGCCGTGCTTGACGGAATGAGATACTGAGATGTCCAAACTCCAGGCAATAAACTAAACAGTTGCCACGAATACCTCAGTACCCAGAAAAGAAACTAGAAGGAGATATAATTAAAACCAAATAAAAGTTATATATATTAGCAAAACTACTAAAAATACAAGAGCACATTAAATAACCACATATACACATAGAATAAAATACACCAACAAATAATTTCGAAAACTAATAAGAAAAATACGACATACACACAGATTAAAATATACCAATAAATAATTTCGACAATATATAATAAAATTAGGTACAACTAATAGGTAAAATTGCCAAAACTAACTTAAATAAAAAATATATGAATCGCAGCACCATAATAGCTCAGAAAGGTCTCCAACACATATTGGAGGAAACTCTAACGAACAAACTTAAAAAAAAAAAAAAAAACCTATTTCAGCATAGAAATGTAACATACTCGTATTTTAACCTCTTAGTTTTAACGTTAGTTATCACAACCTGACTTGGTAAAAACATCAAGCTTCTGTGCCATGTATCTGTATTTTTGGTTAATAAACTATTATTATTAAATCACTTGACCTATTTAATCCTTCTCGCAACACTTTTAAAACAAACATCATAAAAATATTATCAGATAAAAAATATTTTTTCACCATCATCATGCCAATATTCTACCTCTAAAAGTCACTCACACACACACACACGCACACACACACACCCACACACACCCACACACACACACACCCACACACACACACACACACACACACACACACACACATACATACATACACACACACACGCACACACAAACATACACACACGCGTGCACATTTATGCTATTCAATTCTAATTCTTTGTCTGAGGATTAATGTCTACCTTTGTAATTTATTGCTAATTTGCAAACTTCGTCATTGGCGTTTCTTTTATGTAAATGATTGTACTTTATTATTTGTAAGCTGTGAAGTTTCTTAAATAAATAAATAAAGTATCAGTAATAGTGCATCGCTCCGTAGAACCGTTGTTTCCGACGTGTAATGCGATAAGCCGGCTTACAGAGCAATTATTCGATATGATCAAATAAACACGTAACGCGGCGTGATAAGATAACTTCGTGATATCTCTGCTTTTTAAAAATCGTTTCCCCAAACTAAGAATTATTTCTGTGTCGCGTTACGTTCACAAACATGAAATTCACATGGCCGGACCGAAACAAATATTTGTGGGTCACACAAACATTTGTCGCTTGCGGAAATCGAACTCGCGACTGCTCAATCCAGTGGGCGGAGTGACTTAAGTTCTTGATCACTGAACCAAACCATCCGTCAATACGATAACATCATGAAATGATCGTTTATTGGTACTCTAGTCAGGATCAGACACCGACCTCGCCGGCGAGGCGCACACGCACACGCACATGCGCAGACGCGCACGCACATGCGCACACGCGCACGCACACATGTGCACACGCACACATGCACACGCGCACAGGCACACGCACACGCACACGTACACACACAAAAAGGTACTCCTGCCACATATAGAGAGCTCAGAATGACCAGACTGACATTAACGTAATGCTATGAAGTATGACATACTTTCCACACTACAAGTTTACTAAACTGTTGCAAATCTGTACTACCTGCCTACCCCGCAAGGGATCTGGCGTGATGAAATAGATAGAGATAGAAGTTTACAAAATATAGATGAAAGCGACAGCACTCTCTCGACAGTGTCAAACTAACGGCAATCTGTACGTACTAAACTCTCAGTATTTGCTCAAAAACTGTATTCAGTAACGTGATCATTTCACGAAATTATCGTTACGCGCTGCGTTTGGTCATAACCATTAAGGCCCGAGTATGGAATCCGATGCACGGGCTGAAACACGTTTTCACATACATCTTGATAAACGGCAAGGTAAATAACGAGATACGAAGCTATTGGTATTGATGTAGGTGTCGAATGATTTATTCGGGTTGTGCAGAATTAAACCGATATTCTTTTATCGATGAATTTATTATATTATGGTACTCATATCGTTGTGCCATATGGAAGTGATTTATGCAATTACGGGACCATTTGTAACTTCTCTATAGCATATTCGTCTGGATTTCTCTTCTTCCTTCTGCTGAATATCGCGACCACGCACAATCAGTCTCCATTGGGTGCGGTTATGTGCGGAGTGAACCGCAGGATGCATGCTGCCGCCCACGGCTTTTTTCTTTGCTGAGTCAGATCACTTTGTTGACCTTCCTTGAACACATCTGCCGTCAATTTAAAGCAAAGATTCATTTGTTTGTAATCGATAAACTCTGAAACTGCCGAACCAATTTTAATAATTCTTGCTTTTAGAAAGCTATATTATCCACCACCATCAGTAACTTGGACCTAATTACCGACTGGGTGTAAAGCCGCGGAAAACCGCTAGTCTTTAATGTCGTTAGTATTTTAATGATCGTATGATAAAAGAAAACAGTTAACGAGGCTTTCGGTTTTGGAATTGCTGTTTGTCTACTTTGACTTTTGAAACAGTTGGATAGTTTAAGTATCGCTTTCTTTCTTTAGGTAATTATAAAATGAGCGGTGACTAAAGTGTACTATATACACCTATGTATTACTAATATCTTAGGTCCCAATGTGATAGGGGGCGAGCATATTGTCTTGTGTATTTGTTGTTGTTGTACTTGTGTATTTTTCACGATACTTTACATAATTTTAAGAAAAAAATATTTTAACATTTTATTTCTTCATAACTTATATACATTAAAATTCTCCGTATTGTTTTCATTTCTGGATGATTAACCTTTATGAATTAATTAATTTTCATATATAATAAATTTCTTTTTCTTATTATCTTAATAATTAATTAATAACTATTCATTCATTTCACTGTCAATTAATGTATTTTACCACTTCTCATTAGTGTGATATTTTATAATTGGTTAATTCTAATGTAATATGCAAAATCTTAATCAATGTTGTGTACATCTCTAATTGATATGCATATAAGAACAATATTTTATCGTCCTATGTTGTAAGATTATAATATGTATATTGTTGATGTACCTTTAATAATAAATAAATAATATAAATAAATATTGTCAATATACCTGACACAATTCCAGCCATTAGATTACTGCTGAGAACATTCCGGTAGAAAAACTACACTTGGTTCAACCAAGAATGCAAGCCCAGCTTGTCTCACAATTCGTCACTTACTCAACCTCACAATTCGTGACTTACCCAACCAAAAATTTTTTTTTTTTTTTTTTTCAAAATAAGGGACAAAAAACAGTTACATGTTCTGTGTTACTTAAAAAATAACGGGTAGATTGATATTGGATAAACATATAACCCACGGCTTTGTCCACGGAGTAAACTAAAATGCTGTTAAAAAGAATAATCATGTGCGCTGGCCGACCAGCATGTATTAGCATGAAAAAAAAAATCAACAACTAGAGATTGCCACTTCTAGACGAGCTAAGTTTATTATTGATCATCTTTTTAAATTGATACTCCGAGTAGGCAAAGATGTCAACATCAGGAAAGTGCGTGTTATATGTTTCCAAGAGCCGACGTAGCGGGACCCGCACACCAGCATTAGTTCTGCACCTAGGTGTATAAAACATACAGGGTGCACGAACCCCACGTACCATCGCAGTTCTAGGTACAACATAACATATGTCATTCGTGAGGTCATTACAGTCGAACTTATTATTACATAAGCCAAAGAGCTATTATATTTTCATAAGTACCTAAATAGTTCCGATTACAATGTAAATACAAAATTAAGTTAATGAACGAATATTACAGTTATTATGGTTCACAATTTTACTGTTTATGGGACTGTATTAAAAACGCTTGGCCTCACTTAATACAGTTTCGAAGCCGTAAAATAGCAGTTTTTATATACAAACGATCGTTAAGCGGTGCGGAAGAATTAAATCAGAGGTCATTCAGTTTTACCGACGTCGATAATGACTACCTCGCAGCCCGACGACCCGTTAAATGTGCCACAAACAAAATGTATTAATAGTACTTGTACTCTGTATATATGTAATTAGAGTATGAAACTGTATGTGTATGTTGATCATGGTGTAGTAGCCAATAAGCTGTCTATAGTTGGGTTTTGTTCTTGAGGGCACAACCAACAAATAGTTAATGATTCATTCATATCATAGGGTAAATTGGTGATGATTCCTTTATCAATTAGTATATTCCAATCAAACTTAGAAATTTTATTTTTTTCTAATTTTTAGTTGTTTATGCAATCTATAACATGTATTATATGAAGGCGACAGTATTTCCGAAAATATCTAATTGAAAATGTTATTAGCAAGAAATCGTTGTTTTTGTGTTGAGTGAAACAAATTTTAAAGTTTAATTTTGCTTCAAGATTACCCCTGAATCTAAGAATAATGTACGTTTTTTCTGGTGAAATAAATATATTATTATTATTATAATTGGAATAAATTATACGTTACATTGTACTGTGGGCTATTTTCCTTTTGCAATTGAGAGAAAAACGCCATTTCCATATTTATTCCGTCATTTAGTTATTTACGTAGCGTTAATGACTACGAGTAAGACTTAAAATGAGATTACCCCAGAGCCATACTTAACCTAATGCAAAAAGAATCGTCAATATCGGTTTATTAGCAAAGAACTTATAAAATGCATAAACCAGTGGCGAACCTCCTCCTCTTTTGAATCTATAGTAGGGTACCTATAGGATTGACGTTATACCCATAATATCTCAATTTACACATCTGTATTTTTGGTCGTTAAGGAGTTCCCTGGTGGATCTTCAAAGTCCAAGGTCCAATACTGCTGAAATTAAAGTTGGACCACCTTAGAGCTATACTGAATTCAATGCAAAAAGAATCATCAAAATCGATTCATAATTGGCGGAATGATCTCGTAACATACATACAAAAAAAACATACAGTCAAATTGAGAACCTCCTCCTTTTTTGAAGTCGATTAAATAAGGACTACCTGTTCATGATTCTAATTCCACAAACCGCCTTCCACAAATTGATTATTCCGCTATCGAAGACACAGACAAATTTGCATATTAACTGGACTCACCCAAGAGTAATTTTCCAGCATAAGTGTCCATAGCAGACGGAGCGACTCAGGTGGTGAAAGAAATCGTCTCCCATTATGTTCGCTTTGTTGGACCATTTTATGGAAACTGGCGCTAAATTATTTGGAACGTTAGATGGACAGAAAATAATTCGAATTAAATTATTCACTTTGCGGCACTCACCAATAAGGTAGTAGGCACCTATATAGTGATTATTGCAATTCTGGAAACGTTTTTTAGTTCCATTAGAGGAAATTAATTAGGAAAGATCTAGACTGTTTTAGCATGATCATATACAGCGAATCTTATCTGATGAGCAAGTCAAGAATTCCTTCGTCATACAAACAGTTGAACGGACGTGTATTGTAGCTGTTTGCTTGATTTTCGATTATTTAATATACTTTACTAAGGTAGGGCAGGGCAAGCGTCGTATTCCAAGGTTGCCCGTTAAAACTTAAGTTCCTCGACACAGACTCGGCACAAAATTGTCCTAACTTTACGACCCACAAGGCTACGTGGAAGCAGTTAGTATATTTACTACCACGAAAGAAGGTAGACGAACTCTGGAGTTACTTGTTTTAATCTCTGTGTGTACGGTAGGTACATTTGCCGTAGTTATACGGAATACAATTTTATTATGCGCATCGTCGATGCGTACTATTAACACTACTGGGCCTAAATCAGTGGTTTTAATCTTATTATCCCTAAAACCTGTCAATAAGCCTGCCCCGACATCGATGTCCATTTGCAGGCACCCATTGCGTGACGACTTTATCCTATCTCTCAGGTTGCATTCGACAAACATGCCCCGCTTACTCCCATTTGAGCTTTGCAGACTTATTACCCACATCAGCGATTCCCGTTTTCGAGCGTATTGTGGTGTTATGAACTCTGTCTAGTAACTTAATACCCAGCATACTACATTCCATCGCTATTTGGCAAACATTGAGTTTGGAGTTTTGAACATAATAACAGACATACTCATAGACTTACACTAAATGGAAATAACAATTTGAAAAAGTGGAATATATACTTTTCTAGATAAGTTTTATACCGGTGGTACCGTACGTGGCTAGGTTGCCTGCCCCGCTTTTGTATTTCGCGCATTCAGCTATGGGCTAAATAAAAAACTGAGCTTCGCAAAATTTGGGAAAAACACATGCGTCCTTACACTTTTTAGGCAACGATTCGCAGAATTCTTCAGGCGAATCTGCAAATATTGTGTAAAAAAACTTTCTGCCTTCTGGTAAATATTAAGCGAAATTTAGCGTGTTTTTTGTTAATAAAAAAAATAACATTGTGAAATGTAAAACATGTCAAATTGCATATTCGGTAGGTTGGCGTCCTAAAATGCTGAAATTAATGTTATCGAATTAATATTTTACTATTACTGTAAATTATTTTTATATGATAGACTCTAATCTTGCCTGGAGGTCTCACATAGCGGAAGTAAGCAGAAAGGTCTACGGCACTTTTCAATCTCTCAATCGACTGCAAAAGTTTTTGCCTTATCAAACTAAAATAAGTCTTGCTCAGTCTCTCCTTCTTCCACTTTTAGACTATGGTGATGTTTGCTTTCTAGATGCTACTGAAGAACTGGTCAATAAGCTCGAACGTCTGCAGAATTTATGTATTCGTTTCATTTTCGGTTTACGTAAATTTGATCACATATCAGAATTCCGATCGAAACTGAAATGGCTACCTATTCGGCTGCGACGGGACTTGCACATTGTCTCTCTTTTCTACTCCATTCTACATAATCCTAAATCCCTAGTTTACCTCCGAGTGCGTTTTGACTTCCTGATTCCAAGGAACAAACCCTGACGTACAGCTACATCTCTCCTTCTTTGTACCCCTCTTCATTCTTCCAGTCGTTACGACGGATCCTTCACTGTGCGTGCTGTGCGTCTACGGAACTTACTTCCACATTCCATTTGTGCAAGCTTTTCTCTGGATGTTTTCAGAAGAAGAATCAAAGAACATTTCCTATCTTGATTTCATTTAAATATTTATGTTTATGTATATATTAGTACTAAATATATGTATTTATTTGAAAATACAGTATTTATTTTATATTAATGTTATTTTCTCTAGACGTTATATTGTATAACTGCCCTCTTATTCTTCTCCCTTTGAGTTAAGCTCGACTTTTTGTATACTGCCTAAATGTAAATGTAAACTTTTTTCACTTCCAACTGTATACAATAAAGAATAGAATAAATAAATAATTTATAGTATATATATATATATATTATTAAACACAGTATTAAGGCCGAGGAGAGATGAGAGTCGAGGAAGCCAGAGAGGTATATAAGGAAAGAACCTGTTGGAACTCTGTACTCTCTGCCTACCCCGCAAGGGATCTGGCGTGTGGTTATAGATAGTATTAAGGCCTATGGTAAATCTAAAATTATTGTTTACGCCTCGCCTGTGACTGCCTCGTTGGTCTAGTGGCAAAGCACGTCGCTTTGTAATTACGAGGTCCTAAGTTCAATTTCTAGGTCGGACAAATGTAGTTTTTCCAACGTAAAATTTCAAATATGAGTCCGGAGTCTGGAATTGTGCTATAACGTGGTACCTATCATCGTCGGCGAAAAGTGGGTGTACTTAGCAAACCTCTGCCACCCCCGCTTGGAGAATGTAGGCGTGACGGTGTTTTTTTTTGTTTACATCCGGTTGCAAAGATGTTCTTCATTTCATTTTAAAATTACAATAATAGCTAATCTATCCTTAAATCATATATTATCCTTACTAATATTATTTATCATTACTAATATTATGAATGTTATGTGAAAGTTCGTATGTTTATATGTTTGTTACTCAATCACGCAAAAACGGCGGAACGGATTTGGATGAAATTAGGCAGATAGGTACACGTATTACCTGGATTATCACATAGGATACTTTTCCTGGATAAATGTAAGGTTCATGTCTAAAGTGTAGCGTGCGTACGTGCGTGCGTGCCTGTGTGTGTGAGTGATCTACGCTGTTGGCCGCGGGGCCTTTACAGCTTTAGCGGACAATGAGGCGAGCGTGCAACCACTACGATCCAACTGGAAGGGCAAGGAGGCAATTAACTCAAGGGCGCCTCCAGGAGCAACGGCCTCGGCATGGGCAGTCGCTATAGGGAGGGCATATACTAGGTGTCTCGCCGTGGTGCTCTGCACCGGCGGCAAGGGATTCTTCGACCTAGCCGGCGACGTCGGTGTCTGACCCTGTATGCGTTAGTTAAGTCTTCATATATACCGTCCTCATAAAAACTAACGAAACGTTGTTTAGGAATGTGTAATCGCTTATGATAAAAAAGAAAAAAAAAATAATACAAACTCAATTTAATGAGACCGATTCTTACATAAAACTGAATACGATTTATGATGATTTAAATCAGGGCCACACAAAACAGATTTCAGATTTCACGACGATTTCCTCTGTTTCATATTTTGATAAAGGATCTTTAAGCTTCCAGAGCCTTCGCTTTTCTTTTATGGGATTCCTTTTTTTGTAATCTGTTTCTGTCAGTTCCCTTTGCCTTATTTTCTTTCGTTGACATTTAACAAAAAATTCTTAACGATATATTTGCATAAATTTAACTCTACATCTAAATAAATATTTACATCAGTGTTCTCAAGTTTTAAACTTGGTTAAACAGTATTACTTGGTTCGGCAACTTATTAATTTCTGTCTGTTTCAAAGTTATGCATTTAGTATTTTTGCTATGGTTTATTAATTATGGCCGTTAATGAAGTTCAATTAGTAAGTTCGCTCATCAATCTTACCTCCCTCTTAGAGACGGGATGATGTATGACCCAGTATTGACGGGCAAGCCCAACATTTTGAGACATATTTGCGAAAGTCGTTAACCACAATTAATTATGGGGTCATGGCTCCACTTCGATGTTTATATATGTTAGTGTTGTTATACTGAATCATATAACTCAATCAAAAAAAAATTGGTTATATGTGTATTTATTATATTCAGTGTTTCTAATTAAAAGTTATAAGCTTAGCGCTAGTATTCTATTTTATCTTCTTGCTTAATATTACGCACACAAAATAGGTACTATATTAATATTTCTATACAACTTATACGAACATAAAAGAATAAAGAATAAAATAATACCTCAATGCAATAATTATTAGTATACTAGCGTACCGCCCCGGCTTCGCAGGGGTGAATTATAACACATAAACTCTTGAATCACATCCATTGATAAAAACCGTATGAATATATGTTCGGTAGTTATAGAGTTTATCGCGTTCAAACAGACAGACGCGGCGGGGGGATTTTGTTCTATAATATGTACTAATGTAATGATTACCTACACATTTTTGTTACCTCCCTAAACCAAAGGAGAGGTAATATCTATCTTCAAATCGTAAGCCGAGTTGAGGGTTGAACACGGATTTACCAATACAAATTCGTACTAATCAAAATAGACAGAAATCGTAATACAAGAAAAAAATATTTTGAAAACATTTCCAATGTAATAATCCGTAACAAAGACTAATCTAATAATGAAGGTTAAAAAACAAAAGAGATAGCGAAAATGAAAATACAGTGATGATGATTGATCCGACCGATTTCGGCCATGGCGACCACTTTAAAGACCCCTAGTCAGAGTAATGCCGCTGATGCGCTCGAAGATGGCTTATGTAGCCTATCTTCGCGGCGAAACTCCGTGCACATTGAGGGCACGTAAGTACGCCGTTCTCATAGTTGTATGATATGGCAGCAGGTGGGCGGGCCTTTAACTGATTGCGTTTGGCGTCAAGGTCAGCTTTACGCTGAGCCTCGAACTCGTGTACTTGGCTGTTCACCATCCTGCGCCATTCTGGCCGCTGTGCTGCCAAACGTTCCCAACGAGAGGGCTCTATGTTGCATCTCTTCATGTGTCGCTTTTGGACATCCTTGTACCGGAGGAGGGGACCGCCATGATTCCGCTTGCCCTTCTCCAGTTCAGAGTAGAAGATGCGCTTCGCCACTCTTTCCTCCGCCATACGAGATACGTGACCGCACCACCGAAGCTGTCGACGCATTAAATAGGCCTCAATGCCACCAACATTGGCTCGTCGCAGAACTTCGGTATTTCGCACTCTATCGGACCATCTGATCCTCATGATGGTACGGAGGCATTTAAGGTGGAAGCGATCCAGAGTGCGAATGTGGCGGCGGTATACACACCACGTCTCAGAGGAGTATAGGAGGTTTGGCAGCACGATTGCCATATACACCGATATCTTAGTGGGCAACTTAAGGTTATGCGAGCAGAAGACCTTGGTACATAGCTTGCCGAATGCCGCAGCTGCGGTACCCACCCTGCTATTGATCTCAGCATCAAGGTCACACTTGGATGTTACAGTGTTCCCCAGATAGCGAAATCTATCCACCTGCTTTAGCACATCCTCACCAAGTTTTATGGTCAGTGTCTCGTGACCGTGCATGTCCAGGGACATCACCTCCGTCTTATTGACACTGATCTTTAAGCCAAACTTACGGCAGGCTTGGTGGAATGCGGACATCAGCTGTTGCAGGCCGTCTAGGGATTCTGATAGGAAGCACAAGTCATCAGCATACACGATCTCAGTGATCAGTGCGTAAGAGACTTTAGTGCGAGCCTTAAGTCTAGCCAAGTTGAAAAGGCTGCCGTCTGTGCGGAAACGGATGCGGACTCCCTGAGAAACAGTGTGTAAGACCTCTCTAACTACCACCGCAAAGTATAAGGCGAACAGAGTAGGCGCTAAGACACATCCTTGCTTCACCCCACAGGTAACGGGGAAGAAGTCTGTCTGTTCACCGTCTACGGCAACGCAGCATTGCATGTCGTCATGCAGGAGTCTAAGAAGTCTCACAAACTTTTCCGTGCACCCGAGCTTACCTAGCACCAACCATAGAGCTTCCCGAGGCACGCTATCGAAAGCCTTCTCCAGGTCAACAAAGCAAAGGTACAGCTGACAGCCCTGTTCCCTGCTCTTTTCTTGCAGTTGACGCACAGAGAATATAGCTTCGCATGTGCCTCGGTCCGGTCGGAAGCCAAACTGGGTTTCAGGCAGAATCTTTTCAGACAAGTTCTTTAGGCGGTTTAAGAGAACTCTAGCAAAGACCTTTCCGGGGGCTGAAAGGAGCGAAATACCGCGGTAGGAGTTGCAGTCAGATCGGTCACCCTTGTGCTTGTAAAGAGCACTTATGCGCGATACTTTAAAGGTATCCGGAACGCGCTCCTCCTCCCACATGCGAACAAATAGTTCCCACACTAACGTGTGCAACTCCTCTCCGCCGTATCTTATCAGCTCTCCCGGTATAAGGTCAATGCCAGCCGCCCGTTTGTTTTGTTGCTGTCTGATGGCAGTAACAACCTCGTCACGCAATAGAGTCTCGTCCAGCTCAAAGGCGATAGGGAGCTGAGGCATGAAACCGATACTTTGCAGATCAGCTGATCGATCCACATTTAGCAGAATGTTGAAGTGCTCCGCCCAGCGGTTTAGTATATCCTCCTTGCTTGTCAACATGTGACTACCGTCTAGAGACCTTAAAGGCACCCGAGCTTGGTAGGATGAACCAATCAGCTTACGTACCTCACTGTAGAACTCACCCAGCTGGTTTGTGTCAATGAGCCATTGCATGTGACTAGCTTTGTCCTGCCACCACTTGTCTTTCATATGTCGAGACAGCTTGCGCAATTCGAGGTCACTAGCTTTAACAACCGCAACGCTTCCTCTCTGCCTTTTGTGCTGTCGCAGGAGATCTCGGTGTTTGTCGAATGCTGCCCGCAGGGTTTCATCATTTCCATCAAACCAGTCTTCGTTGCGACGGATTTTTTTACCCAGTACAGTTGAAGCGGTATCCATGATATTCGATGACATAGTTCCCCAGGCAGCATCAACATCACCTACCTCATTAGCTGGCATCAGCTTTTCAGACAGGGCTTCAGCGTATTTCTCCCTGACCGCGATATCTTCTAGCTTATCCAAGTTCAAAGAAGCAAGCTTTTTTATAAGAGATCTACGCGGGCGACGGAGGCGGATTCGTAGCTTAGTGACAATAAGTCGGTGGTCAGACCAGCAGTGCGCACCACGCATCACGCGGGTGACCTGTACTTGGCTGAAATCTTTTTGTCTCACGATAGCATAGTCAATCAAATGCCAATGCTTAGATCTTGGGTGCATCCATGTTGTCTTGTACTTGGCGGCAAGTCTAAACATAGTGTTCGTAATTGCCAGACCGTATTGAGCACAAAGACTGAGCAGCAACTGACCATTGCTGTTCATGTTGCCAACTCCATGTCTACCCAGAACTCCAGGCCAAGCCTCATAGTCCCGTCCAACCCTGGCATTGAAATCGCCCAGCAATAAAACCTGCTCCCTGGCGTTGAAGCTATCGAGGCAATGTGTCACTTCCTCATAGAACTTTTCCTTGATGTCATCAGACTTGTCTAACGTTGGAGCATAGACACTGATGACATTAAGGTAGTTGTCTTTGTCCAGGTGAAGGCGCAGTGTGGTTACGCGGTCTGAGATATGTACAGGGTACTCCTCTAAATGCTTTGCTAAGTGATTCTTGATGGCAAAACCTACCCCTGATCGTCGAGTTTCGGTGGCAGCGGTACCTTTCCAGAAGAAAGTGTAGCCGCCACCTGCTTCCACCAGCTCTCCTTCATCGGGGAGATGTGTTTCGCTGAGAGCAGCCACATCCACGCTATAGCGATGAAGTTCCCGAGCTACTATGGCGGTCTTACGTTCGGGGCAGGCGTTGACATCTCGATCAAGAAGCGTTCTCACGTTCCACGCGCCGAATGTCATAACAGGTGTTCTTTTTAAATTTCCTTTGCGGCGTCGACCACGATTTAAATGATGCGATGATAGCCGCGGTTACTACCATCTGCCATGTCGGGACGAGCATTTTTTAGGGCACCTTTTCTAGCCCCCTCCCCAGCTGAGCGGGGAAAGCAGTGCCTCCCTAAACAGGGCTGCTTTGACATCCCAAGTGCTGCCGAGCCCGTGCTGTCGTCCCAAATGTGCAGCTCGGAAACGACCACGGCGTGTTCTCACGCCCCCGGGACCGCCTGCGTGCAGATATCAGACAAAGCCTAGTTTGCATCAGGCTAGACCTCTCTACTTCTACCCATCGCCACAGGACTTTGCGTACTCGGAGTCCAGTAACGGAAGCGGTCAGATGCGCAGGAAATATTAAGGTGCACAAGTATACGCGCGAGACACAGGTGCACATACTCATCCTTATCCTTCTGGGCCCAGTGGAACGGAGACCGTTACGACCGGAGAAGGACTCAGACAGACGGAGCAGTATCACGGTGAGAAAGATACAAGGAGTCAGTATTTTCTCACACTCCCTTAATCGCCTTCTACGATACCCACGGGAAGATATGGGGTGGCGCTATTCTGCTCTGCCGGCACCACACGGCATAAAATACAGTATATAATATATCAAACCAACATGATTTTGTATATTGTTATCAAATCCTACAAAAGACATTCGACGTTCGTACGAAATAAGTAAACAATACAAAGGACTGCCAATGTGGGTAATCCATGAGAGAACAAGGTAAAATATTTGTTTGCGGAGCCATCGACTTGTTTACAGAGGGGAATATGAATCGTTGGTCCCTTTAAATTGAAATGCCAGTTGTTACGTTACACATACGCTGTTGGAACAACCTCTTCGTTTTCCTAACTGTAAAAGGTCGGAGCCGTCAATGAGTACCTATATCACAAAGCCCTGTTGGCCAGGGATTAAAAGGCGGGGTTACCCCGGGGTTCCCATATATCTGGAGTAGAGACTCTAAGTACCCAATTCCTGGAGGGAAACCCTAGGAAACGGCCGCGAGTACTGAGAGGGTTTAAGAACCAATTTTGTTACCCTCAAGATCTATTCAGTGAAACGAAGTACAAGAACATGTTTATTCTTCAGCATACAACTGCTTGGTACAACAGGAGGTACGCCCTCCTATGATATCGAAGAAGGCTACCCGGCTAAAAGTCTCACGCACCTTAATTTTCCCCACGGAAAATAAAAAAAAAACCGAAATTTTCCCCCGTAAATATAAAAGGTACATAATTATTATTATGTAAGAGAGCAGCAGCATCCACGGTCTTTTTAGCTTCGAGAGTGATTCCCATCAATATTCCAGATATGATTTTTCCGTAATAAGGTTTTTTCTTGTCTATAAAAAACCAACACCAGCATTCGATTTCTCACTCATTTTAGACAGACACACAAGCACGTCACTAACCTCGCGACATCGCAACTATTAGCTTCCTCAGTGATACTGCAAATATGCGATATAAAAGAACATTGTTTCGTGAGAGTGGCTTTTAACATTCTACAGAGCTGGCGTTGCGATAAGACATGTCACGGATTTTGTCGCGCTAGGAGTGAGATCACAGTTTTGTTGTAGGCTACATTTACACGGCATTGCACTGCACGTTTTTTACAGTATTTCGATTATGAACGTAACAAACGTAAACGATACGTTCACACAATACATTTTCATTGGTGGAAAAGACGAACAGCAGCTCTGAGTAGAGGTCCGTTAATAAAACTTGAGGCATCGCACGGTGTGAAAGAAACGGTGCAGTACCATGCGCTACTGCAAACCGAATACGTTGTAGTTCATACGGTTTGCGTGAAAAGTCCTGTGAGTATTCGTTTAACGTATTTAACAGTGTACGTTTTATTCACAATACATGCGCCACTACTTATTTGACATATATAGGACGTAAACCGCAAAAAGAACGTGCAGTAAAATGCCGTGCGAACCTAACATGACGTGCCAATGTTTGACACAAGTTCAAATATTGTAGTGTGTGGACGTATAGACAAGACCATTTTTACTTGCGTACTAGAGCCAAATCACACAATAACTAATTTGGTCCGGCGCAAGAAAAGTTTTGCCTCGTGAGCTAGCTAACAATGCCGGTAAAAGCGAGATAGCATACACGTCGATACTTGTCATTTTAGAAAGTATTTTCAAATGTTGTTTGAATTTTGTTCCTTTATCAAGTACAGTTTTCCTGCTCGTAGGATGTGAAGTACTTATGTAGATGTTATTTTAAAAGAAATGGGAAAAATACCTCGATCCTGTGCTATGGAGCTTAACTCAATAGTTGGACAGAAGAGTCAAAAAAATAATTGTTGTACTACCTATAAAAAGATAAAATTGATTCGGTAGGATTAAGAAATACTTAAAAGACATAGATGTGTATGGTATATATCACGAGGTATTTTTGCTGATAAGGCTGTAGCCATTCTTTGACCATATCAATTCACAAAACATTTCGATTTATCTATTTACTAAAATTGTCCTCGGTGTTTCGTCAACCCTGAATATTTTGCAATTATTTCTTAAAAATATTTATGAGTCGCTATAACTAAGTAATCTGTAAAAGTTTTTCGATAAACCGTCTCGATAACAATTCTTGTTTGTGCATGACTCTATAGCTTTTTTAGCCTTTGTAAGAATGTAAGGATCGCGACATGGGTTTTAGTGCCTAATACCTTCAAAAGTCGTTACCTTCGTTTTCGGAAAATACTTTTGTGTTTTGATTTTGCTGTTATTTTTTTTATGTTGCGTCGTTTAATACGCATATGATTGACTTTTTGGGGCATCTGATATTCCAGAGCATCATTAACGGAGAATAGTTAATGTTGACTTTAAAAACCTCAGTACTTTTTCTGAATTTATTAAATATATTTATTTTACTCGTTTACCTACTATGTGACTGTTTTGTTGGTCTGGTAAAGAACAACATAGTAAGGATGAGATCCGGCGTTCGAATCCTAGGTCGAACAAAGTTTTTAATAGATTTCATCTAATGAGAAAAATCCCAGTCCGGAGCTTTTAATGGCGACTATTATTTTGGGTCCTAATATTGTCGGCGCTATGTGGGTATATGCAGTCTCTACCTCCTCCGTATATACGTATGGTGGTCTTTGTTTTATTTTATTTTACCAGTAGGCAAAATCAGGTCAGAACATTTTAACTTGAAATATTTGATAACTCTTACGCTCATTAATCCTAAAAGGATTACCTTTCAGGATTAATGAACGTGAGAGGTATCAATTATTACAAGCAAAAATTTTCTTCTAAATCGTCTATTGAAATATTCTCCTCAATAAATAAGTCCAGTGATTCCAGACAGAAAATTATTTCAATCAGTTAGCCGACTGCTCATTCGAAAGCCCGAGGTACAAATTACTCGGCGGAATAATTTTGTCTGAGAGTTAAGCATCAACAGTTTGACATTAGCGAAACGTCACCGAGTAGACATGCCATCCTTTTCACACAGTAAATCAACTAAATACAGATGAACGTGACAGCACGCTCTCTCGATAACATTGCGGTAACATCAATGTTTTCATACTAAGCCTTCTTAGGGTTAAGCACACATCATTTATTGGTATCGTAATGTTCTGGGGAAAACTTGCTGTCATGTTTATCTTTAATTAGTGAATCTGTAGAGTGAAAAAGATGTCATATCAATATGATAACGTAACGCTAACGTCGATCAGTTAGTGCTAAACCCTCTGTTCTCTTATTGTTCGCCTCCGTAGTTCGTCATAGTTTTTGTTATTGCTTTTTAACTCAATTTTGCTCAATTAGTGTTGTCAAAATTCTTTTGGGATGAACCAATATAAATTAATTCTGAAAGTTTCTTGTGATGTACTTAGGTACTACTACTATTGCAACGGTATATTAATCATCTACGTTATGACAATATACGCAGTCTTACATTAGCATTTGGTGGTTTCACTTGTCTCCCAAATAGGCCCCATAATACTTTCTAATGAAATAAAAAGTTAATATTACGTACATTTTTACATACTGAAATGTATAGTAATTAGCTAATAGCATTATAGTTTTTTTATTATTTGTTGACTATGGAAGTGGTATTTTTTTTTCTTTTTAAAAACGTAGCCCCACACGGCCATAGGTACCTTTACAAACATGAAATTCACATGCACACACACCCAGACCGTAACAAATATTTGTGGGTCACACAAAGTATTGTCCCGTGCGGGAATTGAACCCGCGAATACTCGATTCAGTAGGCGGAGCGACTTAAGCTTTTAGCTACTGGATCAATCCGTCCATTAAATTCATACTTCCGTCCGTCCGTAGTTTCATATTACGAAATAAACTTGCTCCGTATTGAGATTAGCTAGCTGGCTAATGGTAAAGGTAAAAATAAACGTAACTAAAAAAAAGTTTTAGGTTTCCATTAATAAAATTAAATAAATGCTGTCACGCCTATATTCTCCAAGCGGATGCCCACTTAGAAGAAAAGGCAAAATCAGTCTCTAGAGATTTTCGGAGAATTTACAATAATAACCGGAGAATCTCCGGAGAAAAACCGGTTGATAACGACATAATGAATGTAATTAACATAATACCAAACTGTTCATAGGTAAATAGAAGTAGTCACGTATATCTACCTGATTACCTATCTTCACTTACTTAAGTAACAGTTCTGAGTGGATTGAGTTTTAATTTATACATTCATTAACTACGAAATAAACAATACTTATTTAACTACGTGTCATGACTTACGCAGTATGTAGTTGCATATTATCAAAACTGGTAGATAAATAAAAAGATACTTAATAAATTGGTATTACACATATCTGGGTTTGTCAGGAGTTTTTCCTATATGGACAAAATTTTGGACTAAGGATGCATTAAAGATAACTCCGGTATTTTTAGTAATTACCGGTGAAAAACCAGTTCATGTGTTAATCGATGAATCTCCTGTTTTTATAGAACCGGCTCACATCACTAGTACAAACTATTACTCTTTCTTCCAAACGGAGATCCGCTTACACAGTAAGTACAGGTTCACTTATATATTGCCGACGATGTAGGTCCGTTGGATTGCTAATCCAACGGATACATAATTCCAGACTCCGAAATGCTACTGAGAAGTGTTCAATAAAAAACCTTAATTACATTGTGTGAACCAGGATTCGAACCCAAAAACTCGTGATAGCCAGCTTTATTACAAGGCACTAGACCAACGAGGCAGTCTTTCAAGCATATGTATTATGTCACATGTAATTTTATAACGTAATCTTTTAAGAAGTATGATCCGCGATGATCTTTAAAAGTCTTCATAATGAATTACAATGAAATTTCCATGGCACTGATTGAGCATTTATTTTGTTAATCTATGGACCGTGAGGATGTGCTTCGAGAGTATATTAAATCCTAAACTGGCGAGCTAGCTTAGCGCATTACATGCCCGGGAATCGTTCTGGCCGACAATACTGTGAAACGATAGTTGAGTTGTTTTGCTCAATCATTAAGATGATATACTAAGTTCTTAAAATAACGCGAATAATAGAGTTTCGTTTCATTTTGAGTGCTTTCCAGCACCCATGGTGAGGTCACGGTTCACAATGGGTGCTGCAAAGCACTCGAAACGTCGGGAACTTAAAAATCAGAAATAAACCGCGATAAAATCCGAAAAATAGTTTTATTTCATGAAGATCATAGTTTAAATCTGTAAAATTGCATAAGATTGTCCACCGTTATTAATTATAGAAAGATATAGATGTATCAGAAATATTTACACGAATGTTATATTCAATTTTACTGTTAAATCCGTTTTATTCATATACATTCATATATTAGCATTTAGTAATTTAGTGACAGTTTGTAATCGTACTGTAATGTCATATAATTGGTCTCCTATATGTAACGATTTAGGTGACTAAGACTTAACTCAACAAGCCATTAATATTATGTAAGTGCATGTATCAGAAATGAAAATTTTAACTGATATATTAGTTGTTAGCAAGTCCTAAGGTATGCCCTAAACCTAGAACAAAAGAGCGTGATGTAGGGATTTATCCATTTCCTTTTAGGGAGGTGAATAATTTGTAGTTATTATCTCAGACCTAACTGTAGCCAAGTATTTTAGGTGCTTTGATTATTTTTTTAATTCTCCTTACTATTTTTTTAAATGATTAGAGAAAATAGAAACACATTTTATTGACATTAACTGTATTACAGTACAGTACACCCATCACTCGTTGTATTCAGTAAAGCGTGCTTTTCGTGAACATTGCTCAAGAATGTACGCTTCTATCCGTTTACAATTTTGATCAGTACCCATTTGAGATTAATTTAGCCTCTGGCTGCTCTCTAGTTAACGTCATTGCAGACATCCTTGTAATAGAAAATAGCTTAGATATTTAGGTGTAGCGAGTATATTATATTTTTGTTCGAGTATTATGGGCTATTCAATACTTAAAGAATTATTATGTTTTTTTAGCGTTACCCGCGACTATCCCTGAAAATGGCATGAGGCATTTATTTTAAGTATTGTTGGGTCTGGTTATATGCACTGTTTCAATACTCTAAATCTAAATTATATTTCATTTTTAATTTGTGTCTGCGGATGAGGAACTTCTACATTTTTTACAACATTAAACAAAGACGTTTATTATGACTATTATGTTATAATTTAGCTAGAAAATTTAAGCACTCTCATAATTATGATTTTAATGCTTTAACACTAATTTTATGATTTCTTAATAACGCTTATTTTTTCAATGCAATCAAAAAATAATTCTAAATTTGATTAAAAGCATGACTAAACTTTTTTACAGCTATACTATAAACTGTTAATATTCTGTTCTACCATAAGTAACGTTTTCAATACGCTAAACCTTTAAACCTTCATTTAATCTTTGTTAATCAAGCGGCATATTCAGTGGGTACCTAAAGCTTAACAAAATTGATAAAAACTAATGATGTGAATGGAACAGATGGACCGTTGTCCAGGTAAATTGTCCATCTGAGGACTTTCTAATTGGTACCGCAATCGTTTGGTCGACCAGAGCAAATAAGGGTCTACACAATTGGAGCACAAATATAGACATACCTAAGCTTTGAAAAAGGTTTTTGTACTGTCAGATAATGAGGACACTTACTAAAAATGGAAATTAATCATTATTCTCGTAACCGTAGGAATTGGGTTGTTGTTCTCGATTGTATTTACCAGTTGTAGTTACCGAATAAAATAAAGTAAGTACATACAACTTTCTCTACGTATAAAATGGAACTTGATTAAAGGTATAAAACCATAATCCTGCGTGGTTAAAACATACAAAATAACACATACAACCATAATTACCTTTGATAAAACAGATATACGAATCGAAAGTGGAGGGATAGCGGTACCGAGGAAAACCTTGCTATGACCCAATAGACCGTGACTTATCTGGAGGGCAACTCAAGAGTCTCAGTAACCAGTATGTATTAGACGAAATATGAGGATGGAGGAAGCCAGAGAAGTCACTAAGGAAGTAACCATTCAAAATCTGTACTCCCTGTCTACCCCGAAAGGGATTTGGCGTGATGGTAGAGATAGATTGACCTATGTGGGAAGCATTCCACTAGTAGTAAGTCTCTTGTTTTACTTTGTGCTGACTTCTGTTAAGATATATTTAATACTATTTTTTTATTACAAGCAAAAAGTACTAACAAAACAGCACACATTGAAGGCGCACTATTCAACGCTTAGTATCGCTGTCACAAGTAACATCCACTTTATTCTGTGAAATGTTACCTTTGGTGGTCTTTTACGTTGGAAATGTTTTAGATAAATTCGACACAAAAATGTTCGTGTATTGAAACCCAGAGCAAATTGTTGAAAAGGATCCCAGGGGTGCGTTGAAAGGATGTTTTTCAGAGTACGCTGCCCTGGTAACCTTACTAATGAACAAACAACCACTTAGAGATATTTATTTTTCTTTAAAACAAACCGTATTACTTGGAATTATTCCTGTGTCGTAGGAGCGTTTACAAACATGGGATTCACATATACAAATACCCAAACCAATACTAATATTTGTAGGTCATATGAAAATTATTCTCGAGCGGGGATCGAGCTCGAATGGACACTACAATTGACTTCTCAAGCTCTTAACCTCTGGGCCAAGCTCTCGTTTTGCCTAAGATATGTACATACAAACCTGCATGGATCCATGTCCCCATGCAAGCGGTTCAAAGTGAAAACCCACGAATATCATTTATTTCTCATACAAATAACATTATTAGTCTACAATATTCATATAATGTTAGGAGCTGGTATCTGAGATAGGTAAGAATATTAGCAAAACCTATCCGATTGGACCATAAATAGTAGTATATAGTCTCCATAGTCTTTTTACTAGCTATATTGTGACAAGAATTTTTTGGCTCATGGATGACATCGACAGGGCATTGGTGTAAAATTAGGGTTAACATTTAGTAAAATGTTCCTACTTCCAAGGAGATATTACTAATTAAAAAAAGAACGGCTACCAATTAAAAAGACGTAATTTTCATAGCAAACGGCAACATTGCGACTGTCATGTATTTCACTTGATGACAGCGTTAGTTTCGATTGTCGGACTGTACTAGCTGCGTTAAAACCGATAACAAGTGCTGTCATTTTCCTAGATAATTTAGTTTGCTGTCAGTTGTTGTCGCCCGTCAAACTATAATATTAAACAATTTATTGAATAAAGTTTAGTCCCAAGTTTCTATCAAGATAATTTTGCAGTAGTAATGATTAATTATAGCAATCAACGTGAATCTAATCAATGATTAATCTAATAAACATTTACTCAATATTGCTCCATCGATAACATCTAGCAACTTTGTCCACCCCTAGAGTTATCTGTCAATAATACTCGAAGAGTTTTCACATGGTGCTCCTCTTAAAATACTCCAGCATAATATTTCTGTAAGCATTTAATATGATGAGAATTACCAACATTGCTAAAGACGGCCTCTATTATACAACTGAAGATCAGGGGATTTTTTGAGTGGATATTTTAATATCAAGAATTTATTAGATTCAGTCTGAATGATTAAGGCCAAATTTATTATTTTTAAGATTTTAAAGGAGGTACTTAATGTTATAGGTTGCTGGTGTTTTTGTGTATCTATTTTAAAAGAATAGGTAAGTAGAGATTAAAGTCCATCTTTGGCATAGTACATTAATCAGATTCATATCAAAGTTTTTATAAATTATTTTAGTTTTAGGAAACTGTTTACTACTTTTGGTTTCAGAGATCTTGGAAAATTTAGATGATAAAAATAGTCTTAAACTTTATACACGAGTAAAGAAATAATATATTTCTTCGTGCTGGATTCTAAACTCGTTAAAAATTTGTCAACGCGATATATGCTGCATCAAAGTATCTCCGAGATTGTTTTGTTGGTTTAAGTCTTATTTGATATTTGAGTAAAATATAAAGACTGAATTACTTACGTGCTTGACGTGGTTTGGACGTAGGCCGATCGACACATTTAGTTGAGCAGTTACAAATCTGATCCCCGCATTGGATACTTAGTGTAATTGCTTCGGGTTGGGTTTCAGTATTTTTAAATGGAATAACGTTTTCAAAAATAAATCTTTCTTCAGCCGACAGGCGTCCTCTATACGACAAAGGCCTCACCTAAAGACAATGTATAAACGTATTTTATGTATTTCTTTTATTTTGTATAATAATATGAAATACGATTTCTGGTACCTAGACCATAGATAGATTATGGATCAGCCATAGTTGAACTGCGGTTCCGTTATGTTTTTATTTGTCGAAATGAGGCAAAAATCTATTCTAGATGGAAATAGTTACATTATATAGAAATTGTAACATTCGTTTTGGTTTGTATATTATCGTTTAATATTGCTGACACTTGTCCAATGAATTCGTAGTAAATTGGAACGCGCCCCAGAGCGTTTACTATTTCCACTCAATTAAATAAGTCGATGGAACAGAAATGCAGGCAGGGTACAGGCAGATTAAATCGCAAGACATTTTGGTTCGCCTTTCATGTGTTATTTCACACGGGCTGGTTTTGAACCCATGCACTTTTTATTTCCTTACTAATGGTCCTTATGTTTTTATTATGATACTTATCTTTTATTACTTTAGTAGACCTTTAGTAGATTGTTGTATTCAATATAGATTTTACGTTCATAAATATTTTAATAGAAAAAGCCTAAAACCAGTCTGTCTGTCTAAAGTCCCTGTTGGCATTTGTAGCCCAAAATTGTTTAAAAATAAAGTATAAAAATAACTTCCACTTTCGGTTCGGGCATATAGAAAAACATTCAGAAGAAAGAATGACAAAACAGATTTGCAACGCGAAAATGGAGGGATGTAGGTACCGGAGAAGACCTAGACTATCTTACCATGACCAAATAGACCGAGTCTTATCTGAAGGACAAGTCAAGAGTCTCCGTAACCGGCAAGCGTGTATGAGACGAACTATGAGAGTGGAGGAAGCCAGAGAGGTATGTAAGGAAAGAACCTGGTGGAACTCTGTACTCTCTGCCTACCTCGCAAGGTATCTGGCCTAATGATATAGATAGATAAAGATTATTTGATAAATAAGTTGAAGGGTAATTGTCTAAATTACTCAATAACAAATTCATAAGGACGGTTTTGCAATTACGTTAACGTTGTTTTCGGAATTTTCTGCCAATATAGGAGTTTGTTAAGTGTTACTGTACCTAGTAGATATTTCTAGTCAAGTGCAACTCAATCTTCTGAACTAATTACGTTGTCTTCAAGATCATAGCCACACACCACGGCGGTGTAGTAACTGTTCGGTGGTTGTGCCACGCCATGAACGAGTTCATTAAATGAATGTGCTAACCAAATTCTATGCTAAGTTCAGTGCACCTGGTTCAGTAAGTGTATTATATCTAATAATAGTAATTTGTTATGCATTATCATGTTGTACTTTTGTGGTAGCAAAATGTTTACATCTATAGTTCATCTTCAGTTTGAGCCCAAGAAAACACATGGGTAATTTTTCTCCATAAAGAAACTAGTTAATGAAGTTTACTATATCCTAAAACGGTCTCGATTCTCAGAAAAGTGTGATCATCCAAATATCGCATTAAATATATTTTTTTTACTTTTTCGTAATGTCATGACGATCAATCAATCAATCATTCAGCCTATTGCAGTCCACTGCTGGACATAGGCCTTTCCTAACACGCGCCATTGCACACGGTCCTTCGCCTTCCACATCCAGTCTGTCCCAGCGACCTTTTTGAGGTCGTCGGTCCATCTAGCTGGGGGCCGTCCTAACTTACGCTTACCAAGTCGCGGTCTTCACTCTAGGACACGCTTGCTCCATCGGCCGTCGGTCCTTCTGCAGATGTGACTAGCCCATTGCCACTTTAGCTTACTGAGTCTGCGAGCTATGTCGGTAACTTTGGTTCTTTGTCGGATTACCTCGTTACGAATTTTATCCTTCAAAGAGACGCCGAGCATAGCTCGCTCCATAACCAATGATATGACACTGGCCGTATATTACCTACCCTTTAATGACTATTTGGAAGAAACGTAAGATTAGCCGAACTTCAATAGAAATTTGGGCATTGTCCTTTATAAATTGCGTAGTCCTCTTTATAATTCTTTTTTTTTCAAATTTATTCATATTTAGTCTGTCTGGGATGAAGCAAAAACTATAAAGGTTGTGATAAAGTACTTTTCTCCTTCATTAGGGATGTGGTATGGCACAGTACCTACCTAAACGAGCGATTGTCTAGTACCGATTATTTGACAACTCTAGGTAATTTAAAAGTTTACAAATGGCCCTATTCTAAACCCAGCGACGACTCGACACATATGATTGCGTGATATAAACCTATCCCTACTTACCCTACTAGGAGGAGACAGACAGATTTTGGTTCGCTCTTATACTTAATTCCTCGCGATTACTTTCAAAGAAGTTATTTAGACGGAAAGAATAATTCATTTCATGCCAAACCCCTTAGAACTCTTGAAAATTCTATAGAATACAAATTGTAAGCTGTAATAAGCTAAAATTCTGTAATTACAGATTCATGAAGTTACTACCTTGCTTTCTTTCCTCCGGAGATTCCATTTTCATCACACAGTACCTAAGTGTAATGAAGTGCATCCCTATGCAAACTTTTTGATAATAGCCCTTTATTAATACAAAACTTAATTTTCGAAAAAATTAGGTTAAGAATTCCTTGTAAGACAATGTTTTTTGCGGAAGAGTAAGCTGTTTTTATCAAAGGCGCTTTTTCTGGGGTGATCCTTATCCCAAAGTCTGGTAGCTCTTAAATTAAATAAAAAATATATGGTACGATGATATAGCAATAAACGCATGACTGTATAAGATAAGACTACTTCGTGGGTGTACACAGTACTCTTTTGCCATCTCCGCTTGGGGAATAAAGATGTGACGGTGTTTATTTTTATTTATTTTACCAAGCCAATTTTACTAAGGAATTCTTTGGGGAGATCTTCGTCTTGCAGCTGAATGATGCAGCGATGGTGAATCTAGTTTTTGTCCGCGACTTAGTCCGCGGTGACTTTAAAAAGACACCCTACATTTTCCGGGATAAAAAGTATCCTATGTGTTAATCCAGGTAATAAACTATCTTTGCGCCAAATTTCATCCTAACCGTTCAGCCGTTTTTGCGTCATAAATTAACAAACATCCAAACATACAACATTTTCGATTTACATCTTAGTAGGCAGTGCTAAGCAATTTTTATCTCAATCATTATTAACCTTCCCGATACACACATTTTTATCTCAATCACTATCCATCTCTACTTTATTAAAAGCACCCTTCTCGCACATGTCTACATTCTGATGAAAATTCTATACTCAAATAACTTTTACATTACAAAGACGAGTGCTCTTGAGGGTGAAGTATCAAAGGAAGTTTGCTTTCACGTCACTTTTGCGATCACCACTTTATATTAGCATATACATACACATGACCAGCATAACTTGAGCGACCTTCCTTCTCTGTACTGTAGTGAAAAGGTAAATTATGGAGTGAATAAACAGGTTTTCAGAGGCCAGGTGTGCTTGGTTGGACGTTACTAGTTTTTCGTTAGCCAGGGATCGGCATCCGGTTTCCTTATCACGACACATCCGGCTCCGGAGCCGTTTTGTTTCTTTGAGAACGTACCGGCTGCTCTCTGATCCGGTAACCCGCAGACGTTGAATTGTAAACGCGCTTATCCGATACTAGAAAAGTATCGGTATTAAGATTGTTCGGAAGGACTGAAAAACCTCATAGAGTTAAGTATTAAATCTTTTTTAATTAAAAAAGATATTTGTTAAATAATAAAAATAAAATTAAACACCGATACGCCTAAATTCCCCAAGCGGTGTTGACAGAGGTGTACTGTGTGCACCTACTTTTCGCCGACGATGTTAGGTCTCATGTAATAGGAGGCGAGTCTATTGCCATATACCGGGTACAATTCCAGACTACGGACTGACATCAGAAAAAACAAATTTTTCGATAGAAAAACTACGTTTGTCCGACCTAGGATTTGAACCCAGGACCTCGGGATCGCAAAGCACATTATTCGCCACTAGACCAACAAAGCAGTCAAGATCTTTGTATTGGATTTTATTTCCATATTGTGTATCTTTGGTGTAACAAAACAGTGTTAACTATCTATTTTTTTAAAAACAAGCTTTTATAGCAAGAACACTACGGAGATATCTTGCTTAGTTAAAACGTTCATACCTTCCGACTATATCACCAGGGCCTAGACACTATCTGGTTCCATATTAATTATCAAGACAAATCCTGTGAGCCCAAACATGACGGGGTGGTGTTGCGTAAATGAGTAGAGTAGTTCCGTTGGCCACCTTCCGGCTCCAAAATCAGACCCTGGACACCATCCGAGTCAGCAGTACTCCGTCGCTCAAAGAAGTCTGCAGTCTGTGAACATGTCCTTGACCGCACCCGCCATAACATCAGATTTGATAGACCACAAATCCTCGTGAAAGAACACCGATTCCTACCAAGGATGGTTCGCGAGGCTATTGAAATTAAAAAACATCCAAAAAATAAACCGCGATAAAATCCGTAAAATAGTTTTATTTCAAGTACTCGTCAAGACAAATCCAACGAGCCTAAAAACGGCGGGCTAGGTTGAGTAGTTGGGTGGTTCCATTGGCCACCTTTCGACTTCATCATCATACCTTGAACACCATCTGGTTATATAATACTTGACAATACCAATACAATAAGCCTGAACACGAAAGGGTTAAGTTGTGTTGTTGACAGATGTCAACTATGACCATGGGAATATTCCCATGGCCACATGGTGATGGATGATTTCGGCACTTATCACGGTAGGACGATCAAGCTTTGTGGTGCTTTATTATTGCATTGTCATCGAACTTACATATTTATGCCAAATTTGCCGCTCAATCGGATAATCGTAGGTGCTTAAATAATAGATCAGATTTGAACCGGAAACACAAATAGACAGACATATGAGAACAAGTTAAATAAAAGCTGGTAAAAATATCTTTAATTATGACAATTAAGTCAGTTAAATGATATATGCCATTATAACTTACAACACTTTTTTAAGAATTTTGTAAATCATATTTCCTGTTTAAAAGGACTTACCTTTACTATGTTTTTCATGTATTTGCGTCATTTGAGACGAGACGTTTCTTGTAAGAATATCAGAATCCTATAATTTTCTTGCGTGCATTTACAACGTGCTAACTTTACACAATTTTCAATGCTTAACATAATTTGAAATGGCAATACCAAAAAAGCAATATCCATTTCGACTAGGATTGGCATTTTAACCAATGTATAATTTCTAGTAACTATCTATAGGAACAGATAACATTATACAAATCAACATATTTTAAAGAATTAGTATTAAGTAATTTCAGGAAAAATGCTCGTAACTTGAACTCTAAACTTTTTTCCCAGCACATACTCTTCCTTAATTATTCCCTAAACCATGGCACCGAGAATTTGAAGCAGGCACGTCATTCAAGTGTTGAGTGAATCACCGGTAGGCCCTTACGTGGATAAATAATTAAGGCGAGTGTACCCTGACCAGGGTCTGAGAGTATCGTCACACTAATGGACGCGATGTGTACTTTACGCATCCCAGCTCGAATATTTGACGTTCAACGATGGGCTTGCGTCGGAGTCATACGACTTGTATTGTTCCCCGGGGTTAATGTTTCCCACCACGGCACCAGATGGACACTTCTAGATATTTAATGAAAAAATGTTGGTGAAAAAACCGCCAAACTAGGTTGTTTCTGGAAACTTTGGGTCGTTAGTAATTAAAGAAAATAACAGCAGTAGCTCCAAACGGAGATGGAGCGAAAAACTAGACACCTTTTTAAGGGGAAAAATTGAAAGAGTCCTTTGCCCAGTGTATGCCCTCGTAATAGTACCTAATATATGTAGTGCAGCTTAAAGAAAGGTGTCCTGTCTAGTGTATCTTGCCATATCTGAACGTTATAGTTGCGTTACTCCTAAATAAGAGATCTAGGAAAATAGTAATAATAATATTTTGATGTCATAATTCTGTTTTTTTTTTAAATCATCATAGCCATATTCAATATCTATTTATTCTAATAAATAATATATTTATCTCCAATATATATTATAATAAATTTATCTCCAATATATATCATCTCCATAAATTCTAAAACCGAAATATTTTTTTCTGTAAAGGGCCCGTTTGGGTGTATCACATGTTCCCATCTAGACGTTTACACGTTTTATTTTTTATTACCAGGTATTCTATCGTACATTACGTATTCTCGGTGGTATAGAAGAAATAATTTTTAAGCAAATTCTCATCAATTTATAAGAACGATGGCATATATATAGGCTGTTGCTATCTACCTTCGCGGAATTTGTAGAAGTAACTATATTGGTGATATTGAGCACAAATTTATAAAAAACGAGAGACTAAAATATATTTCTAAATTGAATAAAGATCTTATCCTACTTGTGTGATGATTAGTCTATGTGGTTAGGCCAAAAAAGTATACAATATAATGTACATATTTACTTCATAGTGAGGTGTTCTTCGCTTTAACTAAGGTTATTCCGATTTAATGTCAAAATGAGTATTATTGAAAATATGGATTAAACATAAACACAGCCATTTTTAAGTAGTTAGAATAATTAAGTACTCCATCTATTACGTATTAAATTAATTCCATAAGAATAAAAAACAACAACCTGTATAAGTTACGTAAAGAGGTGTTGTCGCTAAAATGTTAAAAAAAAATATTGTGTACCTACCAAAGACATTAAATATGATTATCATTTAGAAAAAATATTTCTGACTTCAAAGATCTTCACGAGTTGAAATTATCACAAATATTTTGAAGACACAAATATTTATCTTTTAGTATAAAATGTTTTATCTATCGATATGTTTTCCTAAACATTGTAGGTATTCAGTCTTCTCACACGTGTCGTGTCTACATACAAGTTTTGGATGCGGTGAACTTACAAAATTTCTGATATTTTTTTATATAGCTTTCAAAAACCACCATTTTTCATACGACACAAAATGACTAAACTTATACGAGATAGCTCCAGAGTACTTTCTCGTTGGATCTAAGTATATTTGAGGTACTGAATTTAGTCGCCTTTCGCACATTACATCTACTTATTACCAAAATATATTTAGTCCTAATATGATACAGTCTACCTGTAAGAGGACTCAGCGAGGCGATTGCCATTCTTTAGCCATAACATTTCACATGTCCTATGATTTTTTTATATATGTCGCGCGGCTTTGAGGTTCCTTCACGATTTTTTCCTTTATATACTGTGTATTAAAGACATTTTTTTTTTAATTAACTAGATCAGAATACGAACCATGACCAAATAGATCGTGTCTTATCTGAAGGGCAAGTCAAGAGTCTCCGTAACCGGCGAGCGTGTATGAGACGCACTATGAGAGTGGAGAAAGTCAGAGGAGGTATGTAAGGAAAGAACCTGTTGAAACTCTGTGTTTTCTCTGCCTACCCCGTAAGGGATCTAGCGTGATGATATAGATAAATAGATATTTGAGATATTTTTGTTTAATATATAAGATCAGACTACGTAGCTTCAGACGTGTTAGATATGGTACTTCTTTCGAAAGTTGGTCGAGAATATGGACAGCAATGTGCTAATATTAGGTACTGTATTCATTATGAGTATGCCCCATGGATTGTCCCAATTTTATCAATGTCAACCAACCACAATCTTGCGAGCATTATTTAGGATTATGTCTCGAAAATCAGTTTGATTATATCTAACATGTTCTACTGAGCTCGTAAAATCTAGAAGTTTATTGGCATAATCATAACCTTCACACGATATTAAGGTTCCTACTGGATCGAGGTTTAATTCAATAGTGCCGTTGTAAACTCACAAATTCCCTATGTAATTTATTTTATTACACACCCGACGTGGGTTCTCATATTCAAATTTATTAACTTCGCACAAATTAAGGTCGCTCACTACCTTCCTTGTTAAGCTTAATAAGGTGCATGTTAGTGTAAGTTTAGGCCCTCTGATGTAACAAAGGTAACTGATGTGGATGTTGTACCCACCCTTTATGGTATCGCACCCTTTCGCCCCGTTTGTTTCACCCCTAATAGACTAAACCTATAAAACTAAACCCGTTCGCCCCTAAAAAGTTAAAATGGTCCCGTTCGTGCGAAATACAGTTTTGGAAAAAACTTGTAAAGGTTTCAACTCAAAATAAATTATAGTCACAGTGAAATCAAATTCAGATTACAATATCCATTTTTTTTAATGATGCTTTTATTGAACAAAGGGTGAATAGTTACTTCATAAATAATAAAAATACGTTCGCCCCGTGTTGAGGGGCGAACGGGTATCGTAAAAAGGGGCGAAAGACTCTTTTAAATTACAAGGCGCGAAGGGGTGTAAGACAGGGAGTTTTATGTAGGTAAATGTAGGAATTCTTGCGTATTTGAGTACCTTTGGTTCTTCATATGCAAGCTGGCGTGTAGGCGAGCAATACATTGAGGCTCTTGTCGCATTACCGAGATCACGGTGATCCAGTGTTCAAGTTAGGCAGAATTCAACTGAGTCACTTTGAGATGAGTAACTGTTAGTGACATTTTATTTTGCTGTCTCCCACTGCTGGGTTAAACATTCTTTCAATTTAGGTGAAAAAGTTTGTACTACCACGTAAACTCTGGGCTGATTAGCAGAGGTAGTTTTATACCATCCACTATAAAAACTTATCAAGCCACAGATAAGGCTTCCAAGTTAACTTAACAGCTACCACTAGAAAGGCCATAAACAGTGATCCATCTTAGGCCGATCGAGCTCTAAAGATACTTGAACTCAGTGATCGCTAAGAACACCGTTGGTATGGCGCACAAGTTTTTCATATTTAGTCTTTTATACAGCTTCAACAAAATGTTAATTGATTTACTTTCCGCAGCATTCTCTCAAAGCAACTACTCATTATATCGCATACATATTTATATCTTATGCTACAAAATGCGGTGGCACAGAAAGTAACAAACTGTACAAAGAGACAAGATTGTATCTGAGCTTAGAAGAAACCAGCTCTAAGTAATATCTTTGCATATTGCGTTTGAAATTTTTGAGTTAAAACCCGTCTGTGGCAGAAACGTTTTTAAAATATTCTTTGCTTTTTAAATAATAAAAGAATGTGTATAAATTTTATCAAATGAAATGAAAACTGGTGATTCTGAGAATTAAATAAAATTGTTTTTGCAAGTGCAAGTATAAAAGTTGTTAAAGTGCTTTCTGTAGATATATTGAAGTGCCTTTGTATGCATAAATTATTTTATTTAAATTTTCGCTTTTCAAATTCAAACAAATGTGTATAAATTTTATTTAATGAAACGATACTGGTAATCCCCAAAATTATAAGATGTTTTTGGAAAGGACTCTGAAGGTGTATCAAAGTGCTCATACTATTTAATTACACATATAATAATCTATCCACCTATGTCATCACACCGGATATATGTATGTAGCTTAGCCTAGAGAATACAGAGCTCCAACAAGTTCTTTCTTTACAGACTTCTCTGGCTTCCTCCACTTTCATAATTTATTTCATACATAATGTAAAAAAACCATCGTTTTCATTAGCCTCGGCATGTCATAGGCACAGTCCAAAAAAAATATAAAGTACAAAATTTGACTTTTTTGACTTCTAAATTAGTCTTTGAGTAGTAAGTACTTAGGTAAAGTTACAGAATAAAAATGTAACAGGAACATTTTAGCCAAAAAGAGATTTCCTCATGTGTTTTTTACATTTCACGGAACTGGGTTTTTATTTACCCCATAGCTGACTGCGCGCAATACAAAGGCGTGTCAACCTAACCGCGCCCATATACTATAGATAAGATAAAAATGACTAGAAGCGTTAATACTGTAATTATTAAAAAGTAATTATTAAGAAGGGTACCACCCGTATCTATAAACATTTGTAAGTAGTTACTTTCACTCAAGTATATACTTAGTACATCATTTTTATTCTATAGTTGAGAAACTGTCAAAAGTAAGAAATGTCGATTCTTGGTTCTCTTAAGGTACGGCCAATCCAACGCGTCCAGCCGGGTCCGCAATGGCGTGCACGGTGGCGATGGGCTCCTGTAGTAATATTTGTATGGAAGTTCACACTAACGCATCCAACGTCCTGCTCGTTATCTGCGTGTTACCTGGACGGCGTCTGCACGCGCAATCATAAGGAGGGACGCCACCGCGGACGCAGCTGAACCCTTTGGTTTGGCCGCATCATTAGTCAAGTAAAGAATTTTAAACACATCAGCTATGTAATTTTTTAAAACTAAGTAATTAAATGTGGTGTAATAAATACTGCCCTGCTGTAATAAACGAAGTCCGGGGTCCAAATCCTAGGTCGGACAAATGTAGTTTTTCTATCGAAAAATTCCCGATATCAGTCCGAAGTCACGAAATATGCCATATGGCAGTAGGCTCGCCCCCTATTAGATGAGATATAACATTGTCAGCGAAAATTGGGTGTACACAGTACATCTCTGCCACTCCCGGTACATTATCAGCCAGTTACATTTAAAAGTAAGATTTACTTAAGCTTACTAGCATTGCCAAAAATGTCATACACTGTTTTGACAATTCTCTACTTAAATCATGCTTAAGCGTCATTTATCTTATGTTTTTTGAATGTAGTGCCAAATTAGGAATAAAATTTCTGTGCCGTGTGGTGGGTTTAGATACACACAATTCACTCATATTTGCTCGATATATTCCTTTCGTACGTTGATGGTCACTCATCGTCATAAAAAAAACAATATTAGGATGGTGGACATCTAATATGCACATATCATTCTTAATTTAAAGTTCTTCCAAATGTGTTCGACGATTGAAATCAATTGTCGAATACACTGCAACGAAGCAAAGTGGTTTTATAAAAATATCACATCGTCTTTGTACAAAATCGATAGGTATCGTAAATACTTGTTAACCTCAACATAATGTGATAGACAGACAGACGCCAGACATCTCTCTGTATTATGAAAAGCGTTTCAAACATGTTTCGATATTCTAGAAAATGTTGAAGAACATTACTTATTTACATGAACTAAATCTACAGAAAGCAGTAGGTACTTATTTTGTCAGTTAATTGGGTACTAGTTTTTATGATTGGCGATTTCATGATACTATTTTTTATTTTCTTTTTGTTCTTATATTTTTGTGTGCAATAAAGTATTGTAAAGTAATTACACGTCAAATCACACTTAGAGTTAGATTTATATAATTCAAATCATAATATTAAATTAACTAAACTGATTTTATTACAAACGACTTCGGTTTTATAAAACTTTATGATAAAGAAACTTTTTTTCCATAAGAATTATTTTTTTACATTGTAAAATAAGAATCCTTAACTTGTACTAATGATGTATTGTGAAAAACAAAAAGACGTACCCAAACTAAAAGGAATATAATGGTAGTTTTTAAGGTTTTTATTATTATGACAATTAAACCACTTTTAAACACATCAGAACATTTAACTCTAAAAAGTAAAAAAATATCTTCTAAGTTTTAGTATGATTGAGGACATTGTCTGCTTTCGTCATTTTAAATCACGAAAGCAGACAACGTGACTGCACGCTTACTCGCTAGCGTCACGCTAAAGTCAATCTTTTTTTGCTAAGCCCTCTGGACATTGTTTGCTTTCGTCATTTTCAAACACGAAAGCAGACAATGTCTAGAGGGCTTAGCAAAAAAAGATTGACTTTAGCGTGACGCTAGCGAGTAAGCGTGCAGTCACGTTCATGATTATTTAATAAATTGCACTAGTGTCGATGTTCCACAGGGTGGCATTCTCTCTCCTTTACTTTTCGCTGTTTTTATTAACTCTATTCCCAACCAATTACAATCTTCATACCACCTTTATGCAGATGATCTCCAAATCTAGGCGCAAGCCCCGTAAGCCAGGTTGTCGGAATCTGTTAAAACAATCAATAATGATCTGAAACAAGTACCTGGAGTTAAACATTTGGCCTCAAAGTCAATCCGACTAAGACGCAAGTAATTATTATTGGTAGTTCCTGGATGACTTCCCGGATTGATTGGTCGCAACTTCCCCAAATTAAGTATGATGATAGTACAATATCAATAAGTAAAGCCGTTAAAAATTTGGGGATTTATATTGATACAAACTTACTTGGAGCTTACAAATTCACGAACTGAGTCGCAAAATTTTTGCTTACGCAGCGTCTTTGAGAATATTTCGGAATTTTCTCCCTACTGCCACTAAAATTGCACTCGCACAATTCTTTCTTCTTCCTTTAATCGACTATACAGACGTTAGCTAACCTGACCTCACAGAGGACCAATATAACTTAAATTAATAAACTTGAGCGACTTCAAAATTTTTGTATTAGATTCATATGTGATGATACATGATACAAATATGATAACATTTCTGAATTTCGTGTAAAACTCAGGCGGTTACCAATCCGCCTTCGCCGGCTTGCTTATATATTATCTCTTCTTTACAGTATTCTGTTCAATGCGTCAACTCCCTCTTACCTCAAAGGAAGATTTGAATTCCTTCATGAAACACATTCAAGGTTGCTGAGGTCTTCGAGAATCTGAAGCTCACAATACCAATGCATTCTACAAACTTTTTCGATAAATACTTTACTAATCAAGCCGTTCTTTTGTGGAATGCATTGCACAATTGTGCGCGTTGGACTGTCACAGCTAATGCTAAGGATTGTTAGCGTCCTTTAAAACACTGGTTCACAATCACTTTCTTCACTTATAAACTTTCCGAGCACTGTTACTCTTATCTGTTACTATATTTTAGTTGTGTGTGAAATGTGTATCCGTATATAATGTATACGTAATATGTTTGTAATGTGATTATAATGTATTATATAAGTTTTATAGTACGCCACCAACTGCCCTCTGTTTATGTTGTTTATTAATTGTAATTTCACTGGTGTACAATAAAGAGTACTCTATCTATCTATGATAAGGATGGCACATCAACTCGCTAGCGTAACTCTTACTTCAAAATTTTCGTGCTTCTCTCTCTCAGAATAAGGTAACTTTCGTATATGAAGAAGTCGTATAATGAGCTGTAACTTAAACGCGTTCTACGCATAAAAAATAATTTTGTGACACAACATTTTTGACTCCTTATGCCATCATCTCAGAATTTCATTTCCATTTTGTACTCTAAGTTACTCCCTTTTGTAAAACTTTTGCACAAACTTCTTACATCCCTGACATTCCCAGTAATTCGCGAAAGTGTCCAAAAAGAATTAATGACTTACTAACCCAATGTAATTGGACTTTATACACTTAAACATATACTTTTCCAATCGATGTTGTTTATTACATAAATTTTGTCAAGAAATGAAGTAATTGTTGTCTTTTAATGAGTACCGAATCGGTCCCAGAACACGAACATCGTCGTCACGGTAGGCTTTAAAAGCGGTGGCGTGATGAGCTCGATACATATCGGCCTGAATGGACATCGCTAGCCAAGGATAGTACTGTATGGATGAAGGAGGGGTAGACCTTTGCTCAGCAGCGGGACACAATAGGTTATGAAATAAAACTATTTTTTAGATTTTATCGTGGTTTATGTTTTATGTATAAGTTCCTAACGTGTCGAGTGCTTTGCAGCATCCATTGTCACGGGAAGGACGTGTTAGACGTCCAAAAGGCATAGTTGTTCCGGGGTACCCTCAAACATCTTAATTTTTTTTTTTGGTCCGTTCTACGCAGAATGAGCTCACGGTGTATTGGGGCCTTGTAGTGTTATCTCGGTTTTGAATTTGATTATATTAATTACCGGATCCCAAGTCGATGGAAGCACCCAGGTTATTACCAAGGTTAGGTAACCCAGGCAACCCAATAAGTTAGTTAAAGAAAAGAAAATTTTAATAAATAAAATGTTAAATTATATACTGTCACAATTCCTCAGGTAGGGATGTCAAAAGTATACCATGTCCTCATTTAGATGACGATTTTAGGTCCGTTATCGATTACTAAAATAATACCAGCAATAACACTTTGTTGAAGATAAGCCTTGAAGCGAAGACTTCGTGATCGCGAACCGCCCTGTTCATGCTTTTGCGGCTATAACCTTTTCATTAGAACTTATTATTATGCCATAGGTGTGTTAAGAAACATAAAATTCACATAAACAAACACTAAAACTGAAATAACTAATTATGGGCGACATTAAGATTTTTCCCAGGTAAGGATCTAACTCGTAACTTCTTGATTTATTGATCCGAGTTTACAAAATCTCAAATCACAAGACCAAGCCATCGTCACTCATGCACCATAGAAAAACAAGGCATTCAGTATAACTAACGCAGTATTTTTTAACATAAAGAGAAGTAAAAAATTTTTTTTAACTCATTATCTGTCGTTTCCAGTATTTCTATAAACAGTTGGCACATATGGGTATATGCGGTGTAATCACGGTTTCATCAAAAGAGCAGCGCCGGCTACAGCGATCAGCTCGTCACGCGGCATTCACTCGTTTCCGCCGATGCTACCGCAATTATGTCGCTACTCTACGAATACCCACTCCCGCGCCGCTGTGCATGAGAGTTGCTTTGTTGTGCCATAATTATCTCAGCTTCTTTCCCATCATAAGTAGAGTAAATTATTTCGGATAAACCACGTAATAGAAGTTAAGCATATTACCTAGCTGCTTGAACTACTGTTAAATGGGTGTCGCAGTTTTTTCTTCTTTATTATTACCACGTTTTTATCAAGCCACTTTGGTGTCAGTCTGTTCGGTACAAATTTTGCAAACAATTTTAAACTAATATCCCAATAAGCTAGAGATTTGAAATTTTAAACATGGGCCACGACTGGATTACAACGCAATAATATGGTAAGAAGCTGGTAGTACTATCATCGCCTACAACTAATAAAAACTTACACTCCATAGTATCTTCTATTGCATGCACGCCACGTTTTTCGTTTTAAATTATTTTACCATGTTTACTTTGCAAGAGATCAGACTTGATGATATAGTAGAGTTTATATACTTTTTAATCCGTTTTAAAAACGTGTTACATTAAAAAGTTTTTTATTGAAAAATAGATATGGGGAGACGGAAACCTATAGGAGAGAACAAGTTAAGGAAGGTAATAAAATATAAAAAAAAAACAATATAGTTCTATATAATTCAGCATAAAATAAATCACAATACACTGGATGGCGCCGCAATTATGTCGCCTACTACGCCCTCTCTACGTATGTACACCCAACGCCGCGTCGCTGCATAACACTCTGTTCATGAGAGCTTGCTTTGTTGTGCCATAATGATCTAAGCTTTTTATGACGTCGCGGTGGGATATTATTTGTTTATTGGGCACTAATGTGACTATGATAAAGAGACATCAGGAAATACTAGAAGCTTTTGATATGTGGTATGGGTGGTATGGACCTGGCGGACAGATATAGTTAGAGTTAACAATAGAAGAGTTGTAGTAGAAACAATACAAAGGTTAAAGGTGGTAGATCATCTTGTGTCAACTATATTCAAACATCTAACAGGGGAAAGTAGAAGGAAAGAGAAGAAAATAAAAAGCTGAGTATAAGTTGCACGAGACGATAGTAGCAGAAAGCTAATGTAGTGTCGTATATAGAATTAAAAGTGTATGCTTTTTAAACAGATTGATAGAGAATTTTGCACACATCAGCTGCACTGATAAAGGAATTCGATTTAGGATTAATTGGAATTTTAATTACAAGAACAGAAAATAATAATGTGTTAATTATTTACTCTGATCAGACGGAGTGGTAACGTATCTATCCATCAATAGCCTATGTATAGTTTCATTGATAGGAATAATTGATAGGATCTTGAAAGAGTTTTGTTCCGGGGAGAATTTTGCTTATGCAGGCACGCCAGTATCGATCCGCAATTGCTTCGAATATTCGTTTAAAGCAAAAGATTCAGCAAAAGAGAGAGAAAGCTGGACGATTTAGTATTATATAACGAAATTGAACCACATTCAGCGGGCTTATTCCATTTAGTTTTAGTAACGTCACTGTCAGATAAATCGTCTTGTCTAAAAGTTTCATGTAACCATTAAAAAGTAACTAGAATATTTTAATTAGAGCTGAATTTATTCGAACAAAAATGTTTATGAATTTTAATATCATATTTTCTACCACTTTTTCATAATGATTTATTCAGGAATTAATCTTTATTATGTTGTTCGTTTGCTATTGAAGCTGTCTAGATATTTTTGAAAACATATTTTTTTAAGAAAATATTCGGTTGTAGCGAAAACTTCTAAAGAAAATCATTGATAATATAGAATTACATTATTCAACTCAATAAAAACAACATTCTTGTAAAGAATATATGCATCAGTGTAAAGAAGAATGATGTGTCTAGTCTGTCAAAAATAAAGTAATGCTATAATAATCTAGTAACATTACATACAAAGAAAAAGGTTTTTTTTATTTTATTATTTACCTAATTAATTAATTAGGGCAACATCTTTACATTTATTCAGTAAAGTAGTGTATTTAACCCTTTTTATGACTGTTATATGCTTGTGCGCATTTTCGCCTTTACTCCGGATTAAAACTGAGAAATTTCTAGTTTCACGCTTTTCCTTCAAAAATATTCGTTGATGTGGCGAAAAAATATTTATTTAAGCCAAAATTTTTTATTTCATCCAAGCTTTATATCATAACCCAAAGAAAGCTGTTTCACGCATTAATATTGTGATAACCCTGAGTAGAAAAGAGGATCGAGTCAACTTAGAATAAATCATCTAAAACCGGGGTCTAGACGCTAATAACAAGACCTCTAACTCAATTGTAGCGCCTAGTATTTCACAAAAAACTTGAACTTGAATAAAACATGATCTATGAATCTTATTTGAAAAAATATTGATAGGATCTGATTATTCTTATCCATGAAATAAAACTATTTTTTCGGATTTTATCGCGGTTTATTTAGATTTTTAAGTTCCCGACGTTTCGAGTGAAAAAAAATCAAAATAAACCGCGATAAAATCCGAAAAAATAGTTTTATTTCATGTGTAATATTCGCGTAAATCTAAGAACTCAGTATATTCTTATCCATTTTCAGGTTGTTCTTATTCATCACGCCAGATCCCTTGCAGAGCGGTCAGAGAGCACAGAGTTTCTACAGGTGATGATGATGTTTCTTAAATCACACACAAGTAAGGTTGACCGTTTATCCTTCGTGACTCAGCTTCTTAGGACAACCAGTCGTGCTCAATTTATTTATTAGCACACAAACACATTACAATTATAATATGGCTAGATGTTATGACTTATAGTACAGGTGTTGACCTAGATCGTAGTCCACGACTATACAGGTTGGATTTTTGAGACGGGGCGGGACAGAAAACAGTCCTAGGAGACTATCCTTAACTTTTTGTGAAAATTTGGTCCTAATATGAAAAACCAAAATAAATTTCGTATACTGCGAAAAATTATTGCCCCTGTGCACAATTTTGTTCCATTATATTAAACATACGGATAAAACTACTGGCGCGCTCATACATACTAGCTAACACAAAGAAATCCTCGTATTATTTATATTTTAGGCGAGATAGTGCGTACGCGCGCTGAATAAACAATAAACGGGTGAACCTTTGCAGTAATCTCAGTAGCAAAAGCTCCGCACAGTCATAAGGCGAGACCGAGACGTGAATATTATCGAAAAATTCCTTTCCCTTCATATCACGTTCCGAACAATTTGCCATCAGTTGCCATAAAATGGTCGAGCAAAGCGGACATAATGAAGGACAATTTCTTCTGAACCCATCGGCAGTCGACGTTCCCGTTTAAAAAGTTGCTATTTCATAAACCGAAGATAATTTGCAGCTTACTGTAACATCAATGTCAGAAATAAGTTCGTCGAAAAATTTCTAGAAAATTACGTTGACCGCGCAGTAAAATTGTTGGGTACTATTTATGTTGGGTCCGTAATATACAGTTTAATATCTTTGTTATTTCAATAATGTTATATAGGCATATTATATTTTATTGATTTTCCTCGATATTGGAAGCGATCTGTATGATGATGGTGTTTTGTTGAAATGTTTTTCCGCTTCCGTGATCATCATCATCATCATCATTTCAGCCTATACTTGTCCACTGCTGAACATAGGCCTCCCCAATCGCTTTCCAGCGTAACCGGTCCGATGCCACCTGCATCCAACGATTTCCTGCGATTTTCACAAGATCGTCGGTCCATCTGGCAGGCGGTCGTCCTACGCTGCGCTTGCCAATACGTGGTCTCCACTCTAGAATCTTTCTGCCCCAACGCCCGTCCGATCTTCGCGCTATGTGGCCAGCCCATTGCCACTTCAGCATGCTAATCCTGAGGGCTATGTCGGTGACCTTGGTTCTTCTACGAATCTCCTCATTCCTGATTCGATCACGTAGAGAAACGCCGAGCATAGCTCTTTCCATAGCTCGCTGAGAAACCTTGAGCTTTTTTATGAGACCTATTGTAAGAGACCACGTCTCTGATCCATATGTCATCACTGGTAACACACATTGACTAAACACTTTAGTCTTTAGGCACTGAGGTATTTTGGATGAGAAGATGTTGCGCAGTTTCCCGAACGCTGCCCAGCCGAGTTGGATTCGTCGATTGACCTCTCTCTCAAAGTTGGACCTACCTAACCGGACTGCCTGTCCCAGGTAAATACGCTTCCGTGATGTAACGACTTTATTTGCGGGATATCTTACTTCTTCTACTGAAGTTCATGATACGTGTCGGTTAGTAGTTAAATATATTTTTTGTATACTTTGTAGCCCTATAGTAATGAAATCACCTATCTATTTAATTTATATCCGTTCTTCAGGACATTCAAAGAGCGCTATAAATAAAAGATGAGACGCTTTTTAAAAAAAGCTTTTATTGAATTTAATGTACTAAAACGAACTAGATTAGAATGGATACCTACCTTCACAGCCTACTTTTCTAAATGTCCCGCGAAAGCTTTTACTTCAACTCGTTTATCATTTCAAAAAAGCTTGTTTTAGAACATTTTTTATTTTCTTTATATATACATATTTTTAATTTGTAGTGATAAGTGGAACGTTTTTACCTATTGATTTACAGCGCGTTAAGTTTAAATACCTTATGAAATGCGGGAGTACTTGTCACACCTTTCCCTACCGCTTTAAAGAGGACCTGAAATTATCCTTTATACCAAATTTCAAGACGCTTAATTAATTATATTTTTTTAAATTATAAAACGTAGCTTCACGCTTGGATATATTTCTGTATCGTGGGTACGCTTGCAAACATGAAATTCACATGCACAAACACCCAGACCCAAACAAATATTTGTGGGTTACACAATGGTTTTTTCCGTGCAGGAATCGAACCCGCGACTACTCGATGCAGCGGGCGCAGCGGAATAAGCTCTTAACGACTGGACCTTTTAATCTTCTCTTACGGCCTCTCTCCGAAGAAAAATAAGCTTTGTTCTTCTCCGGATTTGCGGACGAGTAACACGGTTAGCGCATATACATAACAAACAAGAAGACCATTTAGGTACATCTGCAAAATATTATGTGATAAGCTATGAAAGAGTTTCCTGGTCTCCTTTAAATCTTTGTTGGTCATCTTTTGATAGTACTTTAAGTTAGGATAGTCTACCGTACCCTCCATCCGTCCTCTCGTTACCGGGCATTCGAAATAATTCTTTAGTTCGAGAACCGTTTGACACAGTCTGCGCAACTTAAATGTAAGTCTTGTGGTTATATAAGGTAGAATTTATATAAAATCGTCCATGTTTCGTTTCTATTTATAGTGAGGCCTTTAGTTTTTAACACAATTATTTTTTTAACCATGAAACAATAGTTATCTAACAAGTATATAAAAATAACATAAATAAAAAAACTATTTATTTTCATGCAACCCAGTATATCAATACTGAAAACCTTGAACATTTAACATCTATAAACGGACTCACTCCCTAACGAATTAAGTACAGCAGCCATTAGCATTAATAATCCATAAATATTATCTTCCTACAAAAACTAAGCCAAAACAATTCGCAATTGTAACATATATTGACAGCAGTTTCTTGCTAATATAAGTTTGCCGGTTTCCTTTGAATATCCCAATTAATTACAGCCACCTCCCTATCAGGCAATCACCATAATGACCAGGGCGTAATAACCTTCAAGGAGCAATAAATAGCAAAGATAGAATTAATATTAGAACAAATAGACGCATGTACCAATATGTATATATTGCATAAGACGTCCGTTTCGTCTCTGCGCCCCCAATGAAGACAAGAATTTCACCCTTGACAGGAATTCCAATTACTTCCATTTAATACGAAATTGCAATATCGCAAGCTATATTGACTTCATGGAATTCTGGTAAGTGCGATGCAGTTATTGACAGTCAATATTCAAGACGTTCAGGTGATATTAAGCGTAGGTATGATGGACTTTGGAATCTATGATTGTGATTTGATTTGTATTTGTAGTTGTTGTTGGTTACTTGTGGGGCTTATTGTAAAAGAAAATGTAACAGGAATTAAATCTTGGATGTACCTAATTGTAGGAGGACTTTGAAAACAGAGGTAAATATTTTTAAGTTATTACAGTCATTTACTTAACTGCCTTGTTTGGCCTACTGATGAATGGAGCAACTGGCGATCACAAGGTCCTAGGTTGGAATCCTTGGTCAGATAGTGTCATCGGTTTTCTATCAAACCTGGCCCCTATTGTATAGGAACCTAACTAAGTCAATACATGAGTTTTTACCGTACTCGTCTACCAGAATTGGTTGGGGCATATAGGCGTGAATATAAGGTAGTTTTTTAAGTGAGTGAGTTCAGCTCTTATGTTAATCTAATAATTCACGTAACAAGGGTAATTCACGTAAACACTACGTCTAATTATTTTTTGTGTGTTATGTGTGAATCTGGCTATCCGAATAAAGAAAATGTATTACATTAATATTAAAATAAATATCAGCGCTACATTTCATCTTACGAAATCAAGCACCAAATATATGAACCATAATTTTCTGTAAACATTTCTGACTAGTCTGAGCAGATAAACGTCATGTTATAACATTAGTGAGGGTGCAAATTTCCGAAGCAATTCCAAATACAGGTCCCGCATGCATTTTACATGAGCCAGATTTTTCCAACTGGCTAACAGTTGGAAAAATCTGATAAAAGTCTGCGATGTAGCACATGGGCACGAGTCGTGATGATGCTACAAGTTTTCTCGAGAGGCGATTTATCATAGGAGCTGCGAACTATAACCAGCAGCGCTAACAAGGCTGGCAAGACTTTTTTTGTGCGAGACAAAATTTTGTCTGTTCGTGGTTCCAATCTTGCACGCATAGCCAATACGTCGTACAATTCTTGAAACAGGCTTACTTGTATAAAATTTTTGTCACTTCATGGTAGCTCGTAAGACAAAACGGTCATCTCACGCTTAGGTCGGCAAAATCCATGACACATGTCTGGTCTGTGGTAGCCCTACTGATGTAGGAGCGATTGAATGCAGGCTTTATCTGAATGATGCATTAGACACCCAATGTCGCACATCTGTGCACAGCCCGGTGCCAAATGTGTCGATATCAAGTGATACGTATAATTTAATATACTGAAAGATCTGCCAAGTGTTTCCTTTACCTACCCTACCTATACCTTTTTCGTATCCATACATCCATTAGAACATTATTGACAAATATAAATCAGATTATTAACCTACTATTCCACAAATCGAATTGTGAGAAAATAGGTCATATGGAGGAGACCAAGAAGACCTATTGCGGATTGGTAGAATGCAAGTTTTTGTCTATCTGCTGCTGGATTTTATTAAACTATTTATAAGACTGTCAGCATGGCCTACCGACTACCTCGTGAAGTAATAACCGGGATCGACGGCTTACCGTATCTTTCTAAGCATGAAGTTTAAATTATTGAAATGCTACTAAAGGCCATCCATTTCAGACTGAGCCTGAAACTGTTTAATCTCAGTGATTGCTTAAAACACCGCGACGCTATGCGTCGCTACGAGCGTCTCATTGTATTGATTGAACATTAAATTTGAAAAAGTTTTTGTCTGTACGTCACTCCTCATACGAACGATACCTTTGCGACCAAGATGATCTGGACGTTATCGTTGCTATCCTTTATTGGTTGTTATTTCCAAACACCTTCGCAGTATGTGTGAAACATTAAGAATTAGACGTAGATGTATCTAGTTTGGTGGGACTTCATGTCTTTTGCAGATATCTGGCGGACAAAAGTGCATGTAGTGCAAGGCTCACTTTGTACTAACGATGGGTTTAAAAAGAATGTTATATTGCAAATAACATTACCTGTTACGCTACTAATATCCCGTTATAGTGTAGCAAAGCGTGTAATACAGATAAAGCTATTTCTTGAGCATCGAATTAGCGTATCTAGACAAAAATTTCTTTCATAATCGTTGTTGGAAATGTCTAAAATACGTCGAACTTCTACTTTTCGGCCATTATTGTCGCCCCTTACATTTTATATTAACGGTAAAATTAGACAGGAGTGTGCCTCTTCGAGTTTATATTCAAGAGTGGTATATCGTTGAATCCTACTATGTTTGGCTCAATTCCAAAGAGAGTCGCAGCCAGGATATTGCCATCCTAAATTATTTCATGACTTCAGTAAAAACGGATATGTGTCTCATGGGTTCGCATTTGTATTTTATTGGTTTTATTATTCCTAAATAAAATTATTCTCGTAAATTAAGGCGTAGATTCATAAAGTTTATAGTTCATTTCATATAGAGCATACTTTGGTTATGACATAGTTTCGCTAGAGAAAGTGTTGAAAGAATTTAAGAGTCATAAAATATCCGCTGTTATAGTAATAATTATGTGTATAGAATATGGTTATTTTTTATTACCTATCTGTGTCAGTCAAGTCAGTATAGTTATATGTTGACCCGCTATGCCACAGATACATTTCGTGTTTGTAAACGTACACACGAAACAATAATTGTTTCTAGTGTTAGTCTCACACTTTTTCTTCAAAAAGAGAAAAGAAAGAGAGTTCGCATTTCGAACTGAAAGTAGGTGTAGAAAATGCAAACATTTTGAAGTTTGTAACTGTTTATATTTTGCCTATATAAGCAAATTAACGTTGCCTTTGATGGTGAGTATTAGAATGGGCATTGTTGACTGGTTATAACTAAATCATTTTCAGTTCGTATTGTGTAGTAACGATCAATTATAATTTCCGAAGCTGTCGCTAGGAGTGCAGTGCGCAATTGAATTTGCATAGCGCGATAACACTACACGATATCCGCTGAGGATAGACCGGCCGGATATTATGTATGGCGTTGTATACTTAGAGATGTGATTATTGTTAGTATATTATGCTAATGTCTTGTGTCATGTATTTTGACGTATAATATGTTCATACTATAATGTTATTAAAAACCCTCGTAGCATTCCGTTCCCACGGTGTTCTTAACGACTACCAAGGTCTTAACGCAAGCAAGGTCTTTAAAGCAGCATGCGACTCGGTCAGTCTGAGATGGATGACTGTTTGCGGTATTTCTATTTACAAGCGGCTCCGTGCTTAAACAAGTTCGGTTAGTTGTGGTCCACCGAGATCAATGGCCTGTACGGTCCCATTGATAGGCAAAGAGAGGGAGAGGTTAGGTCATACTCCGTTACGCGGACCTAGTGTGGATTGTTACAGACAGTTTGCGGTTACCTGCTGTTGAATTTATCAAACCACCTATAAAGCTAGCTATCTATCTATATCATCACGCCAGATCCCTTGCGGGGTAGGCAGAGAGTATAGAGTTCCAACAGGTTCTTTTTTCCTCCACTCTCATAGTTCGTTTCATACACGCTCGCCGGTTACGGAGACTCTTGACTTGGCCTTAACTATGATGATTAATATTATTTTATTTATGTAGTAATAATTAAAGTAGTGTAATTGTCTTCTTATGAGGTAGCCACTGCTCAATTGTCTAATTAAATGCATGACATTGCAACCAACTTAACAAATACCACATGAAGTTGTAACGGTACAACATATACAAATACTAGAAGTACTCGCAACTTTGTTCGCGTTATTTTCAAGCGAGTATTTCACTAGCTAAAGCTTTTTTATGAGACAAAATATAGTCTATGTCTTTCCCCTCGATAAGATCTACTTTCTTGCCAAATTCTGTTCAGCGGTTTGACCGTGAAAAGGTAACAGACATACAAACAGACGGATAGAAATACTTTCGAATTTATAATATTAATATAGATAAAATAAGGGAGGGAATACAGGGAGGTTTCAGGTCTGGAAGAGGATGCTTGGATTAAGTTTTTTCCCTCCGCAACATCGTAAAGAAGCATCAGGCAGTAGTCTGAAAGGTTTTCTGTGGATTTGTGGATCTGGAGAAGGCGTTTGATAGAGTCGTGCGAAAGAGACAGGGGCATTTTGCCAGAATATGGTATAAACAGCATTCTGTTGCGAGCCGTCCAGTCCACCTATGTGGACAGCAAGGCATGCGTACGGGTGGGTGGTAACATTTCACCTTGGTTTGACGTTAAAATCGGCGTCAAGCAGGGTTGCGTGTTGTCCCCACTGTCGGTCACGTCCTCATTGCTGCGCTGCTCCCAGTCTTCTGGGAGTGGCTAAGGCGGCAATACGGCATCCTCACGTACCGTCTGACGCAGGTACTATCCTAGCATCGTTGCTTCGGGCGGTATCGGTGGCGGATCGGTCGTGAGGAGGCGGAGCGCTGCCACTATTGTGCAGCCCCTAGTGGCAAACCACCTATTATATGCAGATGACGCGGTTATAATAACGCCAATAGCTACTAATCTGTAAAAATTAGTTACAGTTATGAGAGACGACTGCATGAACAATGGCTTACATTTGAATGTGAAGAAAACCAAAATTATGGTTTTTGAACGGGAAGAAACCAGAACGAATGCAAGGATTGTGGTTGGTAACGATGTGCTGGAGCAAGTGAATGAGTTGGTTGTATATCTTGGATGTGCCTTTAGTAAGGATGGGAAATACACCGTTGATATAGGGAGAAGAGTGAATGCAGGGAATAGAGTGAATGATGGGAAGGCTACTTGGGAGCCGGCACTTAAGCCAAAAGGCACAGCTGGCCATGCATAATGGAGTGCTTGTCCCAGCGGTGTTATATGGCAGTGAGAGTTGGGTATGTAAGAAGGAGAACGAAAGCAGGATAAAGGCGGTCGAGATGCGATCGCAACAGCGTAGTAAAAAAGCGAGTAGGTATGAAAGATAGTATCGGTGTAAAGATGACGCTTCATTGGTTCGGACATATAGTAAGACCGTCAGAAGAAAGAATTACAAAACAGATTTACAAAGCAAAAGTGGATGTAGGTATCGGGGAAGATCTAGACTATATTACCATGACCAAATAGACCGTGTCTTATCTGAGGGGCAAGTCAAGAGTCTCCGTAACCGGCGAGTGTGTATGAGACGAACTATGAGAGTGAAGGAAGCCAGAGAGGTATGTAAGGAAAGAACCTGTTGGAACTCTGTACTCTCTGCCTACCCCGCGAGAGAGCTGGCGTGATGATATAGATATATAAATAAAATAAAAAAATTCTGTCAATCCCAAAAATGACGCCCCCTAAGAAAATCCTTTTATACACTTATACTTATAAACACCTACTTATATATCCCAAAAGTTAAGTGTATAGCTAAGTTATATAAATATTACCAACTTTAGCACCCGACGTAATCACCTAACATAACCATTACGGTGTCGGTTTTTATACATTTAACCTTTTAGGTCAGTCACTGGGCGTGTATTAGGTAAACTCCATTACCGCATGATATAAAATTTATGGACTGTAATCTAGCTTTATTAGCCTTAACTGTAAAAGAACATAAATATATCTCAATTGTTATTGCCCTTTGCTTCTCACGCATTAGGTTAATAATATGAACGAGGTAACTTCATAGTATTTTTTTATTACAACATAAATACCTTTACTGTGTCTTCAATAGAAACACGAGATATACGGGGTATTAAAGATGAAAAAACCGAAATTGTACTAAAATTATTCAACACTAATTTCTGTTTTTAGTAGTGTAGTTTTCTTCACACTAAACTAGGTTCAATAATATTCAGTCATTCAGTTTTTAGAAAATGAGGTTCTTGTATGAGTCAGTGCTTACCCATTATGACTAATGATACACGTAACGCGGCACGCTATGATGACTTCATGAAATGCTACTTCAATGGCATACTGAATAACATTACACGACCATTTCACAAAGTTTATGAACCGCCTTTAGTCATAGCGAATAAGGTCCTGTGCCAGCTTAGTTCGTGCTTGGCTGGATTCATATAAACTTCATGGGCTTTAATCCACAAACAGGTAACCAGAACAAAAGTTTGCGTGTGCTACATTTTTTATATTCGGGGCAAAGGTTTTATTGGTGTTCGCTTCTTTTTTTAAGTAATAAGATTTCCTTGTGGTTATACTTGTTGAAATTGTTCTATCGCCCTTGATTTGTTTTAACAACAGTTGTCTAGAAATAACAACTCAAATTGATAATTTATCGTAACATGTAATGTTAGCGTTGTTTATTTACTGGATCTGTAGTTGGAATAGAACAGCATATGAAATCGTCACGATAACGTCAATCTGTTCGTTCTAAGCCTTCTAAGCGTCTAACGGCCGGTTTCAATATTCAACTCAAGGATAGATTTGCTTACAGTCAAGTCAATAGAATTTTGACATATTTTGTATGGAAAATCTGTCGAAATTCTATTTTAATTCCGTAGTAGGCAAATCTTTCCTTGAGTTAAATATTGGAACCGACCGTTAATCGCATAGTACTAGCGGTCACCTTACTCACACTTTGACAACACGCAACATTTCCAAGCATCCTCGATCTTCAATAATTGATTTAGATAATGAAATTTAAAAGATATCCGGCCCCTGCTATAATGACGACTTCATTACTAATTTATAGAATTGACATAGAGCCAAGAGTCATGAATATTTTAATCCCGTTTCGTACTTCCTTTGTTTTTATCTAAGCTTGAAAATATTTAACTAAGGACTAAGCAAATCATTCGACGCAAGCGTAAAATACTGCCACGATCATCTTTAGTTTAAATTCGTAGTGTGAAAAGGATAGCATATCGACTCGATAGCGTTAGGCTAACGTCAATATGTTTGTACTAAGTCATATGTACCTATTTTTTTATGTATTTTTATATATTTTTTATTTAGTAAGTGACCTGAAGGGTTAGTACAACATTTTCGGTAAAACTATTTTAAGGTTATTTTGCCGTGAATAAGAGACCTATAGACATATCCTATTCTTACAGTTAAGTTATATTATGATAGTTTTGTTGAATAGATTATGATATGCGCTCTGGTTCGTACTTGCTTTGTATCTAAAAAAAATACTCTGCCTATTTTCATGCAATTTTATGTATACATTAATCAATAAACATTGTGTCCCTCTTAATTATGTGTAAGCATATATAATTATAATAAATGGTGTTTGCGGTGCGTTCGTCGGATCGTCAGGCAGCGCGGCAGTAATTATCGAGCTCGGTAAAACTAAATGGCCCCTGATTTAATTCGCCCGCAGTCGGTTACGGACGTTAGTTTCATGAAAATAAGCTTTGTTCCCTTACAACTTTAATCTCCCAAAAATTAATAATCTTTCATGTCTTATATTGGAGTATAGTTTGAATGCAAATATTTATTAGTGTAGTTTGTCAAGACCTGAAGGGTTGCCAGAAGATCTATTGCATTATTATTGTTATACTGCTATGCTAAACAGATAGTTATAAACTGCATATAGTATAGATAAAGAGGCCCCCTGTTTATAAATATTCACTGACAAATTTTCAATTTAATCTATCTACTAATTATTCAATGAATCGGAACGCGGACTTTAAGTTTCGGCGAGAAACTTTTGTCTGTTGTTTTATCTGTCTGTATTTTTTATTTAATTTTCTCTTTATCCTTTTTTTACATATAGTGATTATTAAAATCTATTAGGAGATCACACTGCCGTAAGATTAAACACCACCGCTAGATTTATTGGGTCAAAAAAAGACCTACCTCATATTGCAAGGATAGAAATATGTATTTTTTGAAAATTAATCTCATGCTTGTATTACGTAATTTTCCATTGTATTTTGAGTGACTCTTCATTCAAAAAATAGGTTTACACTCATTACTGAATCCATTCTCAATATATTTATCTGTCTGATGATCAGAAATATTGTGTGATCGTTATATCCCTTGTAGTTGGTTAATATACAATGTGTCCCAAAAAGATAAGCATGCATTTCCGCGTAATGTATAGACAAATCCATTACAAAAGCTGTCGATAGCTAAAGTCTGAAGTTAATTGAAAGTTCCATGCCTATTAAACCGTTTATGGGTACGTGATCCACATTGATAAATATTCATTTGCATATTAATTGAATCGTAATAATGGTTGGTAAACAAAAGTAGAATGTCACGCACAATGTTTACAATTGGTTACAATGTTAAAAATTGGCGTTATTAGTAAATTTTTGATCTCACAAATTGCAAGATTAGATTTATTTATTTATTTACATCTTAACACGGCAGATACACTATTTACGTTAGTATAAAGAAAAATATATAAAAAAGAGAATAATTACAAGTATGGGAGTGCAATATACAAGCTCATTCATTCCAGTCCCTCACAATACCTCAGACAGTCAGACAAAATATCACAACCAGGACTGCCGTAAAGGAGAGTGTTCAGTGCGGCGTGGGTGGGTGGTTCGGCGAACGAGCACGCGCTACTGATCTGATCATGTTGAAACAGAAAACAATCTATGCTTCCTGTTCCGACAGTAGTTAATAGGAGCGCAGAGACGACACAACTCATGCCCCTAACTGAGGCGACAATTTGGTCCATGCTTCTTCATACTTGCAAAGAATTGTATCCTAGACACCCCAACAAGAACTTGGTAGGATACATAAAAGGATAGCTGTCGAAACTGCGTTTATATAAATGCCTTAGGAACGATTTCTGAACCTTTACTACATGTAAAGTATATTAACTCTCATATGGATGCCATACCGATGCGCTGGCTTCCAGATTAGTATGAACTAAAATACTGTAAAGAAGCTTAATGACCCCATGGTTGCAAAATATCCAAGAATTTCTCAGCACAAAGCCAAGCCGCCGATAAGATTCACGGACAACTATGTTTACATGATCGTAAAAGTCAACTTTGATCAAATACAACACCTAAGTCTTTTATAGTTGTAGATCTGGCTATAAAATTGTCCCTCAAGTTATAATAAAATTCAATTGGCAGCCGCATTCGACCAAACGACGTCACATAACATTTATTAGCATTAAACTCCATTTTGTTCTTGATGCTCCACCCGTTTATTAAGTCAATGTCATGCTGAAGCATCAACAGTCCTCTACAGATATTATTTTAATATACAGTTTTAGGTCATCAGCGTATAATAGACATTTCGCATGACGGACAATAGATGGCAAATCATTTACCATTAAGTTAAAAAGCAGAGGACCGAGTATTGACCCCTGACTAACTCCAGAACGTGTGTGATAAGGCCTAGACTTATATAGGCCAAGCCTGACAAACTGCTGGCGATCACGAATGTTGTCAGCGAAATGACTGAGTAGACTAAGAGCAAACCCTAGAGCACTCAGCTTTTTCAGCAATATGTAATTGTTGACTCTATCGAACGCTTTCCGGATGTCAAAATAGAGGTCGTCCATTTGGCCTCCTCGGTCAAGACTGATAGAAATATCATTTACTGAAATAAGAAGACTGGTGTTAACTAAACGCTTTGTACGGAATCCATGCTGTTCATTGCATACAAACTTTTCAACTTGAGCGTAAATAAGTTTATGCAAAACAGCTTTTAATACCTTGGCAGGCGTTGATAGTATAGCAATTGGGTGGTAGTCTTCAACATCAGTCTTAGTTCCAATTTTAGATATAGTGGTTACTCTGGACATCTTCTACATTGGGGGGTAAACTCCTGTTTTTAGGGAAAGATTAAAAATGTGACGCAAGGGACAGCATAGGCGCTTTTTTGCTTGCTTGAAAACGATTGGCGGCAGATTATCGGGACCTATGGAGCTTCTTAGTTTTAAACATTTAGGTCATTAGAGAATTCTTGTATATTGATGTAGTTGCTATTGTAAGAACCATCACGGCAGTTTTCAATAATGTTTTTTGCATTAAGGTTCGGTACGTCCATTAAGAAACAACTTGTAAAAAAAGTCAGTAAATGCCTCCGCCGCCTCAGAACCAGAAAAAGACGTTCCTTTATAGACAACATTTGGTTCAAATCCACCTTTAGACCGCAAACTACGTTACGTTTTATATTGTTCTCAATAAGCCTCATGTAAGCGGATGCTACACGGGATTTAAGGCTGGCTCTAAGGTCTGAAAATTTTTTATATAGATCTGGGGAGCGAGTACGTTTCCACGAAGTATGCTATTGTATCTTCATTTGCGTGTCTGTCATTAAATCTTGAGTAAACCAGACTGGATAGCGTCTAACCCTAAAACAATGACGCCATTTTTTAGGCACACAAGTATCAAATATTGTGTGGATAACACCATAGAATTATTGACCAGCATTAGGCACATCGTTGGCCTGAAGGATACAATCCCATGAAGTTATAGAGAGCTTATTATACAACAGATCATAATCGCATCTTTTAAAATTCCACATACAGTTTCAGAGTTGCGCCGACTCTTACCTCAATATCCAACGGGGGAGGGTAAGCATCGGAAGGAACTATGCCTTTGGTGGCTACAAAGATAGCCTCCTGAACACATTCGCTCTCATTAATCAGCACAACATCTAATATACTCGTACCTCCATGCGCATTCACCACAACATTCTTCTCAGACAGACTACAAAAAGATAAAAAATAACAATAATAATTCCTTACACTCATAGATGCACTATTTAAATTAATGATGACATTGATTTATGATTATTAGCGTATGTCTCAAAGTATTACCAAAACTTTCAATTTTACAAAACCATTGCATCTTCATAGATAGCTTAGTAAGAGTGCATGTAATGTTGTACACGCTCACCGAATTTAACGATAATAATACCCACAGGTCAGCTTGTGGTGAGTAACTACACCACGGACCCGAGTGTTCCAGAGAGTCGGTCAGAACCCCCAACTCGGCGTGTTTTCGTCGGTCAAGCGGAAATCGAAGGGTGCCCGCAGGACTCTCGGCTCTGGCTTGCCTTAATTGGTCGCCCAGAGAGGAGATAATGCGTCCCTACATCGATGTACCAGGAGTAGAAGTGTTAAAGGGGTTCGTGGTTTACCTCCCTAGACCCATGAGCTGCTCACAACGGTGTTGCCCTTAGTTCTCTTAGGACGACCGTTTGCGGGTCTATCTAGTAAGCAGCGAGTCACCGCCGGCCACGGGTAGTTCATCATCATCATTTCAGCCTATACTTGTCCACTGCTGAACATAGGTCTCCCCAATCGCTTTCCAGCGTAACCGGTCCGATGCCACCTGCATCCAACGATTTCCTGCGATTTTCACAAGATCGTCGGTCCATCTGGCAGGCGGTCGTCCTACGCTGCGCTTGCCAATACGTGGTCTCCACTCTAGAATCTTTCTGCCCCAACGCCCGTCCGATCTTCGCGCTATGTGGCCAGCCCATTGCCACTTCAGCATGCTAATCCTGAGGGCTATGTCGGTGACCTTGGTTCTTCTACGAATCTCCTCATTCCTGATTCGATCACGTAGAGAAACGCCGAGCATAGCTCTTTCCATAGCTCGCTGAGCAACTTTGAGCTTTTTTATGAGACCTATTGTAAGAGACCACGTCTCCGATCCATATGTCATCACTGGTAACACACATTGACTAAAAACTTTAGTCTTTAGGCACTGAGGTATTTTGGATGAGAAGATGTTGCGCAGTTTCCCGAACGCTGCCCAGCCGAGTTGGATTCGTCGATTGACCTCTCTCTCAAAGTTGGACCTACCTAACCGGACTGCCTGTCCTAGGTAAATGTATTCGTCGACAACTTCAAGAGTAGAGTTCCCAACGGTGAGTGCGGTGGGTACGACATGGACATTAAACATTATTTTTGTTTTGTCCATATTCATTTTAAGACCCACTTGTTGGGATACTCTATTGAGGTCACCGAGCATTCGTCCTAGATCTTCCAGCGACTCCGCCATGACCACAATGTCGTCGGCAAATCGAAGGTGAGTGATGTATTCGCCATTGATGTTGATGCCAAGTCCTTGCCATTCCAAGAGCTTGAAGGCGTCCTCTAAGGTGGCCGTAAACAGTTTCGGAGAAATGACGTCTCCCTGTCTTACTCCTCTTTTTATGGGGATCACCTTCGTGCACTGCCCCTGTACTCGGACTGACATGGTGGCGTTATTATACAAGCACTTCAACACTTCGATGTACCTATAGTCAATGCGGCATCGCTGGAGAGATCTAAGATCCGCCCAAGTCTCGATCGAATCAAAGGCTTTCTCATAGTCCACAAACGCCAAGCATAGTGGCCGATTATACTCCTCAGTCTTCTGTATAACCTGCCGCAGCGTATGTATGTGGTCTATGGTACTAAAACCTTTCCGGAAACCGGCTTGTTCGGGAGGCTAGAAGTCATCAAGCCTTCGTTCGAGACGATTCGTAATGACTCTCGAAAACAACTTATAAACATGGCTCAGCAGTGTGATGGGCCTATAGTTCTTCAATAAGGTGTTATCACCTTTCTTGAAAAACAGCACCACCACACCCCTGTTCCATGCTTCCGGCGTTTTCCCTTCAAGCAAGACGGAATTAAATAGCCTCTGAAGGACTTTAAGTACCGGCGATCCGCCCGCCTTCAGAAGTTCTGCAGTAATTCCGTCTTCACCCGGCGCTTTGTTGTTTTTTAGTTGTTTGAGAGCCATCCTAATTTCGCACAGGCTGATGTCCGGGATATCTTCAGTGCAGTGTCGGGTTAGCTTGGCTCTTGGGTCTTTTACCAAGTCAACAACAGGTTTAGCTACTGAGGTATATAACTGTCTATAGAACCTCTTTATCTCCCTGAGCACCTCTGACCTATTTGACGTTACGTTTCCGTCCTCCGTCTTCAGCTTCGTCAACTGGCTCTGCCCAATAGACGCGTCTCTTGCGAACACTTTAGAGCCCTTGTTCTGCTCTATGGTCTCCTCAATACGCCTCGCATTGAAGGACCGTAAGTCATGTCGCAAGGACTTCAATATTTGTCCATTAAGCTGCCTATAGGACTTAGCATCATCGGAGGTTTGGAGCGTCATGGAACGTCGCTCAGCCATGAGGTTTCGGGTGTAGTCAGATAGTTTTTGAGGCCTATTTTTACGGTGGGTCTTAAAATACTTGGACCCGACCGTATGAACAGTCTCTACCAACCTGTTGTTGATTTCGTCCACTGATGCGCTGCTGTCTAGCAATTCGAAGCGGTTTGATAATTCGAGTTGAAATTTCTCGGGGTTTTGGATATATGCATGAGTAGGTCGGAGCGTAGACTTCATCAGACGCGATCTTTCCATTTTGACATTAATATTTAATGTGCCTCTGACCATTCGGTGATCACTGCCGGTTTTTACCCTATGAATCACGGAGACATCACTAAATATTTGTCGCTTGGTGCTCATGATGAAGTCTTTCTCATTTTTTGTGGAACCATCAGGGTTCATCCAGGTCCATTTCCTATGAGGCGGCTTCTGGAAGAAAGAGTTCATCATAAAGAGTCCCTCTTTCTCCAGAAATTCGGCCAGCCTCTGACCCCTGGGGTTGCGCTGCCCATATCCAAATTGCCCCACTCTCAGCTCATCATCGCCCCGTTGGCCCAGCCGCGCATTGAAGTCACCCATAACTACTGTAAAATGTGCTTTGGAAGTATGTATGGCTCTACTAATGTCCTCATACATAACTTCGACCTCATCATCTGAGTATGCCGAGGTCGGTGCGTAGACCTGTATGACCTTCAGCGAATATCTTTTGGATATTCTGAGTATCAGGTACGCTACCTGCTCGACACACTAGTGATGGACACAACGTTGTTTATGAGTTACTTGTGGACGATAAATCCGACACCACCTTGGGACTGCTGTTCGCCCTCCCGGTAGTAAAACAAGTTGCCGGATTTTAAGGTTATCGTGTCCTCGCCCTCTCTTCGGACCTCCGATAAACCAACAATACTCCACCGCAACTTGTTTAACTCTTCTTCCAGCTCAACTAGCTTCTCATCTGTCCTCAATGTGCGTGCGTTGTATGTCACCAGGGCCAATTTTCGGTTTTGGTGGTAGCCGAATCTCTGCCGGAGATTCTTAGCACCCCTTGTCCTGTCGTGACCATGGCTGCTACCGTGGCCAGGACGAACAGGACCGCCGGGGACTAGGGGCCTGGTTTCCCTACTTTCTTCCATAATTGGGGGTGTTTGCCATACTCGCCACGCTTGGCAGGCGGGTTGGCGAGCGCAGTTATTGGTCGTCGAAGTGTTAAGGGAACGCTGCTGCCCATTCCCTAGTTTTCCCTTAGTCGCCTTGTACGACACCCGATGGGATGAGATGGGTTGGTCCTATTCTAAGCCGGGAACCACGCGGCAAGTTACCACGGGTAGTTAGGTGTCACTAATTATGGCATGTGTCCGTCCCCTTTGAAATAGTCTAGTTTTTGTCCATCAAACCTCATTTATATAGCCTTTATATAGCACCTGCTGGGATCAGTTTGCTGGTTATGTTTATTTATTTTCGGCGAGTGATCTCAGTAGGTGACTTACATAACATTAACTTCTCGCAAAGGGACTCTACGTGTTAGACCCATGTCCCCGTGCAAGTCTTTCAAAGGTCCGGGTAAAGCCCGTGAATCTCAGCGAGATACAAATAATAATAATGAATCATTTATTTCGGGTCATGGATCGGATTGGATTGTTTCGGATACATAATAAATAGGTAGAACATCACATTTATAATTTATCTTTATATATAACAAATTATAATGCAATAAATTATCAGAATAAATATCGCTGCAAATCAAATTAAAAATAAATCATTACATTTTTGTCACGGCCCCAGTTATAAAATGAAATAACAATACCATTGAAAATAAAATAACAATAAAAAATAATAATTGGTATTTATTGGTGCATTAAATTACACTATAAGAACACAATTCAATTTGTTGATTTTGATTGATTGATTTCTCTTCTTGTGGCTTCTTGAGCTGTGTCAGTGTTCCATTCGACCAATAAGAATCGCTATTTTAGACAAATACACGCCTTCAATAACACATACAAATATAATTAACTCATCTCACCAAAACGATGTCGTGCATTCGAAAGCAATACTTATTCAATCGAAGTACGATATTCCGTACATCATTCCGTATTTGATTGACCTATTATTCTCACATATAGACAAGCAATTTCTCGAGTGCTTGGCATTACGTCCAGCGTTCTGTCCGACGGGATAATTTGAGAGATCGGACCGGCGGAGTTCTCTTGGCCGTGGACGTGATTCGCATTATCCTTTGAGAATGCCAGCGAGACTCCACACTCGGCCTGCACTTCTGCTCCACTCGGGGAAATTTGTTATTTTGTGAAAACCAGTTTATGAATCCTCAGCTTTTTATTTGGCGCAGAAAGCGTAAAGCTTGGTGCAAGATCTTCTTCTTCTTCAGCAGAAAGACGTCCACTGCAGGACAAAGCCCCCCCCTAAAGACCGCCATAACGCCCCTTTGTGCTGTACGCATCCAACTTCTACCCGCGACCTTCACCAAGTCATCGGTACATCTTGTAGACGGCGTGCCCACGCCTCGTCTTCCGGTACGTGGTCGCCACTCGAGAACCTTTCTGCCCCAACGGCCGTCAGTTCTACGAGCAATATGCCCCGCCCACTGCCACTTAAGTTTCGCAATTTTAAGTGATATTTCTGTGACTTTGGTCCTCCTGCGGATCTCCTCGTTTCTGATTCGATCCCGCAGGATAACTCTGAGCATAGCTCTCTCTATCGCCCTTTGGGTGATCTTGAGCCTTCTTATGAGGCCCATCGTAAGCGACCATGTCTCAGTGCCGTAAATCATCACTGGCAACACACACTTGCAAGACTTTTGTCTTGAGATACTGCGGAATTTTGGACGAGAACATGTTACATAACTTCCCGAACGCCGCCCAGCCGAGCTGGATTCGACGATTGAACTCTATCTCGAAGTTGGACCTACCTAATTGGATTCTTTGTCCCAGGTATATATAATCGTTAACAACTTCGAGCGTGGAGTCTCCTACCTTTACATAAGTGGGCAAAGCAAATTACCTGAACAAACGACGGCGTTTTTAACTTGATTCAAATATAATTATTAAATGACGAATTTAATTCAATATCAAACATTAATTCCTAATAAACTTATCGCTTGAGTGAGACTTTATTAAGATAAAGTCGAAAAAGTCGAAAAGAATAAGGCGAAAAACGTAATTTCAGGTAAGCCTGAAATTACGTTTTTCGCCTTATTCTTTTTCTGTAATACTATTTGACATGTAACAGATGTCAACAACTTGCTTCTGTTTCACTAAAAGTTACCTTTGAGTAATTTTGTTAGCAAAAGTCTTGCATAAAAAAACAGCTTTGTTCGCTCGTGTACCAGGGTAACAGTAGTGCAACACAGTCACGTGATCTAGGGAGGGTAACTCCGATGGTCCATCGCGACCGCCGCGCCGTCTACGTGACTTGTATCGCAATTCGACAACTTATATTAAAACGACGCTCTTGATTTTTAAAGTGTAGTATTTTGACGAGTGTTTTGAAACGAAATCACGATATATTGTGAAATTTTAAAGTAGGTTTTGAGGTGGAGAGGGATTAACACTAGTTTCCAAAGCTAATATTTCTTAGTAGAAAGTTGTTTAGAAGTTGCTTAGTCGCTGGTTCCTTAAGACGGTTTATTATGATAATGTTTACTACATAGCGCAAGAAGACTGGACAGAAATATTGTCAATTTCAGTCGTAACAATATACAGATTTCGTATATTAGTATTCCTACCGAGTTGATCTTTAAGCTTCCTTTAAGGTATAAAGACGTGGTGAACTTTACCACGACCGAGCATGTTGAATACAAAAGTTTTAATCAGATACAAGTAAGTCTTAAACGCACCAACGTCCATTTATCTATTACAGTTTTTCTATATTCTGACTCTGGAGACACACACTTGTTTTGTTGGGGGTCCATATATCAGGTGGCCTTCTTTTAACCTTGCTTGGTCTAAACCCTTACAAATGAAGTCGTTTTTAGTTCTAACTTTCTCTATTATGTTTAATCACGATATCCACCTGCACAAAGCATAAAATATACATGCAACTGCCTCTGTATATGTAAATATTAATATATAATATAATAGTTATAACAAGAACATAACAAGAGCAATAAGAATCCAATGGATTTACGGTTCTAAAGCATATGTACGAGACTTAGGATACAAAATGGAATAAAACCCTGCAGTCGCATCGTCTTGTTACACCACAAAGCAGAAGTTAAGCTCTGGAACAGCTGTTTAGTACATATTGTATTTTTGCGGGCAGGATCCGCTTTACGAGTGGATAATCTGGTTTGGAAGACGCATATAACATATTCTGTCTTTATAGTGATGTTCGGCAACATTTCCAAGTCCAATTCTGCATACTTAATTGATTTGCATAGAAACCCCTTGCTAAACCCCTTTTAAAACATTAATGACAGAGTTCGGGTTGAAATATCTTATAAATAACTAGCAAACCCCCCCACCTCCGGCTTCGCACGGTTGAATTATACACATAACCCTTCCTCTTGAATCACTCCGTCCATTGGTGATAACAGTATGAAAATCCGTTCGGTAGTTATTGAGTTTATCGCGTTCAGGCAGACAGACAGACGCGGCGAGGGGACTTTGCTTTAGAATATGTAGTGATTATAGCAATTAAAGCAGAAATTATGCCCTAGAATAGCTGTTCGTTAATATTGCATGTTTGCACTACTACTATTTACACTAGTATATCGAGACCTATATTAGATCGTAATGTAAAAGGTGTTGGTGCCTTTTTACTGAGCACAATTCCAGAATCCAGAATGATATTGACTGTTCTTTGCCTATCAAAGAAATCGAACACACGACGTTGTGAGCATTAGCTACACTATACGCTACTAAACCTATGCAAAACAAGACATAGTGCGAACAAAATATCAAATTATATATAGGCACACACTGCGGCTGTCAAAACTCCAGCATTCTAGGAGACAGCTGTTAATTTCCATGCCTGCTTTTGGTCGCCCAGCTTACCTATCATTACGATAATTACAATCCACGCTGATCGTCGATCATATTTAAATATTAACGATAAAAGATATAAAAAAGAATTGACGCAAACTTAGTCTAGTGGTCACATTTTACGCTGCTCCACTCAGGGGACAAATCATTGTGTGACACATAATTGTTTGTTTCGGTCTGAATGTTTATGTAAAGTCAATACTTGTCTAGGATGAGACAACATTGATAAAAAAAATAGAACTACGAACTAGATCAAATAAAAATATACAGGTATACACCACAACGACGTTACATTTTAGTCGAATAATACCCCAATAAATCTGAAACAACGTATCGGTAAAGCAATAAAATAAGAAAAATCTATTGAAACCTGAAATAGCTTCTCGAATTTCCATACAAGGACAAAGAAGGGTAAGTAATGGGGACCGTAACCCTTTTACGTTTAAGACTCAACAACCATAAAAGTATTGAATGCCGTAAAATTCATCCCAGTAATAAAGTTGCATACCGTGAAGGGCGAAAATGAAATATTGTGTCACTGTTACTGAAAAAAATTATATTAAGGTAGGCTTATTTACCATATAAAACATATATAATGTGATACTTTCCGTGTACCTACTTACTGGAAGGAGATTTGACACACATGAAGACATCAGTAGGTATGTAGATATTTTCTGGGAACTGTCAATGAGGTGGATGTTTTGGTGACTATGTGATGATTACAAATTACTTCCATTGTCCTCACTATGGCTGAGGGGTCTGATGGCATTATTCCAAAAGTCTAAATTTTTTATTGAATTAAACTTATGATTAGGTATGACATTTAGTAGGCCAAGCAGATATTTAAGCATCAGACCCATATGTCATGTATCTTAATGGGCACACGTATCACCAACATTTTAGTCAAATTTTTATGAAGTTCCCCCGTTTCGAAACACATTTTTGAATAAAGTGGCAAATATTAAAATCTATTAAAATTGAATTCAGCCAATATATTTTGGAACAGAAAATGGTAGGTACAGCACCTGTCAGTTTTAGGATTTAACAGTATTTAAAGATTCAGTTTATACATACTTACTTTGAACAAACTGAAATTATTCACGTCGGTAAAAAACGGTGTAGTTCTAAAATGCCTTTTTAAACAAATCGACACTAGAAAATTTCGTTTTCCTGAAATTTGCATAATGAATATTCATATTTGTACATTTAGTTACGTCATGCGTCACTTTGATGGACACGTAAATTTTGGTTAGACACTCGGAGGGTTGTGAACTTACATATTGACGTTAGCGTGACGCTGGTAAGCTTGTTGTCACTTTCATGTTTATTTAACAAAGATGGCATAGCAACTCACTAACGTCACGCAAACGTCAATCTTTTCGTGTTAAGCTGTCACTTTGCTATTGCCCATCTAATGGAAGAATATATTATGTGAGTGGAAACATCGGATGCCGTCGTCCAAAGGGAATGTATCATAACCAAATCAATGATTTTTTCGGAATAGGCTCAAGTGCGTAGCATTCTAAATCGACTCCATATGAATGTAGATGAAGCTAAAGAAGTATGTCGGGATCGTGGCATGTGACGAACTGCAGTCTTTGAGTCAAACCAAGCTGTCACACAGTAATGATATTCACACGCTGGTGCCAAATCCAGTGGGATATACGTGTGACAATAGGTGTAGGTACTTAACATTCCAAAAGTCAAATTATACGTCAGCATTTTAGTACTCTTTCCTAGTTATGTTACTAAGGAATTACAGGGGAATAACGCAGGTCTTTATAAATGTAATATTTCTATGTCAAAGTTCTAAAGTGGTATATATAATTAAGCTCGGAACCACAGAACAAAGTAATTTTTCAGTGTTTTAAATGTCATTACTCTTCTGTAATTAAGTTATCTACCGGGCTTTTGTTTTTTGCCGTAATGGCGACAAGAAGCCATTTTTTATAGTTTACTGTTATACTGTGTGTGTGTGTGTGTGAATGATGTACGCTGTTGGCCGCGAGGCCTTTACAGCTTCACCGGACTTAAAGGCGAGCGTGCAACCACTACGCTCTAGCCAGCCAGAAGGGCAAGAGGCGACATACTCGAGGGCGCCTCGAAGAGGCGCCCTCGGTTGGGACAGTCGCTGTAGGGGCAATGTAGTATACTCTATTACTACTTGACATTGGAGAAATATACTGTTAAAGTGCGCGGCCATTAATTAAAATAAGAAGAAGAAGAAGAAGTTATCTACCTTATGCAATATTTGCATGAGTAAAAAATGTACAGGAAGTATTAATACGAAACGCACGAAAAAAATTATTTGTTAGTCTACCTACTAGAACAACAAGATATCAAGATTATTTCAATTGATTTTAAATGTCACTCCAACATTTCACCGTACGTCTTAGTACTGTTTAAACTTTGCTCTTTTATATTAAATTTCGTTCACTATAATGGCGAAATTTATCCTTAAGACAAATAAAGAGCGGCTTCCAGAACAAGCCGGATGTCCGGATTTAAGAGCCAAGGAAACATGGCCGGCGATGTGGAAAGCACTTTAAGTAGATTTTCGTTTATGCTTTTCCTTTTTATGTGTTGAGTCCCCTTAGTACCTTCGTTAGGTATTTTATCATTGTCAACAATCTTTTTAGTGTTGGTTTTGCATTTTTGAACAAAGTTTTCTATTGGAAGTATTTTAGGGTATTATAGAGTGTTGCGAATACATCTCACACCTTCGGTTTGCCGATGATATCGTCATCGTGGCAGAGTCACTGGAACAGTTGAGCGGAATGCTGCATAGCCTAAATGGAGCCTCTCGAGGTGTCGGTCTCGGCATGAACTTGGATAAAACCAAGATCATGTTTAATGAGCATGTCACGCCGGGACCGATCTACGTCGATGGTTCGATGCTCGAAGTTGTTCGGGAGTATGTCTACCTTGGACAAGTTGTCCAATTTGGTAGGAACAACTTCGAGAAAGAAATCAACCGCAGGATCCAATTGGGTTGGGCAGCATTTGGCAAACTACGTCACGTTTTCGCTTCGCCTATACCGCAATGCCTGAAGACTAAAGTCTTTAACCAATGCGTTCTACCTGTTATGACTTACGGGGCCGAGACGTGGACACTCACAGTGGGACTAGTCCACAAACTCAAAGTCGCACAGCGGGCTATGGAGCGAGCTATGATCGGCGTCTCTTTGAAGGATAAAATTCGTAACGAGGTAATCCGACAAAGAACCAAAGTTACCGACATAGCTCGCAGACTCAGTAAGCTAAAGTGGCAATGGGCTGGTCACATCTGCAGAAGGACCGACGGCCGATGGAGCAAGCGTGTCCTAGAGTGGAGACCGCGACTTGGTAAGCGTAAGGTAGGACGGCCCCCAGCTAGATGGACCGACGACCTCAAGAAGGTCGCTGGGACGGACTGGATGCGGAAGGCGGGGGACCGTGTGCAATGGCGCGTGTTAGGAGAGGCCTATGTCCAGCAGTGGACTACGATAGGCTGATTGATTGATTGATTGATAGAGTGTTGTGTCTATTCCTCTGGTTAATTCTATTCAAATGATTGTAATTGCTTGCGAATAGAAATAAACTAAGTGGGTATAATACTTCGAAGAGATACAAAACAATTGTTCTGATTTTTTTCATTATTTCCACATTAAGTATTAATTATTATTAATACTTAGTGTGGAAATAATGAAAAAAATCAGAACTTAAGCCAAAAGTCAAACATAAACTTAAGCCAAAAGGCGAAGCTGACTATACATAACGGAGTGCTAGTCCCAACGCTGTTATATGGCAGCGAGAGCTGAGTATCTAAAAAGGAGAATAAATGCCGTGGAAATGCTCTGTGAGCTCTGCGAAAGATGTGCGGAGTCAAGCTGACCGACCGTATTCGCAACAGCGTAGTAAGAAAGAGATTAGGTATGAAAGATAGTGTCGGTCTAAAGATGAGAAAAGGTATGCTCCGTTGGTTCTGACATGTAAAAAGAATGTTAGAAGAAAGGATGACAAAACAGATATACAATGCGAAAGTGGAAGTATGCAGGTACTGGGGAAGACCTAGACTATCTTACTATGACCAAATAGACCGAGTCTTATCTGAAGGTCAAGACAAAAGTCTCCGTAACCAGCGAGCGTGTATGAGACGAACTATGAGAGTGGAGGAAGCCAGAGAGGTATGTAAGGAAAGAACCTATTGGAACTCTGTACTCTCTGCCTACCCCGGAAGGGATCTGGCGTGTTGATATAGATAGATAGAGGAATAAATTAACTTTTAAAACGGATGGAAATAAAATGAAGCAGAGTTTCGTTCTACCCTTTTAATTGGTACTAGAAAAATTCACATATGACTTAGCTATGGCTTATATAAATACATCTCCACTACTTTGGCAGTGGCATTTTGGCGGGGCGTTAGGGGTGTGTCAACATGGTGGCAGCTATTGACAGTTACGAGAATCGACTATCGTAGCTTGACTTTGGCATGGCTTGGCTTTGGCGTGGCTTCGCTTCGGCGTGACTTCGCTTCGCCGTGGCTTCGCTTCGGCGTGGCTTGGCTTGCCTTGGCATGACTTGGCCTGGCTTTGGCTTTAGCTTACCTTGGCAGGCTGACGCGTTGGCTGACATTACGTCCGTTACACTTTGAATATTATCCCCAAAGTTCTCCTATCTTGCAATTTTAAAGCTTTAAAAGTAAATAAATTTTGAACTTCCTAAGAAATGTTCCAGTTATTCGGAGCCCCCAAGTTTCAATTTGTGCAAGTTTCGTTAAGGAAACGTACTGCGAGACTCGTCGGGTCTACACATAAAACCGGTAGTAATGTGACGGGGTTCGCGACGGGCCTGCTGGTCTGTGTAATGTCTCAGAGGTTGCCTGGTGTCTGGAAATTATTCGGACTCTCTGGCACTTTGCTGATTTATTGGTGAAATACATAGAGAGAGAATATACATATTCGCCGTTGTTTGCGTCCTTCTTGTACACGAACAGTACCAGGAGCACAGAGGTGCCGACAGCTTACACTCGGGTTGTAATTAGGTGTGAATGTTTTTGCTTAGTTTTGTAGCGACAAGATAGCTCAACGGTTATTGAAGCAACCTGTGATCTTGGGGTTGTTAGGTCGAATACGTGCTCTCAAATATTTCTTTTTGTATATCATAAAATTGTATAGTTAATTTTTTTAAGTCAAACTATGTCTACAAAGATTTACGGAAACATGAATCTGAGGATCCAATTGCTGAGGTGAGGGCGATGTTCTCTAAGTTTGAAGCAAAACAAGAGAAAAAATATAACGCATTGCTCAGCACAGTCAATCAAATAAAAGATCAAAACTCAACTATCTCAAACTCGATTGAATTCCTATCTAAAAAATACGACGACCTGATGAGTAAGTTAGATGAGTTGACGGCAGAAAAAAAAATCTAGCTTATATTCAAACTCTAGAGAATAAAATTGAAAACATGGATAAGATAAATAGACTTTCTAGTGTGGAGTGCAGGAATATCCCATTTTAAAAGGCCGAATCACAAGAAAAGTTGTGTGACTTGATAATAAATATTGGAAAAAACCATAAACCTACCCTATATGGGTAGGCTGCTGGCTTACCAGATTTTATAACGGATAGAATCAATAAAGAGGAAATTATACAAACAAAAGACTTATTTAATGAACTTGGCAAGTTAGAACATTTGGGTTTAAAAAGAAATTTATTAAAAAAAAGATGATACTAAGCCGATGAAAGAAAAATGTAGCATTTGTGAAAAATTAAAGGTGTGCTCTATCATTCAAAAGATTTATGTTAGTTCAAAACAAAAATATATGACAAAAAAGAAAAAGATACCAAACAAATAAAGCCGCTATTAATCAAAGTAAAATTAGTATTAAATTAAAATGTTTAGGTATTTGGAATCTATGACTCGGGCTCTAATGAGTCATTGATAAATTCAAGGTTGTTGAAGATAAACAATAAGGAATTGAGCTATTCTAACAATACTAATTTAAAAACAATTAATGGCGTTAAAAAGGCAAATTGCATAATAACTCTAGATATAACCATTTTTAATGTTGAGAAAAAATGGATGTCTTTGTTATAGACAAGGAAAATTTTGATTATGATTTTTTAATTGGACTAGATTGTATAAAAAAGTTTTACTTAACTCAAAATGAAAACTTGGAATTCAATCAGAAAGTTCCTACACAAAAAAATTAAACGGTTTCTAAAGAAAAGAATAAATCAGATACTGACATTTTTAAGGAAATAAAATCTGATAATTTAATAAACTTCAACGAAAACTTCAATGAAGAAAACTTCAAAATTTTGATAAATCATCTAGGCTATCAAAAACAGGTAGTGATTGATGACTTAATATTGAACAATAAGTCTATATTTGCCAAGGACAAATATGACATTGGAACGGTAACGGATTACGAAGCACACATTGATCTGTTAGTAGAAAAATATTGCAGTAAAAGGCCATACCGTTGCACAATTGAAGATAAAAAGGAGATTGAAAACCAAATTGCAAAATTATTGGAAAAAAAATATAATAGAAGAATCATATAGTCCATTTGCGGCTCCAGTTATATTAGCTTATAAAAGAGATGAAAATAAAAAATCAAGATTGTGCATAGATTTTCGAGACCTAAATAAAATTGTTATACCTCAATCACAGCCGTTCCCACTTATTGAGGACCTAATAGTAAAAACAAGAGATTGTAAGTTTTTCTCAACACTGGACCTAAATTCAGCATTTTGGTCAATTCCTCTGCGTGTCTCAGACAGACATAAAACTGCATTCGTCACACAAGAGGGTCATTTTCAATGGACTTGCTTGCCATTCGGTTTAAAAACCTCACCAGCCATATTTCAGAGAAAAATGTGTAACCTAATACGGAAACATAAGCTCGGAGAGTTTACAGTAAGCTACATTGATGACATCTTATTATTCTCAAAATCTTTTGCAGATCATGTTAAGCATCTAAAACAGCTATTTCAAGCAATTCATAGTGAAGGTTTAAGACTAAAATTTTCTAAATGCACATTTGCAGCCGACTCAGTTAAATACTCGGGTCACATAATACAGAATAATTCAGTTAGACCTCTGAAAGACAACTTGATATCAATAAAAAACTTCCCTACTCCAAAAACGCAAAAAAATGTGAGACAATTTTTGGGAAAAATAAACTTTTATCATAAGTATGTGCCAAAAATAGCAATAAAATTAGAACCATTGCATAACCTTTTAAGAAAAGGACAAACCTTTAACTGGACTAGGTTGTGTCAAGAGTCATTTGATAAAATGAAACAAATATTATGTTCTCAACCAATATTGACAATTTTCGATCCAAACTTGCCTATTCACATATACACAGATGCTAGTATAATAGGAGTAGGAGCAGTCCTAAAACAGCCACAAGAAAACAATGAAAAGAAACCGGTAGCATACTTCTAAAAAAAAAATGAATGAAGTGCAAAAGAGAAAGAAAGCTGTATATCTGGAATGCCTAGCAATTAAAGAATGCGTAAAGTATTGGCAGCATCTTTTGATAGATAGGAAATTTACTGTCTTCTCAGATCACAAGCCGTTGGAGAATATGAATATAAAGTCAAGAACGGATGAAGAATTAGGAGATCTAACATACTACCTATCACAATATGATTTTCAAATTAAATATAGCATTTTCACTATCTGACTTCATTTCTGTCTCAGGTTTACTTCAAATGAATTCCATTGTTAATCATGATAATAAGATACTAGACTTAATATTAACTAATCTCAACTGTGTTGTTTCTAAGGCCAATTACAGTATTAGTAAGGTTGATGAGTATCATCCACCACTTGAGGTAATGTTTGATATAAAAACCTATACTTTGTTAAATCACCTTCCTCGCTTAGATTTAAATTTTCATAAGACTGATTACTCTAACATTTCAATATGCCTGAAAAGCGTAGATTGGTCTGAACGTTTCGCGGAATGCAATAATGTAAATGATATGGTTGCTATTTTTTACAATAAATTAAAAGTTATAATTAGCGAACATAGTCCAAGACGTATGCCACGCAAAAACATCATTCTGTTTGGTTTACAAAAGAATTCATTTTACTACTGAAAGAGAAGGATAAATTAAGGCGTAAATACCGGAAATTTGATAATCCCAGGGATAAGCTCGAGTATGAACTCATTAGGAGTAGATGTGATAAACTTTTGCGTAACTGTTATAATAATCATGTTTCTTCTATAGAGACCAACTTAAAAAAGAACCCTAAAGCCTTTTGGAATTTTATTAAACACAAAAAGTCGACTATCAATAACTTTCCTTCAAGAATGCATAATAGTGGGGAACAGTATTCGTCTTGCGGACATGATATCGTGAATTTATTTGCCTCACACTTTAGTTCCATATACACTGACTCCGCTATTTTGGGGTAGCCCCCGAGGCCCCCTAACTATGGACATTCAATTTCGAATCCCAACAAATTGGACTCATTTAGTGTTAATGAAAAAGATATACTCACGCAAATGAAAGGACTAGATACCAACAAAGGGGCTGGGCCTGATGGTATTCCACCCATTTTTATTAAGAGGTGCGCTCAATTTCTTTCTTTTCCCCTTAAAGAAATTTTTAATCAATCCCTTTCTAGCGGTGTGTTCCCTAATGAATGGAAACGGGCACGTATTATCCCTATCCTAAAGAAAGGTGATAATAGTAATGTTAGCAACTACAGACTCATATCCATTCTGCCATCATTTTCTAAAATTTTTGAAGCAGTAATTTGTCCTATCCTTACTTTCCATACCAGGGCTCAGATACATACTGAACAACATGGTTTTCAAGAAAATAAATCTGTTACTACCAATCTTATTTCGTATATAGCCCCTGTCATGGAAAGTATAGACAAGAACCTACAGATTAATGCTGTCTACACTGATTTTGCGAGCGCTTTTGACCTCATTGTTGATCACAGGATACTTATTAGTAAACTTAAAAACCAATATGGTATATGCAACATGCTGCTAAAATGGTTTGCGTCATACTTACATGATCGGGAACAAGTAGTAGTCGTTAAGGGTCACGAATCAGATAAATATATTTCATCTTCTGGAGTACCTCAGGGTTCCCATTTGGGTCCTATCTTATTTCTTGTCTTCATTAACGATATAGTCCTAGAGGTACACCACTGTCAGTGTTCCCTATTTGCTGACGATATGAAGATATATCGTAATATTGAATCCCTTGCAGATATTGAACTGATTCAGTCTGACTTAGATCGTATTTATGAATGGTGTTGCGCAAACAAAATGAAACTCAATGCTACAAAATGTCAGCATATTCACTTCACGAGGAAAAGAAAAGTTTTAGATGCGACTCTTCGCATTAAGGACGCGGCAATTACTGTAGTTACCCAAGTTAGAGACCTAGGCGTCATTCTGGACTCTAAGCTTAGTTTCATTCCCCACTATGATAGTATTGTTAACAAAGCAGCTAAAATGTTAGGTTTTATTAAGCGCAATTCAAAAGAATTCAAAGAGGAGCGATCGAAAATAACCCTGTATAATGCACTTGTACGAAGAGTGCTGGAGTTCAGCAGTATTATCTGGAACTTCACTTCATTTTATTTTTGTTTTATATATACATATAGTTATATATTAATAGATATAGTATTTCGCACTACTTTCATTCTGATATTGTTTTAAGGACTATTCGAGATTGTATGTTTTAAATTTATGTAATAGTATATGATTGTTTGTAGTAATTATAAAAAATGTTGTGCATATCTGTAATTGATGTAAGCACTAGAAATGTTTTGTTCTAAATTGCCATTAGTAATGTTTGTGTTTATGTTGTTGATGTGCCTTATAAAAATAAATTAAAAATAAATAAATAAAAATATTCTCCAGGAAGATACAACATCGAAGCTGATTGCCTAAGCAGGAATCCAGTTTTAGATCCAAATGAAAACCTGGATGAACAATTAAAAGAAGTCAATATAATAAAACTAAAAGATATCTTAGAAGATCAAGTAAAAAATGAAAAGATACAGTGCAGAAAGGAGAAGTGAATAACAAAAAACAATGTTTATTACAAGAAAGTAAAGAATAAAGAGAAAATAATTTTATCAGAGAAATACAGTATAGAATTGATAAAAAATATACATACAGACCTAGGTCATATAGGAATTAAACAAATGCAAAGAATGATCAGCTCATTGTATACAGCAAAAAACATGACAAAAAACATAAAAATAATCTGTGAAAGTTGTATAGTATGTATAAAGAACAAATCAAGAGGACAGAATAAATATGGATTGATGTCCCACTTGGGTCCCGCCACAAAACCTTTTGAGATATGTTCCATTGATACAATTGGAGGTTTTGAGGGTTCAAGATCAACAAAAAGATACTTGCACCTGCTATCAGATCATTTCACTAAGTACGAATATATTTTGACGTCAAGTACTCAAAAAGCAAATGATTTTATCAAACTAATAAAAAACTGTGCAGAAACTGATGACATTGGCATGATTTTCTCAGACCAATACCCAGGTATTAATTCTAGAGAATTCAAAAGATTTTTGGATGAAAGGAATATCCCAATAATTTTTACTGCAGCGAACTCGCCCTTCTCAAATGGCTTAAACGAAAGACTAAATCAAACATTGGTCAATAAAATCAGATGCAAGATAAACGAAAATGACACAAAAATAGCATGGACAACTATAGCACAAATTTGTGTAAAAAGCTATAATGAAAAAGAGCACACTGTCACTGGATATGCTCCAAAGTATCTACTAAATGGCACAGATGTTACGATTTTACCAAATGAGCTGAAACTCAAGAAGACCGAGTATGATTTAATCCAAGACAGGAAAAAAGCTCTGGAAAATACCATCAGATCACATAATTACAATAAGACAATTTACGATAAAAATCGAAGACATGAGGATTTTAAAGTAGGTGATGTTGGTTTTGTGGACAATGAAAACAAACTGAATAGGAAAAAGCTTGACGAATTGAGAATCGGACCCTACAAAGTGGTCGAAAAAATATCAAACTCAATTTACAAGGTAAACACTGGCCATAAGAAATCTGAGTCAAACTTTTTCCACATCTCAAAACTAACTCCAGCTCCTGCACTTAAAGCAAAGAAAACATGAAGAGAATTCATGAGTCGTATTGTTCTATCTTATCTGGGAGGGGGAGATGTAAAGAAAAATATATTTATCTTTAATTTAAATATTCCCGCGCATCAAGCTTCATCGTAGTAGTATATTTATGTTATAATCTGTAGTCGCATTATATAGCCTATGGAGTATCTAGCCGTTGTGAAAAGACAATTGTAAATAATTTTGTTTTATAGAAGGTTAATAATACCGTAACTGTGATTTAGGAATCGACATTGTGATTAATAACATTAAATGTCGTTTCTTTTCTTACAGGTAAAGTTTTGTTAGTAAATACTTTTAATTAAGTGCATCAAATGTGTAACGTAAAAAGTTAACAATAAAACTTTTCTGACAGAGAAACTCAATTATGTTTTGATTGCGTGTGTCGTCCAAATCACGAGAAACAATCTTATATGTATATGACTTTTCATGTTTGTAAACGCACTCACGACACAGGAATAAATCCTAGTCTGGGGCTATTTTTTTTTAAAGACAAAAAATAATGTGCCAATATAAATACCGCTATAACTAAAGCCTTTGCGTGTCCCTTCAGTAATAGAGTGTAATGAAGAAAGGCTGGTGTAATAATCTTATACATCCTCCTATACAGGTAGGTGTATACTTATCTAACACAAACTGCTTCGATACGAAATTATATCGTCTACCTGATAAAACTCTTTCACTAACTGATAGACAATCAAATCAAATTGATGTGTTTAGTGGCATGAAATTTTGTCCACAAGTTTCTTATAGCTTAGGTAAACAATAAGAAATAATTTTCGAAAAAAATATATCTTTTAAGTGGGTTAAATATGGTGGGTTAAATAATATGGTGACAGGCAAAATAGAGGGGAAGAGACCAAGGGGACGCAGTTCTAAGAGATGGTCGGATCAGATATCGAAACAACTCGAGATGCCAGTCAGCGCGGCTCTCCACCTGGCAAGTGATCGCAAAAAATGGAGAAAAATTATAAAAAATATCCAGCAACGGAGTCACGATCCTCAGTCATGAGGGAACGATTGAAGAGAGAGAAATATGGGGTTGATAGGAAATCCTATCGGCCACACGACCGACCGTCACACCTATATTTCCCAAGCGGGTGTGGCAGGGATATACTTTGTTTTACACTTTTTGCCGACGATGTTATGCCCCATGTAATAGAGGGCGAGCCTATTGACATAGACCGGCCACGATTCGAGATTCCAGACTGATAGCGGGAAATTTTCGATAGAAAAACTACATTTGTCCGAAATAGGATTTAAGTCCAGGTCCTCGTGATTTCAAAGCACATTATTCGCCAATAGATCAACGAGGCAATAAAAATAAATTGTACAACTATTAACTCGATCACTCGATCATCGGACCTCCAGGTGGTGCCATAAAGCAGAACTGGGTCGACAACCTAATCACCATTGGTTATGAACTTTGCATAATGGGCACATACAAAGTCCGTTCCTCACTCATGGCCATTGTTTTGAAAGGCTAATGGGTCGGTCGGACCGTGTATTCAAGTGTCAAGAAGATGAATGTCACGTTATTTATGGGTTCGTGCTGAAAAAAGGGCTTATTTTGATACCTGGCTTTCATAGAGGCGGCATGATGCTACATAATGTAGTCGTTTACAGTAATCCGACGTCCATTAATGGCATTGTGAATTTTCTTTGCCATGACATCCATTAAAGTTTAATAAGCGTATGCTTATAAAATGTTGTATTATTATAATAGGGTGAAATTAATATGAACGGACTAAACTGACTTTTAGAAAAAAAAAATCTATCTATCTATCTATATCTATCTATATCATCACGCCATATCCCTCGCGGGGTAGGCAGAGAGTACAGAGTTCCAACAGGTTCTTTCCTTACATACCTCTCTGGCTTCCTCCAATCTCATAGTTCGTCTCATACACACTCGCCGGTTACGGAGACTCTTGACTTGCCCTTCAGCTAAGACACGGTCTATTTGGTCATGGTAAGATAGTCTAGGTCTTCCCCGGCACCTACATCCTTCCACTTTCGCATTGTATATCTGTTTTGTCATTCTTTCTTCTGGCATTCTTTCTATATGCCCGAACCAACGGAGCATACCCTTTCTCATCTTTACACCGATACTATCTTTCATACCTACTCGCTTTCTTACTACGCTGTTGCGAATACGGTCGGTCAGCGTGACTCCGCACATCTTCCGCAGAGATCGCATTTCGACCTCATTTATCCTACTTTCGTTCTCCTTCCTACATACCCAACTCTCACTGCCATATAACAGCGTTGGGACAAGCACTCCGTTATGCATGGCCAGCTGCGCCTTTTGGCTTAAGTGCCGGCTCCCAAGTAGCCTTCCCATCGCACCATTCACTCTATTACCTGCATTCACTCTTCTCTCTATATCAGCGGTGTATTTCCCACCCTTACTGAAGGCGCATCCAAGATATACAAACTCATTCACTTGCTCCAGCACATCGTTACCAACCACAACCCTTGCATTCGTTCTAGTTTCTTCCCGTTCAAAAACCATAATTTTGGTTTTCTTCACATTCAAATGTAAGCCATTGTTCATGCAGTCATCTCTCATAACTGTGACTAGTGTTTGCAGATCAGTGGCTGTTGGCGCTATCAAAACCGCGTCATCTGCATACAATAGGTGGTTTATCACTAGATCACCCATTTTTACCCCTTCAGTCATCGCATTCAGTCTTTGAAGACTTTTATCCAGATACACTATAAACAGTCTAGCGGACAACACGCAACCCTGCTTGACGCCGATTTTAACGTCAAACCAAGGTGACATGTTACCACCCACCCGTACGCATGCCTTGCTGTCCACGTAGGTGGACTGCACGGCTCGCAACAGGGTGCCGTTTATACCATACTCTGGCAAAATGTCCCAAAGTCTCTTTCGCACGACTTTATCAAAAAAAAAATGACGGCTGAAATTTTTTTTTCTTAACGAGGTCCTGTGTTCGAATCCTAGGAGTATATTTTGATAGATAATCTAAGTATTCAGTTCGGAAGCAAGTATTGTGTTGTATTTTTAGAACATTTTACTTAAGCTACTACTACTTTACATTTAACGAGCGTGTATGAGACGAACTATGAGAGTGGAGGAAGCCAGAGAGGTATGTAAAGAAAAAACCTGTTGGAACTCTGTACTCTTAGCCTACCCCGCAAGGAATCTGGCGTGATGATAGATAGATTCTACTTAACACATATATTTTATGATATTAACAAAATAAGCAAATAAACAATCACAAGTATTCAACAACTATTTCTATATTAAGTATAGTTATAGTTAACTATCTAACTCTTCACATAAGAAGACAGATCATCAGTAAGCAAATCCGGCACGCCTTTGAGCTATTATTTGTCCACGCTTTCATAGAACATTGGCAAAATTTGATCCAACATTCCCTTTCGGAATGTGTTCATGAAGAATTGCCAATTTTCATTTATTATAGCAGTTCCTCAGACTTGATTAAGTATTCAATTATGCACATAATTATAGGTTTATGTAGTAATAATAATTTATTATTGCGAGCAACATAAACCCATTGTGCTAGTTAACAAAAACTTACGACAATTGTTAATACATTTAACTTATTACAAATATTTGTAATTAAGCCACTATTCATGAAGAACAGTAAACAGACAGATTAGTTTCTCCTCGGTTGATTGTCCGCCATAAAAATGTCTTAAAATGGGAGAGCTATAGCTCTCTGCCACAATTTGGAGGATTGTAACTGCTTTTTAGCTATAAGCCATTTAGTACCTAAGTAATCAAATCATATTAAGTAAAAGACATAAAAGACTTTTGTAATGCAATAAAACGACTAAAATGGGCTTCTTTAATTGGAGTTCAGCCAGAAATAGCATAAAACTATCGCTTACATACTATAAATTCTTCATTGAATTTTTATTAACGCCTAAAGCGGGTTATACTTTCGTAAAATAATAAACAAAATATTATAAACTTCCCGGCAGATGTTCCAAAGAATATTAAAAAGGGATCTGCAAAGTAAAAAAAAAGTGTAAAGGTTCCAGCGAAGCGAAAAAATAGATTCTGCGTCAGACCGATCCAAAAATTGATGCGGATCAATAAACCGTTGGTTTTATACAACTTTACAGAAACAATACAGAGAATAATTTATTACTGGAGGGACACGCAAGGGCTTCAAAGGCAAGCTGTGTTCACTTTCTATCGGACTTCTCTAATAGGCATATGTATAAAGTAATTTATTTATTTAAATATGTTTTAACCTTACTGTTTTACCCGCGGGTGATTACAGGATACCAAAAACGAGATTAATATAAACACCTGAGTGATTAGCCGTTGTGTCAACATTACACACTAATTGGTCGCCTTTGATCACCCAGGTAATTGAAATATAATAAACCAATGTTAGTACAAGTCTTTTGAAGTATCTGATCAATATAAGAATGACGCTTATCCTCACACAAATTTGCTTTACACAAAATAAATGAAATTTTAAATAGGAAGCATTCATCCAGATTTATTTGATTGAGCACCATCCATTTGAAGGTTTTTCAAAAGAATATCATACTTTTGCTAAATTATTAAAATGTTTTCTTTCATCTAAATGGCAAAACCATTTCGCACACTCAACATAAGCCTTTCTTTATTTCTTCCAATTTATCAAAACAAACCTATTGAAAGGGTCTTCCTTATTTGCTATCATCATTCTTATACTTTTGATAAAGTATTTATCAGAATGGTTTGATAACATTTCAGTTTGAATGTTGTGTTAATTTGACTATGTTTCAAGAAAGTTAATTTCTATATTTTTTTCCAAAGTGTTGTTTTCGTATATTTGTACACTTAGTTGAGTATTTGTTATTTATTATATTTGTCCATCATTTTATTTTGAATTTTTACATATGTTTTATTTTTTACTAAATATGTTTTTACATCAGTTTCAAGGAGTATGAGGGGGATATATACGGGAGTAAGCCTGCCTTGTTTGGCTAGCGGCAAACGATCACAAGGTCCTGGTTTCCATTTCTAGGTGTGTAGTTTTTCCATAGAAAAATGCCCAATATCGTTTTGTCTGGCATTGTGCCTAGTATAATATTAATAAGCTCGCTTCCTATTATATTGGACCTAACATTTTCGTAAAGAGTATTTTTAATGAATCTATTTAAAGTGCGTTATTTATTTATTTCTTTATGCACTAATGGTACAAAAGGTGGACTTAACGCATTAGACATTTTCTACCAGTCTACTTTAGGGTGATGCAGAAACCAGTGAGGCAGGTGCGAAAACTACACAAGGCGATGAAAAGAAAAAAAGTGTGGTTGCGAAAAATAAATATAATATATTATGTATACTATGAGAGTGGAGGAAGCCAGAGAGGTATGTAAGAAAACTGCCTACCCTGCAAGGGATTCGGCGTGATGATATAGATAGATAGATGCATACTTACAATTACGTTACGATCCTATCTTCACCTACTAGACATGTGTCTGATACCTACAACCAGGTATAATATATTGAATGGCGGTAGATCAGAATCTTCGGAAACATTTTTACCATGTTCCCAGACAATCCAGTTCTCATGGAGCTTATCACATATAGTAGGCGGTTTTTGCAGTCTCCATGTTTAATGGCGTGAAAACCGTGATAAATTACACCTTAATGCTCTTTTTCTCTCGCACAGCCTATCTCTAAGTGGATTTTATTTTATAACCTGATACATGCATGCCTGCTTGAGGGATTTTACGAAATTGTAGTTTGTGACCGAACATAAGTCTGTCGTAAAATTTTAAGAGAGTTCTGCTTGTTATTTAGCGAAGGAGGAGAAAACGTTTCGATTATGTAGATTTCAGATGCTTTAACATTATTTCGGCAATATATTTTATTGAGCGCTTAGCATGAAAAATGTGACATTATAGTAATATTGTCGAAAAAGCATGCTGTAACATATAGGTTTATTTACAGTCCAACAAGGATCTTTTACCTCAAAATAGAACTTGGGTAAATTTTATAGTATACGGCAACTCTTCGACTTTTATGAAGTGATATTTCACTTGATGACAGCGTTAGTTCCGATTTAAGCCACGAGTGTGATAGAGATGACTTATCAACTCGATAGCATTACAATAACGTCGATATTATGGAGTGCGACGAAAACTGTGAAGTCCGCGGAACGTTAGCGAGTAATCGTGCGTAAATCTTATAAGATTTGTAGTGTGTAAAAGGATGGCATATCAACTCACTAACGTCAAGCTAACCTTTACGTGCTAAGCTTGATAGCTTGAACTGATGTTCGTGCAAAGCCTTTAATCACATTTTGGGGGGATGAGGTACACACTACATAACAAAGAAAGACTCCTGGCACACATTAATAAAATGTAAAAAAACGTATTTTTTGAATGTACACTATACCATAGATACATTACCTAAATAAAGAACACATTTTATGACATACATAAAAGTTATCGTCGATAAAATGTTTATTTTTCTCCCAAGACACCCGATAACTGATCTGGAAAGTAACCATCATTTTACTGTTTGGGGAAGGGGTATTCCATTACTTGGGCATATTTGAATTCAAAGTGGATTCTACACTATTACCATCGTCAATTTCCATCATGTGAGCAGTGTAGCAGACAATAGCAGACCACTTCTCGATATAAAAATATTTCATGATTCTACTAATACTGGTTTATTCATGTACCATAAAGTTAAATTTAACTCCTAGTTGCATTAGCTACATTTGAAATATTGTTAAATCTTACTTCAGTATTTCGTTAATTTTTATCAATTTACAGTTCATATATAAGCAGTGATAGCCTAGTGGTTAGACCGTTGAACTACAAAGTCAGAGATCTCGGGTTCAAACCCAGGCACGCACTTGTGTTTACGAAATCATGTGCGTAATAAAAATTAACTATCACTTGCTTTAACGGTAAAGTAAAACATCGTGAGGAAACCTGCATGCCTAAGAGTTTCTCGAAGGTCTGTGAAGTTCGCCAACCCGCACTGGGCAAGCGTGGTGGACTATGGCCTACAACAGTGGGACAGTTTTTAACATATATTATAATATAGTTATATTATACAGTACATATAAAACTTGATACAGTATTTAGGTAAAAAATGACCAACATTGTGAAGTACGGAGCGCAATGTGGCATGGATGTTATCTATAGTTCCATTATGCTGAATTTGCGGTTACGTACTTCAGCATTATAAGGGGATTTATTTTCTAGAGGTGAGGTATTCACATATAATTATTTTATCAGTTGTGAGATTGCCTCATTAATCTAACGGCGTATAATTCGGCTGGTCATCACGAGACCCTGAATTCGAATTCCAAGTTGAACAAAATGTGATTTTTCTGTCAAAACATTATCACTTGTAGTCTGGAGTCTCAAATTGTGCCCTGTGGTATGAAAATAGGCTCGGTTTTATTATATTTTGACCTAACATCGTTTGTAATTTACAAATATTTAAATACCGTACATTTTGGTTACCTCCTCCAGGAGGTAACAAAAATGTACGGTATTTAAAGCCGTGTAATGTAGCCGTGACGGTGTTTATTTTTTAGGTTTATACTATTAAAAAGACTGTGTTTTTTTATTTATCCGATTGTTATAAAATTACCTTCACATAGTTTGGATTACAACTAATGAGATATACTCGTATAAGACTAATTATGAAAACCTTAAGAAGCATAACGATACCGGGTAGACCATACAAATAGATCATTCATACAGCACTTTTCTACTTTCCATAAACATCAATATTCAAATACCCAAAATTTATACGGTCCAGGTTGTATAATGGGATATTTTTCATTGCCTGAACATTAAAGTGGAAATCCCGCGCGGATCCAGATCCAATTGAACAATATTTTCACAGGCCAACCTTTGAATATTCTATCGAGCTTGAAAGCCCCCTGAGCAAGCTGTTTGAGCAACAGCAAAGCAAACTTACAGTACGATGAGGACGTGCCAACATCGCCAGAAACTGCGGAATAAAAAGTCGATTTTTGTTATAGAATTAAGTAAAAACGCTGAACCGACTTTGTCGGGACCTTCATATTTGGATAATAGGATCACGACCGAGATATTAGAGTATTTATGAAAATCATAAGAAGTGTATGGATGCCTTGTGGGCCTTACGAGTTCTATTCACGAGTATGACTACTAAAGCAGCCATACAGCTCTTTTCTATTTTCCATAAACATCTATATTCAAATACCCAAAACTCATACGGTTTAGGTTTTATGACGGGAAATTTTTCATTTCCTGAATATTAAAGCCTTTATTATTCTATTATTAAACCTTTTAATATTCTATTGAGGTTGAAAGCTCCCTGACCGAGCTGTTTGAGCAACAGCAAAGCAAACAGCAAACTTACAGTGCGATGAGCACATGCCAACATCGCCAGGAACCGAAAAATAAAAAGTCGATAGGTTGGTTAATTTTTTTCCAGCAAAAAAATCCCCGCAGCAGACATTCGTTATTAGGGCTGTGGAATCAATGTTTCTTTGTTCGCTTTGTTGGATCTGAAAAGCTTTTTGTTTTCATTTGGGATAGAATAGTCTAGATTATTTTACCGCAAATGGTAAAACTTCTGATTTACTTTCTTTTTTTCTGTTAGCGTAGCTACGAAATACATTGGCAATTATTTCTCTGTCGAGGCTGCTTTTAGATATATGGAATTCACATAGGTACACAAAAATCCAAACCATATACATTTGTGGATTGTACAAAGTTTTGTCCTAAGCAGGTTTCCCACTTGCGACTACTAAATCCAGTATATGAAGTGGTCTAGGCCTCAAAGACTGGGATAAGCTGTCACAATGTTTCTGTTTTTGTTATATAGAACTGCATTAAATATGATATAGAAAGCAAATAACCAGCAGTGTGTCGTCAGAATTGATGAAATCTCATCCCAAATCTTTTGCTTTGGCAAAGGTGATCGCCATTGTTCAACGCCTATGGGGAGTATATCATGCAGCATAAGTGTAAAAACTGGTATGCCGGCATACGCATTGGCCGAGTAAGAATACAAACCTCCGATACGCCGATAACACGACGTTATTTGCTGCAAGTGACGCTGAATGTCCTTGCTTCGGAATAAGATGGATGGGATTAAAAATGGCTTTGGCCTCTCCATCGATATATAGGTCATAGGTTAAAGACCAAAATCATGGTGGTGGACCGCGCCAATAAACTGAACTTTACTGGTGTACTGGACTTAGTCTGTCGACAATTTTGTTTACCTTGGATCCACTATCAGCAACTGGTCGCATAACTTTATGAACCGAGTTAGTACGTTCGAGTTCCCATCGAACTCAGGCACCAATCGTAGGGCCTTGTAAATTTGATCCACTACCGCGCCAGATATATTTGATCTACTTATGTATAAATCGTCGGTTATATCTAAGCCCCTATTTGAGTCTAATAATTGACTTCTATTGCTATGATCTAACCTAGGGGTCCGAGATTGCCGTGGTGGAAAATCTTGGCGGATTAGCGGGATAATTATAAAAAAATTCTTAGAACTTATTTATGAAGAATAATTAGTACAAAAGTATTAGAATTACAACATGCCACAGTTGGTCGATGGATGTACCAAAAGTGTCCGACGACACAGGGGCCGCCCGTCCGGTGTCCAATGTTGCTGATAAGGTGCCTCGTGCCATCAGCGGTTGCAATGCGCAATATCTAGGGCAACGCATGTCAGCGTTTCCCGTTCTATGTTAATATGTAACAAACGTGGGTTCGCAAAATATGGATTTGGACGAAAATACATAACACATCTGTAAATGGCCGAGCCCAGCCGAAGAAATCCCGTGCAGCTGTGTCGGCAGCGGGATGCCCGGTCACCTAGCGCACGCCCAACACCCATGCCCGGCTCGCCCACCTCGCCCCAGCTTTCGGAGAATGAAGATTTTTTCACACCGCCGACATCTTGGGCCTCTAGCAACGATGCTGGGATATCGGCGTATTTACCTATATTAAGATCTGCGAGGAGAGGACGCCCACCGCTGCCGGTTCGCCTAGGACCAGCGGGACATTGTGCTCCACCCACGGCCCCTGCTACCGGTGGTGTAGTGTGCCGCATGAGATAGACTCCGGAATTAAATCTGAGTTTCATGCGGGCCTACTATGGTGCTACAGAGGGAGGAACCATCCTCACCACTTACCGTCCGAAATTATTGTCTCTGTTTCAGGGGCTTCACCCGACTGTCGCCGTTACTGCGCAACGACTATCGGATCAAGTACGTGCTATCCAGCGGTGCAAGTTGTTGGATGACACAGTACTTGAGCGACTGCGCCGCGAAGCACTTCCTGCTCGTACTGAATCCGACGTGCGAAGTGTCGAAGAACCTACTTCTTTGAATAACTTCGCACGATCGGAGGTGTTGTGCTACCAGGCTGGAAACAAATTGTTGTGCTACCAGGCTGGAAACAATCGCCCGAGAGTTATGCGTTTCGTGGCCCAAGCCTTTGCAGGCACAGAAGTGGCTTCTGTGGTCTTTGTGGCAGTGGTCGCGGAACGCATGGACTACTGGAAGCAAAAAGTTTATGCATGGGCGAAGAGGATTCGCAGGTATAAGGCTAGAGCGGACAGATACCATGTGAATCGCACCTTCCAGACGAATCAAAGGAGTGAGAGGCTTGGGAGTGCCTCCAAGAGAGAGTGAAGATATATCCCTCAGGTCTCTCTCTGAAATGGTTTCCTACAAGTATCTTGATATGTCTCAAGCCTTAAGTATAGCTGAACAGGATATAAATAATCATTGAAAGATCGGTTCTTTGGCCGCCTGATAAAAGTGTTAAAAAGCCTTCTATCAGGTGGAAATAAGGTCCGAGCTTTCAATGGTTGGGGCATGCCTATGCATACTAAGGTGGACTCAGTCTGAACTGGATGCCCTGGATCAGAAAGGTCCGTCGATTGCTGACAGCGTATCGTATGCATGACCCGCAGTCGTCTGTTATTAGGTTATACATCCTGCGGAAGTGCGGTGGTCGTGGGTTTCTAAATACTAAGACTTTAAATACTATTACATAACCGCGAGGTGTGCAATCTCAGACAGTACTTTTTGAGTGTGTCCGTGGTGTTGTATTGAGATGTTGCCGCAATCGATAGAGGCCTAACTCCGCTTTCCTTGGCAAACGAGAACTGGCGAAGGCCCCAGGTGTTAAGTATTTCGGACCGCACAGCCATATGGAAGGGCAAGGAACTACACGGACGGTTCTATCGGGTGCTTACAGGGCCTGATGTGGACCAGCTCGCTTCCTTGACTTGGCTACGCTTCAGCAACCTTTTTGGGGAAACTGAAGGGATGGTCTTTGCAATTATGGACGAAGTTATCATGACGAACAACTACCCGACACACATCCTAAAGGACGGCACGGTTGACATTTGTCGGGCATGCCACCGTCCTGGTGAGTCTATTAGACATGTATTTTCCGGTTGTTCTCGTCTTGCTAACGAAGAGTACTTGCACAGACACAACCAAGTGGCTAAGATTATCTATCAGCATCTTGCTCTTAAATATGGCCTTGTGGACCCTAAAGTACCGTACTACCAGTTCTAGACGCTTCCAGTTCTCGAAAGTGGTCATATCACGCTCTACTGGGATCGATCTAATACCACGGACAGGACTATTGTAGCCAAAAAACCTGTTATCGTGATAATAGATCGATCGATGCGTCGTGTAATGCTCGTTGATGTCACCATTCCGCATGATGAGAACCTTGTGAAGGCCGGAAAAGTAAAAATATCTAAATATTTGGACCTGGCTCATGAGGTTACCGCAGGGGATCCTTTAGGGTCCTGGGACGCTGGGGTGGGGGCCCTAAGCGTCCTTCACGCGCAACCCCGAGGAGGACGACAGCGTGGTGTGGTCGACGTAGCCGTGAGCAGGCCGCCGGTGCAGGGGGGAACAAGCTACAAACTTCCTGTTGGGCCGAAGTGGGCTCTTCGGAGCGCGGCACAAGGGGGCACCGGTGCGTTCCACTTGGAGATCCCGGAGCCCCTCTGACACGTACCAGTGCCGGCCACCGAGTCGGTTAGAGTCCGACATGCCCCGCCAGCTTCCCCCGAGGCTAGCGGACGTACATGAGGATTTCCCCACGGAAAAAAAGCTTAGGTTAGGGGCATTTTATACATTTTCTAGGTGTCATGTATATAATGACGAATGACATACATTACCGGTAACATATATATTGGTACTATCTGTTACCCTTAATTTCGACTGCGTTATTTTTTAAAAGACAAAATGACCGCTGAACAGATTTTGATCAAAATTGACAGAGTAACTCTGTTTATCTGCTACACACTTAGGTGTGAAAAGGTAACAGACAGACAGAGTTACTTTCAAATTTGTAATATTTGTATGCATAATGTGACTGAATCTTCGTATGTGATCGGAAATAGTCAAGTTGAAATAGTAATCTGAAGGTTCATATTTGATCAACATTATTTAACTCAAACTAAGAAATAGGGATAATATCTAATGCTATTGGTTATAAGCGAGTTGTCTAAAAAGCAAAACACCTAAGAAGGCAGGTTACTTCCAATTTATAATGGCTAACCCGCAGAGTGCCTAAATAACAGGCATAGATACGTATATTGTGCTATTAGGTATATTGATAAGACTCGGTTTATTTGGTCGTGGTAAGATAGTCTAGGTCTTCCCCGGTACCTGCATCCTTCCATTTTCACATTGTATATCTGTTTTGTCATTCTTTCTTCTGGCATTCTTTCCTTTCTTTCTTCCTGTTGGAACTCTGTACTCTCTGCCTACCCCGCAAGGGATCTGGCGTGAGGTTATAGATAGATAGATAGATAGGTATATTGATATTAAAATTATGTAAAAAAATACTAAACGAATCCCAGAAATTCAATACTGCTATGTAAACGGCAGGTATAGCAATATGCTTTTTAGTTGTAAACAATGTTCGACTGCGTTTGCTCGTGGCTCTATTAAAAAGGTTCGGTAAGCGAACATATTCCAACAAAATGTCAAAGTACATAAGCATTTTGTAAAGTGCAGTTCACAAATAGAATATAATCGGGACACTGGAAATTCTACGTTCCTAAAACTGAACTATGGTTGAACCCCAGGAAAATAAAGTTTATGTGAAACAATAAAAAGTATGTTTTGTCAGATATACAGTCGTATCTTTTTTTTATATGGCATAAGCAGTTGCCTGCGACTTTATACCCGGTAGACAACAGCGCGTCTATGTTACTTATGGATAATGTAGTTTTCTAATAGTAAAAGAATTGACTGCCTCGTTGGTCTAGTGGCAAAGCGCATCGATTTGTGATCACGAGGTCCTGGGTTCAAATGCTAGGTCGGACAAATGTAGTTTTTCTAACGAAAACTTCCCAGCATGAGTCCGGAGTCTGAAATTGTGCCCGGTATATGGCAATAGGCTCACCGCGTATTACATGGGACCTAACATCGTCGGCGAAACGTGGGTGTACTCAGTACACCTCTGCCACCCCCTCTGGGGAATATAGGCGTGACGGTGGTGATTGTAGAACTAGTCGTATTACAAATTTAAAAAAAATATTAAAAATAATTTATTTTTTGTTATCTTATCGACTGGGATGTCCAAATAAGGAAGTGAGTTCATAAATATGCATATACTACGATTTAAATATATAATATACCAAGTAACAGGAAAACAATTCAGCTATTTCGTGATATTTTAGCGTTTATTCCATAGATGGATTGCAGTTTTTTTAAACTCATTTTCATTGTTGATTTTATAATTTTATCCTTACAACTTTCCATCTAAAAGTATCTGAAGAAAAAATGCAGAACGTAAAAACGGTTGCTCATAATTTTCCTTGTAGCGTGTAACCTCGAAACCCGTCGTTACCCTTTTCGATGGTATCTCTTAAACCATTTCATGTGTGAAGATAAAACATGATGAAGTGCATATTACATAAACCCCGTGTTCTTTAAAAACCTGCTTTTGTGTAAAAGAGAACTACGGGGTTCATTTGAATGTATTATTGTATGTTTACGTATGTAAGAATTAATCTTAAAATTATATCTTATACTAAAATGTTCTTCACGCCGCCACGCCTATATTCCCCGAGCAGGGGTGACAGAGATGTACTGTGTACACTGTTCCAACCCAATTTTCACCGATACAGGTCCCATAGATTAACTACAGTAGATTTTTATGTACATTACTTCTCGTGTCTCTCCTACCAGGAAAATTACTAGGCACCGTAATTTAGCAGATTTTTTTACCCTATTTCGTCCCGAAATACAGAAAATACTTTTTTGAATGTTGTCCCACATTTGGAATTATTCTTGTATCGTAGGTGCGTTATAAACAATGAATCCACATACTCAAACACTCAAATTATCGTAAATATGTACTAACTACCAGAGGATAAAGGAGGTACCCGTTTCTTATCTGAAAAGCAAGTCGAGAGTCTCTGCAACCGGTGAGCGGAGTGGAGGAAGCAACAGAGATCTGTAAGGAAAGAACCTGTTAAAACTCTGTACTCCCTGTCTACCCAGCAAGGGATATGCGTGATATAGATAGGTAAATAAGGTTTAAGGCGGCTGTTTCCAAACCAAGTTGTAAGTACAATAAACTAATAAATGATGATGTCGGACAAAACCCTGAGACCCTTCGAACGGTTCCACTAATGATAAGCTTTTTAGGACGCGATCAAAATGTCCTCCGGCGTACAAACTTCACGAGGGAGACAGATTGTAAACGTTTAGCGAATTAAAACTGTGTTTAGTGTTAGATCTATATGATTAATTCTGATAATTTTTTTTGGCACGATTGATTTAATGGAGACTTTTTACTTGAATAAACGTTACCAGTAGTTGGGATGTTCTAAATTATTTCAAAATTAGCTACATAAAAGACCTAGGAGGATGGATAGTGGAAAACATGGTATATTATATTGATCAGAGAGGTTAGCATGAAGGCAATAACGTAAGCATGATTTGCAATGACGTGCTTTCGAGTTCATGTGCCATCCTTGATACACAACAAATTAACTAAAAACTCTCTAAAAACAGATGAAAGTAGCAGCAAGTTTTCTTAGTCGCGTACGATAACTTCAATGTTTTCATGCTAATCATTAGAGCTAGAGATACATATCTAGTTGATGAACTATCACATATTACAACCAATGTCATCCTCCATTTGAACGAACATCAGAAGGACCCAAATTCCATCCTGCCACTTTTATACTCATGTCACATGCATATTCTTGAAATGGGATTGGCAGAGGTGTACTGTGTACACCTACATATCGCAAACGATGTTAGCTCCCAATGTAAGGGCAAGACCATTTCAGATTTATGTCTATTGATTACGGTAGGTTATAATTGGGGTTGTAATGGGTTGTATTTTGCTTTGAGTTTGTTTTGCGTTCTGCGAATTGTATTAACAATCAAATCAAAATGAAAAGTTTTTTATTCATGTAGACTAAAAACTGCTTATGAATAGTCAAGAAAGAAAATACTAGTGATTTGTTAAGACTACTGCCCGTTCGGAATGTTATTTCAATGTAGATAGAAGAAATTGCAAAAGTACTATTTGAAAAGAGTAACTCTGGAGTTTATTGCTCTTCTTCTTCACAGGAATGACATTCTAAAGTGGTTATAGTATATTTGTTAATTTTTTGACGATTCATAAAATTCACCTATTATGGTTTACATGAATAAAAAATATTCTGATTCTGATTTTGAAGAAAGGCAAGCTACATAATATTTCCAAGGGAAATCACGTGCTCTAAAACAATCGTACCTTTTAGAACAATATTGTCACTCAGCAAATATTCACCGAATATTCACCTATTATACTATTTACAAGGAGCAAAAAGGGTACGGCAGGTCTGCAAAATTGATGAAACAGCTCAAGCACCTGCGGTTTTACCACGAGCTACGTTTGTATAATTTAAACAAAATGCCTACGGTAGCACGTATCCCTCGTTTGTAAGTGCCATTCTCATGTTACTTACACTGCCCTTCTAGATCATTCCATCTTTTCTAAATGGCCAAGGGGGCTAGTAAATTCCCTTAAGCAGTATTATTGTAACTTTCTTTGTTTTATGTTCATATGTCTACATTATTATGATAGAAATCTTGCGGGGTAGACGTTACAGAGTTCCAACGAGTTCTTTTCTCAAACCTCCTTTCTGGCTTCCTTCCCTCACATAGTTTGTCTCATACTCGTTGTATGTTTATCTTGTATGTTTCTTACGTTTTATGTTTCTCTTGTGCTGTGTCAAATAAAATTTCTTTCTTTTATATGTGTATTTTGCTACGTTTGTTACTCAAACGTAGCAAAATTGCGTAAGTCCACGATTCTTTTTCATTTATTTATTTATTTATTTTTATTGATATACAACACAGTTAACAATCGGTGGATATTAAACAATTCAGTTTATAGTAAAGATCTAGATTGCAAACCATAATATGTACATTCAGCATAAACAGTATTTAGCGAAAGGGCGATAATAAAGTTATCGTGTGAGTGCTAAAATTAAAATTAAAACGTACGAAATTGCAAGAAGAGAAGATACTATTACATATAATACTAACTATGTGTTCGATGGAGGATATTTTTAACACTTTTAATGTATTTACAGATTTGATTTTCAAAAATATCAAGGTTAGGATTAGACTTAGCCAAATCATTATACTGCCGAAGCATTCGTACTAGAGGATTGAAATAAGAAATATTATTTTTATGAATTTGTATCGCGAAAAGATTAGCTTTGTCAGACCTGCGAGCCCTAAATTTTATATTAAAACTTATTTGTGAAAGTAACTTTGGTGAATCGATCATTGCATGTAACACTTTGTATAAATAAATGAAATCAGAAACTTTTCGTCTTGTTTCGAGTGATTGGATGCCGAATTGAGTCAGTCTCATTTCGTAAGTAGTGTTAGAACGACCTGCTTTGAGCCGATAACCTAAGATTCGGATGCACTTTTTTTGAATTTTTTCTATCTCGTTTATATGAGCTTTGTAGAAAGGAGACCATATTGGACTTGCATACTCCAGGACACTTCTCACAAGTGCGAAGAACAACAGAAGTAGACTTTCGGGCTTTTTGAAGTTTTTGGTAGACCTAAGAACGAAGCCTAATAGTTTATTTGCTTTAGACGTAATGTACTGATAGTGCGACCGAAAAGAGAGCTTATCATCAAAGAGAACACCTAAATCTTTGATAATGTAAGAGCGGTTTAGCTCCTTACCATCTATAATATACTTATTAGTAATTTTATTGCGCTTATTTGTGAAGGATATTATGTAACACTTATTAACGTTAAGATGCATACGGTTGAGATTGCACCAGGCAGACAGAGTATATAAGTCATTTTGTAAAACAAGACAGTCCTCAACAGATGATATGGAGTTGAAGATCTTCATATCATCGGCAAATAAGAGACATTGGCATGATAATTGGGTAACGAGATCGTTAATAAAAATTACAAAAAAGAGAGGTCCTAGGTGAGACCCTTGTGGCACTCCTGATGTTACGTCAACCGGTGACGAGAGAAAACCCTTCAGTGCTACCAACTGGCTTCTGTTGTTAAGGTATGAACATATCCAGCGATATAAGCTGCCGCTGATACCGTATAAGGCAAGTTTATGACAAAGTAGTCTGTGACTAACTTTGTCAAATGCCTTGGAAAAATCAGTGTAAATCGAGTCGACTTGACCACCGACAGCAAAGGTCTTGCACAGATAGTTCTTATACTTGTAATAAATTAACGGTTATTCTTTAGAATTACATTTTATTCCAAGAGCCAAGCATGACAACCAAAGACCAAAACCATAAACCAAAACTACAGATAACTAAAACACTACAACATCTTTCCCTTCAACAAAAACAAATAGTGTATAACATTATTATAAATAAAATAAAACAAATCATAACCATCTTTAGAAAACTTGAAACATTAATCACTTATATATATATCCTATAAGATCGCGAGCTCTACGTGCCGCTTCCCTCTGAACCCGCCCTAAACGATTCATACCCTGAGAATCATCAACTGGCGATTCTGCGACCTCCAACTGACCTAAGTTCATATCATCAACATCATCCTCCTTCCTCTCCCAGGAAGCAGAGGATGTGACTTCCTCCTGCTTATCAAAAGGTTGTTCCAATCTACGCAAATGCCTCCTATTGCGTCGTACTAGCTTACCATGTCTATTTGTAAGAAAATAAGAACGCGGCTGTCGCGCCCTAGAATGGACATACATACTGTGTTTATCACCTTTTACAACAACCTCATCTCCTGGCTGCAATTCCTGCAAACATAATGCAAACAAAATGCATAATATAATTTGCTTCGCACTTTATTCCGAATAATTTTCGCGTAATCCTTAGAATTATTCCGCTGAGGCCTCAATTTTTCTATATGAATAGGCAGTCGAGTTCTCAACCTGCGACCCATCAATAACTGCGAGGGCGAGCCTATGTCATCCCTTGGAGTAGCTCTTAGGCTAAGCAGACCTAGATAAGGATCGGAGCTCGTTGCAACAGATTTCTACAAAATATTTTTCACTGTTCTTACTGCTCTCTCACTCAAACCGTTTGATTGCGCAAAATTAGGAGAGCTGGTCGAATGACTGAAACCCCATTCCTTACTAAAATTCCTAAACTCTCTAGAAGCATACGCAGGACAATGGTCCTGATAATGATCAGTGATGACCTCCTCCGGAATACCATACCTAGCAAACTGTTCTTTTATAGCGCTAATCACAGCTCTCGAATTTATATTGCTAAGAACGTTCAATTCTATAAAATTTGAAAAATAATCAACCAATACCATATAATATTTTTTATTATATTCAAAAATATCTGAGCCTACCTTTGACCACGGAATATCAGACATCGGGTGCGGTATCATGGGCTCCCGCGGCGGTGCCGCCGCGTGCTCAGCGCACGCGCGACATCGGCGCACGGCCTGCTCCACATCACGCCCCATGCCACACCAGAACATCACATCTCGCGCACGCCTTTTGCATCGTTCGATGCCTAAATGACCCTCATGTACGCGCCCAATCATTTCACTGCGAAGTTCATTCGGTATATAAACTAAATTATCTTTAAAAATAACTCCATCGACGTATTCCAGAGTTTCCTTATGAGCCCAAAGAGGACGCGCCACAACGTCCACGTGATTTTTATTATTTGGCCATCCATTTTTAATATACTGCACCAATAACTGACATTCATAATCTTTCACAGTAGCGTCTTTAATACTTTTCAATCGATCAGCACTAAACCGAACATTTGCTAACAAAAAAACACGTCTGCTCATCCAACTCATTGGATACTTTGTCCGACATAAGTTCCGATAAAGCGGCTCGTGACAAAGTGTCGGCCACATACATGAATTTGCCTGGTTTATAAACAACCTGAAAATTTTACCCTTGTACGCGAAGCATCATCCGTTGTAATCTAGCGGGTACCGCCTCTAATGATTTTTTAAATAGCGATTCTAATGGTTTATGGTCCGTTTCCACGACAACGTCTGCCCGGCCAAACACATACTGACGAAAACGTTCCAGAGCAAATACTATAGCCAACATTTCTTTCTCAATTTGAGCATACCTTTTTTGCGTGTCTGTAAGAGTGAGCGACGCGAATTCCACTGGGCGTCCTTCCTGAAGCAAAACCGCTCCCAGGGCCCCAGCACTGGCATCCACAGACAGTAGAATAGGCTTATCAACCGAGTACAAAGCCAACACGGGCGCGCTGCACAGTGCCTGCTTCAGCTGCGACACCACAGCATCGTGACAGGCATCCCAAGTCCATTCGACACCCTTCTTCAGTAGACACCTTAGCGGAGCAATCGTGTCTGAATAATGTGGAATAAATTTCGATAAGTAATTGACCATACCCATGAATCTTTCCAACGCACACCTGTCTGCAGGTGTGGGCATGTTCATGATTGCTTTTAACTTATTTTTATCTATCTGCATGCCCTTAGAACTAAATGTATGGCCTAATGTCATCACTGATAATGGTCCTGCGTATGCTTCTAGAGAGTTTAGGAATTTTAGTAAGGAATGGGGTTTCAGTCATTCGACCAGCTCTCCTGATTGCGCGTAAAAAATTTAAATCTTGCCATTGTTGTATTCGGTTTGGTTTTGAAATGCTCATCAAATTTGTTGATAATAATTTTAATGTTATCTCGATCGTCTTCTTGGGAAAATCTAAAAGTTGAATAAATGTCGTAACCTTCTGGTCCGATTAAATTCACCAATAAACTCGCCTGCACATCTGGTGACTCACTATTAACCCCAGAAGCTTTTAAAAATATTGAAAAATGGCGCTGCCATTTTCTCCAAGCGTCGGCTCGTGCCGTTGGTCCCCCAACGAGATTTAATTCCGGCGGTGGCCGTGCGTGTTCCATAATTCTGTTTTCCCGCACTATGACCACTAAAACACCATTAAATCAGCCACCGCTGTCACCATGTAATAAATTAACGGTTATTCTTTAGAATTACATTTTATTCCAAGAGCCAAGCATGACAACCAAAGACCAAAACCATAAACCAAAACTACAGATAACTAAAACGCTACAACAATACTCGAGCAGGTTACTTACGGTTGATCTATTTTTAATGAAGCCATGCTGCCTTTCAGAAATGATCGGACTAAAATACCTATACAGGTGGTCGTAAATTAATGACTCGAATAATTTGGGAATACAAGATAGAATACTTATGGGTCTATAATGTGCACAATTAGCTTTGTCACCACTTTTGTAAACAGGAATAATGTGTGCAGTTTTCCAAAACTTTGGAAAAACACCGGTGCGGAGCGACTTATTAAAAATAATACAAAATTGAGGCGCCAACTCTTTGCCGCAGTTTTTAATAAATAAAGGCGGAATAAGATCAGGACTGGCGCCTTTGGATGTGTTGAGTTGTTTGATTTTAAGTAAGATATCCCTTTCAGTGAGTGATATTGAAGATAATGAACCATTTACATAGTCCTTATCAATGGCTAAATTGCAAGTGCCGTCAGTATTATTAACAGGACTGTCATTTATAAATACTGAACCAAAGAACGAAGAAAAAAGTTCACAAATCTCTCGACCAGTCGACGCAGTGGAGTGACCAAGTGTCATGGTATGCGGCACAGATACATGACCTTTTTTATTGTTAACATAGCTCCAGAAGCTTTTTTTGTTGTTATGGAGGGAATCTTCTATAGAGGATAAATAATTGTAATAACATTGTTTAGAAAGAATTTTGAATCTTTTACGCAGCAACGAAAAAGTGTCGTAGTCGAGACTACGTTTACGGATTATTGTATTTTTTGTAGAGTTTATGGTACTTCTTTTTTTCATCGTTGCACTTAATAAGGGGTTTACTAAACCATACCGGATAAAAATTTGGCTTAAAAGTTTTTAACGGTGTGTGCTTCCTAATAATAGTAAAAATTGTGTGATATAAATTTTCAATGCATATATTAACATCTGAAGGAGCTAAAACCTTTTCCCAGTCAATTACACTGAGCTCTAGCCTAACACTGTTAAAGTCGCACCTAGTGAAGTTAAACTGCTTACTAATATTTCGTTGCAAACCTTCGGACATTTTAGATTGGTTTAGATTGATTGTGATCGCAAGATGATGTCGATCCAAATTACTCAATGGTAAGGAATTATTAACAGTTATGCAATCCAAATTTGAGAAAACTAAGTCCAACAAACGTCCATTGGCGTTTTTGTGATCATTAAATTGTTTTAAATTACAAGTAGCAACGAATTCAACTAAAAGTTGAGTTTTTTTTATTTAGAGTTCCTCCCAAATTGCCAGAACATATGAAGGAAGAGCACCAAGTAATATCCGGGGTATTAAATTCACCTATTATTAAATATGAAGCATCGGGAGAATCATTCAGGATCAGCTTCTGACAGTGGGCATAGAAATTTTCGAGTTTGACATAATCTATATCAGGGGGTAAGTAACATACACAGATATTAAGATTTGGAATATTCTGGGAGAGTGATGATGATAGAACTGTGATCCAAACATCCTCCATCTCGCTATCCCATGATGCCTGACGAATAACATGATATTTCTTATGAATACCAATTAAGACTCCTCCTCCATCCCGTTTGGATGAGCAGGTATTTTCTCGATTCCTTCTAAATACATTGTAACGAGTATCGAAAATTTCTCCATCATATATACCACTGTTTAGATTAGTTTCAGTCAAGCATACGATATCATAATTAGAATTTAAAACATTTAAATAAAAATCTTGCAATTTACTACGTATTCTGTTAACATTTTGATAGTATATAGTAACCATTGGCACAGATTTAAGGATACAGTATACAAAAACAATATTTATTACATGATGTGAAAATAAAGCAATGCAAATATAATATTAACTTAACTTAAGTAACATATCAGCATTTTTAATATGGATTGCCGGGCTTTGTTCATCTTTACGAATATATATATTACCAAAGCGAATCCAGATAAATTTATAATTTTTATCTTTACAAAACTGTCTAGTCAAGCTATGTAGCTCTTTCGATTCCGGAGACAAGTGTTCGGAAAGATAGATTCTACAGTTTTGACTTTCAATACCAATATGCGAAGTGCATAATTTATTATTCGGGTGAGCCTTGTTGAAGCGAGTAGTAGCTGATAGTATCAGATCACGAAGGCGTTGCGATGACAGCGTTATAAGTATATTGCGAGGGCGTCTCGAAGATTGGTTCATTTTAGCCACTCGACGACAAGCTCTTATATCATTATCAGATATAACAACCTCTAAGCACTCGCACAGTTTTCTAAATAATACCATTATATCCTCGTTTTTGCCTTCTGGTACTTCGTGAATTTCCAGGTTCAAGTCACGCGATACCTTCTCTACCGTGGACAACCGAGTTCGTAACTGAGATAGAGAACACTTTGTTTCTAAAAGTTCCAATTCCAATTGTTTAATTCGTGTATCCTTGCCAATGATGTCATTTTTTATATCCTTCTGTTCCGCCGTGATGAAGTCCGTAGTAGCTGAGAAATCCTCTTTAAGTTTCTCAATCGCATAATCTACCTCAGTGGCCACCATTTCCTTAATATCATTTTTAAGGGTTTTACGCAAGTTGTTCATGAAAGAAGAGTTGGGGGAAAGTTTCATGTCCAGTAGTTTACTTATACTTTCTAAGGTAACTGGTTGTTGAGAAAATTCAGCGCCTGAAGAAATATTCATAGCAGCTCTCGGTGGCGTGTCAGATGGCCCTAAGTTAATTGACATGTTCATTGTATCATCAGGCGAGTGTTGAAATACTCGGAGGCAGGGAGTACTGTCATCAGTTCTACGTCTGGTCACATTTTGACAATTAGGGCAGCTCAAAGACGCCAAGTCCTTTGCACCCAATTTTTTTGATGATTCCAATGTAATATTTAAGCATTCATAGCAAAACTCAGACGCACAGGTTTTGCATTTTAAGAACTTAAATTCGCACAAGTGATTTTCACAGCCATGGCACTGCATAGATAGGCCTATCACACGCGTTGAAGATATATAGCTGATAAATTCGTTGCGGTGGCGCACGTCGGCGTAGGCGTAGCTCGTCGGTCAGTTGGCGCGACAATCAAGGATGCGGGTACGCCGAGACGAAACAAACCCAAGTTCAAATCCTCTCCCAACACAATCGCTTTGTGTTTCACCACTTGTATTTAATAGTTAATTTATATAAGTATCTTAAAACACTCACAATCCCAAGTCCATCGATGCTGGCTCATACGAGTGAGAAGTCCGATACCACTTAAGATGGCCGCGACGTTAAATGGCCAAAGTCACAGGTAGAAACGAGAGGGGTCGATTATCTCACAATATTAGGAATTTAAAATATTAAAATAACTTGCAAAAATTCACAAATTAACTAGGCAAACCAAATACACGTCCGTGCGCTACAGAAGTCAAGACGAGACGAAAAAAAAAAAAAAAAAAAAAATCCAAACTAAGATTATATTAACATGCCAGGAGACGTGGCCCCATAGCATGGCGTCGATATATTATATGATCTTCCTCAAATTTTAGTAATGGGGTTTAGTAACATGGCAATAGGATCGCCCACAATAACATTCAGTTTATTACTCAAAAAGAATCTTACAGTTCACTTAAAATATGAGTAACGATATTATAAATAAACTAAGGAACAGGAAGTTGATCTTGCAATTGTTAAAGATAAATGAATAAAATAATAATCTATAACTTTAAGAAGAAATGCACTAATGCTTGTATAATTATAACCAGTAAAAGATTTAATGCTTAACGGTATTATTATTCCTATTATATCAACGGTATTTGCATTTTAAAGTTTATAGGTATTTGAATTTTTTTAAGTTATTCTTAAATATGTTGATAATATTTGTTTTTATTTATAAATTAAAAAAGTTTTTTTTTAAATTATGTTAGCTATTTATTCGTAAATATGAATCATACGCGCGGGATAAACGTGTGACCCACAATTGTTTATTTTGGTGTACAGGTGTTTACTTGAAGAAGGCAACGTTTATTTCTAAAAATAGATTCACCCAAATTGTTTCGGTTTGTTTTACAATTTGTGTATAACATGCACTCACATTATGGGGAAGAGTTCAAAACTAGGGCATTAAAAATTAATTTGCCTGTTTTGATGCCAAAACCTATCTAGTTTATCGGGCCACTAACCGTTTTATTTATGTTCTACTTCTAGTTCTGTTTTAAAACATCGTTTTAAACCGTTTCCCTCAATCAAACCCGTTATTTTCATAAAAAAAAATAGTTTTTTCAACATGATGTGTGGTTTCATAGTTTCATCAATTATATGAAAAATACTGAAAGAAACGAATTTTTCGTTTTTTCGTGAATGAAACAATTGGTTTCTTTCAGAATTTTCAACACTTTTCTAGGTACAATTCCTCTGAACTACGCTAAGATTGTGATTTTAGGAGTAAAAACCACTTTGAATCGATCAACCAGTCTGACACGTTAATAAGTTTCTGAGTAAACTTATTACCGTGTCAGACTGGTTGATCATCATATCACATGAGCTATTTGGGATAGTGTTATTGAGTGTTGATAGTTGACCTTCAAAATTAGTCATATTATCCATAGTGCTGTCTATACTATAAGAAATGATAAAAAGTATCGATACGTCGGAAGGAACATTAAGCCGTCGTTAGTCCCGGTTACCATTTAAGCCAAGTTAAGTCACGTTGGAACCCCTATGGGCTACTTAATAAGTTCCAACAGCAGGTGGCCACAAACTTGCCTCCACCTATCCGCACGGGGTCTACCTGGTGGTGATCTTATCTATTTCATCTTGATTTGTGAGAAACCCAGCAGTAGGACAATATTTCATTTTTTTTTGTACACGAGGCGAGCTCTATGAGTCAAGCTCGCCTCAATCAATATAAGTTGATTTATTATTTGCCATTTGTTAGCCTTAATAAATATTATTATTACTGCAGTACAATATAGACTATGCTACTTCTGGATAATGTAGCCTTCTAATGGTGAAAGAATTAATAAAATCTGTTCCATAGTTTCAGAGTTTACATGCAAACAAACAAACCATTCCTTTTTATAATATTCATCATCATCTTCATCTTAGCCTATACTTGTCCACTGCCGAACATAGGCCTCCCCAATCGCGCTCCAGCGCAGCCGGTCCAATGCCACCTGCATCTAATGACTTCCTACGATCCCACAAGATCGTCGTTCCATCTGGTAGGCGGTCGTCCCACGCTGCAATTGCCAATACGTGGCACTCCACTCTAGAATCTTTTTGCCACAACGCCTGTCCGATCTTCGTGCTATGTGGCCCGCCTTTTGCCACTTCAGTTTACTAATCCTACGGCCTATGTCGGTGACCTTGGTTCTTCTACGAATCTCTTCATTCCTTATTTGATCACGTGGAGAAACGCCGGCTCTTTCCATAACTCCCTGAACAACTCTGAGCTTTTTCTTTGAGACCTATTGTAAGAGACCACGTCTCTGATCCATATGTCGTCACTGGTAATACACACACACATTCATAATATTAGTACACATTAATAGCATCGATACTATTGTTAGACTATTACTATTGGATCAACATTAGTTTTGAATCAAAGACGTTTAAGCTTCCGTGTGCTTCACATGTCCTTAACAACCCCATCAAGGATAGTCGTAGTGACATGTAACTTGATTCAAAACTACTAAGTCGTCGTATACGAACTGCTGCTTCAGCTCAACACCGAACGATAATAACGTGTTCAAGTAGTTGTCGTTTCAGGGCGCTTATTATCTCCGACCATACGCGGCGCGTTATGATATCTATGTAAAATTATACTGCTAGAGGACACTCTAACTTTTTTTTGATATTTGATTATTTTATGACAATAAAATAATCAAATATCAAAAAAAACACCGACATGGCTATATTTCGCAAGCGGGGGTGGCAGAGGTACTGTATACCAACTTTTCGCTGACAATGCTAGGACCCATGTAACAGCGGGTGAGATTATTGCTATATAGCAGGTACTATTCCAGACTCCAGATTTCACGAGAATATGGTAACGCGACGTGTTATGTTTTTTATTAGTTATAGCGAATAAGCGCCCGGACTGCCGGCTGCCACAGCGGGTGTGTGCTCGTTAAACGCTTAATGTACGGAACATAATTACCCGTATATGCTTCAAGGTCTCTCGTCCAAATATTGCAAAGTGGACTAGGTACTTTATCTTTGTTATTTTATGTTGGATAGTTTTGAAGTGGAAACGCAAAGGCATTTAAAATGGGTTAATTTTAAGCTTCCCTTTATGTAACTGGAAAATGGAGTAGATTTGGTTTTATTATAGTCACATTATCTCAAGTTTTAGCAGAAGTAGTCAGAGACTAAATTTATAGAGAGCACAGGAGTTACTCTTAGGCCCACTTGCACGAACCAGAGTACGCGTTACCTATTGAATAACTCGAGGTTATAACGTTAAATTTCCTTCAACTTAACGTAGTAACCTCGAGTTAGTTAATTGGTAACCCTAACCCTATATATATATATAACTAACCCTATACAAGGTGTAACATAATTAACGCAGTTAGTAGATGTTGTTATTCTTTCAGTTCGCTGTATTAAACAAAATTTAATAATAATTTAAACATTACGGCTATTTGAAATGTATTTTTATTATACACACCTCAATACGCATATAAAAGTTAATGATTTATTGAATTTTATCGTTAATTTGGGTACCAAAGACCTTAACAAAATGGTAGAAAACTCACTAAAATTGAAAATTTGAATTTCGTATTGAATTCGTAAAGCAATAATCTAATTGGGGTGCCTGAGGTCTTGCGTTATTTATGTTACACTTTGTATAGTAGTATTGTATATAAATTTAGTTTTTCTAAATTATCTGAATAATTGCTGAAATTCTACCTCTAATATCATATTTTTTATGCTGAGAGTAACAAGTGAGTAAACAGTATACACATTCCTATTTTAGTAGTTAACTAAATAAAATCATATTATTTTTTCCCTTGAATCATATTCTGCTTTACTACAATAGTACTAGGCCTATAGAATCTTAATTTTGTATAAACGTTACTTTCTCATTCAGGCCGTGAAATATTAGAATTACAACGCACTAATTTACATTAGTAATAGTCCACATTGTTGGTACTAGCAATACAAATTACCTCATCTCGTTTTTAATTAATAACAAACTCATTATAAACGAATCAAACAAATTACAAAACCTAATGTAAGCCCTTAATTAATTAAGTAATTTATGTGAATCCAGCGTCAGGACGCGTTAATATAATCTGTAGATACATTATATTAATTATTCCCTGTTAAATACGAGATATCGGTTAATGAATGCGTGATCTGGGATAATCGGACCGTGACAAAGCAAATATGTAATAAATTTATTTATGTGAAAATTCTGATTAAAATGAATGATGGTGGGATGTCAAATTAAAACTCAATTAGATTAAAGTCCGTTGTTTATATCAATAATGTTGTTACTAACGGTGTTTGTCTACAATGCAAGTGATTGGTTGATTATATATTTGATTGGTATTAAGTCCAGTCTTTTCTCCAAAAGTTGGAAGTTAAATTATAGAGACTACTAGGATACGGCTAGCTTTAAAGCGCCATGGAAAATGTAGACTATTTATGGCCTATGTTGGAGTCAGAAACTATACTAGGTATTATGCCAATAGACTGGCCACAATGTAATATTACATAGGCACCTTAATTGATTGATGTGATGGTAATTTTGATAATATTCTGAATACTTAATAATTACAATGTTTATTCAGAATATTATAGAACACGTAATCATCTAAACATCTGTAACCTATTTACCCTTCAAGAAACTTTTTTTTAGTCGTCAACATAATGTACAAATTGTTAACAATGAAAACTGCGAGCCGAAAAGGTCATTCAACTACACCGTTGTCGTACAGCTGTATCACCGAATTGCCCCGGGGAAATCTATATGAAAGCAAGATCATTTAAATAATGTTTTCATTGCTTGTAATGCTTTCAATATATTACTTAAAACGAAACAGCGGCACATATTCATGTCTCTCTGAAATTAAAAAGCAACAAATACTTTCATCCCAAAAAAATCTTCAATTTCACAACAATGGGGTGGAAAGGGAATTTTATAATTTTAGACGGTGGTTTAAATTTTACATTATACTGAGATAGCAGAATATTGTTTTTGTTCATCTAATCTTTGAATAGCATACGTATAAGAATCATACACCTTTTGCCCTTATAGTCTGTTCGATCGATTTAGGTCCAAAGCACGACCAAGGTTAGAGTCACCTATCGACCAACCCGATGTTATATAGTTAAATTGCCTTCAACTTAACGGTATGACCTCGAGTTAGTCAATGGGTAACGCTAACCCTGGTTCGTGCAAGTGGGCCCTAGTCGCCTGTTAGTATAATCAGTAGCTAATTTAATAACGCTGGGAATAGGAAAGGGTTTTTAACGGTGTAAAATGTAGTTTAAGATTGGTGAAGTATTTTGTCATCGAGTCATTTGTAGTACTGTGGTACCGCGGTACGTGTAGCGTTTATGAAAATTTAGTAGCTTTTTGTTCGCAAGTCTGAGATGGGTGAGCATATCCAATTTCGAGCGTGTCTGTGCTTCGAAAGGTAGGTTAAGGCATTGCTTTTGGTTACCACTTCATGTTTAGCCCTTAGGGTAAGGGTTAAGCCAATTTGGAAACTTTTTGTGCGGCTTGATCAAGTCGAACGCTGCTTTATCTTGGTGATCGCTAAAAATACTTAAGATAACATTACGAAACAAAAAAGTATTATTGTCTCACATGTTTAAGGTACTTTCAAAATTGTTGGTCCTAATAAGGCAGGTCAGGAATCAATAGGTAAATACTAATTAAAATTTCCACTGTTATTGCCTGAATTTGTGCAGTATTCTCTTCCATTTTGTAGATACTCTTAAATTATTACAAAAGCTTCATAAAATATAGCCTGTTAAAGTAGTTAAAAAATTTCATTGTAATATTTCAAATAATATCAAAAAAGAACAGAATCCTACGAGTTGGATCGTTACTTTTAAAGTTATTAAAAGTTCACTTTTCCTTTTAAACTTTTAAATTAACACGTTTAATTGAATTATAAAGGTTTTAAGAACTAGTTAGGAATAAATAAACGAGGAGATTGACCATCGAAACTTTCTAAATGCCTCGATTACTTCTCAAAGTAAAAGCTTTTCTTAAATCTATTCAAAATCAATATATTTCAAGACATTTCAAACGCTGTGACAACTTTGGACATTAGATTTAATTTCTTTGAGCCGCGAAATACAGAGTACTTCGCGGTTTGAGCAATATCCGCTCAGTTGGTTCTTGCACGGAACAAATCATTGTATCATTATTTTCATAATCATTATCCACCCTTTTTGCCATCTCCCTTGCACCTTTGTATGACTAATCATTATTAATTTGTAACACAGTGATTTGGCATTGTTATAAGACCAGCCGCCAATCAATAACACTCTTGGGGTTTAGCCGCCAAACTAGTTAGAACTTTAGATATCCTAATTTCTACAAGAGTAGTCCTGCTTCGGATAACACGCAGCTCAAACCAAACCTCCTCGAATATGGCATTTTTACGCTTGGTTTACCGCTATTTGCTGTCTTTGTTGCTATTTGGTGACCTCTTACGACTAGCAGTTAGTCTAGGCGGTATATTTTACTAACAAAATTCCACCAATACCGACTTTTAAGTTTCACAATTAACAGTATTCAGCTGTGATATCCTAGTAATACATAAAAAAAAACAGCTGAATGCCGTTGATCGGTGGCAATTAAAATTCAATATCGATGTTTTGTAGTAGAAATCGCCCCTAACTTGCGTTGTCAAATCTACTACATCCTTACTATGTTCCATCACAGGACGGTCACAAGAGGGTCACCATATTATACATTATTTATTGATTAATGTTGCTGATTGAGGAGCTGCTGCCAACCCAATCTATTTTATCGTCAAGATAATCCGAAATTTTGTAATACCCTTTCTTTCAGTACAGAGTCTAGTTTTGATTGCCTTTTTAAACTTATTGATAGGCATGTTTCGGATATCTATGGGTAATTTGTTGTAGAAGCGTATACATTGCCCCATGAAAGAAGAACTGATTCTGTAGAGACGAGTAGAATATACAATAACACCATCATTGTTTAGTATGTTTACATGACGAATGTCGCAATATTTTTCAAAGTTACTGATATTCTTTTTAATATATAGTAGATTTTCATATATAAATTGTGATGCAATAGTTAGAATATTTATTTCTCTAAATTTTTCCTCAAGAGAAGCTCTCGGGGCCAAATTGAAAATTGCTCGAACAGTCCTTATCTGTAGAACAAAGATGGTATTCAGTTCTGCAGAGCATCCCCAAAGTACTATGCCATATGACATAATACTATGAAAATAAGCGAAATAAACACTTCTAGCTATTTCAATATCAGTTAATAATCTAATTTTCTTTACGGCATATGCCACTGAGCTTAATCTACCAGATAATTGTTCAATATCATTTACTCAGTACATCTGTTGATATTAATATCATCATGATCTTTTACGTACATTACGTACTTTCATCGCACAAATTGCATATCGATGCAGTGTTTGAATAATACTTCAACTTTTATACCGTTCTTCAACGGCAATATTTCCGATGGAATCGCCATTTTCTCGGTAAAATTCTCAGCATGCTTATTATTGGCGGGAATATATAGGTTTCAACAGAACTTATCAAACTTGATCCGCGTATTTACTCGAGTGTTCGAACTTTTACGATTCCATTTCTTGGTCTGACATCCGTAAATATCCGTAAAAGTTCCTTTGGTTTGTCATATTACAGTCGAATGTTGTTCATAATATAAAATATTAGTTACTGCCTGTGACCTCGTCCGCGTTGACTTTAGACAGGAACCTAACATATTTCATATTATTATGCAAATTAAAAAGTATCCTAAGTGTTAATCCAGGAACTATCCGTGCGCCAAATTTCATCCGTTCCGTTAACCAAAAACATCCAAACATACAAACTTTCACATTCATAATATTACTAGGACGACTGTAACTATATATATGTTATTTTTTAATATGCAGTAGCGGGCTTTAAATAGCTTTGTTTGCATAAAAGCTTTATTCCAACAGTATCAGAAAGTTACGTTATATGTATTATATTTTCCTCAGAAACTTTAATATTTAACAAAAGAATTTCTCGTAAAGTCTCCATAGAGTAATAAAACTAAGTTTAATATATAAGACGAATATTGTCTCACTAAACTACTTGTAAACGCACTCGGAATTATATTTTTATTCAAAGAAAAATTTAAAATAATTTAAAATGCCACAAAAGTCGCCACAAAACGTTGACTTGTTTCTAAAATTTTTTCGCAAATTGTAAACAAAATGCTCGGAGCGACAGTAACAAAAGTGGAAGAATTTAATATCCACCGCGGCATACGGAATGCTTGAAGCAATTTGTTTTCTTTCCAACATTCTTTTTTAAGCGGTTTTACAAAGTAGGTAGTGGACGTGTCCCTTGGACGTGAAAATGTAATTGCATAGAATTTAATTCAAACTATGCGAGACTGCGTTAGTTTAGTGGCGAATAGTGCGCGTTGTAATCATGAGGTTCAAATCGTAGGTCACACATTTTTTTTATTTTTAGTTTATTTTATCAACAGAACAGATTACAATCAAAGACTTGGTAAGTAAAATGTAGGATTCTATAGAAAAACCACCACTATTAGTCCGAAGTCTGGAATTGTGCCCGGTATATGGCACGTTACGTTGGACCTAATATCGTCGGTGAAAAGTGGGAGTACAAAGTACATCTCCATCATCCTCGCTTGGGTAATAAAAGCGTGACGGTGTCATATTTTTATCTGTTTATTTAATTTAAATTAAACTATGTAAGATATTTTGTGCTTTACATTGGAGGGAAGATGCTTTAATCACAAATATGCGAAAGAATAATAACGAGATTCTACCCGAGTGTCTGATGAAGTCTCTAAAAATACGACATGTGCGAATATTAGTGATATAATTCTGTCGGTTTTTATACAACATTAATTTAATATGGAAACGCGCAGGATAATATTTTTAAAATTAAAGTACTTTATTCCATTAAATTCATATTCATCGATCATCCATTTTATTTGATATACCATAATTGCCACATTTAAACAAAATGTCAATAGAAGAAACTAATAAACATTTGTAAATAAATGTTTAGTAATAGACTATTGATTAATAAAATGTGTCGTAGTGTTTTACTTTCAGATAGTTAAAATAATTTTAAAATAGTTAAAATAAACTAAAAAAAACCTATTAAACAATATATTTTAGCATACTTTAAACAGTATATGAAATTGATTGAAAAAGATATAATGGCAATACTTGGTAACAATAACGTTTTTGTTGACAATTTATTGACAACTGAAATTTACCAAAACAGTTTTTGGTATTCTTTTTCTTCCTGGTTTTCCGATTTGTTTTTAATTTTTAGCCTTGCAGCCACTCTACTTTATCGTACGAAACTGATAATTACTTTTTATAAACGGACTCCGATTATACCTTAAGAACTTGTGTATATACTTGTGTGTATGCTTCCCTCGGATTAGGAAAGGTGTGACATGCCTATACGCCAGAAATGGGCAAAATGTAATCAGATTAATTATTAACCACCCCCGCTATGCGTGACGGTGTATTAATGATTTACGATTACAACTACATTTTGTAATCTTCAACGATTACGATTACACTTTTAATCTTAAAACTTGATTGAATATTACAAAATGCAATTGTAATCATTAATCTGATTACATTTTGCCCATCTCTGCTATACGCATTATAATATCAGCCTATACTGCCCACTGCTAGGCAAAGGCCTTCCCTCACAAATCGAAGTGAGAGAGATTAGGTCATACTCCACCACGCGGACCCAGTGCGGATTGGTGGAGGCAGGTTTGTGGCAACCCCCTGTTGGACTTATCAAGCCGCCTTTAAGGCTTCCAACTCGGCTTAAAGACTACCACATTAAGTGGTAACCGGATTATACGCATACGCTATACGCATTACGTGCGTGTAAATGTTATCCTCAGTAAACTTGTCCGGTGAAGCTGTAAAAGCCCCGCAGCAAACATCGTAGATCATTCAGACACACCTCAGTGATATAAGTCTTAGATCAAAACACAAGAGCAAGCTCTACAACTAGATTCTTAGCTATTGTATGTGAGGAAGATTAAATATTTATGAATCTTGTTAACGATTTTTATTTTACCTGTAAATGCTTCAATGTACGGATGGTAATTACCATCCGTACTATGATGATAATAAAAATAATGAATCCGCTAATTTTGTCCCACTACTGGGCAAATGATCCCAAATCGAAATTAGAGACAGATCATAGTCCACCAGCTTTTCATATTTCATATAAAAGTAAGTAGATACTTACGTAGAATCGTAGTGCCTACTATTATATTTTCTAATAGTTGCAAATTACCCCTTTTTAGAAGACTCGTAAATACAAATTACTAATGACCCATTGCTAACTATTAAGAGGTAATTTCACTAAGTTCATATTGACATAACCTCAGAACGTTAAATGATAGTATGGCTGCATTAAGTTAAATGGGTACTATTATAATTTCTTATGGTTATCACTAAGTGTTTTAGAAACCTTTAAAAGTTATAATTAGCTCATGATTCCTAACTATTTCATCATTTCATATTAACACAACTTTAAAACTTAAAATGTTAATATCTTTTTATTTTCAGTATCTAAAATAAAAATTCTCGGTGTTTATGTGTAAGTAATGGAAACCCTATAGTTTTCATACTTTTTCATACACTGACGCTTCAAATCGATGTCACGCAACACCATGTATGGGATCTTGCCATTGTCCTTTAAGGATATATGGACAGCACAAAGCCGGTCGACGTGGAGGTTTTTGGGAGAGGCTTGTTTCCTGCAAAGGACGTCTTGCGGCTGAAGAGAGATAGGTGTAAGAGATTTCTTAGATTGCAAAATTTGTTTGGATATGTCATATCTTTCCCTAATGGTACGGTTAGTGGTATGGGTTTCTGTACATACTTAGTTTTTCAAACGGTTGCATACTGTTTTGCATCGAATCTACTACTTTTCTGATTTAAATAATTATCACGATCACTTTCAGCTTATTCCACCCATTACAGGGCATAAGCCTCCTCCTTTTCACGCCACATATCTCCTATTGGAAGCCAATCTTAACCAGGTCTTAACCAACGCACTTTCCCACATTGACCCATCTTTCTGGCTTTCCTCGATTTAGATATTCCTTCCGTGGCCACCATTCAGTCAAAGATCGACTCTACCTGCCATCACCACATCTTGCGACGTATCCTGCCCATCTACAATTGAGTTGAAATATACGGGATGCGACGTCTTTCACTTTAGTTCTTTTACGGATCTTCGTGTTTCTGACTCGGTTGCTCAGTGTGATGCCTAACATGGCACGCTCCATGTTCCGTGGCCGTCTAAATAATCATCATCATCATCATCAGCCCGTATCAGTCCACTGCTGGACATAGGCCTCTCCCAAGGCATGCCATTGAGCCCGATCTTCGGCTCTTCTCCGTATATCGTCACTCCATCTAGCTGCAGGGCGTCCCACACTACGTTTGCCAAGCCGCGGTCTCCACTCTAGAACACGTCTACCCCAGCGGTTATCGGTCCTTCGGCAAATATGGCCAGCCCACTGCCACTTCAGCGTGCTGATCCTGTGTGCTATGTCGATGACCTTGGTTCTCTGTCGGCTCACCTCATTCCAGATTCGATCTTTCAGAGAAACTCCGAGCATAGCTCTCTCCATAGCCCGCTGAGCAACTTTCATTTGGTGGACTAGTCTCACCGTAGGTGTCCATGTCTCGGCTCCGTATGTCATGACAGGTAGGACGCACTGATCAAAGACTTTTGTCTTCAAACTTCGAACTAGGTATTGGCGACGAGAAGACTTGACGAAGTTTTCCAAACGCTGCCCAGCCCAGCTATATTCTCCTGCGGACCTCTCTCTCAAAGTTGTTTCTACCTAATTGTAGTATTTGTCCGAGGTAGATGTATTCTCGAACAACTTCGAGAGTAGTTCCATTTACAACTACTGTCTCCGGAATGACATGTTCATTGAACATAATCTTGTTTTTATTCCTGTTCATCCGGAGGCCAATGCGTTGGGAAGAATCAGCTAGGCCGCACAGCATCTGTTGTAATTCCGGCAATGTCTCCGCCATAATGACGATATCATCCGCGAATCTTAATTGCAAGATGTACTCACTGTTAATGTTAATGCCGCGTTCTTTCCAGTCCAGCATATCCTTAAACATATCCTCCAGTGCAGTCGTAAACAATTTAGGTGAGATTACATCGCCTTGTCTCACTTCTCGAGGCAGGGGGATATGCTTAGTCCACCGATTTTGTACTTGGACGGTCATTGTTGCAGAGTCATACAGGCATCTAAGCACTTGGATGTATCGCCAGTCGACCTGGCAACGTTGCAGGGATTCGAGAACAGACCAGGTTTCGATGGAGTCGAAGGCTTTCTCGTAGTCCACGAATGCCATGCACAGAGGCTGATTATACTCCTGGGTCTTTTGCATAATCTGCCGCACTGTGTGAATGTGGTCTATGGTGCATTATCCTGTCCTGAAACCAGCCTGTTCCGTTGGTTAAAACTCGTCAAGTCTTCCCGCCAGGCGATTTGTGATGACTCTAGAAAACAACTTGTAGACATGGCTTAGGAGGGAAATCGGTCGATAGTTTTTCAGAAGGGTCTTGACTCCCTTCTTGAAAAACAAAACGACTACACTCCTGTTCCATGCCTTTGGAGTTCTCCCAGAGAAGATAACGGAATTAAATATACGCTGAAGTTGTTTGAGCATAGGAGTACCTCCTGCCTTTAGGAGCTCCGTAATAATTCCGTCATGACCCGGGGCTTTTCCATTTTTAAGTTGTTTTAGAGCCATCTCGATTTCGTCAAGGCTGACTTCTGGCAGCTGGTCTGTGTAGTGGCGGGTTAGGGTGGCTCTTAAATCACTTATGTCAGGTTCCGGTTGGTTTACTTGCGTGGCTAAAGTTGGGAATAGAAATTTTCGACTTCAGCGAGAATGTCTGGCACCGAGACGACGACTCTTCCACTTAGAGTGGTCAGCTTCGTCAGATGGCTTCGGCCAAGCTGTTATGCGAAGACTTTTGACCCCTGATTCCGCTCAATCGCTCTTTCCATTTGGCATGTGTTAGAGAGTCGGACGTCTCGTCTTACCAGCTTCGTGATCTTTTTATTCAATGCCCGTTGTTCTGACGAAATGACTGCGGGGTCTTTGCGACTTTTCTCCATGAGTTTCAGATATTCCTTTGAAAGTCTCGATTTCTTTCTCTTGCGCCGCATCTTGCAGAACCTTGTTCCCTCTTCCCTTAGGATGTCAACCACCTAGTCGAGTTCCTCATCGATATCGTCATCTAAATAATACGAGTATATAAATATGTTGCTCATATTTGATTTGGACAATGACCACCAATATTTGTAAAATAAAAAGAATTTTGTGGTGTACTCATTATACCTCTGCCACCCCCGCTTGGAGAATATAGGCGTGACGGTGCGTGTAAAAAGAATAAAATAGATATACAATGTGGAATCGGAAAGATGTAGGTAGTCAAATAAATGGGCGGCGGTGGTTTTATAAAAATATATTATTTTCACAATATAAAAATGTGTAATATTACGAATGATATTCAAAATATTACGCAATCAATAATATTACTTAGAGTTCGTGCAAACGATAAGAGAGCTAAGAAGATATTGTGGTACTTTGTCTGGTCATGGCTATTTATAGGCATCGCCAAACAAACATGTTTACAACGGCGTCGCCTATGCAAAGTGCGCCTTATTCATTCGTAATTGCTAACTAATCAAAACAGTTAGTGGAACTGAACGGAGACTATATATATAATCTGATATCTGTTTACAATGACTTTTCTGACACATACGCAGTTAGGGCAAGTTCGTGCTGAACCATCAAAACAGTTGTTAGAATATATTTGCATGAGTAATACTTTGTTTTTATTGCATCATCTTCTAATGTACTTGCACTGAACTGAGTACGAGTTGGGAATACATAACTAGGTACTGGGGAAGACCTAGACTATCTTAGTATGACCAAATAGACCGTATCTTATCTGCAAGGCAAGTCAAGTGTTCCCATAACCGGCGAACGAGGATCTGACAATCTTTGAGATCGGAAGAAGCCAGAGAGACCTGTAAGGAAAGAACTTGTTGGAACTCTGTACTCTCTGCCTACCCCACAAGGGATCTGGCGTGATGATGTAAATAGACAACTAAAAAAATCTGAAAAATAGAAAAGGTTTAGCGACTTCTGTCGCCTACTCTACATTTTCGTACGATTATGGCATTGATCTGAAAAAGTCCTTCCATCTCTTAAAAATGTTTTACTATTACACATTTGTTTAGTCTAATTTCATTTCTATACATTAGAATTTTAACGATATTACGTCTCAATAAGAATCCGAGTTAAAGAAAATATCTCGATATACATGTTGCAAACGAAAGTAGCTCAAATCTAGCAAAAAGGTTTAGGTACACATTGGGAATCGAGTCGGTATCAAAGGCAAAACTTTGTGTAAGCCATCACTATATTAGACAGGCCGTGTTAGCAGGGATTTCTATGTACAGGTCACATGCAGAAACAAGAATAGTTAGAGCAACATTATTTTTTAAATTTATTATGTCAATGCACTTGCATTAATATAATAAGATCAGCACTGACTGACATAAAATATACAAGACCAAGTGAAGCGCTGATCTTCCTAGGGCAGCTGGCAGGAATTGAATGGTTGCTGTCGAATAAGTCCAGCAGAGGATGGTGGGCTGGATGCTGAATATAGTCATCACTTTTCATAGGTTTCATTTGTGAAATATATATTTATAGAATATAGGCAAACACAGCTGGCGATGAATGAGTATAAAACGAAACAATGAAGAACATTACGTTGTGTAAGGACGATGGACGACATTATAATGAAGATAATGTAAGACTACATACAACAATGACTGATGTCTGAATCTATTAAACATATGAATACAGCTTAGATGTAGAAAGAGCGGTAATGAATGAATATAAAACAAAACAATTAAGTCATGTAAGGACGATGGACTATATTATAACGAAGACTGCGTATGACCACATACAACTGGGGTAAATTCTCCGTTATGGAATCAAGAACACATTGGACGGATGAGATCGACTGCCAGAGCTAGTTTCCGCAAAGACGAATTAATGCATAAATTAAACATAGTCATCAGTCAGTTTTCTCGAGAGATGGATGGATCTTCAAGTTGTGGAGATTTGTGGGTCCCATGGACAAAAGTCGATATCGTAGGCATGATGGTAAGGTAGGGGACTATTATTGTAAAAAAAAATATTAATTAGATAGTGGTAAGTGGGTACCCTCGGTTAGACCGCGATATTCATTTTTCTAATATTGGATATATGTTTATTGAAACTGAAAATACATAAATACTTTATACTTATTATGCTTGCTTCCTAAAATTCACTGTGAGAATTCTCACATCTATTGTGTTAAAGTTGTACGTTAACACGAAACTTTACTACTCTTTGATAGGTTTCAACAAAGCTTAGTTTAGAAGAAATAAATAAATTATTCAATGAAATAGACCCAAACTTTGTTGTTCAACATCTGTAGTACAAGTACCCATTTCGGAACACTTTCCATTTAATTCAGGCTAGTTAAGTTTTAAGAGGCTGTTACAGAGACCAAGCAAGTGGAAGGTGGTAATTACAGCTCCTTGTTCACTGTTTCATTAAAATTTCACCTTCGCGTGTTGAGCGACGTCTCATTAGTAGAACCCTGTCGAAAAGTAATATTAATTAAGTATGAGGATCTGTGATACACATGCCCAAATAAGGGATTTTAATAAAGCTTTGCCAAGACAACGCCGATGTGGATCCAGTTACGTTAGAAATTCAGTTCGCTTGAGGATGAAAATAAAATGAAAATGGAATTGACGATAAAATTTCGTCACACTTAATACTCAACCTGTCAACCACGGTCTATATCAGATCAGCACATTTCTTTAAAGAATTTGATGGTTATCCTAAATCTTTAATTTAATTTAAGTTGTAAGTTTCTTCTACGTTTTAGCTATCAAGGTCGTAATCTCGCCCCATATTATATTCAAAATCATGTTCAAAATCAGTGTTTTATTCATGTAGACCACGAAGTACTTATAAATAGTGAAGAAAAAAAGGTTAGTGATGAATCGGAATGTCATTCCTGTGGATAAGAAGGGCAAGAAACTCTACGTTTACTCATTTTAAATGACAGTGTTGGGACCTCGAAGCTATCGAGCTTCGTGTGTCCGACATTCTACATGGCATTATTATGTATTCCGAGGTTTGTTGCCCGTATCCAAATAAAGGTATACCCTTCGTACGATAGTTAACCCTGTTTGGCTTTCAGTTTTATGCACTGTACTATGAATATTTTATTTTTACGTGACCAACATCTCTATTGTACGCTTAAAATTTCAGAAGGTATAAAAAGTGGTTTAACAAATTGTATTTGATGAACGAAATTGAAGGTAAAAGATCTATTGTTAGTACTGTAATTTCTTTTCAGTACATTTTATTTTTATAACTTGTTAAAAAATAGTCGAGTGCTATAAAGCTGAATGCGGTGACAAAGATGGTGGAAATGGCGATCTTTGGAGGAGGCAAGAGGAAGCATTTATTTTGCAGTGGATGTCTTTCGGCTATTGATGAAGAAATAATAATCATAATATAAATAAGGCAAGAACCTGTTGGAACTCTGTACTCTCTGCCTACCCCGCAAGGGATCCGGCGTGATAATATAGATAGATAATACAAATCAAATGTCCCTGAAAGGAATATACAAAAATCAAAAAAGAATCGAAAAGCATTTGCGAATGAAAAACATCAAAGGGATGTTATCGCGAACTTGTTTACTTACTTGGTAGACACTCAGACTGTCGGGAAAACATCCGTAACGTATTTGAATATAGATTGTGGAGAAAGGCACATTTGTATGTAGGTTAAATCTGGTAAAAAACTAGTGTTTGCATCGCGCAAACAAAGTCAGTTGACGTTCGTAGAATTTTAGTCTGGCGTTTTTTTGTGAAGTGTTTTCACTTTTCATGTTCATTGTACCTGCACAATTTTGGATCAACTACGATGGACTTGATAATGCAGGTACTTTTGATAACATAATAAAAACAAATTGTTAATAATAATTGTATGAAAACCGGTTTCAGAGGAAAACGATGAGACAATATAGCCAAGAAGATTTTTGTTTGTTACGACGAATAACCCTAAAGCCTGCGGAATAATTTAAGTACTGGCGGCGTCGGTCGTAACTATTGGCATTCCCAGCCGAATATTTCCTTCAACCCAAACAAATTCCTGTGACTTCTTATTAAGGACTGAAATGGCGATCGCTATCGACTTATTATAAAATCAAAATCAAAATCAAAAGTTTTTTATTCATGTAGACCAAAAGGCACTTATGAATAGTCAAAGAGAAAATTATTATTACTTAAGACTCTACCACCCGTTCGGAAAGTCAGTATACAAATTGCCGATATCTGGGCAACAGTAACAATATCTTACCATGAAAAATTATGACTCAATACTGATGCGGTCTTGGCTCCGGTTTGCAATAAAATCGGTGCCCTGCGGACCGTTTCCAATATGTGCGATTCCTGACGTGAGCTCAGACTGATCTTTTACACTCGAATGAATTTTATCGAACACGATTTTGTGAGCCGTGGTATATTATGGGAATACTTAGGTCGCAACACGCGCATACTAGGCATGCCTTTTAAGTTCTGTCGTTTCCATATTTCCCGGCAATTTTGAATTTGGAACTGTTCTATATTCGAATGTGTTTAAATCTCAAAACAGTTGAAAGTATTAGGATTAATGCTATTGTTTATTCACAGCGTCGATTAGAATCTGTCTGGTTACGTACGAAAATGAATCTGTCTAAGGAAAATGTTCGTGCAATAATTTTCTTCAACTTTAGAAGAGGCCTGACACGGCTTCAGTGTTTTGAAGAGCTAACATCTGTGTTCAGTGATGAAGCCCCATGTCTACGGACTGTCGAACGCTGGTATTTAGAATTCCAGCGTGGACATACTAGTGTTAGTGACAAATCTCGCGAAGGACGCCCAAAATCCGCCTTCACTGAAGATAACATCATTGCTGTAAGACAACTAATTCTCGAAGATCGTCATGTGACGTATCGAGAGTGAGGCTCTATTAGGCATCTCAGGGACAACCATTCAGAGGATCTTGCATGAAGCGCTTGGTGTGAGAAAGCTAGTTTTCCGTTGGATACCGCATCTGCTTTCCGACGATCACAAGGCGGCCCGCGTCAGATGGTGTAAGAAAACTCTGCAAAGGTTCAACCGAGGAGAGTCAAATCACGTCTACGACATCATCAGTGGTGACGAATCTTGGATCTATGCCTACGATCCTGATCCCAAACAACAATCTACAATCTGGGTCTTTCAAGACGAGCCAAAGCCGACTAAAGTTGTTCGTTCTAGAAGCACTTCAAAGAAGATGGTGGCCACGTTCGTTGGAAAAACCGGCCATGTTGCCACTATTGCGCTCGAAGATCGTAGAACGGTTAACGCAGAGTGGTATACCACAGTTTGTTTACCACAAGTCATCGCCGAACTTCGAAAATCTAACTCAAAGCGACGCATCATCCTGCACCACGACAACGCAAGCTCACACAGCGCTCGTCAAACGATTGAGTATTTGAAGCAGGAAAAAGTAGAAATTCTTGACCATCCTCCATACAGTCCTGACCTAAGCCTTAACGATTTCTTTACATTTCCTAAAATTAAGAAAAGTCTTCGTGGTCAAAGGTTCCAGTCCGGTGAAGAAGCAGTCGACGCTTTCAAGTCAGCCATTTTGAACACCCCCACTTTAGAGTGGAATAAATGTTATAATAACTGGTTTGAGCGAATGGAAAAGTGTATTAAGCTACGTGGTGAATACTTTAAAAAACAATAATAAGTACTATAAGCTACTAGTTGTGTTTTTTCTTCAAACTACAAAACTTAAAAGGCATGCCTCGTATATTGGCGCGTATATTGTTTGGTGTTGGGTCGAGAACTATTCTGGTTTTAAATGACTCTTGTGTATTAATTTGGTTTAAAATGGTTACTTGAAATTCGCTCTCTTGTTTATACATATATTTTACTTTAATTTGTTCTAGTATGTTGTGTTAATTTATAAAGGACATTGTTCTGCGTCCATACATGATTTGCCCCACAACCTACAGCAATGCTAAAATACTTATATGATTTCAAATCACCCATAAATTATTTTAAGGCAATTATAATTTAACGGACAAGCGGGAGAATTGCAATATTGAACAAAGAGTATTAGATTTTGAGGTTAAAATTCAGCAGCCATTGATACATTTGCGGTTTTTTTTTTTTTAAAACGTAGCCCCACACTAGGATTTATTCCTGTGTCGTGGGTGCGTTTACAAACATGAAAATTCACACACAAATACCAATGGTTACCACAAATACCAGGTTATAATGTGTAGTCAAAAATGTATTTAGTTGATTTAAATTTTAATTATATTATTATAGATGCCTATCGATACAGTAAGCAACTATCTATATAAGTATTTAGTCTAACAAGACAAGTTATCTAACTAGCCACTAGGTCCGCCTACCACTTTTTACAGAGTCAGTTCGTACTCATTTACTGATGTTTTAGGGAGTAGAAAAGTAAAGTACTTGTTTTATTGAATTCATTTAAGACATCGTCACGCCTATATTCCCCAAGCGGTGGTGGAAGAGGTGTACTGAGTACACCCACGTTTCGCCGACGATGTTAGGTCCCACGTTATAGAAGGCGAGCCTATTGTCATATACTGGGCATAATTCTAGACTCCGATCTCATCCTGGGAAGATTTCATTAGAAAAACTACATTTGTCCGACCTAGGATTAGAACCCAGGACCTCGTGATCACAAAGCGATGCGTTTTGCCACTAGGCCAACTAGGCAGTCTTTCTTCAGAACTTTTTTATAATATATTATCTATATGTATAAAAAGCACTTCAAGGAGTCCCGAAACTGTTTTTTTTATTACGCATCGTATCCTAACGTACTTTATTGATAACCAACTTTTAATGTAAAATCGTAATGTAAAATGTATTAGCAACAATCAAATCGATTACGGTTAAATGTAATCGACTGAATATAAGCAATTGGTAGCATTGACATCTCTAAAAGTAAATCGATGACAACGTTGACATTCAGTAAAGATGTCGGAAATTTCGATATGAGTACTTACAATACTTTGAAATATTCGTTCTAGATTGCATATTATTTTAATAAAATAGATAAATAATGATGGTTTGGGTCAAATGTTGGTTGGTTCTGGGGCCATTTTCGTCAATGTCTTTTGGGATTACAAGGAAGGTAATGTTGGCTAGATTATGCTATTATGTGAATTTAATCATTGATCTTTGCTTTCATAGGCACAGGCAATATTCTAGGGACTACAATAGTGATATTTTTATTACATTACTTTCCAACCAGTCAACTGGTTAGACTTCTTAAGTGTTTTCTGGCTAGTCTCGATAATTTGGTGAAAGGCCAATTTAGAAGCCAATAACAATAAATTTCTTTGGGAGCAAAGTTATACGGATATTCTTGGAGTAATTCTTTGAGAACTTTCAGTTATCAATTAATGGCTGTAAGGCAAAGCGATCACTAAGCGAACTTAATCTCTTTTAACTCTCTCACTGCCCATTTATTAGCCTAATGGTCCGTTGAACTTCACCGATATTATTATACAATATGATTTTGCTGTTCTATTTTTGGAAAATAAGCAGAAAATCTTTTGTGGGAGGTGACCATTTCAAAATAAGTTCAGTAAATGCGTATATAACTAAGGGATACTAGTCTCAATACAGAGAGTCTGGAATATCTACGAGATTTAAAAAAAAAACCAGCTTCTGCCCGTGACTTTGTCCACGTGGACTTTAGACAGGAAACTAAATTTTTTCTGGGATAAAAGTATTCTATGAGTTAATCCAGGTAATAAACTATCTGTGTGCCAAATTTAAACTAAATCTGTTCAGCCGTTTTTGCGTTATTGAGTAACAAGTATCCAAACATGTAAACGTAGAAACTTTCAGCTAAGTAGGATAAACTCTTTAATATGTCAAAAATCTGTGGTTGCTTAATTTGTCTGATTACTTCTTTGACATTAAGGTTATGGTGAGTTTCAATTATCATCGATATCATCTTCATATGATTGCGTATTATTTTAGCAGCTTCATAATATAGACGAAAGCTTCATTATGTGAGTGTTTATATTGACACATAATTATCGCACTTCGTTAATAAAAATCGTAGGCACGCATAATTCTAAGATGCGCTTAAGTGCAAGTTGGCGAGACTATACACCATACCCAACGTAATCTTGCAGAGGATTGTTTTTGTTACTATTTTGAATATTTTTAATACGATGTTTGGAATCTGATTAATTAAACTAAGCTTAAAATTGAACTATTTAATATTATGATCGAATCCTCGGTTCGGATTCTAAAATTGTCCTTTTTCTGTCTTAAAACTCTTAATAGCAGTTCGGAGTCAATCTATATGTAGTTGCTATGTTACCTGTGTTACCTCCGCTTGTAGAATAGGTATAAATGCCACAGTGAAATTGAATAACTAAGTAATGGCCCAACTGATGCATAAGAGAGGAGGTAACTTCCTTTTTACAACTTTAAGCTGTACTAGAGCCGTATAGGCCAGTATAGGCTGCATAATGGTAGCTTTACGCCATTTTACACTAAGAATTAAAGCTGTAAAAAGGCAGTTATTTCCTCTTATAAGCAGCAGTCATGCTACTTGGGAGGGTCACTTAAAGTCTCCTGCTTTTTATCTATAAGGCATGGATACCGCAAAACTAAATATTCGCCATAAAACATGCGATAACAACAAACTACATTGGTGGCATATTTCCCACAAGGGAGCATTAATCATAAGTAGGTAAATACGAAACGTCACGGAAACACATTTATCACTATCAAAATCTAAAAGGAACACAGACTACTCCATAAATTATAGCCAAGAATGAGCAGTGCACGGTGTAATTGTGTCAATAGCTTCAGTTACTGGTAAATTCTATGACGCTTGTTTAATAATTGGGTTGATTTGTATAATAATAATTTATTTAATTCAGGCAACAGAAATTGACAAAATAGTCGAACGTTTTCAATAAAAATGTATTCTGGACTGTTACAACTCTTGTCTGTGCGTGGTCTGGGAATAGAACCTAAGTATAACTCTTCGGTATGGATTCGTCTGAAGATATGTATGTTCAATTATTCTTGCATTGATTTTCCGATCTAATTTACATGACTTTGTGACTGTCGAAGCTGACTCTATGTACCTGGTCTTTCGATATTTGAAGTAAAACTATCTCTTTTGTACATTAATAAATCGAACACCAAGCATTGTGTTAAGATTCTTACCAGGTTGATACCATAAACTCAAATCAATTATTAATATGCCTTACTTAATAATACTACTAATAGTCTTACTTAAAACTATCACAAGTGTTAAAAGAACACCAAAACTCATTACATCATTGTGTAAAAAGTTACTTTCAATTCTGTTGGATTATAATGCACTCGATTTTTTTTATATATAATATTAATATTAACCCTGTTAAGAAACTGTTTCACCGTTGTGCACTTTCCTCTGAAACTGAGAGGGCTTAGGCCATAGTCCACCACGATGGCCCAGTGCGGGTCGGCGAACTTCACACACCTTTGAGAAACTCTTAGGCTTGCAGGATCTCAGGATGTTTTCCTTCACCGTTAAAGCAAGTTATAATTCATTTTAAATACGCACATGCTTTCGAAAAGACAGATGTGCGTGCCTGGGTTTAAGCCCGTGACCTCTGACTTTGCAGTCCAACGGTCTAACCACTAGCCTATCACTGCTAAATTAACCCCACCCTAGGATTTATTCCTATGTTGTGGGTGCGTTTACAAACATGTTTACAAACATACACATACCCAGACCGAAACATTTAATTGTGGATCACATAAAGATATGTCCCGTGCGGGAATCGAACCTGCAACTTTTAGACACAGTGGGCGGAGCGACTTAAGCTCTTAACCACTGTGCTAAACAGGCCAAAAAATTATATTGACTATGATATAGCACTTTTTGGAACAAGAAACTTGCATAGTGTTACATGTACAAAATAGCACCGAATTCAACATTACTTACTTCTATATCAAATACTCCAGCTATTCAGAACTGAGACAAAAATATGTATACAAGTTTACTTTCCACCCTTTAAAAGTACCGCGGAAACATTACTGTTAATTTTCCGACTTGCGCTACTTTTTTGTTTTGTTAGAACACCCTCTCAAAATTGCATGTAAAATGATTAATGTTCTTATCTCAGCACATACAGCATCCCGGTTGGCCGCATTCATTACGAAATCTAAAGTTTGTGTTCTACCGTAGCAGGAATAGAATTTTTTGAATACGGTAGTCTGCATGTCAGTAGAGTATTTTTTACCCCAATAAAAAAAGTGGATTGTTTTAAGTTTCTCCGTACCCGTACGATAGTAGCGTACTAATATTTTTTTTCTTATGTATTATTCTTTATGACTGCCTCGTTGATATAGTGGCGAATAATGCGCTTTGCGTTCATGAGAGGGTTCAAATCCTAGGTCCGACAAATCCAGTTTACCTAACTATAAATTCCCAGTATCAGTCTGGTCTGGGCTTAGCCTTTATTGCTTGAGACCTAACATCGTCGGCGAAATATGGGTGTACACAGTACACCCCTGCCATCCTCGCTTGAGGAATATAGGAGTGATGGAAAGAGGAAGAGGAGGAAAAAAATAATGTTTTTATGTATTTTTCTTTTATCGGAAACTATTATTTTAGTCGGAAGCGCTTTGGGCTAAAACAACTACACAGTGGGTCCCACTTGGCGGAGAACGTGAGCGCGTCAGACCCAGAAAGAGGTGCCGAGACGAGCTGGACTCCTATCCCAAGGACTGGCTTTAACTTGCACTGGACCGGGATAGGTGGAAGAAGCGAGGGGAAGCCTTCGCCTTACAGTGGAACCCTATACTATTACACAGCTGGGAAAACGCCTTTTTTACAAATAGAGGTGTGAGAGATTATGTATACATACTCCACCATGCGGATCCAGTGCAGATTGGTGGAGGCAGATTTGTGGCCACCTGCGGTCGCTTTATTAAGCTTAATCTTATTACTTATGAAATAAATACCTTTAAACCATTTTGTAAGTAAAAAAAAACGTTCTTATGATTTGTTAGTAGGGACCACTTTAATATATAGTCGATTTAAACCATCAGAGTCTTTATTCGATATGACCAATTAAGTAGTTACGATATAATCGCGAAATCATCGTTTAATAGTACTCGGGTGGCACAGAAAATACCATTTACGAAGTTTAGGAAGTTTTCGTAACGCACCGCGTCTGAACATAGCGAATAAGGACCCTGATTCGTCATGAAATAATGTTTTTCACAGGCGTTTACTACGCTACCTAAAATATTAGCCTCTCAAAATAAACAACTTTTTATATAACAAGATATAAATGCTCTCGACACTACATAAACAGTGCTATGTTACTTTGCTCCAACAAAACCTGAGTGATTCATGCTTTGAACAGCTTTTCAATTCATGATCTAAAAGGTGAAGGGGGCATGAATACTCGTTTACTGTGGTTCAGAAAGTCTCTTTCACCCACATCTATACAGCTCAGCCGTAGTCTAAAAGGGGACTTGAATACTGGGGTGATGGATGCTGAACACACTTTTTTCCCCTTTCTCAAACGCTACAGGAATTGTGTTTGCTAGTGTCAAATGAATTGATGAAACCGACCCTGTATTGTACGGCGGTCGGTAGCTTAGTTTATTTATTAGGGAGCCGGTAAATGTGCACTGTGATATAAGAATAATTTGTATTCTTATATTGAGTTCTTAGATTTACGCGAATATTACACATGAAATAAAACTATTTTACGGATTTTATCGCGGTTTATTTTTTTTATTTGAGGGTACCCCGGATGTAAGGGAGTCAAATACCACCATATGGCTTCAAGTCATCCTCACCTGCTCGTGGTACATCCTGCTAATCAACGAACGAGGCTCTGACGACCGAAAAATGGCGGTATAACCATAACGAAAAAAAACTGCGTGACTAAATACCGCAGATCGGTGACGGGCAGCAGCGGCACCGATGCGAAGAGTTACGCATTGCGATCGCCAACCCGCCTGCCCAGCGTGGCGATTATGGGCAAACCCTCCAAATGGCAAGCCAAAACAAACCACGGCCCCCAGTTCCCGGCCGCCCTGCTATTCCGGATCACGGCGGCGGTCACGGTAACGGCAGGGTAGGGGGTGCGAAGAATCCCCGGGCTACGAGAGGCCGCCAAAATCAACTGACCTTGGCGACGTTTAATGGACGCACGTTACGGCTTGACGAGCACATGGCGCAATTAGAATCCGAACTCGAAGGGATAAGGTGGCACGTTCTGGGACTGTGTGAAGTCCGAAGAAAGGGAGAGGACACCGTTACCCTAGAATCAGGCCACCTTTTGTACTTCCGAGAGGGCGATCAGCTATCCCAGGGCGGCGTAGGGTTCTTGGTCAATAAAACCCTCTCTGACAACGTTGTAGAAATGTCTAGTGTGTCGAACAGGGTAGCGTATCTTATTATTAAATTAACCGATAGGTATAACCTAAAGGTTGTGCAGGTTTACGCACCGACTTCGGCACACTCTGACAATGAAGTTGAAGATATGTACGAGGACATATCGAAGGCCTTACACTCCACCACTAAGGCCTACTACAACGTTGTCATGGGGGACTTCAACGCTAAAGTGGGAGTACAAATTTGCAGCGAATCGGTAGTAGGATCTCACGGTTACGGTGGCAGGAATCATAGGGGGCAAATGCTTGTCAACTTTCTTGAGAAAGAGGGGCTTTTCTTGATGAACTCTTTCTTTAAGAAACGGCCCCAAAGAAAGTGGACATGGCAAAGCCCCGACACTAGGACTAAAAATGAGATTGACTTCATCATAACGGACAAGAAGCACATATTCAGAGATGTCTCAGTGATCAACAGGTTTAATACCGGAAGCGATCACCGACTTGTCAGAGGCTCACTGAATATCAACTTTAAGCTCGAGCGAGTCCGTTTGATGAAGGCCAGGCTCCGGCCCAACCTCCTCCAAACCGTAGTAGGATCTGAAGCGTTCCAGTCAAATCTGGAGAGCCGATTCGTTACCATGGAAATCACAAATGACGTAGACCAGGCCCTCACAAATGTAGTTAAAATCCTCAGGGAGGAAGGTACGAGATTTTGTGAAACGCGACGTATAAGTAGGAAAACGAAGCTTTCGGAGGAGACACTGCAGCTTATGAAGGAACGACGTGTAAACCCACCCAACACTTCGTTAGAGCAACGGGCACTCAACAAACGAATTAACAAACTGGTACGACATGACTTCCGATGCGCTAATACACGCGCTATTGAAAAAGCAATCGAGCAAAATCGGGGGTCGAAAGTTTTCGTTCAGTCTTTGGGGAGAAGCCATCTGACGAAGTTGTCCAAAGCCAGTGGGGACGTCATCACTTCTAAGCCGGAGATTCTTTTGGAAGTAGAAGACTTCTACAGCCGACTATACGCCTCGCATACATCTCGTCCTGATCCCGGAAATGAGGATCCTAGAGCTACATTAAGCCGCCACTTTACGGAAGACCTGCCCGAAATCAGCCTAGACGAAATCGTGATGGCTCTTGAGCAGCTAAGGAATGGAAAAGCCCCTGGAGAGGACGGAGTTACAACTGAACTATTAAAAGCAGGAGGTGAACCCGTGCTTAAGGAGCTCCAAAATATCTTTAACTCTGTACTCTTTAATGGGAGAACTCCAGAGGCTTGGGGTAGGAGCGTGGTCGTATTGTTTTTCAAAAAGGGAGATAAGACCCAACTGAAGAACTACCGCCCTATTTCGCTCCTGAGCCACATTTATAAGCTGTTTTCAAGAGTTATCACGAATCGTCTTGCGCGAAGGCTCGACGAATTTCAACCCCCGGAACAGGCCGGGTTTCGAAGAGGGTATGGAACCATAGACCACATCCACACTATACGGCAGATTATACAGAAGACCGAAGAGTATAATCGGCCCCTGTGCTTAGCATTCGTGGACTATGAGAAGGCCTTTGACTCGATCGAGACCTGGTCAGTTCTGATATCCTTGCAACGATGCCAAGTCGACTGGCGATACATCCAAGTGTTAAGAAGTCTCTATAACGCCGCGACCATGACCATCCAGTTACAAAACCAGCAGACCAACCCTATCTCAATGCATCGAGGAGTGAGACAAGGGGACGTTATCTCCCCCAAATTGTTCACAAATGCATTGGAGGATATGTTTAAGACGCTGGACTGGGACGGTCATGGCATAAACATAAATGGCAGTCATATCTCACACTTGAGATTTGCAGACGACATCGTCATTATGGCCGAAACGTTGCAGGATTTACAACAGATGCTGACCAGCCTAGCCGATTCTTCCAAACAAATAGGTCTCCGCATGAACTTAGACAAGACCAAAGTAATGTTTAACCGACATGTAGTACCGGAACCTGTTGCAATACATGGCGCTATTCTCGAGGTTGTTCAAGAATATGTTTACCTAGGGCAAACTCTGCAGTTGGGGAAAAACAACTTCGAGAAAGAGGTCAACAGAAGAATACGGCTGGGCTGGGCGGCATTTGGGAAATTACGTCGAGTATTTACATCGCCCATTCCACAAAGCCTAAAGACAAAAGTCTTTAATCAGTGCGTCCTGCCCGTTATGACATATGGAGCCGAGACGTGGACACTCACGGTTGGAATGGTTCATAAATTTAAAGTCACTCAGCGAGCTATGGAAAGGGCTATGCTCGGAGTTTCTCTGAAGGATAGAATCCGGAACGAAGTCATTCGACAGAGAACCAAAGTTATCGACATAGCCCACCGGATTAGTAAGCTGAAGTGGCAATGGGCCGGTCACATTAGCCGAACAACCGATAACCGCTGGGACAAACGAGTTCTTGAGTGGAGACCGCGGACTGGCAAACGTAATGCAGGACGCCCTCAGGCTAGGTGGAGCGATGACCTTCGTAGGGCGGCTGGCAGAAACTGGATGCGAGTAGCCGAGGATCGTACCCAGTGGCGTGCACTTGGAGAGGCCTATGTCCAGCAGTGGACTGTTATAGGCTGATGATGATGATGACCCCGGAACAACTATGCCTATTGGACGTCTAACACCTCAGTCCCTCCCGTGACGTTTCGAGTGCTTTGCAGCACCCATGGTCACTGGAGGGACTGAGGTGTTAGACGTCCAAAACGCATAGTTGTTCCGGGGTACCCTCAAACTTCTTAATTATTTTTGTTTTTGTTGGTCCGATCTACGCAGAATGAGCTCACGTTGTCTTGAGGTCTTGCAGTGTTATGCTTGGTTTTGGATTTGATTATATTAATTACTGGATCCCAAGACGATGGAAGCACCCAGCCATCTTCTCTATTGAAATTAGGATGTTTTTTAATTTCAATAGCCTCGCGAACCATCCTTGGTAGGAATCGGTGTTCTTTCACGAGGATTTGTGGTCTATCAAATCTGATGTTATGGCGGGTGCGGTCAAGAACATGTTTACAGACTGCAGACTTCTTTGAGCGACGGTGTTTTAGGTCAGCTATGTGTTCTTTAACCCAAGTTTTTACCGGTCTTTTTGTTTGTCCTATATAAGAGAAACCACATTCACAATCAAGCTTGTAAACTCCTGCATCTTGTAGAGGGATCTGACACTTGACAGATGGTAAAAATTGATTGATCTTCTTCGGCGGCTTATAAAATGTTTTATAAGCCCCAGACCATATGTATTTGTGGATCACACAAAGATTTCTCCCGTGCGGGGATCGAACCCGTGACTACTCGATCCAGTGGGTGGAGCGGCTTAAGCTATTCACTACAGAACTAAGTCGTCCGTTAATATGTCTTATTGTAATGATTTATGTTGCTATGATTTACTGAGTTCTTAGATTGCCGCGAATATTACACATGAAATAAAACTATTTTTTCGGATTTTATCGCAGTTTATTTTTGATTTTTAAGTTCCTAAAAATCAATATTTAGCGTTAAAAACCTTACGCAATAGAAAGGATATCACTATTCTCCGCGCGGATTAAGAAAATGCTACGGTCATTATGGATACGTTAGATTACAATGTCAAAATACAAGAACTTTTATCGGATGCAAACACATACAAAAAGGTCAAGACAGACCCAACCACCAGTACATTAAAACAAACTACTGATTTAATAAACAAAACCACCACAGTTGTATGGGCTCCCAAAAATACATAAGCCGAATGCGTAGTGGGCTACGTCCAATTGTTAGCCAAATCGCACACCAACCTACAGATTGGCTTAGCACGTTGCGAAAGTGCTCTCGCCACTCAGAGGACACACAAGAGCACATGTTAAGGATTCATACCATTTTGTTAATGAGATCAAAAATCTACATCTTACTGACAATGAAACTATGGTCAGTTTCGATGTCCAGTCACCAAAGTATATTGTTATCGAGGAGCTCGTAGCGCTATGCTATCACAATTTTGTATTAATTACCAAGGTTGAGCAGCAGTCGCCTCGGTTAGTCTGAGATGGGTGACCGCTTGTACATTTTTATTATTCAAGTTTTCCTGTTGGTGCCGGTTACACCTTGATGTGATACTCGTAATCGTTCAGACAATTTAGAAAACTTGCAGCTTGATAAGTCCAAACAGCAAGTGGCAACAAACCTGCCTGCATCAAACCGCATTGGGGTCCCGTTTTGGACTAACTTATCTTTTCTCACCTAGATTCGAGAGAGAAAGCTTTTATTCCGTGGTAGGACAATATAGGCTGATTTAATTTATTACATTCTATAAAAATGTATCTAATATTTATTTATTCAGATTCCCCGAATACGAGTAAGTTAACTAACTGAAACCAGCTGTTAATATGTTCAATTCAAATTAAATAAACTTGGCGTCCTCTTTACGAAGTTTCTGCATCGCGATATACACGTTTATTTAAATTCATGCATCTGATTACACGTGAACGACCCACTAAACTATTCACAAACGAATGTCCACCGACAAATACTGAGTAAAGAGACAGAAATAGTGATGGTGAATTTTGAATAAGGAACTTCAAACTGTGTTATGTCACAGCTTAAATAGGAACAGCTGGCTCTAGTATATAGCTCTAGCCCTCCCGACTAGCAACTTCCTAATCCAAGACCATTCCTGCTCAAGGTGCCCATAAGCTAGTTGCATTTCTCCTTCCGTCTGGAGCGTAGTTGATGCACGCTCGCCCTCTTGTACGATGAAGCTGAAAGGGCCCCTCGCCTAACAGCATTGTCATTCATACACACACAAACGGTATGAAGCTTGATGCGCATGCGAGCCAATTGGTACACTCGCGCGCCGCCACACGGCGATTAGACTGATTATTTATAGTCATTTTTCAGACATTTGTGTGCTTGAGATTTTATTGAAGCACCTCACTTTAGACCTGATTATACCAAGCAAGCATAGTGCCAATACAGTCAAATTATATTCATCCGAGATAATTATCTTACTCAGCACTTAACTGAGTAACACTAAACAAACTACTAAAAAACAAACACGGTCTCGCCTAAAGTCCCTAAGCGGGGACAATGTAAGATCATATGTAATAACATAGGACCTAACATTATCGGTGAAAAGTCGTAGGGAGGGGCTTCGGCAGAATAGGGAGCGAGCGCAATGTCATTATACAGGACGCAATGACAGACTGTTCTACTGGAAAGCGATCAATCCGCGTATTATTTATTCACCACAAGGCCGACGAGTCAGTCTATGTCGCAGACCAAAGTGTTTATAACAATATCGAGAACTTAACTTAATCTACTGACTCACCACTATACTCGTTTCGTGTTCAAGCGGTTGATACCAACCGGATTTGTGTTTGTGTATGTAAAGATTCTACGCTGTGGCCTGAGGGGTCCTTACAACTTCACTGAGGTCAGTATAGAGTGAGCACGTTTACTTTACGCTATGTGTGTTTAGGGTCAGATCCGACTGCGGTCAGTTTCATTTCCAAACACCGACCCAGGCTAGTGTCTGCCTCCCGGGCTGACAAAGTCTTTCGTATTATGTATGCCGTTTAGATATTATGATTACTTAACACATGCTTTGAACTCAAACATGACAAGTATCACGTGTTTTGGGGGGTAAATTACATTTGGCATTATTTGATGCTTTGAAAGTACCTGTCTATTTGAAAATAAAGGAGTAGAAATCTAAATAGTAATAAACTAAAATCTGATGTGTATAAAATGGTAATAGCGCATATATATATATATATATATATATATATGTCATCATCATATATACGGTAAATGAGCGCCAAAGCTTATATTTTCGTTGTTGAACTGAGTTTCTTTTATTGAACCTATTTCGTCCCACTGCTGGGAAAAGGTACTAAAAGGTCTCTGCCATGACTCTCCATGTCTAGTCCAGGTCGCCGCACATTTTTCTGGGTCTGCCTCTGCACCGGTGTCCGACCGGTCTCCATTCGGTGGTGATATGAGATTTTAAGAAACAATAGTGATATAAATAAGTACATACTGTCCCATTACTGGGCAAAGTTCTTCTCTCACAAATCGAGGTGAGAGAGATCATACCACGCGGACCCAGTGCGGATTGGTAGAGGCGCATAAGGTGAGGTAAGGTTATTAATTTAAAACGTTACAGTTACAACTTATTTTTTATTAATTCAGTTATAAGATTCAAATTACGTATTACTGTTTCAGATCAAATAACAAGAATTTACTTTTTTTTTTTAAAAACGTGGGCTACGTTTTTTAAAAAAAAAAAGTAAATTCTTGTTATTGCACGTGCTACGTGGCACACTAGGATTTATTCCTGTATCGTGGGCGCGTTTACAAACATGAAATTTCACATACACAAATACCCAGACCGTAACAAATAATTGTGGGTCATACAAAGATTTGTCCCGTGCGGGAATCGAACCCGCGACTATTAGACACACTGGGCGGAGCGGCTCAAGCTCTTAACCACTGCGCTAAATCGTCCGACAAAAAAACCAACCCATGAGATCCTAATATGAACTACCAAATATATACCACTATAGGCAAAAAAACGTAAAAGTTGATGATGACCAGGCGAAGTTTAGAAGATGTAACCCCGGCTTGAGTGCGGTTAGATAGTCCAATCCTAGTTTCCGGATTTGTAGCGACTGCGGTTAGTTTCATTACCGAGTATCCATGTTGGTAACTTACTGGTCGTGTAGGGAAGTTTGTGGATAAAAATTAACGTATAAAAATGTTTCTTTAAGACTTTGTATTTAAAAGTCGTATGATGCTCGTATGTAGTAAAAGAAAAATAGAATTTACAACATCCTGACTATATTCTCTAAGCGGGAGTGGCAGAGGTGTAATGTGTGTACAGGTATTTGGCTGATGATCAATCAAATCAGCCTATTGCAGTCCACTGGTGGACATAGGCCTCTCCCAATTCGCGCCACAGTACACGGTCCTCCGCCATCCGCATCCAGTCCCACCCTGCGACCTTCTTAAGGTCGTCGGTCCACCTAGCTGGGGTGCGCCCTACCTTACGTTTGCCGAGTCGCGGTCTCCACTCTACAACTCGTCTGCTCCATCGGCCATCGGTCCTTCGACAGACATGGCCAGCCCACTGCCACTTTAGCGAGCTCACTCTGCGAGCTATGTTAACTACTTTGGTTCTTTGACGGATAACCTCATTTCGGAGTTTATCCCTTAAACAGACTCCGAGAATAGCCCGCGCCATAGCTCGCTGCGCGACTTTTAGCCTATAGACTAACCCTACTGTAAGTGTTCACGTCTCGGCACCGTATGTCATTACTGGTAGAACGCACTGGTTGTAGACTTTTGTCTTCAGGCATTGCGGTAAAGGCGAAGAGAAAACCCGACGTAGTTTGCTGAATGCTGCCCAGCCCAACTGCATTCTTTTGTCGACTTCTTTCTCAAAGTTGTTCCTACCAATCTGGATAACCTGCCCAAGGTAGGTGTATTCTCAAATAACTTCGAGCATCGGTTCTTTGTCGTAGACTGGTCCCGGCGTGACATGTTCATCGAACATGATCTGGGTTTTATCCAAATTCATGCCGAGAGCAACACGTCGAGAGGCTACATTTAGGCTGTGCAGCATTTCGCTTAACTGTTCCAGCGTCTCCGCTATTATGACGATGTCGTCGGCAAACCGAAGATGTGATGGCTGATGAGATTACCAGTTAAATATGCACCTATTACCATTATACTGGGCATGATTGAATACTTTGGAATGTTACTGAGAACTTTTTAATTTAAAATACCCCAACAATACTCTGTTCGATCTAGCATTCGAACCCTGGTGCTAGTCATTGTCAGCCGCAAGATGTGCCACCAGACCAATGAGGCAATTTATACATTTATGGGAAGGAATTTGTTAAGACCCTGGATATGTATGTACCTATTTCGTATGTTCTAAAACTGACAGAGCCGGAATAATTACTAAAATATATTTTTCTAGGAATTTTTCTTACAATGGCGTGCCGTAACCACATTTTCACGGGTTTAAGAAGTACACGTGACTTTCGAAGTCAAATTCTTCTGATTACTATCAAACGATAATCAAAGCTAAGGTATTCACCATACATTTACAAACGGCAAAATAGCAAAAACTGGACAATGAATTCCGAAATGGCATCCTATTTATTCCAAAAACAAATTTCTAGATTCCACTTCAAGGTGAATTATGACCTGTCACCGCAGAAAAAACGGGCAAGAAATAATTTCACCCTTCGTCTCGTTTGACCTCACTCGAGTCAGTAGTGACTTGAGAGGTCACAAGGCTAAGCACAAACAGATTAACGTTAGCGTAACGCTATCGAATTGATATGCCATCCTTATCACATCAATAATTTACTAAACAAAGACGAACGTGAAAAGGACGATATATTAACTCGAAAGTGTCACAATAAAGTCCAACTGTTTGTGCTATTGCACAAACAATCTTTCATTATAGTGACATTGTCAAGAAAGCATGCTGTCACGTTCATCTTTATTTAGTAAACTTGCTGTGTGGAAAGGATGGCATATCAACTCGATAGCTTCACGCTAACATCAGTCTGTTTGTACTAAGCCCTCAGCCCCGGCCCAGTCAATTGACGGCATAAATAAATAAACGTCCATTCCACAAACACTAAATTGCAGTGCTGGGAAAAATGTTGAGGTTCAAAGAAGCTACAGTAACTTTCTTTTACTAGCTGGCAATTTATTATATGGCATTGGCCAAAAAAAATGAAAATTATAGAAAGGAATGTGCGATAGTAATTTAGTGGTTTGTAATTAACAACAGCGGTTGTAGATATCTGATAAAATTAAATTAATATTACATAAAATTTCTGATTTGTTGTAAAGTAAATGTCTAGAAGTGGGATTAAAACTGTAAACCCTCTCAGATTGAGAGAAGGCCCGTGCCCAGCAGTGGGACAGTTTCTTAACAGGGCTAATATTATTATTATAATATTTATTAAAGTCTAGAAGTGGGATTAAAACTGTAACTAGGTGTTATAAATATTAATATGTTGTGGCGGGTTGGAATTGCTATTTCGTACACATTACTTCATCATGCATTTTCAAAAATATGTTAGCATGTTACTTGGCTTTCATACTTATTCACATTTTTATTATTGAAGCATACTTTTATAATCTCCGTAGAATCCAAAGATGTGAGCCGGATTTTCGCACCACTCAAAAGATTACAAGTCAAGCACGAAACTTATTGTGACTATTTTTGTCGAGGTATCCGTATAATAGAACCAAAAATATTGAACTTAAACGAAATCATATCTAGTATATTATCATACGTCACATATTTCAACAAAATGTGTACTTTATTGTTCAAGCCCATTTAAATTGAATGGTGCTGCAATTAGAAACAGGGAATAAAAATTGCCCGGGCTTCGATTTAGTTAATTATTCCACATATGATTACCAGTCGGCCATGCCCGATGCAATTAGCTTGAATTTTTTATACGCCTTGCCATCTAATTATACGAAAAGGAATAGGCGTTCTTCGTCTATAATAGCAGCAATTTACTACCGTGATATCTCTTTAGTTGTTAATTGACTGTAATTTGCATTATTTATAATATACCATCTTATGTTTCCCTAGGTACGGTCGCGTGATTTGTACTTCATATGTAATAGGTACCAAAGTTTATTACATAAAGTACAAAAATAGGTACGTTTACTACAGCAAGTTAACTTTTCATGTTTTCCTATACAAAAAGTTTTTTTGTACACTACCACGGATCCGCACTGTGCCCGCGTAGAGAAGGGTATAGCCTAATCTCTCTTACATTGATTTCTGAGAGAAGGCCTTTATGAGGGTTTGGCCTTAGGTCATTATTAATATATCATCATCATAAACTGAAAGAGGTCTAGCGCAGGCAGTGATGCAAACCCTAATTTTAGGAAAATGGTGGATGAATTTCCAAAAATTGGTAGATTTAGATCTACCTAAACCTATAAATAGCTAGCGACTTGTATCAATATAGTTTAGTCTACACGCTTTGCATTAACAATACCGTTTTCCTATTTTACTTTCTTGAAGCCAACATGCATATTCCTTTTCTTGTTTCCAAGATTTGAAATATTTTTGGTCATAGTGCCTTTTTTAGCTTTTTGCGGTTGAGCTGACCCGTAGTCGTCTATGCAACTTACCCTAACTTTTAAAAAAACCGTGATATCTAATTGTTAGCTATTATTATCACTTTCAGCGCTTAGTCAGACTCAATAAATTTCTGTTCCACGTATGAAAAAATTCAAACCTAAGTAAAACGATTTAATAATGGTATTGTTATATTTTGAAGAAAAAAAGTAGATTTGAGTAGTATGATGGTAGATAGGTGGATTAGTGGAAAAATAAATCCATTAAAAGTTAGTAGATCATCCAAATCAGATGGACAAAGGATCGCCACGAAGATCGGATTTGTGTTGTATGCAAACAGTTTTTACCTGCAAACTTCACCAAGTCATCCGTCCTTATGGCAGGTCTGGTCTAAACCATAATATGCTTGTAAATAAAATTACAGCAGCACATTTATATTCTCCAAATCGGTTGGCAGAGGTGTAATGTAATATAATTAATAAGATTAAAATTCTCTACACGCACAACAGGCGCCAGTTGGCACACTAACGTTAACTGCTCGCTATAACCAAAGAATCTAATTACGTACATATATTCTTGTAATACGTGATCTTTACTCACATTCAGCTCACGTCCCAGCATCCAGCTCCAACACACATAGTTACGAACTTGCCTAGCGAGTGCATTTTTTAGCAGTTGCAACTAACTTTTACGCCTGACCAGCGTTTTCCGCACGTGAGAGCGTTCCGTACCGATAGTTGGTAAATTGGAAAGGCATAGTTCCAGTACAAAATATCCTATTTGAGTTCGTAAGTGTTTCCGTGCTTCTTTGTACGGCGGAGGGCATCAGTCGAATAAGTAGTACGTATTTTTCTAAAAGATCGTGTAACAAATTGGTAAACTGACTAGGATTATCACACTGGAGCTGGATCGTATACGTAATTTTGTATAATAAACATTGTATCTATACAGAAAATGATGGACAACATTATGAGTTTAATTTTATCAACCTTTATGTGTTTATTTTTGGTATAGTTGTTACCATTATTCGAGTTTAGCAGTAGGATTAATATGACCAAGCACAAAAGCTTTACAATTTTAATTATTTCGAGAGCCTAATTGTTCATATTCAATACCTCTATAGCTGCCATAATAAGATTATCTTTATTTCATTAACCGTGGCCGTAATACAGCGTAATCCTGCAATATTCATTAAAATGTTTTGCGATTTTGTCGAAAATTTCGAACTGTTCATTCGCACCTGACATTTTCCAGTGAAACGCTTTTAAGACAAGAAGATTAAAAACCTGTCTGTAGGATTGTGTTGAATTCAAAACCATGTAGGTATTGAAATCATCAATCAATCAATCAGCCTATCGTAGTCCAGTGCTGGACATAGGCCTCTCCTAACACGCGCCATTGCACACGGTCCTCTGCCTTCCGCATCCAGTCTGTCCCAGCGACCTTTTTGAGGTCGTCGGTCTATCTAGCTGGGGGCCGTCCTACCTTACGCTTACCAAGTCGCGGTCTCCACTCTAGTACACGCTTGCTCCATCGGCCGTCGGTCCTTCTGCAGATGTGACCAGCCCATTGCCACTTTAGCTTACTGAGTCTGCGAGCTATGTCGGTAACTTTGGTTCTTTGTCGGATTACCTCGTTACGAATTTTATCCTTCAAAGAGACGCCGAGCATAGCTCGCTCCATAGCCCGCTGTGCGACTTTGAATTTGTGGACTAGTCCCACTGTGAGTGTCCACGTCTCGGCCCCGTAAGTCATAACAGGTAGGACGCATTGGTTAAATACTTTAGTCTTCAGGCATTGCGGTATTGGCGAAGCGAAAACGTGACGTAGTTTGCCAAATGCTGCCCAACCCAATTGGATCCTGCGGTTGATTTCTTTCTCGAAGTTGTTTCTACCAAATTGGACAACTTGTCCAAGGTAGACATACTCCCGAACAACTTCGAGCATCGAACCATCGATGTAGATCGGTCCCGGCGTGACATGCTCATTAAACATGATCTTGGTTTTATCCAAGTTCATGCCGAGACCGACACCTCGAGAGGTATTGAAATAATTAGGTAAAAAGGTGTGGTGTCATATTGATTATGATTATATGAATATGTTGTTTGATATGGAAATATAAAGTGTCTACATATAGAAATAAAGAACAAAACATTTCTTGTGGTACCTACATTACAAAACTCAAAAGGCAATATTCTCTCACTCTCTTTTTGTAGAATTCTTCTTGCTGGAGCATGGTGGTTGCACGCTCACTCTATCTGGTGAAGCTATAAAGGCGCCGGAGCCAACAGGATAGATCATTTACATTCACACATAAAAATCTTTTTTAACCCTTAATACGTTGTCCCAGACAAACATGAAATTCACACTATTTTAAAAAATCCCCACTGACATTTATAGGTCATATAAAGATTTGTGCCGTGTGTGGGATCAAATCAGCGACTACTTTCCTTCAGAAAGCAAACTGGCTTACGCTGATAAAGAAAATATTTTTTTGTATTGTTTCAAATTTTAGTATAATGAAAAAAAAGATTAGTATTGAATTTAAATGGACATTATTTTCTTACAAAATACTGATTTCTAAAACATTGTGGTATGGTATACACTATCTACGTAGTCAAGTCCCTCTAACGTTTGTGACTATAGAAAGAGTAATAAACAATCTGCTGTCTATGTTGGACTCAAACTCAAATAATTTATTTTGTATAAACCCTGCAGGGGGTACTTACAACTTGTCAAATTACATTTTTTATCTAATCTAACTATGAATCTACCACCGGATCGGAACGCGGTCTCCACTAAGAAGATCCGGCGAAGAAACTCAGCGGGCTTGCTTTTTTATTTAATTCTATTTCTCTTTTCTTCCTTTTCATTTTTTTTCAATAAAATTATGTTTAGGTAAAATTTGGAAGTTCACGATCTAGCTCCAGTGTGATGCTTTCCAACCGAAATATGAGACTCTCTCAAATTTCGGTATATATTTCTTAAATTTGTAAGTAAGTATAGATCAACAACGATAGATAGATCTGTTGTCACACGAATTTCTTGCCTTCTCCATACTTTAACATTCACAAGAACTTTTAATTTATCAATTTCCGTCGATAAATTAAAATTAGTTCTTATCAAAACTAATTTGGTTTCAGAACAAATTGAACTTCAAATTCGTAACGTTTGCGAGAGACAAGTTCAATTTCACACCGGAAAACTGAAATTGTGTAAATTGATAAGTTAGCCAAACTTTGGGGTTATTCGATAGAGAATTAATTTGGAACTAGTTTATTACGTCAACTATGCTTTGAACAGCGACTGTCTTTAGCAGATTTATTGGAACTATGGTTATTGGGTGTTAAATTGAGTTAAATTATTATTTGGTCATACATTATTGTTTAGCTATAATATTTATCATCATTTTCATTTGTTATACTTATTATGAAAACTAGAACACAGACCAGTGAACAGACCCATAAGGTGTAGTAGATAGCATATCGGGAGTTGGTAGAAGAACTTAGGGTAGGTTGGCAGAGGACTGCGAAGAAGGGCACAAAAAGGAGGAAACTTACACCCTGCAGTGGGTTATAGAAAGCTAATGTTGATGATGATTATGGAAACATTACAATAGTTTAGCAGCTGTATAAAGTTTATTGTTCTAAAGAGTATATCACACTAAGGCACTATATTATGTTAATTAACAGGATTTCAAGAACGAAAAATATATTTAATAGGGAGGTTTCAGGTCTGGAAGAGGATGTTCGGATCAAGTTTTCTCCCTCCGCAACATCGTAGATAAGCACCTGGCAGTAGGCCGCAAGGTTTTCTGCGGTTTTGTGGACCTGGAGAAGGCGTTTGATAGAGTCGTGCGAAAGAGACTTTAGGACATTTTGCCAGAGTATGGTATAAACGGCACCCTGTTGCGAGCCGTCCAGTCCACCTACGTGGACAGCAAGGCATGCGTACGGGTGGGTGGTAACATGTTATCTTGGTTTGACGTTAAAATCGGCGTCAAGCAGGGTTGCGTGTTGTCCGCTAGACTGTTTATAGTGTATCTGGATAAAAGTCTTCAAAGACTGAATGCGATGACTGAAGGGGTATAAATGGGTGATCTAGTGATAAACCACCTATTGTATGCAGATGACGCGGTTTTGATAGCGCCAACAGCCACTGATCTGCAAACACTAGTCACAGTTATGAGAGACGACTGCATGAACAATGGCTTACATTTGAATGTGAAGAAAACCAAAATTATGGTTTTTGAACGGGAAGAAACCAGAACGAATGCAAGGGTTGTGGTTGGTAACGATGTGCTGGAGCAAGTGAATGAGTTTGTATATCTTGGATGCGCCTTCAGTAAGGGTGGGAAATACACCGCTGATATAGAGAGAAGAGTGAATGCAGGTAATAGAGTGAATGGTGCGATGGGAAGGCTACTTGGGAGCCGGCACTTAAGCCAAAAGGCGCAGCTGGCCATGCATAACGGAGTGCTTGTCCCAATGCTGTTATATGGCAGTGAGAGTTGGGTATGTAAGAAGGAGAACGAAAGCAGGATAAATGCGGTCGAAATGCGATCTCTGCGGAAGATGTGCGGAGTCACGCTGACCGACCGTATTCGCAACAGCGTAGTAAGAAAGCGAGTAGGTATGAAAGATAGTATCGGTGTAAAGATGAGAAAGGGTATGCTCCGTTGGTTCGGGCATATAGAAAGAATGCCAGAAGAAAGAATGACAAAACAGATATACAATGCGAAAGTGGAAAGATGTAGGTGCCGGGGAAGACCTAGACTATCTTACCATGACCAAATAGACTGTGTCTTCGCTGAAGGGCAAGTCAAGAGTCTCCGTAACCGGCGAGTGTGTATGAGACGAACTATGAGAGTGGAGGAAGCCAGAGAGGTATGTAAGGAAAAAACCTGTTGGAACTCTGTACTCTCTGCCTACCCCGCAAGGGAGCTGGCGTGATGATATAGAAAAATATATTTTGATTATGTGCCATTTAATAAACTCAATACAAATTATATCACAAGTGAGATTAGATATACATCTATCTATCTATAACCTCACACCAGATCCCTTGCGGGGTAGGCAGAGATATACATAATTCTTCGAAATCAATAAAAATACGTCTGTATTTCTATCTTCGATAACACACCTTTAGTGAACGAACATTTCCAAGATTACTAAGACAACAAACAACCACTGAACATGATCACAAAAGCTAGCTATCATTGTAAACAACATGTTATCGATATAAACGAAGAATAATACTTTTACTTTCAAACCAATCTCAATTAGGTAAGTAACCCATGTAATTACTTAAAGTCGGATCTATTCCCCCAACAAAAAGAACCAGCGGCCTTATTTGGTATGACCAAATGCACCGCGTTACGATAGCTTTGTGAAATGATCGTGTAAAGATACCCTATATGCTACTGGAATACAGATTTGGGCAAAATTAATTGTGAAAATACTAAATTGCAATATAATAAAGACATTTAAATGTTTTATGCTATATACAAGGGTATACAGCATAAAACACTTAAAACTAAAAATAAAAAAAATACTTTAATCAAAAAGAGCGCATCCGCGTGAAAGGACGGCAAGAATGCTGGCTTCGTTTCTTAGCTAAATAGACGAACTAACCTTTTGAGTGAGACGACCAGCGCGGGTGCTCTTTCATTAGTAAATATTTTTCTTTTCTTTTCTTCTTTAGTTCTTTCATATTTGTTTATATTAATTGCAATTAAATATTTCGAATTTAATCGCGGTTTATTTTTGGTTTTTAAGATCCCTAGTAAGACGTTTCTAGTAACGTCTTCTTAGTACTATTAAAGGTTTGGTCAAATAGCCGACGGAGGGTGACGGGACCATGACAGAGGCGCTCGTGTACGTTCACCCGTGATGCTTGCTGTCGCGCCGAACAGGGCTGTGTGGCGTCTCCTGGATATTTCAGAACATTACAACTCCCTAAGCCACGCCACCGTCGCGCTGTGTCGGCTATGTGGCGAAACCGTTAATTACGAATTCGTGAAGAAATCTTAACTCGCTACGTTACTTGTTTAATTGGTAGCGAATAAGGACCAATATACTGGAACACTAAATTTGATTTGAGCGTTAATTAAAATCTAAGAAACGTGTGCGGCACTTTTTAAATCTGTAGTATTTGTTTTACATTGATTATAACTCTCATAGAGTGTTTAAACATAACAATGTTGAATTTTGGAAACAGAAAATTATTTTCCAGTTACATTTTTATCGTTTGTTTTAATTTTTGTTTTTAACCGATTTAAAGGAACGAACGAGGTTCTCAATTGGTCAGCTGTAACTGTTCGGGCGTAACTTTATGAACTGATGTTGATGATTCTTTTTACGTTGGATTAGTCCCATTTTAATTTCTTTAGTATTGGACCTTGGCCTTTGGAAATACACAACAGAACTCCTTAAAGGCAAACAGCACGAATATATAGAATGAGTTATTATGGGCATTATGTCAATTCTATAAGTGCCTTATTATAATATGCACTTATATAATATTAGAATAATATGCTATTGTTATGTACATTTATACGTGTCTTATCTGAAGGACAAGTCAAGAGTCTCCGTATCCGTCGAGCATGTATGAGACGAACTATGAGAGTGGAGGCAGCCAGAGAGGTCTGTAAGAACAGAACCTGTTGCAACTCTGTACTCTTTGCCTACCCTGCAAGGTAGCTGGCGCAATGATATAGATAGATAGTTATATATATATCAATAATTACTTTACCCATCACTTATTTTCAATGATCGATAGAAGTAAGAAAGAAAATATCAGTGTTATGTAGCTTAACTGGATATATTCTTATGTTTTACTCGAAATAAAAATTCTATATTCAGACTGAAATAAATTTTCAAACAGTACCTATAGATCAGATTAAATATACTTAGCGTGGCTATAAAATTCCCATGGAACAAGAATAACGACGTCGATAAACCCCATGTATCTTCATGCACACTCCATCAGGCACCACAAAATCGCATAAAGTAACAAAATAAAGAATAAAATATTCGCCAAAACTGTATTCATATCGTTATTTATTTTGTTTTGATGTTGTTCGTGTATTCAGTTAGAGATAAGAGAAACTTCGAAGAAAGTAAACGATCAAATGCGGTGTTATTAATGTCTTTTGTTGTATTTCGGTTACTGAGCTGTTCGTTTTGTATTAAAATTTCAATACTTTGTAATGTAATTTGCTGGGAAATGTTTTGTGATAAGAGAAGTAGAAATATCGGGAAATGTAGGCACATGAGTTATCACGTGAGCCTTGTGCACGGCATAAGCATAATTTATAATATCAGCCTATACTGCCCACTGCTGGACAAAGGCCTCCTCTCACAAATCGAGGTGATAGAGGTTAGGTCTTACTCCACCACGCAGACCCAGTGCGGATTGGTGGAGGCAGGTTTCTGGCCACCTGCTGTTGGAACTTATTAAGCCGCCTTTAAGGCTTCCAACTCGGCTTAACGACTACCACATTAAGTGGTAACCGGGACCAACGGCTTAGCGTGCCTTCCAAAGCACGGAGACGCTCAAATATGTATATGCCACAAACGGTCACCCATCTCAGGCCGACCGAGTCCAACGCTGCTTAACCTTGGTGATCGGTAAGAACACCGCGGTCGCACAGCGCTACGAGCGCCTCATTAAGCACCTCATTAAGCATAATTTAAGTATGGCAAAATATACAAATATATGTAAGGGCCGTTGGGGTAGAATGTATCTACTCCCGCAGGGTTTATACAAAATAAATACTTTGAGTTTGAATGGTTCTCGAGTGACGAACAAGTGGAGAGGCAAGCCCGGTCCAAATATCGACACCCAATATGAATAACATTGTAACTCAATATGGCATGGTTTTCAGGACAGCCGTTTTAAGTTAGATAATTTTTATTTTTTTAAATTGTAACTGCTAGTTTAAGTTATTCTGCACAATTATAGGTGTCATTACACCTATGTACTTACAGTACTGATTTTACATGCTCTTTCAAATGGCATGCAAGTCGATTTGATAAAACTACTGCAAGTATGATTTATCAAGTTATACAATGTACAATTTTTTAACATACTTATTATGAAAATCATTGTAACTTACAGTACAATGCAGTCATTTCAAAATTTCAATGTCTTTTTCAGTGAATAACATTGTATCTTTTATTACAATTACACAACAAATTATAAAAAAGGAACTTTTTCATGAATATAGTTGTAAGCAAAAATATAAAGTGTGTTATCATCAAATTTGCATGAAAGAACAAGGTAAGTATTAAATACTTGTTAGTTGGTCACATGAAAAGGGACCTTGCAGGAAATCATTCAATTAATGAGAAAAACGTATTTAAAGTTTTTAAGTCGTGTACTTGACAACATGTCTGATTTTAGTCACTTTTTTTTAATTTCCTGTGTGTGTGTGTGTGTGTGTGTGTGAATGATGTACGCTGTTGGCCGCGAGGCCTTTACAGCTTCACCGGACTTAAAGGCGAGCGTGCAACCACTACGCTCTAGCCAGCCAGAAGGGCAAGAGGCGACATACTCGAGGTCGCCTCGAAGAGGCGCCCTCGGTTGGGACAGTCGCTGTAGGGGGACGGGTGCACTACTAAGTGCACCGGTCAACCGCCGGCTATGGGAGGGGATCTACTACTACTACGTCGTCGTCGTCGCCCGTATTCTGAGCGGAAAGAAGGGATGACAAAGCATCGGGGGGGTCGGTGAGAACATGTCGCGGCCGGCGGTGGCGGCAGGGGTCGGGGGGGAGATCGTAGTCGGCGGTGGCATTTCCATTAATGTGTAGTAGAGAGATTTACATCGCTAAGAAAAATTAAAACCGTTTCCACAGCCATCAGTTCCCTTTTCGTCTATCACAAATATATAAAAGTAATAAAGAAATACAAAAAAATCAAATCAATATCATTTTAATTGACCTATGTTTATAGGCTAAGAAATACAAAAAAAAACAGAAAAGGCTAGAAATACAAAAAAGTCACATCATTATCATTTTAATTAACATATTATTATGTTTATAGGCTACTAGTCTTCAATGTCAGAATTACTACCATTATTAGAAACAGTGTCAGAGTGCGGCAAGTTTTTATAAAAATGTCTGTACTGTTCTGGAATTGCACCGCTAGAGCATAAGCTATTCAAGTCCCTGTATTTGCTTTGAGTGATTGAGTGCAAACTTTTATAGGCTATAGGTAAATTGTGATCCCACAACATACTTAAAGATTTATTTTTATTCAGACTTCTGGTCTTTACTTTGTGGTAATCCAAATCAATCCAATTTTGTTGGTCACTGTAAAAATCATTTTGATAATTAATTATATTTGGACAATCCGCATTAATTTTAATATGGTTGATTTTTGACCACATTATTTTGTTTTTATTATTATCCAAGTCCCAATTAGGCACTAAATTTATTAATGATTTGAAATCAAAAATGTCATTTTGACTGACTTTTTTCACAGTGTATGGTTTTCCTGTAGTTTTCGCACAACGTATTAGAGAGTGTACCATTGTTGTGGTACGTAAATAACTTGGTTTTTTTTACGTCGTTCTATAAGGGCATGCATTGAGTTCCCTTCTGATTGGGAATGACCAACTTCAAAGAAATTATGTATAATGTTCAGACCAAATGTTTTGGAGGCATATGCATACATTAAGAATATTATTCGGTTTCTATTCTGACCACCACAGCAGTCCGAATAAAATCGGAATTCTTTTATACCTTCTGCAGTCTTTTGTTTTATAAAGTCGAACAAGAAGCTAGCAATTTCATTAGGGCCCTTTTTCCCCGTGCATTCGTCCCACACATAACAGTGACCTTTAGCAGCACCAATGTCAAAAATTGTGAAGTTAAATACTTGAAATTTTCTTTTGTAATAGAATGTCGACACATCAGACTGAGGAGTGCTTAAAATTTTTTGGAGGTCAAAACAGGCAGTTAATAATGCATTTTTAGATTGTTGGGCTTCTATCTTATCGTTATCTTTTAATTGACGTATGATACATTTATTTGCTATATGTAATGCGTAATCAGATGCTGTTTCTTTTTCAAGCTGAGAAGCTTTTACATAAACCTCACATTTCAAACACTGGTCTTTCTTCGGTTTGAAGAAATCTATATTAAATTCCTTGTAGAATATCTGTCTGTACTGTTCTTTCGTAGCTTTCGTATCAATTGGTTTATTTTCAGTCATCCATTCGGTATAAAGAGAGTATAGTTTAGGAAAACTGAGTGATTCTTCGAAATAAAGTTTCGATGTTCTTTGCCTTACATAATGTGATTCTTTGACTGGAATCGAATTAATATGCTGACGAACTGAAGTCTTAATATCTTCATTAATTGCATTCCCCCTATTGCTATGCTTACCACGCTCATCGTTCGGAATAAATTCTTCATTATTTCCGTTAATTTTTTTGAACAATGTTGTTATCCACATATCTGTTATATTGAATGTGTCTAAAAACATTTTTTTGCACGCTCTAACTCTTTCTTTCAGTACAGGTAGGTAATACTCATAAGTACAGTGACGTCTGGAATTAATGTTGTTTAGTTGTACTGTTTTTCGTTGTACTCTAGTTATAAATCTAGATAAATACTCAACTTGTTTGTCATGATTTCCCATTGCCCAAAATTGTGAAAATAAGTTTTCTCTCTGATCATTACATATATTCTTATGACATTTTCTTTTGCAATCTTTATCTGTTTTACATCCTAGTCCCAACGCTCTTCCTTTGACTAAATTGCCTTTTTTGTTTATGTATTCTAAACCTGAATTTCGGAGTGTTTTCAATTTATTCATCTTCCAATTTTGTGGATCTCGTTGTCTTTTCCTACCCAAACAAGTTTTTTTGGGATATACTCTCTTTTTCGACGTATTATTTTCAACAGTTTGAACTGCAGCATGGTTGAAACCTAAAAATCGGATTTCTAGTTAAATATTTTAGACAAGGAAGTTCAGAAGTAAATAATAATTACCGAGGTAATATAAATATTACCAGAATACAAGCTATTCGGATTAAGTGTTGTAGTTGTTGGTACCACATCTAAATTAGTCGTTTCCATATTATTTACAACGTCATCAACCTTGGATGTGATATCTGGATGTATAAAAGGTTTTTTTCTTTAATATAACAAAAATCAGAATATAGAAAGTGCGTTCTAGATACAACCTCTTCAAATGAAATTGTAATTACCTAAATTCGAAGTATTCGGATTAGTAGAGTTTGGAGTTAGTACTGTACCCAAATTATGATATATATTATCTTCATCTTTTTGAACCACAGTACTGATTTCTTGATCTAAAAAATATAACAATAGAAGCAGATATAAGAAATATAAACAAAACAAGCAAATAAGAAGTACACAATAATATAGCTTGGTTGGATAAAAATGTTATATAATATACCCAAACAAAAATGGTTTTCTTCTTGTGGAGGTATTAAAGTTAGTTCCACACCCAAATCACTAGGACTGATTAATGATTTTGTTTCCAAATTATCGTCCCTTCCTAATACTTGGCGATGACTAAGGACCTCAGTGCCATCAGAATCTGAAAACAAGAATATTTTAGTAAATTGCAATAATGCCTCGTTCGTTTGCATGTGCGTAAATTAAATGAATAATAATTATTATTTGTAACTAAGGACTGCACAAGATAGGCATACCGACAGGGATAGGGAACCGATCAGGATAAAAGCATAGAATCTATGTAATTATGTGTCTATCAAATTTCAGCCATATCGGTTCAGTCGTTATTGCGTGATTAAGTCACAAACACAATATGAACAAAAACCCAAAGTTTCGAAATTTTCATTTATTAGTCGACGTCGATGACGTCGTTTTACGAACCTGTATACTTATCTGTTGGACCTCGTGGCTGAGGAGGTAGATATTCATCTAATAAGTCATCAGCTGAAAAATCTCCATCATTATCATTTTCTGAACAGGCGTATTGAGTTGGATGATTACGGCGTCTAAGTTTCGATTTAAAGCTTAGTAATTCGGCACCTAGAAAATGGAACAAGATTGTGCAACTTGTAGAAATATTGAAAAATAATGATTACTAAATAACATAATAATAACACTTACTTACCATTGAGAACTTGAAATTGATCTCTGTTACGTTTTCTAAGAATCCCCATTTGATTTAAACTCTCCTCATTTGGAGTATTCGTACTTTCTGTAAATCGAGTAAGTAACCATAGGCTGATTTTAAAGGTATGTTCACCTATAATTATGTAACAATATCTAACAAAGTGGCACAAGTAATCACAAATCAAAACAAGTGAAACTTTGAGATTATAAAAAAGACAAAGTAGTTTATAATAATTCATAACTTACCTATTGATTCTTCAACTGAAACATCGTTTTGAGGAACAAGGCTCACTATGTGCCTTCCACGGGATGTCATTGTCACAATATACACAAAAAAAATACTCACAATCACTTGATTACTCCGCCCTGAGCAGAAACCTGACAGTAAATGGCGGTTATGTTTACGAATAAAAGTGTAGCTCGCTAACAATAACATTGGATATGATGATACTTTCGTTTTCAAATGACGATTTTAAAACTTGGTTCCGATGTCAACACCGCAACTTTTTTTACGATAATATCCTTATAAATAATATCATTAGAGTTCAGAAGAAATACATTGTAATTTAAAATACAATAAGGTCAAAGTTTAAATATTTTAACATTTGAAATGAATAACATTGTACATCCATTTGACATGTTACTTTAACACAAACAATTGGGTTACCAAAAATGCTGTGTATTGTAACATCATCTACTGTTATACTGCAACTAAAACACCGTCAATTTTTAAATACAATGACATTATATCTAGACATAAAAATAGTTCTTATCATCATAGGAATACGGTTCAAAGACAGAGGGGAGTGTTTTTTCTTGCTGAATTTACACAATGTGTAATTGTAAAGACGTGTAACTGAAGTTACAATGTTATTCATATTGGGTGTCGATATGGGCTATTTACACCCTAAATGGCTTGCCCAGGTGTAATAAATCAAATATACCAATATTGCACCAATTTACACATGACCACATATTTGCTGTTTGCCCATAATCCACACACTCACAGGATGTTCATAAAAGATTTCATTTATACAAAATTTGACTTTAGATTTAGTAAGTAAACTTTCCGTTAGTTTGATGATTTCCAATCCGTTTGATGTTCTTATTTTCGGTAATAGAAAGGAAAAAAAAGGAAAATATTGATTTTTTTTTACATATTTATATATTAAACTACAGAAGGAGACAAAACAGATTCCAAACAGAAAATGATAATATGGGGGATCGAGTGATCGAGATCGAGAATAGTCTACTGACTATTCTCTTACCTACAGGTTCATCCACTCGATATTCAAATCGCTCCAACATTTGAAAGAAAGAATGAAAATAAAATTTATTTTGCAACGAGTAGGTACAATACAAACGGAGAAGAGTAGGTACAATACAAATGTAGATACTATGCGTGTGTACCTACCTACAACAGTATTTAAATACTTTACTTATAAAAGTGATTTGGGAGCTTGTAGATGAATATATGCACAACAGGAAACAAGACAGGCTCTAAAAAGAAAAAGGAAAAATGTGACTATTCTCTTACCTATAGGTTCGTCGACTTGATATTCAAATCGCTCCAACATTTCGTCGCCAATAATATTAATGTCGGAGATACTTTGTTTTACAACACATGCATAATTTTCCAACACTCGTATAGAAATTTCCTTCTGCACGTACGCCTTTAACTTTCATGAATGTGTGCAATTTGATTTTTCTTTTCTTTCCGATGTTGTAAAATGAATCTATTTTAGTCTCAAAGTTTTGCTTTAAACTTCCTTTTAAGACTAGAATTTTATTGTATTCTTTACTTGTATTCTTGTTGATCGGCATTGGTTAGATTAAATGATATGACAGGGAGGGGAGTTTTACTCCGATTCGTTTAATTCTTTCAATGAGGATGATTAAGATTATTCTATCAAATTTATCATCTTTGTATGTTGTTAGTAATTGCTAGTTTGTAAATGCAAGTAACTATTTTCAATACCAATCCATACGGACGATTTAGCGCAGTGGTTAAGAGCTTAAGCCGCTCTGCCCACTGCGTCTAATAGTCGCGGGTTCGAGTCCCGCACGGGACAAATCTTTGTGTGATCCACAATTATTTGTTCCGGTCTGGGTATTTGTGTATGTGAATTTTCATGTTTGTAAACGCACCCACGACACAGGAATAAATCCTAATGTGGGGCTACGTTTTTAAAAAAAGACAAAGACAAGACAAAGATATAAATAGTATTGTCTTCAGGGGCATTCATGATACGTATTTCGAAATGAACACGTTTGATAAAATTATAATATCAGTCTATAACTTTGCCAGGTTGTATGACAGGTTTTAAATACTTTCTCTTCTTTAATTGCCTTTTACGGCAATTACTCTAAGAAGCGTAATTTTAACCGCGTCCTTCAACCCTTTTCCGAATTTTAGTTTCAACATAAAAGATGATAAAATTCCTAAATTAATACCTTTGAAAACATAAGTACAAAATTTACACCCCATAACACATTTGGTTTATTTACGTTCATCCAAAGACAGCATTTAACACTAAAACGGCTGCGGGCTACGACACTATCACAAAAGGTAACCCTGTTCCAGTGAGTCGTGAAGTGTCACTGTATCATAACGTCACGGCCGAATTAACGTTTGCAGATTACGATTCCGGACCGGAGGTGGGTCGCTAATAAATGTGCTCGAATGTACTTCGGCATAACCCGCGGTTAAAAAACTTTACAGGCCTGTGATATAAATTTCCATACACCTAGTACAGTTTTGGTGTAGAGGTAATAAGTAGAATATATTAATAAACTTATAGGGTTCATGGGGTTGTAAGTCACCGTCAGCCAAAAAACGTTAATTACAGGACAAAGGCTTCTCCCAAAAATCATCATGATGAATCTCTTTAGACTGCATACATTCAGATTTTACCTGACCACAGGTGCTATTTCCTTTAATTGTCCTACTGTAATGGTTCACCTAAAGAGAAAGATCACCGAGGAAGAGACCACGTATCGTAGGACATGGAGTGGGCAGGTCTTCTACAAGGTGGATTGGTGTACGCATCCAGTTATTACTGTTGCGGGTAAAAACTAGATACGTACACCACAAAGCCTATCTTCGTAATGATGTTTGGGGAAGGCTTATGCCCTGCAGACGAAGTTTTTCAGCTTAAGAATCAAGGATGAGTTAAACTTTTTAATAAAGCGTTTTGCGCGTACGTAAAATGTTGGGATCATGATCGTCGATTTTAAACTTTCCGAGTCTCTCTAATTCACAGTTGCAAGGCTATGGTGCTATAGGTCCAAATTCAAACTCAAATGATTTATTTTGTGTAAACCCTGCAGGTGCGCGTAAAAATAGTCAATTTATATTTTTTAAATCTAAGTTAACTACTAATCTACAACCGGATCAGAACGCGGCCTCCACTGAGAAGATCGCGCGAAGAAAATCTGGCGAAGAAACGTCCTATTGATGTACTCGTAATTTGTCACTGCATCGAATTACCTCTGAAATTACATTTCTGCTCGGGATGGGCCAATAATAAATCTGCCCGAACATTTTCGGTCAAAACAAGCAGTTATAAAACTTTACAGGCCTCTGAAATAAATTTCCATACAGTCTGAGAGCTTAGCACAAACAAATTGACGTTATCATAATGCTATCTAGGTGATTTGCGATCTTTTTCACACTTCAAGTTTAATGAAAAAAAGATGAACTTGAAAGCACAATTTTTGACAACGATACTATGACGTCAAATGGTTTGTGTTCAGCCCTCAGAAGGTTGGGCCTGGCAAGAACAGATTGATGTTATCGTAACTTTGTCGAGAAAGCGTATTGTCACAACCATCGTTATTTCGTAAAGTTGTAGCGTGAAAAGTAAATAAAAAATATAAAAATGTTTATTTCAATCACCTATCGTAATTTACATTGCCGGGTTTGTAATCCCCTTTTAAGCAAAGCATTTCTTGTGTTAGGAGATTACGCTCTTTCTTAACAGAGGCAGTTTCCTTTAGGTATAAAAGTAAACCTTTTATAAAAAATAAAAAGAAATAAACATCAATAATACCAATACCATATTATTCTTATTTAGTCTTATAGGAAGACTCAAATAGAGGAACAATATTACAATTTAGAATAAATGAATCAAAATAATTATTAATAATTCAGTTTGCGTATATGTGTGTGTGTGTGTGTGTGTGTGCGTGCGTGTGTTTGTGTGTGTGTGTGTGTGTGCGTGTGTGCGTGTGTGTGTGTGGGTGAGAGAGAGAGAGAGAGAGAGTGCGTGCATGTGTATGTGTATTAGTCTGAGTATGTACGAGCGATAAAGTGAGTGTTAGAACATAGTTTGTAAGAGGTTCTCCACCTCATCATAAGTTTTTGTTTTAAGCCACTTAGTTAGTCTTGCTTTGCAATCGAAAAATGTAAGAGAGTATATACCAACTTCTTTGTTTAGGTTGTTATACAAGTAAGAAGATTGTCTATCATACTGTCTTTTAGGAAAGGAACTTTTGACAGAGCAAGTAGGCGCAACCATGAACTTTCTTCTACCTTTAACTTTATTAATACAAAAAGGAAGGGACTTATGTTTTTTTGAAATAAGATGGAGCACATATAATTTTCTTACACTCAGAACATCTGATGTTAAATATAGACTTTCGGTGGGATATCTAAATGGTTTAAAAAACATTACCTTTAATAATGATCTTTGGGCTCTCTCTAATTCTAAGAATTTTACTTTTGTGGCTCCACCCCAGACTGGCAGACAATATACCAATACTGACTGAGCAAGGGAGACATATATCTGGAGCAGAAGTTTTTTTGTGGCCACGTGTCTTAAAGTTTTAAACATCCATATTAGTCTACGGACTCTACTCATAATTAGTTCTAAGTGCATGTGCCAGGATAATCGTTGATCGAGCATGACACCTAGGTATTTCGTTTGTTTTACCTTGTTTATTGTTACGCAAGGGAATCCCGGGTTAGAGGGGTTAGGACAATCATGAATTTTTAATTGAAATTCAGTAGAAGGTTGAGTACGATCGTATATAGCGAAAGAGATGTAGTTTGTTTTTGAAGCATTGAGCGTTAGGAGATTAGCGTCTAGCCAGTTTTTAATCTTCATAAGGCCGTTCTCAGTGGTTTTACGGACACCGTCCCATGTTTGACTTGAAAAAATAATCGCTGTGTCGTCTGCATACGAAAAGATATGCCCATTATCGATTCTCATATTACAGAGGTTATTAATGTAATTGAGAAACAGAGTCGGGCCTAAAACGCTTCCTTGCGGCACTTCGTAGGTGATAGTTTCTTCTGTGCTTGTAATTTCTCCGATTTTGACCTTTTGTTTCCGTTCACTAAGGTAATCTTTAAATAACTCTAACGGCAGTCCTCGGATACCAATACCTTCAAGCCTGTGCAGAAGATTGGGGACAGAAACTGTATCAAAGGCTTTTTTAAGGTCTAGGAAAACAGCAAGACACTTATCTCTATTATCTACTTTCTTAGTGGCGATAGAGGTAAGTGCCAGGAATGCGTCCTGTGTAGACTTTCCGTGTCTAAATCCGAATTGAGAGGCTGAGAGTATATTTAGATTAGTTAAATATCTTGTTAAGCGAATATTTATTAATTTCTCTAAGATTTTGGAAACAGCTGGCAACACTGAGATAGGTCTATAGTTTGATAAATGCATTTTGTCTCCACTCTTATGCACAGGAGTTATGAGAGCATGTTGCAACCGGAAAGATACCCTTCTCAAAGCATAGATTTGCCAAGTGGGTTATAATTGGTACGACTAATTCATGCGCAATTTTTAAAAGAGTGACTGGTATTTTGTCAGCACCTGGCGCACTATCCGATTTTAGGCTCATCAATAGGGTGTAAACTTCAGTGGGATCGGTATTTAGTAGTGCAAAAGATGATACTGGTGGGTTAATTGATTCATTTAGATTGATATTTTGGTCTATCTTAGAGCTAGATTTTTTCTCATTTGCAAGGAGTTTGCCTATGTTAAAGAAGTACTTGTTCACCTGGTCAGCTGATTGTTGAACTACACCAGTTCCCAATTCTAAAAGTTTCAAATTTTGTGTGTTAATTGGTTTTCTTTGTGTGATACTATTTATTGTATTCCATAATTTTTTAGGATATTTGAAAGCTTTAGATAGCTGGTCTTGATCGAATTTACGTTTTTGTTTTTTTATTATGCAGTTACAATAATTTCGATATCTTTTGTAGGTTATTTTTAAAATTTAATTAAAGGGATCCGATTTTAATTTCTTTTGCATTGAATTCCTATTCCAGATGCAACGCAGAAGGCCAACAGTCATCCAAGGTTTAATAATTCGATTTTTTTGAGGTATTATTTTTCTAATAGTATTGTTTAATAGGGATTGTTGCAATATATTAATAAGGTTGTCTACAAGAGTGTTAGGGTTAGTAAATTTCATTAATTTGTGTAATTCACTAGTTTTTAAATATTCGTGTGCTCCCTCTAGACTTAAAGTTATTTCGAGCTTGGTGTTTCTGTTTATATAAGTTTGTTTAGATAATGTTAAAATTGTCATAAAATGATCAGTGATAGACGTGTTTACGATTACTATTGTTGCCTTTTTATTTTCAGGGTTAAATTTTATAAAAAAGTGGTCAAGACAACTTTTATCTCGAGTAGGTAGTAAATGTCCTGGGAGTAGACCATGGGTTGCTAACATGTTTAAATAGTTCAGGAGGATGGCATATTAACTCGATAGCGTTATGCTAACGACAACCCGAGGCCTAAGTACAAATCATTTGACGTCATCGTAGCGCTGATGAGATAGCATGCTGTCACGATCGTCTTTATTTCGTAAATTTGTAGTTTGAAAAGGATGAATCAACTAGCAACTAACCAGCTAGATAGCGTTATTTTAACGTCAATCTATTCGTGTTAAGTTCTCAGTACAGCTTGCGTACAGAGGCAATAATACCGTCTCGCATATGAATGTAACCATTACGCGTGAGATATTGAATTAATGATGTTATTGCTTCTACTGTGTAAATTGGCCGGGTAATGTATGTAGCCCGTGTGATTCGATGTAAGCTCGCTGTTTGAAGCTCGTAAAATCAACTTGAACGGTTTGTATTGGCAAAGTTTTGAGTATTAAAACATATTTGCGGTTTGTTCGTGTCGTAATTTTTGGGAACTAGAGCAAAGTTCATATCAGCGGGTCTGTGTTAATACTGTGTGTCTGTCATTAAAAAGTTATTTTGTTTTTATAAATTTAAATTTATAGGTCGCTATCTGTTTTCATATAGGTATCTGTATATATTTTAAAAGGTAGGTAATAAAAAAAAGTAAAGCAATGAAAGTCGACCCATACAACAATTTAAATCCTAGCGTTAATTAAAACGTTGTTAAGAAGTATACTTTTTCCATATTTTCGGATGATGGTTGGAGTGTGTAATTTTATAAAACGAGACTTTTAAAAAAAATCCTTTTTTAAGCCTTGCACAAGTGTAATATTTATTTTCAACCTTTAAACTTGCTTTCGTATTTTAACTACGAAGTTTCACAAACGTCATCGGTAATAATTGGAGTAGGTACCTACTTAGTTGAGTCAATTTGTTGTTATAAACAGAAAATTCAGAGCCCGTTTTACCCAAAAAGTAATTAAAATACTCAAATTTCAAAGAAAATAAACGGTCATTTATTCCCGTGTTAAAATTAAGCACGCCTTTTTATGTTGTTTACTTTTCTTTTGTGGCTAACTGTCACTCCAACTTTCTTTGAAAGTGAAAAAATCATAATGCGATAGCGATCCGCTTCATACCTATTTTATTCATACCTTTTAAAATGTATTAGATTTTTTTTTTAAAACGTATCTCCACACTTTGATTTATTCCTGTGTCGTGGGTGCGTTTATAAACATGAAAATTTACATATACAAATACCTAGAGCGAAATAAATAATTGTGGATCACAAAGATTTGTCCCGTGCGGGAATCGAACCCGCGACTATTAGACACACTGGGTGGTATTTGCGTGTTTTAAGCATTTAGGTACTAATAAAAACTGTCAAACCTCTATTCCCCAAATGAGGGTGGCAGATGATTACTATATACATCCTAAGTTTCCTGACGATGTTAGGTAACAATATAATGAGGGGTTAGTCTATGGGGTTAGACTCTGGAGTCAGTTCGAAAACTAGGTCGAAGTAAGTGTTATAAAGGTTAAAAATGTCGGTAGTAGTCCAGACTACTTTTATGTTTGAAAGCCTCGTGTTATTCGAACCTAGGACCTCATGATAGCTAGACACACCCTTTTACCTATCTATCTATCTTTATCATCGCGACAGATCACTTGCAGGATAGGCACATAATTCCAACAGATTCATTCTTTACAGACCTCTCTGGCGTCCTATTATCTAATTTGCGGAATAACCTTTACAATAATAAATAAAACAATAACTTATAACAGAATATTTAGTGGGGTTTTAGATTCCTGCCTACTAGATTCCTGCGGTTAGAATTCGTTAGCGTTTATATCGAAACAGGTATATCGAATAATTTTGGGGTTTATTTAACCCTTTAAACGCTTTATTTTATGTCTATTGTTCTCATATAAATTGGAAAATTAATATAAATTGTTATTTTCTGTTGTTTCAACTGTAACAAGTCATATTAATTTATTGTAATCGTTTGCTGGATATTGTTTTTCTATTATAAAAACTCTTTAACTGACTTCAAAAAGGAAGAGGTATAGAACCTCCTTCGTCTGTGTGTATTTTTTATGTATGTTTACCGATATTTCCGTCAATTGTGGACTGATTTTGATGATTCTTTTTGCATTGGGTTCCAAGGTAGTCCCATTTTATTTTTATTGGTATTATACCTTGGACTTAGAAGATACACCAGATAACTCCTTACCGATAAACAACAGGAATGAGTAAATTATGATATTATGGGTATACGTCAGTCATATAGTTAGGTTAGCCGACTTCAAAACAGGAGGAGTTCCATAATTCGTCTGTATTTTTAAAAAAATGTCTATGCTTATAAACCGATTTTGATGATCTTTTTTGCATTTGGTATAATGTAGCTCCGAGGTGGTCCCATTTTAATTTTATCGGTATTGGACTTTGGACTTTGTAAATACACCAGGAGACTCTTTGACAGCAAACAGCACGAATGTGTAAATTCAGTTATTATGAGTATTATATTAATCATGTATACATTAATCATAACCTTACTGTAGAAATAATTAGAATAGTATAATAAAACTATACAAATATTAATAATTAATTTGCACATCACTAAAAATTGTACAACATTTTTTTAAAATAAGGATAAGATAAGATCCCGGTCCCAAAACAGCCACATTTCACCAAAGTAATGGCGCTCGTAGCGCTGTGCGACCACGTTGTTCTTGCCGATTACCAAGGTTAAGCAGCGTTCGACTCGGTCGGCCCGAGATGGGTGACCGTTTGTGGCATTTTCATATTCGAGCATCTCCGTGCTTCGGAAGCCAAGCTGTTGGTCCCAGCTACCACTGGTGGTAGCCGGTAAGCCGAGTTGGAGCCTGAAAGGCGGCTTGATAAGTTCCAACAGCAGGTGGCCACAAACCTGCCTCCACCAATCCGCACTGGGTCCGCGTGGTGAAGTATGATCTAATTTCTCCCACCTCGATTTGTAGGAGAAGGCCTTTGTTTAGCAGTGGGCAGTATAGGCTGATATTATATTATATTATTAATGTCAAAGAGCCCGCATAATATACGAGAAACAATGGTAACGCCAGTTTTACTTTAATAGTACTGTGAAATGAGCTTATCTAGTAATGGGTACGTTCATATAGCCCAGATTTTATATAATTTGTAGGAATAATTTTGATGCATTTAAAATAGTGTTTTGGGTCATTGAAATAAGATTCCTTTTTACGTTCAAAATATTTTTGATAATATCCGATCAGCTGTTTGTGAGTTACTTCGTGCTGGAGTAGATCGGCTCCGGTCCTTGGCCTGCGTTGAAAAAAATCCTCTCGCTGATGCTCTTTGAACATATTTATGTGAATAGATGCCTTTTGCAAAATCCACATAAAGTACAAGTAACGTTATTCTTCTACTCAGAAACTAGGTACACGAGTCGTCAGGTAGATACATACAATACAGGTATATCTCATTTTGAACTTCTCTTAAGGTTTATATGTATGAAAATGTTGTATTTAGTTAGTAACCAATGAACCTGGCCGATTTTTCTTGTATACAGTCATGAGGTTATTATACAGGGTGTAACATAATAAACGCAAGACCTCAGACACCCGGATTAGAGAATTGCTTCATAAGTTCAAAATGAAAACCAAATTTCCGATTTAAAGGTTTTTACCCCTTTTTTAAGAATTTCTATACCCCAATTAACAATGAAACTTGTATGTGTATGTGTGCATTTTGAGAAATACGGGTTAAAATGCATTTCTTATCTCCTTATTACTATGAATCAAGAATAAATTAAGTTTTTTATAGCGCACTGAAGGAGTAAAAGCATTTTTTACAAATTAAAAAAAAAATTTAATATATATAAACTAATTTAGTTTGAATCAATTCAGTTATCGATTTAGAACAAACTACTTTCAGGTCTTGCGTTTATTATGTTACACCTTGTATAAAAGGCAAATCCTGCTTACTCATTATAAAATTCTATAACTCTATAGCTCACAAAATAAGGTGAGTCCTCACAGTGGGATAAGACAGCATGGTTACCCCGAAAGAATGGGCAAGAAGACCTGGACTCATATCAAAAGGACTGGATTTAGCTTACTCTAGACCGATTTAAGTGGTAGAAGAGAGGGAAGCCTTGGTTTTGCAGTGGAACATTGTAGGCGTATATTATTTTTATTTATTTCTATCTATCTATATCATCACGCCAGATCCCTTGCGGGGTAGGCAGAGAGTACAGAGTTCCAACAGGTTCTTTCCTTACATACCTCTCTGGCTTTATTTATTTACTTTATTTATTTATTTAATAATGCTTAATAATGCTCCTTTTAGCTTTAGCAAGCCCGAATAGTGTTCACACACCGTCACGCCTATATTCCCCAGCGGGGGTGGCAGAGGTGTACTGAGTACACCCACGTTTCGCCGACGATGTTAGGTCCCATGTAATAGGGGGCGAGCCTATTGCCATATACCGGGCACAATTCCAGACTCCGGACTCATACTGGGAATTTTTCGTTAGAAAAACAACATTTGTCCGACCTAGGATTTGAACCCAGGACCTCGTGATCACAAAGCGATGCGCTTTGCCACCAGACCAACGAGGCAGTCTTCATAGTGTTCATTTTTAATCGAATAGTGTTCATTTTTAAAAACTCAACCAGCAAGAGCGATAGTCTACAATTCAAGGGCCGACCCATGGAAAGCAACTAGTAAAAATTTATATATGTATATTGCAATGAATCTCGATCAGCCCATCTACTTAACTTTATTGGCATATATATAGGCTCGGACCGAATTGTCTCAAACACAATTCGCCTTCATGGGATCTTTTGTGCTGGTCTTTACCATAATGCTCTAACGTACCTGGTGGTCCAAATACCCCCTGTAGCAGATCTTAGATTCCGCCAGGGTGAAAGAACTTTTATTGTCTGGAGATAGGTAAGCAACTCCCAGTTGATTCATTCATAGTTTCAGCTAGCTAGCATCTCAGCTACTTAAAACATACGCAATTACAATGCGTATTTTATTTAATGTAACTTTGGACGGACGATTTAACGCAGTGGTTAAGAGCTTAAGCCGCTCCGCCCACTGTGTCTAATAGTCGCGGGTTCGATTCCCGCACGGGGCAAATCTTTGTGTGATCCACAATTATTTGTTTCGGTCTGGGTATTTGTGTGTGTGTGAACTTTCATGTTTGTAAACGCACCCACGACACAGGAATAAATCCTAGTGTGGGGCTACGTTTTTAAAAAAAAAATAAAGAAAAAAAAAAAAAAATGTTTCCATAAAAATTCTAAACAGCTCTAAGAAAAAAACTTTTCAATTTACGAGTATTGTTACTAAAGTATAAAATTTGGAGGGCTTGCGTGTTTGAAATTGAATTTCATAAAAACGAACTAGCATCGAAAGGTCATACTTACTTTTGAAGATGAAAATATATCGAACTATTTTCAGACTATTGACAGTTCTACGACATAACGGCTCTACATTTATTTTTTATTGGTAAAGTTGTTCGTATCGTAGATAAATTGAAGCGTAATTTTCTGTTACATTAATGGGTAGCTTTTGAAATTATTTATTTAATGTCGTCGACATAAATTTGTAATGGGTAAATAGAGTCAAATTTGACTGATATACAAAAATGGTAAAATTGGATATTATATATGTTCGGGTCGAAACAGGACATGTTATCATCATACGCTATACGTCGTAATGAGATAATTACACGTTAGCAAAGACACTACGCTTGCTTAATGCGTTAGTTATGAATCTGTTATTTTTAACGCCTTGTTTAAAACGCATATAATGCAGGTGTTAACACTCAACATGAGGCAGGTAAGGCAGGAGAATCAAATTTACTGACAGACTGATGAAAAAACAATACAATAACACAAAGGAGGACGACGGACGATTTAGCGCAGTGGTTAAGAGCTTAAGCCGCTCTGCCCACAGTTTCTAATAGTCGCGGGTTCGATTCCCGCACGGGACAAAACTTTGAGTGAGTCAAAATTATTTGTTCCGGTCTGGGTATTTGTGTATGTGAATTGTCATATTTGTAAACGCACCCACGACACAGAAATAAATTCTAGTGTGGCTATATATAAAAAAAAATTAGAAAGGATATAATACAAATGAGGTATGTATAAGTTAAATAACTTACAAAGCGAAAATCCGATGCTATCATTTATAAACACAAATTTAAACTAAAAGCATCGAAAACCTCAAAGTACGCACTAAAACTAGCACAAAACTTGAGGCGGTCATTACGTCCTACATTCGATACAAATGACGTTATTGCCTGGTCCAAATCACGAGCACTTAAGCGACGACAAACCGATATCGGGAGGCCGACAGCCTCTTGCATCAGTTCAGCTTTATCCGGGCCATTTGGCACGTTTATGTTGCTCTGAAGGACTTATCAGTACCAACGTACGTAATGTTTCCTTAACTTTGTAGAAACATTGGGTTTTTGTTTTTATTTTTAACACCTAAATCTCGCCACTACCTCGTTGGTCTAGTGGTGAATACTGTTTACGGTCACGAGGTCTTGCGTTTCAATTCGACCTAGGATTGAACCTAAGACGACGAAGATGTTGTTTTTCTATTGAAATATACCCAGTATCAGTCCGGAGTCGGAATTGTGCCCGTTATGGCAATAGGCTCGCCTCCTATTACATGAAATCTAGCATCGTCGGCAAAAAGTGTACACAGTGCACCTCTGCTACCCCCGCCTGGGAAAATAGACGTGACGATGTTTATTTTTTACCACCTAAATATACTACAATCGTGATGTAATGTTTCCTTAACGTTGTAAAAGCATGGGATATTTATGTTTATATATTATGTTTTTTTTTCACCATTATTACTTATGTAGTGTAATTGTTTTTAGAATTGCCAATCTTAATTGGCGGTGGGCGAGGTACATCCCTCGTAGAACTGACGGCCGGGTGCGGACGAAAGGCTAAAAGTTTCTCGAGTGGCAACCGCGTACTGGATGACGTGGAGTGGACAAGTCCTTTTTAAGATGGGCCGATGACCTTATAATGGTTGCAAGAAAAAGTTGGATGCGCATTGTATAAAACCGGTCGTTGGGGCGATCTTTAGGAGAGGTTATGTCTTGCAGTGGAAGTTTTTCAGCTGATGGTGTTGGTGTGGTGAAAGAGGCTTAAAATTCTCTGTAGCACAGTATAGTAACTAGTTTTTAGTATCGTATGTATATGATTAGTTATTCCATGGGAGAGTTAGTTACTTTTGAACAGACACCTTTTATTCTCTGGTCTCTTATTTCACCAAAAGCTTCTCTATTTGCATAATAATATATTGCATTTAGCATCGGTTAGTTAGTAGAAAGTACTGAATAATTTTTAATAACGCGTGCTAGCGGAATGTTTACGATTTCAACTTGCAGGTACCCTTGTACCTGTTAGTTGTAATCGTACACCACTAGGTTTGTGTATTAATGAATTTATGTTTTTTAACCAAAAGCTAGTACAGTATTAAAATAGGACTTTCATGTTATTGTTGGATTTTAGAGATTGCCAAAACCTTGATTAAGATATAAATTGACAATTTAATAAAAAGGAAAAAACCTGTGGGAACTCTGTAGCTATAGCTCCCTCATAGAAAAAAAAGGAATCAGACGATATAAACGAAATTTTACTCTAAGATTGATTTAATACGAACAAAAATTGATATTTTTTAAATTTCTGTGTTACTGGAACTTTTGATTGTTCATCATTATGTAATTTACTATCAATTCGAAATAACAAAAAAAACTTCATGTTCTTTGTACCCAATATAGGTCAGTGTAGCTCAAGTCTGATTGTACAATTGAAACTGAAATGTTTATAGAATTCTCCAAGTCGATAGACCTCATTTCGTTTCTGGATTGTTCAATTCTCTAATTCGATCCCTATTGGAATCTAGAAATAGGTTACTACATTATTAGAGAATTCTTGTATTCGACAGGCAATATTTCATTGCTTGGTTCGAAAAGCTTAGTTACCTATTATCAATAAAACACCGTCACGTCTACGTCGCTATAGCATTGTACTGCGTATTTTCATGTTTTGCTGACGATGTGGGTTCATAATGTTTTATGGGACAAGCTTACTGCTTACATTGGACGCAATTTCAGTCACCGAATTGTTACTGATAATTAATTTTTCAATAAAAAGACACCAATAATATTTTGTCTGACTAGTATTTGAATCCAGGTTTTCGTGACCGTTTGTCACACTTTTCGCCACAAACTATGAAAGCAGTATTAATGAAAATGATTTAAGTCTAATAAATATTTTATCTAACTTAATAATATTTGTATCATAAAAAATCTTGCAATGTCTTTGTATCTGAATTGTAATAAAACAGCACATCTAATTTCTAGCAATCGATTTTGACGTAGCTATTGTATGTTAGGAGTATGTAGGGTAGCTTTATAATCCTATATATAACGGTATGTAAATCACTCCTATTGAATCTTGGGTCTATCCATGGCTTCATTCGTCACTGACAGTAACAACCTTTGAATTGAACTATCTAGTACGTTTTGAATACCATTACTATCGTCTCCTTGCTAATGGACCGATGATCTACAGGCTGCTGTGCCATTTGTTCTCAAGACAGGCGAATTATTCAGGACACAATCTATTGCTTATCTGGTCTTGTCTGTTACAGACAAGACCAGATAAGCACGTATAGTGTTTTTTGATTTCTTATTCGTTCTTTCTTTCTTTGGTTTCAGTTAATGACAGTAAGTAAATAGGTGTAAGAAGAATTTAGACTAGGTAGGTTACCATCCAAAAGCGAGTTGATAAAAACGAAAATTAGAGATCGCGAAGGATCTCGTACAAATTTTAGGGCGGGCAAAATGTAGCTTTTCTATAGAAAAGTTCCCAGTATCAGTCCGGGGTCACAAAAATATGCCCGGGATAATGGCAATAACATCGCCCTTATTACATTGGCACATTCGATACGCGCAATAGTCGGAGGTTATGTCTCATGCAATAGGGGGTAAGTCTAATGCCATTATATCTGCCATTATAGCTAATTGCTACTGGAAATATTTCTATCGTAAAATTACATTTGGTCTGACCTGGGATTCGAACTCAGGACCTTGTGATCGCTACGCGCAAAATATTACCTACAACTTCTTACAAAACGGTGGGTTTAGATTAGGTTGAGTCACGAAAGTTAAACATTGACCTTATATCTATTTATCTACCTTATATCTACGTGTATCGCATAAAATTTAAGTGTAACGGCAACATTGAGTACCCGAGTAAAAACTAGATATTAGCACAAATTGTTCTATGATATGAGGTAGGACAGAGAACACGTTTTGTAAGTTTGCTTAGTTTTTAAAACTTAAATTTTGTTGAGCAGTATTTTCAATGTATCTTTACTACATAGTTCTACATAAGCTTTATAATTATATCATTAGTTTTTCTATACATTAAGGCAGTCTTAGTTGTCTGAGCCGAAAGTTAGCCACAGCAAGATAAAGGCCTCTCACAAAGTTCACATGACGACAGGCTTTTTACTGTACGCATCAAACTATTACCCGAGACCTTAAGTCACAATATACCTAAAATCAACCACTCTAAACTACCTGATTTTTTATCAATTTCTATAAAATAAATATATTAACACAATTTGTAACAGAAAAAAAAGAAAAAGCAAAAATTGACGTCTGTAAATAATCCGAAAACGTATTGAAGCTATGAATAATAAAACAGGGATTTTCTTTAATAAAATCCGCACAAAAGACCTCAGACAGCAGTATAGATGACTTTTTTATTTTAATTAATTATATCTAAAATTATTGCAAAAAAAACTTGCATTTTGGGTCTTCCACGGACACATTTCTCTGTGGTCATTAGGCAAGGGTTATTTTTAAACAAAATATCTTAAGGTCATTGGCGTTAGTAATACCCTTAAAGGCGACCTTTGGGGGATACCTATACCCTGAAGCGGACGTATCTTAACATAAGATGAAATACGTAGAATCATAACAACAGATCTTTTGCGGATTTAAAAGAAAGCATATAGTGCTAATAGTTTGTTTACGCATGCTTTCAGACCTCTCTTCCTTCAAAATCGAACCCAGCAGTCTTCAATTTTAACTCTGTTATTCTCTTTATTGAAAAATTGTTATTCTCTTTATTCAAAACGTCACATTTGAACCGTTTTTATATTACTATCATTTAATTTCTTGCATACATCTCTTGCTCTCATTTTATATAGTAATATTAGTAATAAATTATTAGTAGTATGATGAGGAAGGGTATGCTCCGTTGGTTCGGGCATATAGAAAGGATGCCAGAAGAAAGAATGACAAAACACATATACAATGCGAAAGTGGAAGGATGTAGGTGCCGGGGAAGACCTAGACTATCTTCATCATCATCATCATCATGACCAAATAGACCGTGTCTTAGCTGAAGGGCAAGTCAAGAGTCTCCGTAACCGGCGAGTGCGTATGAGACGAACTATGAGAGTGGAGGAAGCCAGAGAGGTATGTAAGGAAAGAACCTGTTGGAACTCTGTACTCTCTGCCTACCCCGCGAGGGAGCTGGCGTGATGATATAGATAGATAGAGATAGATAAATTATTATATTAATACGTGAAGCAAAAACTTTTTACGAAAATTGCGCGGACGGAGGAGTATGAAATTTCCCACACTTATAGTTTATATAGAGAAAGAGTGCAGAATGCTAAATTTTTTTTAAATTATGTGTAAAAAATAGATTAATTCAATAAAAAAAAAATATTACACGCACTACTATGTATTTGACACAATACACTTCTAACTAAGAATAGATTAATGTTGTTTGTCTTTAATATTTTTTGTCTATAGTCTAATATTTGTCTGAATGTCAAACATAACCAGCAAACGATGAAAGAGTTTTTACAAAAAACATCGTTTACAGAGTTTTGTATCATTAATTAAATTATCGAAATATGTATGTCAAGTTCAATGGACAGCATTTTCTTTTTGGATCTCTGCTTCAATAAAAAAAAAGCATTCTTTATTTTAATCATTTTTTGTTTTTTTTTTTTTATTTAAATTTTATATAATTTGTTTAAAAAAGGCAAATTAACAGTGTAGCCTTGGCGATATCTCTGATTATAGAAGTATAGTCTTAGGCAATAGAACCTTAATAATGTTCAAACTTATAATTTAAATTAATTATGGTCGAATTTCGACCAATGGGCGACCACTAGTATGAATAAATGGTCATAACCATACACTTTTCACAACAAAAAACAGCGCAGCCAACCACAAACTTTTACAACACAACTTAAACCGTTTTCACGTTAAATCTTCAGTCTTGAAGCAATAAAAACTACATTAAGCAAGTTGTCTTTTTCTACTTTTAATATTACTGGAATAGCTGTTTTCTGTTGTGATTTTAATATCCAACCTTTTTATTCTAATTTCATTTATAACAGGAAAAAAGCGGTATGTTAAACCTACACAAGTACCTTTACATAACGCATATTCCCATTAAATATTTTACAAGCAGACACTGCTAATTGAAACGATATCACATCTAGACCATCACAATGGAGACCCCTCAAACATTGTCTGTTAATAATTGAAACGAGATAATGAACGCGTCTGGGGTATCATCATAATAAGAACTATCCCGAGTGTGCATTAGCGAGATTACAAACGAAATTCATGACGTAACGCGCTTCATGCTCCATGTGCTCACTATGCTGTTGTCTAATTATGTGCCGTGGGCTTTGGAAGGTTAGGGTTTCATACTAGAGTAATTATCAGAATCAGAATATATTTATTTATGTAAATACAGCATGTAAATGCCGACGGAAATGCATGAGGATATGTATCAACGTAGCTGAAATGAAAGAGGTAGATATGTCAAAAATTATAGTGTATAACGAACTGTAGTCTCTGCTCATCCCAGTGGGATGAGGGCGTTATCGTATTTTTGTAAACACAACACATATGAATCTTCAGGAAAATAATAAAAACTACCACAATTTCGGAATGTCATTTCTGTGAAGAAGAAGGCCAAAATACTCAAAGGTTACTCTTTTAAAATAAGATAGGGGCACATCATGACGAAATGTATACACACCATCACTCCTAATTCCTCAAAGAAAGGTGTCAGTGGTGCACTTTGTACACCCATATTTCACCGACGATGTTTAACGTGAAGACACCTTCATTTCTAAACAAAGTAAAAAAATTCAATGTTATGAAATGAATAGCTCGAAATGGTCACAGGCTCACCCCTGTCACTTCAAGGGTTAAAACTACCTTGGCAAAATTTGGATGTACTATTTGCAAATCTAGGTTCTTTTCAAGAAAAACAGGCGTGAGAGGTACTTATTATCCATTCTGGCCTTAGTGCAAGATGTCGAAATTTACCACCCTTATTAAAAACCAAAAGGAGTTACGCCAGATTTCGCAAATAGATACAGAAAACGATATATTTACGAGAAAACATTAAAAAGAATCCAATTTTATTCACCCACTTTAGAATTTCGAGGGTGTACTACCCTTTTTTATCTCGACATTTATAACGATGGCTCCACCCGGCTGCTCTAAATACGGCTTCAGGGGTTGAAAGTTTTACACCGGAGGGCTTAGCACGAAAACTTTGGCGTTAGCGTGACGCTGGCGAGTAACAGTGCTGTCACTTTCATGTTCATTCTGTAAATTTCTAGTGAGACAAGGATAGCATATCAACTTGCTCAATCTTTTGATGTCGAGCGCTTGGGTTGTCGACATAAATTACCATAAATACTTTCCAGGGCCGCGTACAAATCTATAATTTAGATTTTGGGCAATTGAACAGGTAAATTAAGAGCTCTTTTCTATTGAGTTCTTAGATTTACTCTTTTCTATGTTGCAATCGTAGTTCTATGCAAATAATTCTAGGGTAATTTGCTGTTCAACCGACTCGTTTATTGGGTATTTGTATTTTACTGGTTTCTGCCCACAACTTCGTCTGCATTGACTTAATAATATTTTATGTGTTAATCCAAATAATAAACTGTGTGACAAATTTCATTTAAATTTAGTAACAAACATACAAACATACACTTTTATAATATTAGTAGGGTATTTAAAGAGTTAAGCTAAGATCAAGGGCTTTGGCTGGACCCTTATTCATTTTGATCAAACGTGAGGCATTGCTACGACTCCGTAAAACGATCGCGTAATGGCATTCTATAAAATATGCCTCTGGAGTACTATTAAACTATAATTTCACGAAATTTTACGAAGTTTTAAAAAAAACGTCTGTAGCCCATAACATTTTTTTTTATATTTCTTTTTTAATTTAATGTCAAGTATTACGAATATTCATTTCTAAATTAATTCAACTCCCCGATGAACTTGATGACGAAGATGGTTATGAAATTGATGAGGTGTCCCACCCTGGATAGTAAAGCGATGGATACTTTACGTACCAAGTGCTACGGCCGTTTTGAGGGAAATCGAAAAGGCACGTTTTATCACTTTGTTACAATTACCTTCACTCATGCACATACACAAATACATCATAGATAAATAAATAACGGTTAATATTGCACCAATATCACACATTATAATTCGAAATAACACAAGTTTTGGAAATTAAGACAAATTTACGACATCGCTCTTCGATTTTCCGCCAAAACTCTCAAATAACAGTTTCGTGGCATCTTAAGCGTTTTGAAATGTACTGAAAAGTTGATTGGTATAAGCTTAAAAAAAGTAAGCACCATCACGCCTATATTCCCCAAGAAGATGCCAGAGGTGTAGTGAGTACACATACTTTTCGCCGATGATTTCAGTTCCATGTAATAGAGGGCGAGCCTATTGCCATATACCGAGGACAATTCCAGACACCGGACTCTTACTTAGAATTTTTCGTTAGAAAAACTACATTTGTCCGACCTAGGATTTTAACCCAGGACCTTGTGATCACAAAGCGCATCATTAGCCACTAGACCAACGAGGTAGGCAGCAGTATAAGTTTAGTGTAAAATAAAGATATATATATATATATATATATATATATATATATATATATATATATATATATATATATATATATATATATATATATATATATATATATATATATATATATATATATATATATATATATTCATATTTCATCTGGCCTTGTATAAACAATAAAATCCAGCTTTATTAGACTATCAATGTCTACTCTAATAACACATTACGCCGGTACACAAAAGTTGACCCAAATATCAATTAAACCCCAAAATATTTTCCATGCCATCAATAACTTAGCCGTAATAGAAATTGTCCTCAGACATTGTCAATAGTATCCAGTGGCCAAACACAAACGGATTAAATCAACTCGCAACAAAGGTAAACCTTTTCCCATTAGCCCAAGGTAAACCTTAGTAATTGAGTTTGAATTGCTTCATAGATTTATTCGCACTATGTTTGTGCTGGACATAGAAGTCATTACAATAAAACGCTAGAAGTCGTATAGCCGTGTGAACTTCTCACCACGTATGTGAGGAAATTATCACATACTAGTTTCTGCACGCGATTTCATCCACTTTGACTATTGACATTTTCCCGGATAAACAAACATACAAACTTTCACATTTATAATATTAATTAAGTAGTTTCCGCCCGCGACTTTGTCTGCGTTAACTTTAGACAGGGACCTTACATTGTACGTGATAAAAATACTCTATGTGTTACTCTAGATAATACTAACAAGTGGCTACCCATTCGACTTCGCCGGAAGGCGCATATTCTTTCCCTTCTTTACAATATATTATTTAACCCTTCTTCCCCTCCCTATCTTAAAGAACGTTTTGAGTACCTGAAAAGCACCGGCACCCAATGCCTCAGGTCCTCAGAAAATCTTAGCTTAAGGATGCCCCTTCACAATAGCAGCTTCTATGATAGGTCTTTTACTGTCCAGGCGGTAGGACTGTGGAACACTATCATATTGATATCGGTATACGGCGTGCATCGTCGCTAGAGAGCTTCAAGAGCCAAGTGAGGAAGTATTACTTATCTACTTGTTCACTGGGTCCTGGCATCGTATCGTGATAGTTAATTTTGTGTATGTGTGGTAACATTTTTGTGGTATGTGTGTTTGCATTTTTATATTATATTTAAGTATTTATTGCTATTTGTTAAAACTTCTATGTAATAAGTGCACCCCCGTTTATTCCACAACCTAATCGTTTTCTCCATCCCAAGGTTGCCTCAAAGAGATTGCTTTTTAGCGATAAGGCCGCCCTTTGTGTAACTTTAAGTTCATTTTTTTGCATTTTGATATCTATGTAATTGGTGCACAATAAAGAGTTATCTATCTGTGTGCCTAATTTCATCCGAATCCGTTCAGCTGTTTTTGCGTGTTTGAGTAACAAATATCTAAGCATACATTTTTTCACATTTATACGAGTTATTATACTGTGTCCTTCGTTCTCGATATAAACATGCAGCTCTCTCTACTCGCTTGGCAGTCCGCTAACTTTAGAAATGTCAACGCCTCCTCTATGGTATCTGTGGACATAACCTCTGCGACCATTCTCTCTTTTAGCGCGGCAGCCGATACCTTGTAATAAAGTTTTGGTCGACATTTAATTTAATCATATAGTCGTAGCAGTGAAATTATATAACAAAAGGGTTTATATACTCAAGTGATGTTGTGAAATAAATTTAAAACATCGTATAGGCAAATTCAGAAATATTTTACGTCTTGACAAAAAGTACATTCTAAAAAGATCAACTGATAGTTATTTATGTGTGGCGTTTTCAGCTTAACTTGTTTATGTATATAATATCGAATATTTGGAGATGTGAGTTTTGTCATATTAAGACTTGTAAAGTCTTCACTCGAAAAGTAAACTTACGAAGTCTCATGTCCCTCTTCGTGTAAAAACAGTTTAACACGCAATATACCTGCAAACAACTATTAACCGTCTATAAATTGGCAATGTTATACCTCTAATGAGAGAAATTAGGGGGGACATTAATCAATAATGATGATGGTTGAGGATCGATGCCAATTTATGGACACGGGCGATGTACGAGATGCATCGACGTGGTCCGCCAGACTTAACGGTAATTCAAGGACACGAGTGGTGTACGAGATGCATCAGCGTGATCCGCAAGACTTGGGGCCCAGGAGATATGTGCTGAAGGTCATACTACTCATAAGTTGCACCCATGAGGTGCTCCTGTGCAGTTCACATTTCTACAATGGTAAGAATCTAAAATGTTACCCAACATACATACCTTAAACAGTAAATACAAAGACTATTGCTATAAACCATAAGCAATTTGTGATATTATATCTCCTAAAGGAGACTTTCTGAAAGGGTAATTAAAGGGACATTGTTTATGAATTTATGAATAACAATACATTATTAATAACATAAGCCACTCATTTGCAGAAACATAATGTTTTGCATTGATTTCATTATTAGACATACTTGTATAATAATCCTGAAATAGCCCAACGTGGAGCTTATTACACAAAGAATTGTGCAATATTATGAGCACTTGTATTAAAAAAGGTAAACCTTGCAATATTTATCCCTGAACAGGGTTTATAAACAGATGAGCCAAAGTAATCTCTACTTATAACAATGCCTGTTATAACTGACAAGCAACAGAATTGTGGAAATATTCCAAATATAATATCTCAGCCTACCGATGCTGAGACAGGCAAGTTGTGCAATAATTTGTGTTACACACATACATCCTTAAAATTTAATATAGAATACCTGGTCTACCCAGTTAACATAAAACTAATAATTATCAATATTATCAGCCCAGGCCCCTTGCAGGGTAGCCAGGGAAGATGAGTCTTAACAATACAGTCATGAAACATTGATTGGGATAAGAACCTTTGTGGTCAGCAGTATATATTTTGTATTAAATGAGTTTTAATATAGTGGAGTACCAATATAATAACCACCAGTGTTGTAACCAATATAGAACAACAATCCTCATCCGGTGTGTAAAAATATTAACCCACAGTGTACCTATCAGCCCACCAAAAACAAATCACAATGGACATTGGAAGTCTCCTACCAGAGAATGTGAGGTAAGAAAAGCTTGCTAGGCTTTTTACATAAAGGCTGTTTTGTTTTTTTTTTATGTTACTGAAAAAATCAGTTAAATATTGAGGAATACAACATGGCTGGTAAAAATAAACTATAATATTGGAGGCTAAAGGTATTCACTGACTTTGGTATGTAACATTGTATCTATGACACTAATAAAAATGTGTGTCTGTCTGCTTTCAACGGCAAACATAACTTTATTGGTTTTGTGCAAATACTGGAAATAATCCAGACAAGTGAAGGTTAAAAAATCTGGTCCTACATATATTTAACATTATGTATAGAAACATCATTATTAGAAACATAATTTTTTAATAATTGATATACAATTTATAGCCATTCTCGTTACAATTTAATTAAAGATAGATGATCACAACTGTGCTATAATCCTTATCCCACAAAGAAACTCAATGCTAATAATAGGCATTAGAGTCATATTAAATATACTAATAAAATTTTTATTAGGAGCTATTCAGCTCTCTATTGGATAATGAGTCCAATGGTTTTGGTTTTAGTCTTTTGGTAACGTCCTGCATCATTTATAGTGTAATTAATACATTAGAAATTTGAGACACACAGAGGAAAGATCAATTCATGAATTGAAGAATTAGATGTTTTTATCGTACTTTTGTTTGATAATATGATAATTAATAAATAATCAAATAATATTATTCAAGAAATTAATAACTATAAAAAATAGGTTTGTGTTTAGTTTTGAATGGGTACATTTATATTGAGCACCAGTGATGTTTCTGGTACAGTTAGGATATCGGAGATATGACACAAACACAACCTGCTACCATTATGGAAACAGGTAGTATAGAGCACTATACATGCTGTAATTTATTAGAAGGTGGTTTAGTGTAAAAATATTGGATTGGAGATGTCATACAAAAATTTGCATTTTTCATATTGTTACATTTAAATTATTACATCCACATGTTACATGTATCTTATTAATGTATCTATATATAAAAAGAAAATAAAGTCATTAAAACGATTGGACATCTAGAACTAACTAGAAAGTTACTCATTACAGTTGCTACTTATAAAAAACAGCCACATACAAAGAAGCAGAGGAAGTGTGGCATTTCAGGGTATGAAAAAGTTAAGTTATGAATAGGATTCCCAATATCCACAATTATTTGTTCCGGTCTGGGTATTTGTGTATGTGAATTTTCATGTTTGTAAACGCACCCACGACACAGGAATTAATCCTAATGTGGGGCAACGTTTTAAAAAAAAAAAAAAAAAAATAATCATAAAGTTATAGTCCGTGGTTTGGTCTACTAGCCTGTGACTTATTCGCTATTTAAGTCATTACTAAATTAGTAAATTAGAGTGTAATTTTCATCAGTAATATAATGGGTCAGGGGTGGCCCGATCGTATTGACAAAAATGAATGTTCGCGGGCGTTATTGCGCAAGAACGAATCGTTAAGTGATACATAAATATTTATGTGGCCACTCAGGACATGGAAATCATTCCGGGATAGTTTTGAAATATATAATAATAGTAGTGGTATAGTTTAACAGTGGGGCAGGTTAAATTAGGTTACCACACATCAGCACTGCCCTTAGTTCCAAACCCAAAAATGGGGGAGGGGGGGGGGGCGAGATCATATAGTTAAAGTACATAGCCTTATGTGAGGAATAGCTCTAGATAAGAGCATTAGTACAAAGGCCTCTAGTACAAAAATGTTAAATTTTGGTATATGTACATCTTTAAAGATTATAAATATAACTAACATTAAATATAACCGAACTTTGACATAAAGGAAAATACTTTATCATAAATTAAGTAAGTAATTATAGCAAAACATATAATTTGTCCGCGTGGTTCCCGGCTTAGAATAGGACCTCGGCATACTCAGATGATGAGGTCGAAGTTATGTATGAGGACATAAGTAGAGCCATACATACTTCCAAAGCACACTTTACAGTAGTTATGAGTGACTTCAATGCGCGACTGGGCAAACGGGGCGATGATGAGTTGAGAGTGGGGCAATTTGGATATGGGCAGCGTAACCCCAGGGGTCAGAGGCTGGCCGAATTTCTGGAGAAGGAGGGACTCTTTATGATGAACTCTTTCTTCCAGAAGCCGTCTCATAGGAAATGGACCTGGATGAGCCCTGATGGTTTCACAAAAAATGAGATAGACTTCATCATGAGCACCAAGCGACAAAAATTTAATGATGTCTCCGTGATTCACAGGGTAAAAACCGGCAGTTATCACCGAATGGTCAGAGGCACATTAAATATTAATGTCAAAATGAAAGGATCGCGTCTGATGAAGTCTACGCTCCGACCTTCTAATGCACATATCCAAAACCCCGAGAACTTTCAACTCGAATTGGCAAACCGCTTCGAATTGCTAGACAGCAGCGCATCAGTGGATGATATCAACAACAGGCTGGTAGAGACTGTCTATACGGTCGGGTCCAAGTATTTTAAGCCCCACCGTAAAAATAGACCTCAGAAACTATCCGACTACACCCGAAACCTCATGGTTGAGCGACGTTCCATGACGCTCCAAACCTCCGATGATGTTAAGATCTATAGGCAGCTCAATGGACAGATATTGAAGTCCTTGCGACACGATTTACGGTCCTGCAATACAAGACGTATTGAGGAGACCATAGAGCAGAACAAGGGCTCCAAAGTGTTTGCAAGAGACGCGTCTATTGGGCAAAGCCAGTTGACGAAGCTGAAGACGGAGGACGGAAACGTAACGTCGAATAGGTCAGAGGTGCTCAGGGAGATAGAGAGGTTCTATGGGCAGTTGTATACCTCAGTAGCTGAACCTGTTGTTGACTTGGTAAAAGACCCAAGAGCCAAGCTAACCCGACAGTACACTGAAGATATCCCGGACATCAGCCTGTACGAGATTAGGATGGCTCTCAAACAACTTAAACACAACAAAGCGCCGGGTTAAGACGGAATTACCGCAGAGCTTCTGAAAGCGGGCGGATCGCCGGTACTTAAAGTCCTTCAGAGGCTGTTTAATTCCGTCTTGCTCGAAGGAAAAACGCCGGAAGCGTGGAACAGGGGTGTGGTGGTACTCTTTTTCAAGAAAGGTGATAACACTTTACTGAAGATCCCCATAAAAAGAGGAGTAAGGCAGGGAGACGTCATTTCTCCGAAACTGTTTACAGCCACCTTAGAGGACGCCTTCAAGCTCTTGGAATGGCAAGGACTTGGCATCGACATCAATGGCGAATACATCACTCACCTTCGATTTGCCGACGACATTGTGGTCGTGGCGGAGTCGCTGGAAGATCTAGGACGAATGCTCGGTGACCTCAACAGAGTATCTCAACAAGTGGGTCTTAAAATGAACATGGACAAAACGAAAATAATGTCTAACGTCCATGTCGTACCCACCGCACTCACCGTTGGGAACTCTACTCTTGAAGTTGTCGACGAATACATTTACCTGGGAAAGGTAGTCTGGTTAGGTAGGTCCAACTTTGACAGAGAGGTCAATCGACGAATCCAACTCGGCTGGGCAGCGTTCGGGAAACTGCGCAACATCTTCTCATCTAAAATACCTCAGTGCCTTAAGACTAAAGTTTTTAGTCAATGTGTGTTACCAGTAATGATATATGGATCAGAGACGTGGTCTCTTACAATAGGTCTCATAAAAAAGCTCAGAGTTGCTCAGCGAGCTATGGAGAGAGCTATGTTCGGCGTTTCTCTACGCGATCGAATCAGGAATGAGCAGATTCGTAGAAGAACCAAGGTCACCGACATAGCCGTTAAGATTAGCAAGCTGAAGTGGCAATGGGCGGGCCACATAGCGCGTAGATCGGACGGGCGTTGGGGCAGAAAGATTCTGGAGTGGAGACCACGTATTGGCAAGCGCAGCGTGGGACGACCGCCTGCCAGATGGACCGACGATCTTGTGAAAATCGCAGGAAGTCGTTGGATGCAGGTGGCATCGGACCGGTTACGCTGGAAAGCGATTGGGGAGGCCTATGTTCAGCAGTGGACAAGTATAGGCTGAGATGATGATGATGATGATAATTTGTAGCCTTTATCTGGTACTGTACTCAAAAAAGAGATCATTTGACAATAAAAAAAAAGAAAAAAAGCCCCACATACCACTTGAAAGACACTTTAGGGGGGAAACAGGTTTCCCTGTCTTATTTGTCTTAGATTGGGTACTAACATACTTTGGTTCCAGACCTAGTACACAGTAAGAGTTTTCTATCTATATCGTCACGCCAGACCCCTTGCGGGGTAGGCGGGGGGTGCGGGGTTCCAACAGGTTCTTTATTTACTGGCTTCCTCCACTCTCATAGTTCGTTTTGGAAGGGTTTTCTATGATACAAGAATTATTATAAAGGGATTAATTTCATATAAACAAAGTTCTGGATCGGTAATTCCTCAACTCTCGTTATATAAAGAGACATCTATAAAAAAAAAAAAAATTCTATATATAGAAGACATAACAGATGGAGAATGCACTGATATCTGATAAGTAATGATTGATTATTATTACCCGGTAGTAATGAGTTATGGACAACAGGTGTGCTATAACAGGTGCTTTAAAGATTTTTGTTGGGATGGATCTACGCTAGATAACATAACAGGTTATAGAATCTGATTAAATAAATTTATTTTGAATAAGTTAGACAGACTGGTTGTAAGAAACAATATATGTGTATATATACCCGTCTGTATATATATATATATATATATATATATATATATATATATATATATATGTTGTATTTTTGTTGTATAGCAATGCAAACAACGGGAATGTGTTATACAAATTTACTCATGACATGTTATGTTTTAGAGCTCACGCTTAAAAATGGCATTCATGTGGTATACTTCAACTTTACCCTTATAGCTCTAAACAGCTGTATGTTTATATCGAGAACGAAGGACACAGTATAATAAGTGATCAAACGAACTTACCTGAAGTGAAGTTCGATCATTATTATACGAAGTCCTTCGTTCGAAGATATAAGTACCCAACCCGCCCTGCCCGTTGGTAAAGTTGGAATGTACTACTTCTAAAAGGAATGGTCGCAGAGGTTATGTCCACAGATACCATAGAGGAGGCTTTGACATTTCTAAAGTTAGCGGCAAGTTACTGCCAAGCGAGTAGAGAGAGCTGCATGTTTATATCTTCGAACGAAGGACTTCGTATAATAATGATCGAACTTCACTTCAGGTAAGTTCGTTTGATCACTTATTATATTATATATTAAGTAGGATTGCTTCAGGACTGTGCAGACTAATGCACGATAAGCGGCAGTAAATAATTCACATCGGCTAAAGAGGGAAATAATCGGCTAATTTCAGCTATGTTTCGTCGTACTGAGTGACAGGGACAGTACGGAGTGACTGACGAAAGCGACAGAATGTCACATAATTGTGACATTCTGTCGCTTTCGTCAGTCGTTGTCTCATAATGTACTGAGTAACAGAGACAACGCTCTACGAAACTGAAAGTAGTCGTTTATCTCCCTCTTTAGTGTGCATTGTTTACGGCCGCTTAGAGTACATATGCATTAAAGTAGCCGTTGACAGAAGGATTGGTACAGTGGTTAAGAGCTTGGGTCGCTTCGTCCACTGGATTGAGTATACGTGGTTTCGATTCCCGCACGGGACACATCTTTGTGTGACCCACAAATATTTGTTTCAGTCCGGGTGTTTGTGCATGTGAATTACATGTTTGACATACAAAACGTTTGACATACAAAACGCACCCACGACACGTGAATAATTTCAAGTGTAGAGCTACGATTTGTACAATAAAAAAAAAATTAAATATAGTGCATAATGTTGGAATGAAAGTCAAGAGTCTCCGTAACCGGCGAGCGTGTATGTGACGAACTATCAGAGTGGAGGAAGCCAGTATGTAAGGAAAGAACCTGTTGGAACTTTTTACTCTCTGCCTACCCAAGCAAGGGATCTGGCATGATGATATAGAAAGATAAATAGAGAAAGTCTTTCAAAATTTATAACGTAATACAATTGATCGGAAATTATTTTTAGTGTTACAGAAATGATGTGAGTGTATGTCTCTCTCTGTCTATTGTACCTGTGCACGTACGATAAAGCGATGACAGTGGTTTCGACCGAAATCGCGCGCTATTTCACTTCTAGTGTTTTATTCGATTTCTGTGGTGTCGGCCTATATCGACGCAAAAATTTAACGTCACCGGGTTTAATTGAAACGTAATTGAACAGAGGTGACCTAAGGGATGAGAAGTGGATTTCATTTCCGTAAATGTATTGAGAATTTTAATAAGCAAGGATTTTGATTTCGGAAGTGGGTATCGTTTGTTTTGATAAATTTCACTGAATGAACATATTTGATATCTGTGTAAAACGGAAATTTTAAATTTAATAAAAAGCAATAACATTCTGCAATACATTTAGTTAAATAAAAAAAAGTCAATTCGATATAAGAAAACATGCGGATTTCCGACTTTAAGCAATCGACGATTGCTCTTAATTAATTAAAAATAAATGAAGAAAAAATACTTCTTACTACAACTACTCACAATATTTTTTTCCATTTAATTGAGTCTCTAACTAAGCCCTCGTATTTTGAGGCGCAGCTTTCCAAATTTTCAAATTGAAAAAACTGTTCTCTTAAAATACAAAAAGGCAACTATCATCCACTTTACACAATCAGCAGTTTGGATATAATGGAATGCTCCATATCTCTCACACACAGATAGGTATAATACGCGTATAATTTTAGTAAACTTTTAACACCTTTTGATCTGGGTTAAAAATAACAAAGTCAAAGACTTAAAATACATAGCACGCCACGAGACGGGTACAATATTCCCTTTTCGCTCCGTGTAACCTAACAATCAGTATAAAAGCTTTTATCTCCTCTCTTTAAAGATAAATCAAGTTTTATTCAGTCTGTCTGACACACCTATTACTTTAGAAAATGCGTATTAATTTCCGTTCTGCCTTTTTTATGTGATCCCACAAGTTAACGCCAATAGATAAATCTATCCATCCATATCATCATGCCGGTTTCCTTACGGGGTAGGCAGAGAGTAAAGAGTTCCAACAGGTTCTCTCGGTACAGACATATTTGACTTCCTTCACTCTTATCTAAAAAAATCTATTAGATATGAATTATTATCATCTCAGTTTAGAAAAAAAAAATAAACACCTTCACGCTTATATTCTTCAAGCGGAGGTGGCAGAAGTGTATTGAGTACACCCACTTTTCGCCGACGATGTTAGGTCCTACGTAATAGGGGGCGAGCTTATTGTCATATATCGGGTAGAGTTCCAAACTCTGGACTCATACAAGATTTGTAGCCAGGACGTCATGATCACCAAGCAATGCCTTTTGCCTATAGGACAACGAAATAGAAAAAAATGTGTTTTGAATCTGCAGATTTCCTTACAGTCATAAATTTATTCATACTTTTTTTTTCGAATACACCTAGCCCACACATACGTATACAGAAATATCCAGCCTGAATTAAACATTAATAGGTCACGCCAAGATGTGTTCCAGGAATCAAATACGCAATTACTTGATGGATCAAGTCAATAGGTCGTTTCAAATACTCCAGTAGGTTGTTTCAAAGAACGACCTACGTTCTATTGGACAAAACCGTATTCTAACATAAATTAAATTAACATAATAAACACAATATGACGCAAAGTCGTTGTGGCGATCTTCGACGTCGACCTTTGCCCTTCAGTAGTCGCGTTTTAGCCAACGATGATAAATAACTATAACAATCTAATCAATTGAACTGACTAACCGGCAGCTAAATTGACTGAAATCACTAGTAGTTTATATATTGAACAAACTTAAAAAAACATAGCTCAAAAATTACTTAGCTATACCAGCACCATAAAGGTACACAAAATAAATAAATTACGTGGTATACTAAAAATTGTCACATATTTTTTAGCAAAACACTGCACAACTCTTGATTTACAATTTTCAGACATCATAAATCGATCAGTGGCGGGCTCGGAGAACAATGATTAATCGCAGCCATCGATCTGACTAAACAATCTGCAGTCCATATTCAATATTATATTCTTAAGGCCTCTTTCACCATCCCTCAGTAGTCTGAAGTAGACTAATCGATATACTTGTTAAAATATGTATATTAAAATAATTAGAATAAATGTGTACTATTCAAATACTGTATTATCTGTGGATCTTTATTAGAAATAAATTTAGTCTGTTTGCAACCGTTGATCTGTGTGATCTGTGAATCTAAGCTGCAACTAAGTAAAAACACGAATTGCAAAATCACTGAGTAGCCATATCCGACGATTAAACTAGCCAATTTTAATTGCCGAGTATCGCTAATCGAAAAATAATTAACCTACACTTTACTCGAGGGTGATAAAGAGTAACATAGATTAACAATTACGAGAAATAAAAAAGTGAAAATGAAATTGTGTATAGAACAGAGGGTTAAGCAAGAAAAGATTGACGTTAGCATGACGCTTGTGGGTTGATATGCCATCCTTGTTGCACTTAGAATTTATTAAATAAACATGAACGTGACAACACGCTTACTCCCTAGCGTCACGCTAACCTCATTATTTTGACCTAGTATGGTCAACGATATAGGTTCCTATTAATTTATCTGAATAAATACTTCCTTATTGCATAAGATATAATGCCTCAGTTCGGTTGTACACATAACCACAATAGATTTCTAATAGTTGTTTACTGAGACGACATTACCACTCAGTTCTAAATTAATTGAAAAGACTTCAGTCTCGACTGGCATTAACCATTAGAAATCTTTTTGATTAATTATGTAAGCAAAGTTGTACCGAATTCGAGAGGGATTTGCAAATGTAACGCGAAAATTTGGTGGAAGTTACCTGCTGCTCGGTTTTGCTTGTTAGTTGTTTATTGATTGCTCGTGATTGCCTGGAGTTTGCGAAGAGTAAAAGAGATTATTAGAAGTTTATGATTGCTTGCCTTACTTTTTTTGGACTTTTAAGAGTTTGAAAGAAAAACGATTATATTATCTGAAAGTATGTATTCAAATTTCTCTGTCCAAAATTTTTTGAAAGGACGCAGTTTGCCTGTATTTGTTAAACTTTTATAAACTGTATAATCTAAATAAAATTCGAAGATATATCGAAGCTCATACTTCGATATTTATAGGACAAAAGGATTCAGGCCTGTACTGATTTTCAATACCGTATAGTTATAACACGAATTTACAACAATTACTTACACATTACATAGCACATCGTGTGACGTAAATAATGCAAGACCTCACAAGAACCATTTAGATTATTGCTTCACAAATTCAATATGAATACCATACTTCTTTAAGGAGTAGATTGCCATATTTTTAAGAACTTTCATGTTAAATTATTACAAAACCTAGTATTACGAAGATTATGCGTGATGGGGTTATTTCCTCGTGGTTATAGCAGAGCAACTGCAGAGCGTTGGATGCAGTGATGAAGTACGAAGACACGCTGATTTCAGATATTCTTTATTCGCTGCTCTGGCCAAGAAGGGCTCAAAATATCCGGTACTCGTAATTTATACAATTTTAAAACAAGTGTTACCAACATTTATATTTTAAACTAGCTGTTTCCCGCGGCTTCGCACGCGTTTATTTTGTAATTTGACATACGTAGGTAGGACTTTGCAGAATAGTATTGTTCCAAGAGTCCGTTCAGTTCAGTTAATATGGAGAAATAAAAACAACTATCCCGCAGGAATCTTGCATTTACCGAGCTAAAAAGTAATCTTAAACAATCTCGGCAAAATCCTCCATTTTCTAGTAATAGTGTATTTAATCGGTTCCGCTGTTCTGGATATTGACACGGAAAACCACATTTTTTATTGTGCCCGTATGGGCATAAAATATGTTCTTCCTTGCGAAATCACAAATCCGCAATCAAAATTCCCGTGCGCTGTGCGGGGATCGTACCTGCGACTATTTGACAATGTAATTTAAGCAGTCTACGATTTATCGCATAAACCAAGTCTTTGTTTTGTAAAAATATTTATAAAGTCAACTTAAATATAAGTAAATTTTCGTTGTAGAACAATTTCAGCAGGTCTCCAGGCTTCCAGTCGCCTGTGAAGAGAAAGAGGGAAATCGAAAGATTGCCAGGCTTTTCTTTAGCCAAAATATGATTAATATCTTTGGGCCTTCATACAAGCCGGTTAAAACCCACCAAATGCATATAATGCAGGATAATATTGGCATGATATAGTGTGTAAATAAAGTTACGAATTTCATATTATTATTTCACGACTTAAGATACTTTGATACTATCTACCAATCTATATCATCACGTTAGATCCCTCGCGGAGCAGAGAGTACAGAGTTCAAACAGGGTCTTCCCTTACAGACCTTTCTGGCTTTCTTCACCTTCATAGTTCGTCTTATACACGCTCGTCGGTTACAGAAACTGTTGACTTACTCTTCGGATAATACATGGACTCTCATGGTCATGACTAAATAGTCATGGTAAGATAGTCTAGATCTTCCCCGATATCTACGTCCTATTCTAGGTACACTACTAACTGACAGCGGCGTTGAACCATTTGACCCTTTGTTAATATGTATATTTCTTTTTTCTACTACCGTCCTTCCACTTTCGCAGTGTGTGGTTTCTTGCATATAAGGTTTCTTAATAACCCGTTCAGTACGAAGAAATAATAGATACTCCGCAGAAGTCGTGCTATTTTTTGAGATAAAAAGTGTTCTGTTTTATTTTACGATGTAAGACACCTTCATATAACGTTTCAGTTAAATTCGTTTAGCCATATTAATATGAATAAATACCAGCTATGTCACAAGAACCGTGATTCTTTCCGGGATAAAAAGTATCTCGAATATTATTTCGAGACCTAAAACACCTTGAACGTGTTAGTAAGATCCATTCTATCATTTTAGAATGAAGAAATAACAGCTGGATATCCCCGGGAGAACCTTGTAGTGAAGATATTGTATATTTTGCACTTCCACCAGAATTATTTCTCTATCAACTATTTCTATCACCGGGTTCAGTCTTAGCCCGCACAGGTGGTCTTTGTAAAATATAAATTAAACTATAGCGCGATCTTATTGAACACACAATACTAACGCCGTCTCATAAAAAAAAACATATACAATACCTTCCTTTTCAAGAAGTATTATCAGTTTACCTATTTATTTTAAAATTTTTCTGATTTAAATCTTCTCTACCACCCTGTCAAAGATTATAATCTAGCGTAATAATATCTAAAAACGGTACGTTGTCAGTAAAGATTTTATCAGTACATATTGTGTTAGTCTTCTCGTAAGATATTAATCGTCTCGCCAGAAGAAACAATCCTGAATGCATCATCTGTTAATGCACGAAACCGTGTTTGATTGTTTGAATCGTGTGTGAACATTTTCGAGTAAGGGCTTTTAACCACTTCGTTTTCGAGAGGAGACGAACCTGAGTCCAATATAAAAATTTATAGATGAATGTGTAGGCAAAATCACATATTTTACTGCGTAACATTACAGTTTGGGACAAACAGTAATAAAGTTTTATGGTTTATCCCGCGACAATCTAGTAGCTAAGTTGTTTTAGAAACTGAAGTTAATTTATCAAAATCGACTTATTTGTACGGTCCTCAGAAACTGTTAAATTTTTCGAAAATATAAGTATACAAAGTAATGATCTTTTATATAGGCTCCAATTACACAAAATTTTATTGAAATCCATTAAACAGGTTTGGTGTAAAGTGTCTTTCATAAAAATCCATTGTTTCGCTTATTTTCGTCTTTTCTGGAGAAACCTTTTAATTTTCCGGAATAAATACTATACAACATGTTAGCCAACATTATAAGGTATCCGCATGCAAAGTTTCATCAAAATCCGCTTGGTAGTTTTTGCGTGATGATGGTTCATACCCTTCGACAGACAGACAAACAGACACGAAAGCCAAACATTTCAGAATTGTCTTTTACATCGATAGTATGATACCCCTGGCTTGTTATTTCCTAAAAATATTCCATGTATAGACACGAATTCCTTACAGTTTTATTATATGCATAGATTAAACAGAAACTAAAATCGAAATATTAAATCTGATGCAAAATAAATCAATAAATCTAATCGAAATGAGAATAATTAAAAACTATTATGCATTCCGTCCCGCTGATCCTTGTGGTTGTAATACTAGCGCATTGAGAAATATGCTTAGAAGTGAAATACTTACACTTAAACTGCCGTATTTATGGTTGGATTTACTTCTCTCAAGTATTTAAATAAAAGTAAAAGTAACGTCATATATGTAACTGTTTTTAACAGTTGAAATCGATTCAGCTGCCAATTTGGTAAACCACTTTGAGCCTTGCGTTGTATCTAATCATCAGTCTTCGCCAAACTAAATCTCCAAGTACGGCGTTAACCAACAAATCCATCTACCTATACAGATATTACTGTTTATTCAAACGAGGCTAACAGATATTGCGTACACGAAACAAGCATTAGCGGGTTCCAAATATCCCAGAATAGAAGCAAAACATATCGAGTACAATCCCTATAACATGTTATTCAAATTAGATCGTTTCTCGCATAAATCATTATGGTCGCATTCCGATTGCAGGTATGTAGATCAAACTCGAATACGGCCCGAGCAAATCTTCACTGGAATATGCGTGGCATTTTTGATGTACGATGTTAGGTACAAAAGGTATTTGGTTCTGCCTCGTGAATGTTGTATTTATTGATAATTAGTGTAGTTTTTAATATGTATGAATCTGGATTCGTTTTCCTCGTTGGTTTAGTGGCAAAGTATTTTATTTATTTAATATCGATAAATAGTTACAAATACAATAATATACAAGTTCGCCAAACTGCAAGACACAGTTTGTTGGCTAAGGAGGCGCTCTGTTTGTCTACAATACAGCTTGTACACTTTTAATTATTATTAAAACAATAACAACTGTCACTTTTTTAGAAGTAGGAGCATATTAAGTTTTTTCTTTAATGTTGCAATTGATGTATTTTAAGCCTCTCAACAAACGTAACTTGTTAAGTAACGACGTGTTCTCTGTCCATAATAATTTTTAACTGATGGTATTATGAATTTTCCTTGTTTAACCTGCCTGATATAGTACTTTTGCGATATTAATTCTTTATAATCTTTTTTATAATATTGTTCAATAGCAATGAAATATTCTACTTGAGTTATTTTACAAATACAAAATAGATTTTCATAATCAGGTTTGCACTGTTGTTTTACATTTTATTAACTAAGTATTTTATGAGTCTAATTTGTAATTGTTTTATACAATCCAACTGTGTCTTAAACGTGAGCCCGTAGCTGTTTAAACCACAGCTTATCAATGAGTCCGCAATTGCTAAATAGAGAACATACAGTATGTTCTTTTCTTATAAAAGAGCTAAGGTGAAAGAATTTACCCAAGATCAACCTTAGTTTACCACAAACGTCATTTACGTATAACTTCCAGTTTAGGTTATGATCCACTAACAAACCTAGGTACCTATACCGATCTACCTCCTCTATATTTTAGCATAGACAGCTAACTTTATCATTGTGCAGGCGCTCATACGTATGACCTAATGTTTATACTGTTTAACCCAGCTTTACTGTACTTACTGTACGGAGAACTAATATGCATGGCTTTAGGTTTGGTAATATTTATAGTTATGCCAGTATCGTTCGCCCATTTAGTAATATTCTGAAAATCGAATTGTAAACGATCTTTCGCATCTATAATATTGTCGGAACAATATAATAGACACCTATCGTCCGCGTACATAAATGCTGTGCTATGTTGTATCACGTTCATGACACTCTTTACAAGCATTATATACCCAACCGGATCATACACGGATCCAGTCGGCACGCCTAGTCTCACTTTGACTTCATCTCCGGTGGTTCCGTCTATCGTCGTACGAAGGGATCTGTTCTGTAAATAGCTATAACAAACTTACCCTCATTCAGATGATTATTGACATAATCGGTAATCTGCGCAAATGCCATGGCAGTGCTTCGCCCCTTTCGGAATCCATGTTGTGAGTCCGATATTATGGCGTGAAAATGGTTCGTATTATATGTAATTATATATATACATATACATAATTATATATAACATATGTTGAAGTCACCACAAACTACAACAGACTTGTTACTCGTGAAAGTTTTATTCAGCACATCTTCCATTATAGATTCAAAATGTTAACAGTTCTGCCTGCTTATGGGATCTGTATACACACACAATAATATGCTTATCCGGTTCAACACAAGAAATTTCAACACACTGTTCAACTGAAAGCCCAACTATGTCCCTACGTTCTCTCGACTTGATATTTTTTTAACCAAAATTAATGTACCTCCATAAAGCCTGGATTTACGAGTATTATTTATTAATAATTCATGCGATTTTAAACCCATGTTCACAAATACAAACAACATCATATTTAGATTTTTCCGAAAACAAACTGTCTCTAATGATTTTGAAAAAAAACAACTTTGCTTATTCTGGTGGAAAAGTTTCAAAGTACCAGGCCTCTCTTCTTCTTCAAAAGCTATGATAATTATATTAATAATATTGAGTATTGCAAGTCGACGCATGTGGAGGGTGAGTCCGTACAATATTTGATCTATTATCTTTTGCGAATACGAGTACCTACGTAAAGAGCATTTTTAGTTCCAAAACTTTCCTCCTTTTTGTATAAATCTAATAAATACCGTCATGCCTTTATTCCCCAAGAGGGTGGCAAAGCTGTACATTGTACACCCACTTTTCGCCGACAATATTAGGTCCCATATAATAAGATACCTAATACCTCAATACCTTTTAGAATTGTAGCCACATTTTCTGATGACTCCAATTCCACTGAGTTTCTTTTCCTTGAGGTTTGGGTCAAAGAGTCAAAACTATAATAGGAGTCGTATATTGCCCTCCCATTACTGACTATTTCACCGAATTCGAATCGGTTTTGAAATCCTTGGAGTCTGACTACGAGCATCACATCATCATGGGCGATTTCAACACTATGTCTTAGCCCACAATTCCCCCCATTCCCGTAAACTCCTTCAAGTCGTAGGGTCAGCCAGTTTGCACATTCTGTCTCTTAACGCCACACACCATAATATCATGAGCGATGACACCTGGCTCACTCCACCGTCCGGACCTCATTCTCACATCTAATCCCTCTCTCGCTTCCTCTCACGGCCAGCATGATGCTTCCGGCTTTTCCCATCATGACCTTATATTCCTCTCCTACATCCTGAAACCTCCCAAGCCACATGCTAAGGTTCTGCACAGGCGTTGTTTTGCCCGTACGGATATCGGTAAATTAACTGAGGATGCATCCAAACTCGACTGGAATCCCCTCATGGGAGCCAACACCATCGACGAAAAAATTTGCATTTTCAATCAAACCCTAATTCAGCTTTATGATCTCCATGTTCCTGTGAAAAAGGTGCGGCTGAAGCGACCACCTGCTCTGTGGATGACAAGGGGAATTCGGATGGCTATGAGGCGCAGAAATCGTTCGTTCCGAAAGTTTAAAAAAGACCGCACGGAAGACAACTGGGCCTATTATAAAATTGCTAGGAATCGGTGTAATAAGATGATACGTGACGCCAAACGCCGCTATATTCTAGATAATATTACATCCTCTTCTCCTGCCAATATTTGGAAATTTCTTGGTACTTTAGGTATTGGTAAGGTTCGACGTCATGAATTACCAAGTACAATAAGTTTAGACGATCTTAATAGTCATTTCTCCACTGTTCCTCCTTTTGATCGTCTAACTGTACATCAATCTATTTCTTTCTTGGGTGGTCTTAGACGTCCGAACATTAATCCTTTTTATTTTTCTCCAGTCGACTCACATGAGGTTAAGAAGATCATTTTGGCCATCAAATCCAAGGCTGTGGGTTGTGACAAAATAAGCAGATGCATGATCATAACAGTACTTGACTATCTCCTACCGGTGATCACCCACCTTATCAATTTTTCTTTAGAGTCCGGCGTATTCCCATCTCTCTGGAGAAAAACATTTGTCCGCCCCCTGCCTAAAATTCCCAATCCCTCCCTTCCCAACCACTTTCATCCAATATCCATTCTTCCTTTTCTTTCAAATGTGCTCGAGGCCTGTGTTCATAAGCAATTCTCCCATTTCATATATACCAACAACTTTAATAACCCTCTTCAATCTGGGTTCAGGCCTGGCCATAGTACCGTTTCTGCCCTTCTCAAAGTGACTGGTGATATTCGAACAGGCATGGAAGATACCAAAGTAACCGTCCTTGTGTTGGTCGATTTCACTAATGCCTTCAATACTGTTAGTCACGATATCCTTCTTTCTATTCTCTCCTACCTTCTGTGCTCTTAAGAGTCGCTGGATTGGTTTTTTTCTTATTTTTGAAAACGTCAGCAGTCAGTTTTGTGTGATGAAGTATCATCAGCATGGTGCTGCCTCGACACTGGCGTTCCCTAAGGCGGTATTCCCTCCCCTCTTTTATTTTAACTCAAGAACTTCAGTGCACGTATCATCTGTACGCTGATGACTTGCAATTATCGCTAGTTAGTGTGGATAACATTGCTGGTATTGTCGTCTAACTAAATCGTGACCTAGAGGTTATTAAGAATTGGTCCGACAGGTTTGGTGTCACGGTGAATCCTTAAAAGTGCCAAGCGATTCTAGTTGAAAGCTCTAGGCTTATAAGCAGGGTCGATGTAGGTTCTTTGCCTCCCCTTAAATTCAACGGAATAGTTATCCCCCTGGGCTCTAGCATTAAGGATCTCGGTTTGCATATTGACACAACACTTAGCTGGCAAACACAAGTCACGGCTGTCGGTCAAAATGTTACCGAAACGTTACGATACCTGTATCGATTAAAAAACTTGCTTCCCAGCAAAACGAAAGCAATGCTTGTGCAGTCCCTGATATTTCCTATTTTCGACTATGCTGATGTGTACTACTTCGACCTTAATGCAAATCTCCTCAAAAAACTAGACCGCCTACTTAATAACTGCATTCGATTCGTCTTCAATTTGCGTAAATATGATCATGTGTCGGAGCATCGATCAATAGTGATCGATGCTCCGACCGATGTGATCGAGGCAACCACTTTAATAGTAAAGTGGTTGCCTATTCAGAAGCGTAGAAGTCTGAGGGCACTGAAAACTTTATTTTATATCCTTTATTCTCCAGTCTCGCCCGCTTATCTTACTTCTCAATTTCAGTATTTATGCTCTAATCACGATACACATCTTCGCTCTTCTGATAATCGTCTTCTTCAGTGACCCCCTCATACTACTGATTTCATTCACTCTTCCTTCTTCGTCCAGTCTATCCTTCTTTGGAATGCTTTGCCTTTGGAACTCCGAATCAATGGCAACCAATCGTCCCTCTTTTAAAAAAAGGCTGCAGGACTATTTGCATAAAAGGCTGGATTCTCCTCAATGTTTGTTGTTCCATGTCGTTATCTCGCACATTTCTAGTTCATGTATATATTGTATAATTATATATGTATGTATATATATCGTTATATATAATATGTATTTACTAAGTGTTATAAATAGGTAATTAGTTGTTATTTATATTTATTCATGTAACTTTTTCCACTTGTATAATCTCCTACCACACTTGTCTCACACCACCCGAAGGTAGACTGGCAGAAAATGCCGTAGGCACTAAGTCCGACTATGTACATTAGTGCATTAAGTATAAATAAATAAATAAGGGGCGAGCCAATCGTCATTATATCGGGAACAATGACTCCGGACTGATACTGAAAAATTTTCTATAGAAAATTTACATTTTTTTATATCCATTTATCTATATCATCACGCCAGATTCCTTGCGGGGTAGGCAAATAGTACAGAGTTCCAACAGGTTCTTTCCTTACATACCTCTCTGGCTTTGTCCACTCTCATAGTTCGTCTCATACACGCTCGCCGGTTAGGGAGACTCTTGATTGAATTACATTTTAGACTAATCGGTCTACCTAATAAATTAGGTTATTGTTTTTTTGTCATATATAATTTCTACTAAAGTTAATAACATCTTCAGTCTTCAATTTGAAACAGAAATATTGTATTAGGTATTTCATAAGTAACGAAACTAAGGTGGAAGTGGGAGCAGCACATTGCTCGAAGAACTGATGTCCATTGTGGCAAAAAGGTACTCGAGTGGTCCTACGTACCGAAACACTCGGAGTGGGCAGGCCCCCTACAAAATGGACCAATGACCTGGTGAAGGTGGCGGGTAGAAGGTGGATGCATATAACACAAGTCGTTGTGGTGGCAGTGTGATTAGGGAATGGCTTTGTTCATCAGTGAACGTTTTACGGCTGATGATGGCATATTTTAGAATCGCATAATCCTCGCCGCATGGCATAATTATTTATTTTTATGGCCTGTCACGTAGCGGTGGTAAGAGGCCCGACGGCATGAATCATTCCTTGGAAGATGGGACGGCCTTTAGTATGGGACGCCACTTGCATTGTTACTCTAGCGCCGTCCCACCTTCCCGAATCAATCGTTAGGGCTGTAGCAGCCGCCGCATCTACCGAAACCCTCAAACGGCGCAAATATAGCAAACTCAATAGTTATATGTTTGAGCCGTTTGGGGTGGAGACTCTGGGTCTGTGAGGTCCTGGCGCACATCGTATATTTGGCGATGTGGCCAAATCGCTGGTCGAAATAACAGGTGACCGCGAGGCGAGGTATGAGCCAGCCCTCTGGCTCTCATACCATCCATCATTGTTCTTCGTGTAAACTAAATTAACAGCTACCGTACAAAAACACAGTAATTTATTATGAAATAATACTTGGTACCCTCACAACAATATAATCAATAATTAAACGAAATCAGACTTATTAGATTAGATACTAGAAGTATTTTTATAATATAATAATTATCGCAACACGACTACAATTAAACATCCGCGCGTTTCGGTGTCTCGAGCAAAAGTGCGCCGAATCGACCGCACATCCGTTATATTTTCTCCGTTTGACAGCTGAAGTAGCTTCACTTAGTGTTGCCAACATTCGTTGTTTTATTTTTTGGAAAACAAATAGAAACATTAAAATTGAAATAAAAGATTATGAAATAGGTAGAATAATATAAATGCCGACACCGTGACGGACAGATTACATGAGGAATGAAAAACAAGGTAGGTAAGCGTGCATAAGTGTACATACAAAAAATAGAAAAAAAAATTTATTACTTTCTAGAGTAGAAAGTAAGAAATAAATAAAGGAACCCTAATTAATAAAATAATTAACACAGTGTGAGTACAATATTAAAGAAAAAATAACAGTATTAAATATCAATCGTTATAAAGGTTACTCAGAATGCAGCCTAAGAATTACATCGCGCTTGAATGTTTGTTTGGATGAGTCCAGAAGATTAATATTAATAATTATATGTATCCACAAGACGGCGCAGAAGCATGCACGTCCAGCATTTGTCTTTTAAAAAGTATCCGGTATTTAAAAAGTAAGATAACATATGAAAGTTTGATATTAAAAGTAAACCATTACAGCTTACGTTATATCTAAAGCTAAACTACCTCTATATTTACCTGTAACCATAAAACACTTTTTCAATTTGCAATTTTTAACGTTCGCCATTTTTAAAATAGTTTTCAAACGCGTCCACTATACCCACACATCACCAATGGTAATTCACATGACGTATTCAATTCTTTGTAAATGATGAACGATCTGGCAGGAGCCAGGCACTTATTCTATATGACCAAATAAACACGTAACGCAGCGGCGTTACGATACCTTCGTGAAATGATAATAATAATGGCACCTCCGAGACATACAGAATACTATTTACACATCAATATATTATTTTTACTAGACTAAAGATGACAGTCTTAGAAATAAGTTTATATTATAATAATATCAGCCTATACTGCCCCACTGCTGGGCAAAGGCCTTCTCTCCCATATCTAGGTGAGAGATATTAGGTCATACCCCATCACGCAAACCCAGTGCTAATTGGTGTAGGCAGATTTGTGGCCACCTTCTGTTGGAACTTATCGAGCCGCCTATAAGGCTCACAACGCTTAGAGCCGTGCGAACACCGCGGTCGCACAGCGCTACTAGCGTTTATTAATTGTGGGTGTGTTTTTTCTAATTAGTTTATCCAACATATACTATATAGCCAACATAATGCTCTAAAATTCTACCATTAGCTAAAACTACCATAATAAAAACATATGAGGTTATTAATAATTTAAAATTAATTTCTACGTTATAGATAGATAAAAGCAGTGATAGCCTAGTGGTAAGACCGTTGGACTGCTAAGTCAGAGGTTTCGGGTTTAAGCCCAGGCACGCAGTTCTGTCTAAACTAAAGCATGTGCGTTTTAAAAATTAACTATCACTTGCTTTCATGGTGAACGGACACATCGTAAGGAAACCTGCACGCCTGAGAGTTTCTCGAAGGTGTGTGAAGTTCGCCAACCCGCACTGGGCCAGCGTGGTGGACTATGGCCTAAAGCCTCTCGGATTGAGAGGAGGTTCGTGCCCAACGGTGGGCCAGTTTCTTAACAGGGCTAATATTATTATTATTTTAGATAGATAGATCCAAACAAGTATATCCGAACACGGCGGTTCTTAGGCAGTCATTTTGTTACTAGCTAATACAAATAATATTAATGCCTTTACACGATTATATCACAAAGGTATCGTAACGCGCCGCATTTGGTTATAGCAAATAAAGGCTCAGGCATTCAATGAATGGGGCCGATTCATCTTTGGTGTAATACCACAAAGCTAACATTTGTTTTCAGATGAAACAGTAGAAGACTAGGCGTGCCGGTTTCACCAATAGCACAATTAGTGGGAAACCTGAATAGACTAGAATTCTTGTTTATTGGTGCCGGTGGTTTTTAGACTTGGGTTTTAATTTAGCACACCATTATTCCTGAGTTTAAGATGCAAATTTATTAGTGTACAATGAATAGTACTTTATAACATTTTCCTTATAAAATAGGTTAACTGAAAGTGCTTTAATACCATTACTAGAGCAAGTGATTGATGGTCAAGCCAAGGTTGTTGAAGTTAAGGAGGAACCTAACCCTCACTGCCAAAAATAGGCTCTATTTACGGAAGGTTGTTGATAAATGTATTGCGAGTTTGTTGTAAAAAATATATATAAAATGAAGATGAAAAGGTCATGAATTTAATGTAGGCAGTCAAACTTAATTTTACGTTTACAATTTTAAAAAACTCTATCTTGAATATATATTGCAAATGTTATATTCAGTGGTAGATTGGATATGTATAAAACATACACGAAAAAAAAGCTCAAGGTGTGGTTTATAACTTGTAGGGGTAACTATTTTATTTTAATTCGTTATATCTGACTTATTTAAAAAAATCCAGACACACTTTTTGCTGTTGTCAAGGTCATCAGTTAAGGGACATTTTCAAACAAAAATTCTCAAGGACATTGACGTTAGTAATTCCCTTTATAAGTACATGCTTACTATTAAAGTTGCGACCAAACAAACCCAATACCTCTGTATTTATCTATTTTATTATCTCTTTGTGTATCTTTAGAAGGTTGCCTGGAAGAGATTGCTTTTTAGCGATAAGGCCGCCCTTTGTGTAACTTTAAGTTCTTTTTTTTGTTTTATAGATATTAATTTATGTAATTGGTGCACAATAAAGAGTTATCTATCTATCTTTCTATCTTTAACATTATCTATACTAATATTATAAATTAAAAAACCCAAACCACAAAACAGATTTTGAACAAATTCGGCAGAGAAATAGATTTTATCCAGGAGAAGGGCATAGGCTACCTTTTATGTGTAACCTAATTCAGTGTTTGAGGGTAACCTAATTCTCTGCTAATTTATTTTATTACATAAAATAATATAGGTTAGTCAGTACATTTACACAAATGTACAAAGGCATACATAACTTAATTTCAACATACCGTCACACCTATAGTAGTGAAATTCATTGACATTTAAGTATACAGCAAGAAGCACATTCCCTCTAACAAAATCTGATATTTATTTTAAGGACCTTGATTATGTACCCATATCTATGAGCTGAATAAAACCCTGTTCCTAATTATTGGTTTCCACAAATAAAAGAATATTCCTAACCGAGAAATACTCTTTGATCGAATATACGTATATACTTTGGCGAGATGGTCCACAGACTGTAGGGAATTGGGGCGATTCATCTTGCTCGCATGTAGATACTGACACCGTCGCTTACGGTTACCATATCGGATGGAATTTTTTGAAGATAAAATAATAATACTGCGTTGTTGGTACAGTGTCGTATTTACGTAGCGATCACGAGGTCCTGGTTTCAAATTCTAGGTTAGACAATTTTGTTTTCCTATTGAAAAATTTCCCAGCATCAGGCCAAATCTGAGGGCTTAGCACAGATTGACGTTAGCGTAACGCTGACGACATAACAATTTACTGACATCATTGTTGACGTCTTTATGTGATTATTTTGCCATAAAAGAAGAACACCGCTGAGCGTCTGCCATGACTGTCACTAATAGTAATTTCATTATCGTCTTTTACGTTATACGTTTTGTATAATTGTATATTTATTTATATTATATATTTGTATTATGTCACAGATATTTGAGTAATTGCGTTATAGCAAAAATGCAGACTGTATACCTAAATTTGAATAAGGAATATTCTGGTATAACACCTGGGGACTCTACATGTAAATGCATACCTACTCTATCTACCTGCTAGATCTAGTGAATAGGAGTTGGAGGTTTGCCAGGTTGTAGTTTACATCTCGTTAAACGATACTAGAAATTTATATTTCGCTGGCTGAATGTAACAATTGCATAACTCAAAAAAATAATCATTTGAATAAGCACTCTAAAAAATAACCAAAAAGCTTGTTCTTTTTGTTACTATTCCGCACGGTACAAATCTTTGTGTCACCCACAAGTATTTGTTTCGGTCTGGGTGTTTATGGATGTGAATTTCATGTTCGTAGAGGCATCTACAATACAGAAACAATTCCTAGAGTAGTGATGTTTTAAATCCATAAACTTAAATAAAGAATATCCTGGTACAACAAGTCCACCTGGTGACTCTACATGGAAATGGATACCTGCTCCATCCACCTGCCAGAACTAGTGAATAGCCGACAGGTTGGAGTTAACAGCGCGATCGGAACGAGATTACCCTATGAATAGGTACCCCCTACACTTTTACTAATAAAAGTCCATGGAAGACGTTGAATTTAATTCGAAATCTGTTTATGAAGTTCGTTATTTTTTTATTTACTACATTGGGGTTTATTTCTATAATTACATACATTATATACATACAAAAAAATAATAACGCGTGTCTTGACAACTTCTATAAATATTATATATATATATATATATATATATATATATATATATATATATATATATATATATATATATATATATATATATACGAGAAAGAAGAAGAAATTACCAGAGAAATAACTTCAAAAATTATTAGAAAGACCTCAAATGTCACCATAGGTGGTAGAACTACACCAAAATAAACACCATTTTATATTTCCTTGGCTAAATGTAATCGTGACTTAACTCAAAATGGATGAAATCAAACAAAAAAACTTGATATCTTTTGTTCCCGCTTTTATATTGTGTTGTCCATTCGGCCCACAATTAATGATACCGACAATGTAAATGGAATTATTTTTGTGTACTTATTGATATTTTTGTTTGGTCTGATTCTGTATCCACCGCTATACCATTTATAGGTTGTATTTTTAGCGGCAGTGGTGTATCAATTCGGTGATTTATTAGTGATTTCATAGTGCGTATGAGATATAAAACGGATTCTGAAATTAACGAATGTTAGTATACTGGAAAAATACTTTGACCTCGTTATAGTAGCCTAAATGTGGGCTGCAAATCCATTTGAACTTAGCATCACAGATTCGTCTGGCTTCCGCGTAGATATTAAACGAAGTTCAGAGTAATTAATTTTCGTGAATCTGTAGTCACATCTACTCCAAAGGCCTTCACCGTATCTTTTCTACCTACACTTAAGTTTAACTATAATCTTTTTCACGAGACATGGATACGGTGACGTTTGAGGTTTGACATTTCTAGAAATGTGGTGATGATAAAAGTGAGTGGAACAGTATCAATAGAATATCGTATCAATATAATTTATACCAATGAGTAAATCGATTTTAATAACAATATTTAGGCACAAAAAGAAAATAAAATACTATAATTTCATTACTTATTCACGAATCAAGCGATTCGTTAGAAAAATCGTGTGTCAAATCGCTGAATTCGTAAATTACGTTATTATTATTTAAAAAAATCGTTGAATATGTCTATTTTGATATGTCAAGATCTATGTTTTTTGTTTTAATTACTTGACTACGATAATAATATTACATGTCTTTCAGTGGGATACATAGAATAATATTCGTAGGGAACTTTGCAATCGATTTTAATATTTTTTAAAACAATTTCTCGACTATTAAGATTTCTTTGTGTCAGCCCCTAAAATGCGTTCCAGTTTACATTATTTACATAATTATGTTAATTGGAACGGATTGCATTAATTTTATTATAAAGTTTTATTGATTTTTAACATTTTTAAACAGTATATGATTTAAATGCAAATTAAAATAGATTTTGGGTTTATCTCACCGTACCCGTGTCTCGTGAAAAAGACTATAACTATACGGATTATTTGAAGCAATTCGGTGATTTGCTCGGTAAACAGATTCCATTCAATACGATTCCACTCGACTTGAAGATTAATTGAAAGGGGGTGACCATGAAATAAATTAGACTTCCTTTGTAGTAAAAAAAGTGATACGTGTTGAGCGATTCTTGGTATTTTAGTTCTTAGCTCTAATTTTTTTGGAGATCTACAGTATTTTAACAGTAAAGTGATATACCATCGCTTTTATTGGATGCGCAATATTTACTAGAATGGAAAAATAATCTTGTACCTTTAGTTATATATGATCAGTTACGTAAGTACCATTATCCGAATAATCATTGAAATTAATGATAGTTTAATTATCAAATGAAGATACGTAGACCAATATTTTCTTAACATTATATTATCATCGATCAATACTCAATACATAGTAAAGCTATAATTTACTTTTACAGGCAGTAATTGTAAACATAAAACGCCATTCCTTGTCTATATCTTTTTCCTAAAAAAAACAATCCCACATTAGAAATTATTCCTGAATCGTGGGTGCATTCACAAGCATGAAATTCAAATACACAAGCACCCAGACTGTGACTCATACAAAAATTTGTCCCGTGTGGGGATCTAACTCGCGACTACTTAGTCTAATGGGCACAGAACCTTTTAACAATTGGTCAAAGCGGTCCTACATTTCTTTTTCATGAATCTTCGTTTTTTATTTACAAAAAATCAAGAGAATCAATTAAATGGTTTGTATATATAACGCTTTTTGCTCATCGTTCAAGGAAACTAAGAGAACTGGTGGTACGCATTTCCTTTCACGTGTGATTTCCCCGGACGCTCCCTATAGGCCGTTATGTGCTACAGGTAGAAGCGTGTCTTACAGCATAAATATACAGATAAGTATTACATTCCTTAACCATATTATTGACTCGGAAACTCCGATCATACTTTGTGCAGAATTCACTACTATATTTGCCGTATTCTTCGAAATAAAAAGAAATAGTAACATAAAAATTACACATATTTCAATAAATAAACATTACACCTCTTGAGGGCAACTTCTGTACACTACAAGTAACAACGTGTTTTCTGACATTTTTAAATTTTAAAGGAAATAAAATCAGTATTTTCATAGAAAAAAGAAATTGTCACTCGACGAAATATATGGAGCAGCTGGGTGAACGATAATTAAAAAAAAACAACGGAGCAAACCTTGCTTCTCATGCTTTACAGATTTACCAATAACCTTGAATACTGCTACCCCGCTGCTCAAGTTTTAGTACCTCATTTTTTGCTAGCTCAAACTTGCATCCATATCCATGGCTTAAAACACTTTTATCATCATCAGCCTATAGATAATATATGATGCCTATAGATAATAATAATGAAAACACTTTTTCCCGAACCGTTACCCGCTCCGCTAGCTTTTAAGCCACGAACTTGGTAGTTGGGCAAGAATAATAATCTCCGCGATGGGAAGGGCTGAAGATTACTTTCCTCAATCAAAGCGTCGTAATAAATAATTGATGAGCCATTCCAAGTAACATTTCTAATCAATTGCTTGCCTTTGCGACTCTTCATCATCATCTCAGCCTATACTTGTCCACTGCTGTACATAGGCCTCCCCAATCGCTCTCGAGTGCAGCTGGTCGATACCACCTGCATGTAGCAACTTCCTGCGATCGTCGATCCATCTGGTAGGCGGCCGTCCCACGCTGCGCTTGCCAATATGTGGTCTCCACTCTAAAAATATTTCTGCCCCAACGCCCGTCCGATCTTCGTGCTATGTGGCCCGCCCATTTGGTCTGTAATTTTTAATTTTATCAGAGTACCTATCCGGGTAGTACTAATCTGATATTATTCTTGGATTATTGATATCAACAATTTATATCATGGAGGGTGAGTTTACGAGTGGAGGAAGACAGTAAGTCTGTCAGGAAAGAATGTGTTGGAACTCTTTGCCTTCTCTGCAAGGATCTGACGTGATGATATATATAGATGGAAAAATTGAAAATAATTCATTTAAAGCTTGTTTTTAGTTTAATATATTTTGATATTTTAACCAAGTTTTATCAAAGTCTAGTCTAATGTGTTCAATAGGCTTAATGTTACCTGATAAATACATTAAAGCACACTGTAAGGACGATGAAGGTCCTAATAATTTCTCTTCATTACAATTCGTGCAGAATTGTTTTGTCGACATGGATCCTTTTTTTTCGGAGAATGCGTTTGTCCACCAGTATATTATATAGATTTACGATTTTTAGACTAAGTCATTTGTTGTTAATAATAAGAAATATTTGTTCATTACTCAAATATTTATCGCTTTAAACTCTCAACTAAAAAAAATATCTTTCGTATCGAATATAAAACCAATTACTTGCTGATCACAACAATCTGGATACTTGAGGATAATTTATTTTTAACGACTTTTATTAAGGGAAATATCTTATTCAATATCGTATGTAGCTGTTTGAAGTTGTTCGAAATTACCGATATCACAACAGATGACAATATAGCATAAAAGATATACTTATAGTGATTGTACAATATGCGAGTAACTGGCTCCGAATGAAGTACCTGCGCAAGTTATTTGCATGCTTGCATATGGAGCAAGTTAACTACAAACACAAACTACTTGTGCGAATAACTTTGCAGTTTATGCGTGAGCATTAGACCCGCGCATTAAATTACACAGTCTTTTATACGATGCAAATAAATTACAAAAGAGTTTCAGCCCGCCTCAGTTAATTGGTTTGTGTACCTACAATCTTCTTTAAGAATAAACAAACCTATAGATACAATCTAAAAGTTTCGAAAAAAAAACTCTAGTATAAACTGACACAAAATTATTTACACTCCAATTTTAAAGCACAAATAAACAGCTAACCAAATATTAATTACCTTTCTTTCTCATAGTTCTAAATCTTTTCTGTACTTCCTTATGTATGTTCAAACAATGATGGTGTTGGCGTATCCCGAGACATTTATTCCAATTTTTCCTACAATTTTGTTGAATCAGCATAATATGTTAGTTATTACCACGACCAAATAGACCGAGTATTATCTGAAGGACAAGTCAAGAGTCTCCGTAACCGTCGAGCGTGTATGAGACGAACTATGAGAGTGGAGGAAGCCACAGAGGTATGTAAGGAAAGAACCTGTTGGAACTCTGTACTATCTGCCTACCCCGCAAGGGATCTGGCGTGATGATATAGATAGATGTTAAATAATTTTTATCGTTTTATTCTACTAGTCCATTTAACAAAAAAATTTGGAATTCACGGAAAAACATAAATCTCTTAAATAATGAGCACCAAACACATAGCTAACTTTCATCCTACCTTCAAATAAAAAGACGGCTGCCGTCTGTCCTGTATAGGTCGATTGAAAATAACTAACAATCTTAAAGAAGAACAAAGGGCTAGAAAGCTCCATCTAGAATGTTTCAAATAGCAACACCCCTCACTTCAAACTGTTCAGTATCTTTGAAGTAGCAGAAACTTATAATTGCGCAAAATAACTTTTCTGAAATCAATCACCTCTATATTTTAACGAAACAAATGGAATTCTAAATACGATAATATTTTGTGATCAAGAAACTGCAAACGAATCATAATTAAAACTGAATACAGGGTGACTTTGACAATAATTAAAACCTTTATAAATCCTAGGCAACTTATTTTGTTGGTCATTAATACTGGTTGCCTATGATCATACGATTATCTTTTTTTAAACTGTTACACCGCACCGGGTGTACATACACAGTACATCTCTGCTATTCCCGCTTGGGGAATATAAGCTTGACGGTATTATACCACACTAGAAATAATACCTGTGTTATAATTGTGATGACACGACATGAATTTCGCATACACAATCATCTAAACTAAATATTTATGGGTCACATAAATATTCGTCTCATGCATGGATGAAACCCACAATCTTGAAAGTGGAGCAATCTATATTCTGACCACTAGACCGCACTGTTATCAAAAATCAAAACACTTATTTATATTTAGATACTTCCCCTTCAAAAACAATGACTACTCCATTTTTAATTACAAACAAAATATATAAGGTAAGTAGAACAAAATAATCCTTTCGTGTTCACAATGACTGATTTAAAAAAAAAAACGAGTCTAGAAGCACCCACTGCGTTATTTCCAGCTGATTATTCCCAGGGATGACTTGTTCATCTTCCGCTTCACTAGCAACAGACATAACAACTCACAAAAAATATTTTCCAAAGCATGACAAATCTACGTCATCAAAGAGTGTTATCTGCGGCTCCGTCGCTTACATTTAAATATTCATACAACTTTTTTCTCCGGCTGTCGCCCGTTTAACAAGAAAAGTGTTTCCAAATTTGTCCCGTCCATAGATCAAACCCGTAATTACTCGATCTAGTCAGTGGAACGCTCTATGTTCCTTCCACTAGACCACGCCGTTTAAAAAAGCCTGCGGTATACTTCCTGCCCCCTTATTCGTTAAGAACAAACGCGGCGCGTTACGATAATTTCGTAAAATGATCATGTTACGAAATAATACTATTTTTTGTAATTTATCGCGGTTTATTTTTGATTTTTAAGTTACCGTCCGTTAAGTTCGAGTGCTTTGAGGCACCCGTGGTCACGGGAGGGACTGAGGTGTTTGACTTCCAAAAAGCATAGTTATAGTCCGAAGTACTCTTAACCTTAATTATTATTATTATGTTCCAGAACGAATGTAAGGATTGTGGTTGGTAACGACGTGCTGGAGCAAGTGAATAAGTTTGTATATCTTGGATGCACCTTCAGTAAGGATGGGAAATACACCGCTGACATAGAGAGAAGAGTGAGTGCAGGGAACAGAGTGAATGGTTCGATGGGAAAGCTACTCGGGAGCCGGCACTTAAGCCATAAGGCGCAGCTGGCCATACATAACGGAGTTCTTGTCCCAACGCTGTTATATGGTAGCGAGAGCTAGGTATGTAAGAAGGAGAATGAAAGTAGGATAAATGCGGTAGAAATGCGAGCTCTGCGGAAGATGTGCGGAGTGAAGCTGACCGACCGCATTAGCAACAGCATAGTAAGACAGCGAGTAGATATGAAAGATAGTATCGGTGTAAAGATGAGAAAGGGCATGCTCCGTGGGTTCGGACATATAGAAAGAATGCCAGAGGAAAGAATGACAAAACAGATATACAATGTGAAAGTGGAAGGATGTAGGTACCGGGGAAGACCTAGACTATCTTACCACGACCAAATAAACCGAGTCTTATCTGATGGAAAAGTCAAGAGTCTCCGTAACCGGCGAGCGTGTATGAGACGAACTATGAGAGTCGAGGAAGCCAGAGAGGTATGTAAGAGAAGAACCTGTTGGAACTCTCTGCCTACCCCGCAAGGGATCTGGCGTGAGGTTATAGATAGATAGATAGATAGATGTTCGAAGGTTTACTCTTTCTCGAAATTATTTAATTTCGGTATTTAAAACAAAACCCACGGGCCTAAGCCAAGTGGATTTCGTTATGGGGAGTTCGATCGATAGATTATTATTATTATTATTGGTCTGATCTACGCAGAATGATCGCACGTTATCTTAAGGTTTTGCATTGTTATGCTTAGTTTTGGATTTAATTATATTAATGACTAGATCCCAAGTCGATGGAAGAATCTAGCCGTTTCCTCTATAGAACGTGTTATATACGCCACTGGAGTACCACTTAACGATCATTTCACGACGTTATCGTAAAGCACTGCGTTATAGCGAATAAAAACCCTAAGCACTTATTTACTGAGAAAATTCTCATGACGAGTATCTGAGTAATGCGATTCTGTCTTGCTTTTACTTCAAAAGCACTAAAAATAACAAGATGCAAAAACTGAATTTCACGGTAAATGAATACTTGTCTGTATCTGCTGTATTCAAATTATTTTTTTTAGAAAATGCCTTCTAAATGTTTGAAATGCTGAGAGCAGTATATAAAACCTATACTCTATATATTCTAACTTACCATAATTCATGAGGTTAGAACATTCGAAAAAAAATAACATCGTTATATTCCCCCAAGCGGGGGGTGGCAGAGGTTTACTATACGTGTGTATGTGGATACATATCGCCGGCAATATTTTGTGCAACTTCCAAGCCCATAGAGTATATACCTTACAGACTAACATACATATAATATATAAAAACTAAGTAACGTGTGTTGCCGGCGACATCTTGCGGTGTACAGGGTTGTCTCGCAGTCTCCCGCAAAATCTTCTGTATACGACGGCCAGAGCTCTTCGCTCATAAAGCTTGGCCGTGCGAAACAACAAAGGAATTAAAAACATCAATACATCATCAGGCATCAGTTCTGATTCAAAACTACTACCGAGAATCTTTCGACAGTAAAACCACACAGTCCGATCTAGGATAGTTAACCGCCAGTCGCACTTTGTGCCTCTAGATCAACAAGGCAATCATAAAATTCGAATGATTATTTAAATTCAAATATTTTACTACTCATTATATGGGTATCATGTAAAACTTATTCTATTATAGTCAAACCTCATCGTTCGAAACATGTTCGAAATTTTTTAAAATTTTACTCCGCTTCGCCAATAATGGACAACCTATCACTCCGTACCTCAAAAAAAACTTTGTAAAAAAAGGGCAACTAACTTCAAACAGCAAAAAATAAATATTCGAAGTCGGTGCTGGTTGGTGCAGTCGGTTACTTGGAACCGACTTCAAATATTTATTTTGTGCTTTTTGAATATTCCCTTTTTTAAAATTTAATTATATATCATTTTTTTTTAAATTTATAAGTGATGAGGAATTAATTATGTATATTTATATACATATTTTATATTATTATACTGTAAGGTACTTACAGGATTGATATAATGATCATAGTAACTGATTTTACACATGCGTACTGTTTGCATTCAAGGAGTCCCGTGGTGTTTCTTTAAAGTCCAATACCGATACAAAAATAAAATACTGAACTAAATGTTAAAAGAATCATCACAATCGGTTTATTATCAAAGAAGTTATAAAAAGCATAAACGAATGATGAACCTCCTCCATTTTTGAAGTCGGTTAATATTCTGCTTAGTTCTATAGTAGGGTACCTATAAGATTGACGTAATACCCATAATATCTCAATCTACACATCTGTATTGCTGGTCGTTAAGGAGTGATGATGTATCTTCAAAGTCCAAGGTCCAATACTGCTGAAATTGAAATGGGACCCCCTTGGAGCTATACTGAATTCAATGCAAAAAGAATCATCAAAATCGATCCATAATTGGCGGAATGATCGCGTAACATACATACAAACAAACATACAGTCGAATTGAGAACCTCCTCTTTTTGTGAAGTCGGTTAAAAAAGGAGAATCGCCGAATTTGGGTAATATTAGACGCTCCCGCGCCATTAATTCCGGACATAAGTTTACTTAGTTGGAGCGTAAAAATTACATCAACTTAGTTTAGTAACACGGAAATGTTGGCGGAATTCTTTACGAGGCTTAGTTGGTATATTATTCTGACGTCGACCGCTCCCAAGCGTGTAAAGGCCAAAGCAGAATCTCTACTTTTATCATCGAAGATCGGCGATTTAGTTACTTTACATAAGCTAGATGCTGCATCCGAACGCTTCCTTTCACACATACAAACTCTAGTCGCGGCGATCATGGCGATTTTTTGAAGCTCAATGTAGCGACCAAACGCTATAATCCACACACTACTTACTTGCCGTCTCTCTCTCCCTACTTTAGCACTCCGCAAACGAGGAGGAAATGGAGGAATTTATTTATCTGTCTATATCATCGCGCCAGAGCGTGCAGAGTTTATACAGGTTCTTTCTTTACAGACTTTTCTCGCTTCCGCGACTGAATTTACTGAACGCAATGAATCGACAGGATGCAACGCCAAAATGCGCAATTTCGATACCGCGATCTAACGCACTCAAAACACAATACAGCATAGATGATTGCATCTAAATCGCTGGACACCAATTATAAAATTGTTGTATGTAGTATGGCCCTTATTCAAGTCTGCAGATAATTCTTCTCGTGGGCCGTTTGATCGACCTAATTCGGAGAGTTCTCGTTCCTCTAATGGTTGTAATGTTTCACCTGAGCGCGTCTCCAGCACTAAATTGAAGTATTTGTTCGGGGACTGATGGCTCTTTGTAAGAATTTCGGATAAAGAAAAGTACTAGGGCAACATGAAATGTCGTAACTTCAGCGTAATTTGATGGTGTTTGACAGAAAACTGGGTTATGTAACTGTTTTTCACAATAGAACATCAAGACTGAAAGATAGATTCTATCATTTGGAGTTTAGTACAGCTTACTTATACTTATCAATCAACTTCCAAAAATATTATATAACCTAAAATAAAAATATTAAATATCGCGTCAATTGAATATTCGGCGTTTGCTTTTTACTTAAACACCATCATGCCTATATTCCCCGAAGGAAGGAAGGCTGAGGGGTCCTATATACAGTTACATAATAATATCCCCAGACGATTTTAGTAATATCGTGTCAACATACCATATAAATTCATCGTTTCCATCGGTAACTCTTCCTTTGCTCCCTTTCGCGTGGCTCCATCCAAAATGATATCCTTTGTATTATAAAAAACATATTACTATAATAACCAATTCATAGCTGGGTAGAAATTCGATAATGAGAAAAAAAATGTTGGTACACTATCGCCCGAACACTGTTATTCTCATGGGGCCATACACGTATTCAGGGAAGCACGCTCCAATAAGAAGGTATTGAATATTTCCCGTATTAGTGTAATAATTTACATAATTTTATATTGGTAACACCGACGTCCGGGACCAAGTTGCCAACTAAACAAAGCCATATCGGTACACGATAGTTTATAATGTTTGAGTATTGTCTTTGCGCACCGAGTTATGAGATATGCCAACATCTCTTGCACTTATACTTTATTATTATTAAACTAGTTTCTGCCCACGACTTCGTCCGTGTTGACTTTAGACAGGAACCTAACATTTTTTCAGAATTGAGTAACAAACATGCAAACATACAAACTTTTACATTTATAATATTAGTAGGATAGTAGGATGAGTATAGTATGGAATAGTAGAGTTATGGGAACGAACGAAAGCAGGATAAATGCGGTCGAAATGCGATCTCTGCGGAAGATGTGCGGAGTCACGCTGACCGACCGTATTCGCAACAGCGTAGTAAGAAAGCGAGTAGGTATGAAAGATAGTATCGGTGTAAAGATGAGAAAGGGTATGCTCCGTTGGTTCGGGCATATAAAAAGGATGCCAGAAGAAAGAATGACAAAACAGATATACAATGCGAAAGTGGAAGGATGTAGGTGCCGGGAAAGACCTAGACTATCTTACCATGACCAAATAGACCGTGTCTTAGCTGAAGGGCAAGTCAAGAGTATCCGTAACCGGCGAGTGTGTATGAGACGAACTATGAGAGTGGAGGAAGCCAGAGAGGTATGTAAGGAAAGAACCTGTTGGAACTTTGTACTCTCTGCCTACCCCGCGAGGGAGCTGGCGTGATGATGTAGATAGAGAGATAGATAGAGATTGGAACGAAGTTCTTCTACGAGGCTTATAGTAGAGTGAACTGGCAAAAATCGTCACGTAAGGAAAAAGCGTTAAGCGTTTGTATGTGTGCGTGCGAGTATCGAGATTAAAGCAGCAAGCATTGTGGATGGTCAGGTGTATAATCTCAGTTGTAAACCTTAACATATTATCTTAGAAAAAATGTTAATAAATTAAAATACTATACAAAAATAGTGTGTGTGTGTGTGTGTGTGTGTGAGAGAGACAGAGTGAGATAGATGGAGACAGAGTGAGAGTGAGATAGAGAGAGTGAGAGAGAGACTTACGGCGGTCCCCCGACAGCATAATATTCTACATATTTATATGATCCCTTGCGGAGATCCCTAGGCAGACAGTACAGAGTTTCAAGTTCTTTCCACTTCCTTTGGCCCCTTCTCCAATGAGTACTTGTGATACCTGGTTACCCTAATCATCATACTGTTATGAATAATCTGAATATAATACTCACCGGTACTAATAAGTGTTTGTTTTGTTGAGTAACGGGTAGATTATTATTATGAAAAAAATATTAGATGTATGATAAAAATTATGTACTTACTGAAATCCACAATTTTATTTTCAAATATACCGACTAATGAAATTTAAAGTGAGGTTAAATTTTTAGCTATAAAATAATAATAATTCATCATTGATTAATTTTAATGTTTACCCACACTAAGAAGAAAGTCTGCGGATGGGAAAAAATACATTATCTATACTTCCTCTAATCGAGAGTTGATTTATTGAGGTCTTAAAGTGCATGTACAAAAAAGCTATAAATCCAAATATTATTTTACTTAATTATAAAACCAACTCTAATTCATCGGAATAACTTCAATTAAGGCCAAGGTAGTTATAAGTCTACTGTCTTTCTAAATACAAAACCGTTTCAAATGTCCTCGTCCATTTTATTAAAATAAGAAACTAATAACGTTCCTAACATAAAATGTCATCAGAAATCTAGTTACGTCCGAAAACGTACGGAATATGTAGGTAGAACTTACCGTGTCCGCTGTCGGACAGTTCCGCCCACAATAGTCGTAATTCCGCGTCGCGCCGTGGTCGGCGACCGGACGTGCGCGCGAATACGTAATGACGCCCGATGACCACATTTGTAATTTTAATAGCACCGAGCCACCCCTGTTATGGTAATTATAATGTCCTAGAGGTTTTGATCGAGGAAATTACGGGGAGTTATTTTTGACTAAATGACTAATAAGGAAGGCAATCTATGAAATTAGGGCACATTGACAATTCGCTGAAAATGTTGTTATAACTTTATTTTATTGAGGACTCGTATGCGCGATCAGTCAGAGATGGGTGATTATTTGTGACTTACCCATTTCCGAGCGTCTTCGTGGTTCAGATCGTTGGTCCGAATTTCAAGTGAAAGCCTTGGCCCATCAGGGGGAAAATGATTTTTTTATTATGCTTCTTTATGAACATATAGGTTGTTATTTATAGCCTTGTATAAGTAAAGGACACTTACCGCTGATAAAAGAAATTTCGAGGCCACGATCTACGCCATAATGAATTTTCCCCCTAATTATTATGAAAATAATACCTACTTCGTAAAATAACATAAAACAACGCCTGTTCTACAGTCCACGTTGTACTTACAAAATGTTTTATTATTCACAAAGAGTATCACAGAAGAAAACTTTCAGCTCGTTGAAATAATTTGCATCAAAAAGAAGGTAGTGCTAACTACTTGTTTGCTGGCGGCGAGGACACTCAGACTGTTGGAAAACACCCGAAATGTATAATGGATTTTGGTCGTTTGTCTAAAAACACATGGTGTTTTCCATAAAACGCTGATCATAAAATGTTCAGCTCAAATCTTAAGTCAGAGTTATTAAGAGTTTCCCTTGAAAAATTCTTAGTAACAGTCCAGTGTCTGGGATTGTACCCGATTTAGTGGCAATCTCTGTCGCAGAACTGCATCTTCTTCTTCTTCTACTCAGCCGTCACCCTAGTACAAAGGCGTCCCTTAAAGACCGCCCCGATGGACGTGTTTGTGCTGGACGCTTTTAACTTTTACCGGCGACCTTTACAAGGTCATCGGTCTATCTTGTAGGGAGGCAGCCTGCTTTTTGTTTCCCGTACTTGTTTGCCACTCGGAAACCTTTCTGCCCCAACGGCCGTCAGTTCTACGAGCGATATGCCTCCATCGCCCTTTGGGAGATCTTGAGCCTTCTTATGAGGTCCATCGATCCAATAATCAGAACTTGATAAACAAAATCAAAAACCGAACAATCTGAAGAATATTGGAAGAGACCTATACCCGAAAAGGGCTTTAACTAATTAATAAGTATTATTTACACTTATTATAAACTGTAGCAAGCTTGTTAAGGAAATACCAAGGCTTATTGTTATTATATCTCTTTGACTCTTCGCTAAGAGTATATAGGCGTGGCGAACGCATACATTCTCAAAAGTTTATTTATAGTTAGATACACATTTGTTTGTTATCTTTGGATAAGAGTGTAGTCGAAATCACTTCAAAATAATAAAACACGTATATGAAGTTAATGTCAACCAATATATATCAAATCCGGTTCAAAATTTTCCTTTAATACGTCATGGCTCCAACAAAATAGTGTTCGATAAATTGGTTTAAATAAAAGATCAGTCTGCTTATAGATTGGAAATTGAATCATAAATATGCAGACATGTGCTCACAGCACATTTTTGGCGATTTTATTGCAATGCGGAGCCAAAATTGTCTCAGTATTGAGTCATATTTACACCGTGTACACAATTTTATAATAACGTGCTTGATAAGAAATATACTAATATTAATTGTATGTTCCTGCCTCATTAGTGTAATGGTAAATAATACGCGTAGCAATCACAAGGTCCTGGATTAAAAGTCCTAAGCCGACCATAATGTAATATTGCGTTAGAAAGTTTTCCAGTATCAATCCTGCGTTTGACATGATGCCCGGTGTAAGGACAATGGCTAAGCCCTATTACATGGAACTTAACATCATCGGTGAAAAGGGGATGTACAAAATACACTTCCACCCTCTAAGAGAATATAGACGGGACAGTGTTTAAAATTGTTTTAATTTTTTTTTTTTAATTTTTACTACAAATTTATTATTCTAAATGATCCACGTTGAGTGTGATTGAAATGCTATTGCTTATTAGAATGTAATTTTTCATGGTAAGAATATATTAGGCACCTAGTATTGTTAGTGTTGCCCAAAATACCACCAATTTTAATGATAAGTCGATAACAGTCGCTATTCTAGTGCTTAGTATTATGTATTTGACAATTTATATTTAACGATCAATATTTAAAAAAATCAAGGCAAGTATTTAAATTATCCCATAGGATTTACGAATTCAGCCACCGTTCCCAAAAAAGTTTCCTCCTTTCATTTTGACTTAAAACGGCAATTTAATACAAAAAATGGTACAGCATTCCCTTAAGATTTTTTGTTCTAAGACGTAAAACGTGATCCAATTTACAACGCTTCCTAATATTTCAGATTTGGTAGGACTAAGTTTATTGCAAATAGGGCACGGCATAACATCTCTCTAGAGAGGGGGCGGTCGAACTTCCATCTTTGATTCCTTCCATCAGTTATAATACGATGCTTATTTTGAATGAATATCCTGATCCTTTCCCTAGATAGTGGAGTATTTCATCATGTAAGGAACTATTTCTTATGAAAATATGCTTTTAATCCACGATGGTATTTTATTCTTAGCTATACATAACTTTGTTTATGGTTTTAATAGGGTTGGGTACGTCTGAAAAGGTATTAAAAGAATAAATATTTTGTAAAACGATGTTTATCTATCTATATCATCACGCCTGCTCCCTTACGGGGTAGGCAGAAAGTACAGAGTTCCAACAAGTACTTTTCTTACATACCTCTCTGGCTTCCTCCACTCTCATAGTTCGTCTCATACACGCTCGCCGGGTACGGAGACTCTTGACTTGTCCTTCAGATAAGACTCGGTCTATTTGGTCATGGTAAGATAGTCTAGGTCTTCCCTGGTACCTACATCCTTCCACTTTCGCATTGTATATCGGTTTAAAAAAGAAAGAAAGAAGAAAGAAAATACATTTATTTAACCACACACAACAAACTATAAACAAAAGGTACAAATATACATAATACAGCATACAAAAAACATACAAAAAACAGCATATGCCAGCGATTGTGTGGGGCTAAACAGGCTACTACCTCAGCATATTGCTGCACCATAAACACTTATGGTGCAGCGCTGGTATTCTGGCAGCACCTAAGTATAAGTTTTGTCATTCTTTCTTCTGACATTTTTTCTATATGCCCGAACCAACGTAGCGTACCCATCATCTTTACACCGATACTATCTCCCATACCTACTTGCTTTCTTACTACGTTGTTGCGAATACGGTCGGTCGGCTTCACTCCGCAGAGCTCGCATTTCCCAAAAAAATTGGATAAATGCGGTGGCATTTATCCAATTTTTTTTTCTCCTTCTTATATACCCAGCTCACGCTACCAAATAACAGCGTTGGGACAAGAACTCCGTTATGTATGGCCAGCTGCGCCTTTTGGCTTGAGTGCCGGCTCCCAAGTAGCTTTCCCATCGCACCATTTACTCTATTCACTGCACTGCACTCACTCTTCTCTCTATGTCAGCGGTGTATTTGAAACGTTATCTCTTTTAGTGAGAGATTAATTCATATATCGTGAGTGCTTTTTAAAACATCAAATTCCCATACACAAACATCTAGACCAAAACATGTTCGTGAGTTACACAAAGATTAGTTCTGTGCGGGGATCGAACCTTCGAACAAGCTCAGACCATGGGACCAAGTGTCCTGAGTCTACGTATCGTCAGCTGAATAAAGCACAACTAAAACAAAGGGATGTCGATCTTTTTACTTTTTACAATTAGAATATTTATTCGTATAATCCACGTTGGTCATTCTTAAATTCGACCAGACCATACATATGCTGTGATTTTTTACTGGCAATCAGTAAGGGCCTACCGAGATAGTCTGTTTATCGACCAAGAGAGCGACAGTGATGCCATTACTTTACAAGAGAATAATAAGGGATGGATATATTGAACGTGCGTTCGGAAATAAACGACGTACATATGTGAAAAAATATATTTTACATTTTCTAAGAAAAAATACACTGTAAAATAATAACCACTTTACAAGAACTTTGCTACAATTATTTGCTATGTTTTTAACACGTTAATTGCTAATGAAAAAATTGCACCTTCTCATTCGGGTCATGGCGGACAATGTCGGACGACACTGAAACTTTCCGTTCAGGCCGTGTCAGACAACGTTGACCGCGCGGCAGGCCCGTGATCGAAACTCTCTGCTGCGCCGACGGACACCGGCACCGAGATAACTCACTTATAAGCTGACACGCGGGGCCTTTTAGTTTACCCCATACAGCTTGGTTCTTGCATGAGACTTTGACTTAGAAAAATAATGATGATGTTTTTTGGAATCATAATAAATTAAACCTTTACTTTTAAAAGAAGAAATAGCTGTTTAATTATTTAAAAAGATACATACTCATATCATTAAGGCCTCTCTAGAACAAATTAATACTGAAATTATCATATGTTATAAAAAAACACTTCTCCAAAAACTTATTGATAGGTAAATTGACTAATCTCCGCTTTGCCGATGATATCGTGCTGTTTTCATCCACACCATCAGAACAATAATGAATGCTTCAAGACTGAGTACAGCAAGTCTCGAGGCTAGATTATCCATGAACAGATCAAAAACTTAACTTATGACCAACAGCACGAAATGTAAGGATAGATGGGTAGATCACTACTATGCGTAGTGCATAGTGTCAACGAACAAACGTATTTGGGCCAGACTGTCTCGTTTTATAACCGGCAAGATTCACTAGACAGAAAGAGAAGGCCTGGAAGAGTGTGGTCCTTGAGGGATATGATGAAGGGCGACCTTCCCTTGTCCCTCAAGCCAGACTGATGGATATGTGTGTTTTACCCGTCGTAACCTACAATGCTCAAACTTGGTCGCTACCTGAAGAGAAGAAATCCAGACTTAAGGTTTACCAAAGAGCACTAAACGGACGGATTGCATCAGAAACACCAGGCTGCCTTTCACACTCAGGTAATGGATGTAGGCTTAAAGTCAGCAAAGCTGGTCAAATATTGTCATGGCATGGATCCCTGAAGACGGTCACAGGTGTCGTGGTCGACCGAGATGAAAATGGAGTGTCAATTTGGATACTTTTTCGGGAAAGACATAGATATTACTGTTCCTGGATCAATTTATGTTGATACATCAAGGAGAGGTCTTTGCCCAGCCATGGGACAAAGGATAGGCCATTAAAATAAGCGCGAGAGTCTCGGGTGGGGGTGGGCGACAATGTGACCGCGCGGCCTTATGGAACGGATTTTCGGTTTTTTTGTCCGCTGAGGCCATGGCGCTCAATGTTGTCCGACGCTTAATAATTCATAAAAGAGGATCGAAAATCATTTTGTGTTAATTAAATACATTAATAATGCATATAATCTACTAAATAGTAAAAAAAACATACCATTAAAATTAAGACAATCTGGGATTTTTGCTTGGCTTGGTAGCATAATCAAGTGTCGCCCGCATTGACCGCGTTGGCAGTTAACGTGTTAAGTAATTTTTGTTGATTACTTCCTCAGGATTTCGTGTTTAAATCGGAATATGTAAATGCCCAGAGATCTTTCTGTCTATCTATATCATCACACCAGATACCTTGCGGGGTAGGTAGAGGTTACAGAGTTTCAAGAGGTTCTTTCCTTACATACCTCTCCGGCTTCCTCCAGTCTCATAGTTCGTCTCATACACGCTCGCCGGTCACGGAGACTCTTGACTTGCCTTTCAGATAAGACACGATCTATATGCCTAAAGATACCTTTAATTATTTTTATATCGAGAAAATTTCGTTTGATCGTGTATTCCTTTTACCAGATTCTAAAATATACAGTCAAAAATCAAGTTTCGAAATATTAAGTCTCTAATCCATATACTACTTGAAGTGCATGACGAACAAAGACACGTTTTTTTCGCATGTAATTATACATTCAACGCCGCAAATTTCCCGTATTCCCGGAACAAAAAAGCCCTCTATTTAAATATTGCTACTTTAAATATAAAATTGATCCCATTTTTTATTGAAAAAGGAATTACAAGGGTTTCATATTCAAGAGAGCTCGTTGAAAATTAAAAGCGTCTGTAATGAAAAAATCCGCAGGTATCGCCACAGCGGTTCGCATCTCCTACATAATAAATACCTCCATTTACCCTATATTAATATTGTACGTTTGTAGATTTGTCTGGAGACCGCAAAGAGATTCGAGTCGCTGCCAATTTTTGTATGATAAATGTAATAGAGTACAAGAATTTATGAGTAATACTAAAATAGCAGTTGTAATTGCAATTTTATAAGCCATGAAATTTATTTATTGATACGCAATATAAAGTCAATCCACGACAGAGCGTAAGTCTAAGTTAAAAACCATGATAAAATATTTTTACTTTTGTGCTTCTTCTATTGTTTCTTTACGTGATTCGTACACGAATAAGGAAAAATCCTGAGATAGTGTATACTCTAAGGTATTTTATTTATATATTTAGAAAAACAACATAATGCACAATGTTAGAACTATGCATCGACTTTGGAATCAGTTGAGTTCATGCTAGATACAAACATAACGACGGTCCAATAGAACAAAGCTACATATGCCAAACAAAATAAATGGCATTTGCAACTTTCATACCCGTCGACAAAGTTATTTATGCTAAATATAAATACTGGATTATAGAACTTTGTTTGTTGGGCACGTGGATAATATTATTAAATACATCACATATTTAGGTAATGATCTTTCAGTTTCTTTATAAACATATCTAACATACGTATATACTACACGAATTACAGAAATAAAGAAAAAATACGAAAATGTAAACAAACCCAGATTATAGATACCTATCACGCGAGCTCCCTCGCGGGGTAGGCAGAGAGTACAGAGTTCCAACAGGTTCTTTCCTTACATACCTCTCTGGCTTCCTCCACTCTCATAGTTCGTCTCAAATACACTCGCCGGTTACGAAGACTCTTGACTTGCCCTTCAGATAAGACACGGTCTATTTGGTCATAGTAAGATAATCTAGGTCTTCCCTACCGGTACCTACATCCTTCCACTTTCGCATTGTATGTCTGTTTTGTCATTCTTTCTTCTGACATTCTTTCTATATGCCCGAACCAACGGAGCATACCCTTTCTCATCTTTACACCGATACTATCTTTCATACCTACTCGCTTTCTTACTACGCTGTTGCGAATACGGTCGGTCAGCGTGACTCCGCACATCTTCCGCAGAGATCGCATTTCGACCGCATTTATCCTGCTTTCGTTCTCCTTCTTACATACCAATCTCTCACTGCCATATAACAGCGTTGGGACAAGCACTCCGTTATGCATGGCCAGCTGCGCCTTTTGGCTAAAGTGCCGGCTCCCAAGTAGCCGTCCCATCGCACCATTCACTCTATTCCCTGCATTCGTTCATCTCTCTATATCAGCGGTGTATTTCCCATCCTTACTGAAGGATGTTTTCTTCATCTTCTTTCTTCATCTCTTCATACTGTCTTTTAGATTCAAAGAATAGTCTTGCCACGGTTTCTTCTTACTTTCTACAGAGCTTTTAAACTCTGCGTCCCACCATGCATCCCCTTTTGCTGTGTTATGCTTCTTTGAGCAGCCACATACTTCTTTCGCTGATTCTACCAAACTCTCTTTCAGGCAATTCTAGCGTTCATCTATGTTTGAGTCCGTAGAACCTGCTTTCAAAAGCTTGTCCCGGACTCTGTTTGTGTCATACGTTTACCGCACGCTCTCATCTTGCAACTTTTCAACCTTGATTCTTTCAAGATCTCCGAAGGGGATACGCTCTCGGCAGTGCCTCCACTTCCTGAACAAACCACTAAGCCGCACAATTACGAGATAGTGGTCCGATTCAAGAGTGGGGCCTCTACACGCACGCGTATATTGAAGTTTACTTCGGAAACGGTTATCTACCAGGATCAAATCTATCATGCTTCGTATCGTATCATGTCGGAAATTACGTAACTAAATATAACCTATCTAGTGACTAATTGATGAAACATTTCATAGCATAAGGCTTAGGACGCAGGCTATGGATTGGTCATGGTTTAGAGGACCACAGATTTGCATGATGGACGTTTGTAATATTATAAATAGGTAATCGCTAGTTACTGCCTTGTTGGTCTAGTGGTAAAGCGTATCGCTTTGTGATCACGAGGTCCTACGTTCAAATCCTAGATCGGACAAATGAAGTTTTTCTAACGAAAACTTCTTAGTATGAGTCCAGAGAGTGGAAATATGCCCGGTATATGGAAAAGGCTCGCCCCCTATTATATGAGACCTTACTTCGGCTCTTCCCCCTGCTGAAATCTACAGCCTCGTACAGGGAGTATTTGGTTCTTCAGGTCCGTAAGAGCATCTGGGCAAGGACAGCACAAAAGGTCCCATCGGGTCGAAGTCGCCTGAGGTTTTCCTCGGTCCGATAAGCCAACAAGATAAGAAGATAACATATCCCCATATGTTATCTTCTTATCTCTTCTTACTAAGTACACTTACTTTTCGCCGACTTTCTAAGGCCCCCCCCCGAAGAAAGTCGGCGAAAAGTAAGTGTACTTAGTACACCTCCGACACCCCCGCTTGGGGAATATAGGCGTGACGGTGAGTGTGTAATCGCTAGTTAGGCGATATTTGCTTGATTGTTACGGCACAACGCACACACCTTCCGCGATTTAACATCGCTCAACACGTAGTCAACCTTAGACGTAGAAGTGTGAAGTACTATTCGTTATACCATGATATCATACCTTAGCGATCACTAAAGCTAAGGCGGAAAACCACTTGTGGTATTTACATTTTTGAACGTTTCCTTGCTCCAGATGGTACATTAAGCCAATAGTCCTGATTACTATAATACTTAATGTGGTGGTAGTCGTTTAGCTGATTGAAAGCTTTGTAGACCACTTGATAAGTTTAAAGATTAGGTTACCACAAATCTGTGTCCATCCATTTGGCACCGAGGTGTATGACTAATTCCCTTTTGCCTTGATTTGGAACGGAAGGCCCAGCGGTGATTAAGTATAGGCTGTTTCATTCTATCGGGCACCTACATTTTTTGTATTCAAAGATATTGTTACAATCAAAGGGTTCCGAATAATTGAGGTGTGTTCTTGGCCGAATACTTTTAGAATATTACTGCTACTGAAACAGGTTTTATCCAAGGTGAACTTTCAGTAGCCAATTATTCGCAGTAACGGAAAGCGATGACTGAGCACGGCTTAATCTCTTTTTGCCGTCTCACTGGCCAGCTATTAGTCTAATGGACCGTCGAACCTCGATTTAATGAATCCAATATAGTTCTGCTTATTAGTACAACAACTATTACTTATACGAGTATTAATACAACAACAATTCGTATCTTTTTCTTGACGCTTTTAAAATAGAACCGTAACTATCCAAGGCAATTTACTTAATCTGAGTGTTTTTTGAAATAAAACTATTTTACGGATTTTATCGCGGTTTATTTTTTATTTTTAGTTCCCGACGTTTCGAGTGCTTTGCAGCACCCATGGTCACGGGAGGGACTGAGGTGTTAGACGTCCAAAAGGCATAGTTGTTCCGAGGTACCCTCAAACTTCTTAATTATTTTTGTTGGTCCGATCTACGTAGAATGAGCTCACGGTGTCTTGAGGTCTTGCAGTGTTATGCTTGGTTTTGGATTTGATAATATTAATTACCGGATCCCAAGACGATGGAAGCACCCAGCCATCTTCTCTATTGAAATTAGGATGTTTTTTAATTTCAATAGCCTCGCAAACCATCCTTGGTAGGAATCGGTGTTCTTTCACGAGGATTTGTGGTCTATCAAATCTGATGTTATGGCGAGTGCGGTCAAGGACATGTTCACAGACTGAAATAAAAAATAAACCGCGATAAAATCCGTAAAATAGTTTTATTTAATGTGTAATATTCGCGTAAATCTAAGAACTGAATATGAGTGTTTTTTGTTATAAAAGTGAATAACTGTCGTTTCACTAGTATTTTATTGAAATAATCAAGTGCGTTGAAAAGTCCTGGGCTAAAAATATAGGCCGAAAAGCTATGTCCTTGTTATTTCCGATCACAGCGGGCTTGAGCAAAACATCAATAACAACAAGTTTATGGGAATGTTTGGTGAAAGTTGTTTTTTTTTTGTTTAAGGAGGATAACATTTCACACAATGAGTTAATTCTTTTTTGAATAAAATATTCCTGAAAATATATTGTCACCGTGAAACATAGTATACATTCGAATTATTACTAGGTATGGCTATGTAAATGTGGACTATCAAAGCATCCCGTATAACTCCACCCTCAGGTTTTTCAATGTTATGAAATTGTTTTTGTAATATACAAGCTTGAACAGAATAGAGAGAAAACTGTTGAGTACCTATTGTCTAGTTTAAATAAATGTTGTGCATTACTACTCAAAGATACTGGCTATAAGTATCTGTAATAAAGATGTGTCAATATTCTTAAATCTCTCGTCTTATTTGGCGCCTACAGCTATAAAAGATTTTTAAAATCATAAGGTTTTGGTGTGTTTGAATATCAACACGAAATACGAAAGAATTTGGTTTTATGAAATAAATTCCTTATAACCTATAATTAGAAGACACGAAAAAAAAACAAATGAACGGATTTCTTTACAACGTTTTTGATCATATGTTTTACGTCGGTTCACATTTTAATCAGTGCGCTATAATTTACCCTAAGCTTTCGAAATCGCACATCGAAAGCGTACATATAGCCAATTTTATATACGAGGAGGGATCAAAAAGTTGTCAGAATGAGATAGAATATAATGACTATTGATAACTTAATAATTTATTTTTCTACATAGTTTCCGAGTCTCTCTACACACCGAGTCCAGCGCTTTTCCAAGGCTTCAATTCCTTTCACAAAAAAAGTTTTACAAATATGTATCTGAGCTATGCCTGCTAGTATTTTTTTTTTACCAAAGAGTATGTCGTTCTCACTACTTTTTGATCCCTCCTAGTATAGTCGAATAAATTTCAAAAACTTCAAATTATGTTTTCCATTCCAATGAGTGATCACCGAAACTCGTATCCTTTCCCGCAGAGTCATTTGTTAGCTAAACCTGATAGCTGCGCAGGTATCAACAACAGCAGTGATTCCGTTGGCGCGATGCGTTCATATATCATCTCACTTCAATGCCGCCATGATGGATGTACACGCGAGGATCAGCATGTCATTGTTATTATTACTATTATAGTTAAGATGGTTTAACGTTCGTCCTTGTTAAATCGCTAATTTACAAGCCAGCCTGATTATGAAATAGGTTTTTATTTTGATAAAAAACCTGTTGGAACTTTGTAATTGCTTCATGGTTAGAACTCTGTAGTTTCTTTCTGTAGGTGGAAAAATATATTGATTTTAAACGAACCAAAAGGTATTTTAAAGAAATAAAACGTGAATGCAAGTATAAACTATCTATTGCGGGCGACAAGTATTTTTCATTGTTAAATATTTTATCGATTTTTTTTTATTATTTATTTTACTATTTGTTCCGGTCTGGGTATTTGTTTGTGAATTTTCATGTTTGTAAACGCACCCACGACACAGGAATAAATCCTAGTGTGTGGCTACGTTTTTTTAAAAAAAATAAAAATTAAAAATAAAAAAAATTTGTTTAAACAGCCTTAAAGGCGGGTTTTCTAAAATGCATCCTGGTTAACTAGCAAGGTATCTAAAATGCATTATGAGTGACAAGTAAAATGACTAAAATACACCATGACTACTTCTATGCATCATAATATTATTTTCCATTGACATATAAACTATTTTCAAAAAAAAAATACTGTCATCCAGTTCAGATCTATTCTTAAAGTTTCAAGTTTATTGAGAAGATAAAATATTTAACATATTAGTTATCTTAAATCAAAATTGCCTGTGTAACATAGATCAAAATAAAACAAACAGATATGACACTCAGCAATTTTGTACAAAAATTACGCAACTCATTATAAAGCCTAGTTTTTATGAGCGTAAACCTCTTTTTTTAGCGTATAAAGGTTTGTTTTCTTTACACAAACACACGGCGTGGTGCTTCGTTATCACACTTCGTTAGAGCAAAATCGTGTTCATGCATAATTATAAAAACACATGCGACGAGCTGATGAAAATATTGTATTTTTTCTTCTGTTTGTGTTTTTTTAGTATTCCATACACGCGTACTTTAAAAGGGTCATAATATGAGAACATTTTTGTATTACTCTCGCGTATGTATGTTTGTCTCTGTTTTTTATTAATAAACTGTCTCGTGTACAAACTTGGGATTTGGTATAGTGATGGATGTTGATGGACTAGGGATTCACAGAATAGCTTATAGCAAACGGTACTCTTTAAAAGGCTGTTTTATTGAGCTATTTTAAGGACGTCGGATAAGGTGTAATTATTCCATTAAAAAAATCCCAATGTCTTTTTACCTTCGCTTCTCTCACATCGGGACCCGACATCGTTGCCGAAAAGTGGTGTTTATTGTACACCTCCGCAACCCACTGTTTTTCATTTAACAAATAAAAATTTAAAACAAGATACTGCTTCAAATGTCAGAACTCAAAATGAATAAAAACTTAAAGTGGCACAGAAATTATTTCTAAGCGCCTATTATCTCACAAAAATCCTGATACTTTATGAGATTCTAAATTTAGAATTTAATCTCTCAAGGAAGACCGGCAAAGACTCACCCACATGTGGTATAAACGCGGACCGATGCCCGGCGCATTAACCACCCAGTTTACAATTATTACGATGCACTCAGGCCTCGGACACGAAGTCAGCGGGAGCGGGGCGGCGGCGGTGGCGGCGCGGGGAGCAGCGCGGCAACGCTGTACCCAGTCTCGAAGCCAGCGGGCAGACCGCACCACGCTAGAGCGGCATAGTGTTGTGTTACGAGAAATTAGTACCGAAATTAGACCATCTTTGCTGTTAGGTATTGGTGTTCTATCAAAAGTCTTTGTAATAATTTGCTCCAAAACGTCGGCGGGCATTTTGAAACTTCGGTCGTTAAAAAGCAAAATCCTTGTGTGGTTTTATGAAACCACGGTAAAAGTGAAACATATTGGCCTTGGCTGCTCTGGCGAGCGCCTTTCACTTTATCCCTACTCCGCGGCCGACCGTCACGCGACATGCAACACACAGACCAAAAAGTTTGAGACGATCTAATAAAAGTTTCACTTTAAAAAAAAATACTACAACTCAACACTACTTCAATGCAGACGCGCGGGCACCACTAGATTGGTAAGCACCGCTCGTATGCTGCTCGCCGCCCACTCCCCGCACCGGTGCCTTCGAGGCCAGTTCCATATAAATGTGTGCATTGAAACGCGCCGCTCCCCACGCCACCGCCGCCACCGCACCGCTCCCGCTGATTTCGTGTCTGAGGCCTTAGGGGGTAGCTGCCGCCTGTACATAGCCGTTTTATAGAAATGATTAGATTGAATCGACCTGTGGCCCTCAAACTTAAAGCCCACGCCCCGTATTTACGGGGGCTTTGAAATATTTGTTTCAAAGCAAAACATCAATAGGCTATAAATAAAGACTAATAAGTGTTGGCTAGACGATGCGTATCAATATTTCGTAAAAAAACTTACTTGGCAGATTTAGAAAAAGACAGTAAACAACCAGAAAAATGGGCAGTCTCAATACTATAAACGTTATTTACCTACCTACCCTGCAAGGGATCTGGCGTGATGATATAGATAGATAGATTAACGTTATTTCAGTAACTAAGATATTTTTATAAGCTTTTACATACAAAGTGTTTTATTAACTCTGTCACTAAAAGAGTAATTTATTTATTAAAAGAAAATAACTGAAGACCCCGTGTACCTACATAATATATCAAATATTATTACATATTTTTTTAGCACGAACAGACTGGTATTAGCGTAACATTATAGATTTTATACGCCATACTTTCCACACTACAAATTTACTAAAATGAAGACGAACATGACACTATGCTTTCTCGACTATTCGTGCTAAGTCTTCTGTATACAATATCGAAATTAGGTATCATGAGAATAACATTAGATACAGCATAGATAGTGGTGTCCACATTTCCACGGACAAATTGACATTTACAGTGTTGTCAGAATATGACACTTTTAAAATAGTCATGTACCACAATTTATTTTTTTATCGATAATAGAAATAAAATAAAAATCAATCTTATACAACGAAACTTTATTTTTATTTAGTTTTTATGTTAAGGCAGTTATAAAAAATACGTTGATAATATTGTATTCACTATTTGTATTAGTTAAAAATCTTAAGTAAAGTCGATATTTATAACCAAAATAAATTCAATTTGTAGATAATTTATAGTTTTAATGAATACTAAGTAAAATTCAACCTTAATTTAATAAACACAATAAATATTTCGATTATTTATGTCGAGTGATAGTTCTACACTATTTTTATAAAGCTACCAACATTATTTTTTGTTTAAACATTTGGCCTGCCAAGATTTTCCTTGGATTTGTGAACACGATTATAGCGTAACATTTGAGAATCAGTGGTTATGAACAGCTCACAACAGTTTATAACGTTACAGTTATGTTGTTCTGTGTAACATGCGTGAACTTACATCGACCCCAATGGACGGTATAAAGTAATATCATAAATATTTATAGAGGGTTATAACTATTTAATACTCGGTTCATGAACAATAACATATTAAAACGTGGTAGGCGTATTGGTTAGTTAAGAATGTAGTTCAGGATTGTCTTAACTAGTCTCATAAGCAAGCGTAAGGTAATTTGCTTTGGATATATTTATATGTTATGCTCTTTTATCTTGATAGAACTTCGACGTCTTCCCTCGAAACCAAAGAAAACAAAAGTTGCCTTACAACCTGTCATGCCATTTGTATTTTATCGATTTAGCGATTCAATTTTAATATTAACTGCGTCTTTGATATTATAATATAGGATGACAATTGAAATTGTGGGTTAAATCTGTTTTCAACACATTTGGGAATGGCAATTTATTGTTACCTAATGCAGGTCGAAGGTCCATACAAACAACTCTACTATTAATTTAAGACATTATTCCTGAGAAGTCATTTTAATGTTCTAATGAAACACTCTAAAATCCTTCTGACAATTTTTATATTAAGCCACTCACTAAGCTTTAGACCTATATGTACCCTAAAATTCATATTTCTGATTTCACATTTCGTGCAAAACTTTCAAAGGGATAAACAAACATTTTTCACCATGTCAGGAGCGAGCTGAAATATCTAGTACAAGTTTACTTTTCACTACTGAAAAATGCCGCGGAAACATTCCCGTTGGACATTCGACATGAATCCCCATACACGGGTTATCTTCAAAAGTCGACGCTTTTTTGTTGGTTCATGGATGCTTCGCTCTTTGATAATAACCAATACGTGTACCTACTATTTACATACTAAAATATGCGTCCGTTGGCAACAACGTAAATATATTAGTAAATATATTAGTAAAGACCGACCCGCCAACAGAGCGGACGTGATCGTTACCTACGTGTCTTATTAAAATTGTTTTAAATAATTGCAATGCAGAGGAATTGTCGAGCATGTGGTATCAAGGTGCTAGATGGATTGTACATGAAATGTTGCAAAGAAAAGTGCGATAAAGTGTACGATCTAAAGTGTCTTGGATTGACAAACGATGAGGTCAGTGCTTTTTCCGAAAAATATACACAGGAATGGGTGTGTCCGGAGTGCGTGTGTTCAAAACCCAAACCTAAACGTAATGACCCGGACACACCAGTCCGTAGCATTCCCGGACTAAAGATCTGCCCGACCAACACCAGCACCAATGTAAACACACAACGCGGCAGTCGTTGTAAAGTATCGGATGAGTCAATAACGGATTATGAATACATTTCGTTATCTGAATTTAGAGAGTTTAAATTAGAAATGTTTAAGCATCTAGAAGTACAAACAAATATGATAAAACAACTTCAAGAGATTTGTTTTTCGTCAAAATACCAACTGGCGGAATTGAAGACAAATATGAAGGTACTTCAAGAAAAATTAGACCAAAAGAATTTGTCATTTAATCAGAACCAAGCTGCTAAGAATATCCTTAGCGCATCAGAAATTACAGACCCAATAGTGGAGATGACTGACAAAGTGGAAGTTCCAACTACATTCGCTGAGGTGGCTCAGAAAAATAGTTTTGATAAAGTAAACAAGCAAAATATTACTACCCGCTTTAGTAAAACGTGTGAGGCCACGAAAACAACGTTAGTGCATAAAGTCGTCGAAGCCCAGCAGCCTGTAGAACAGTTGAATATGAAATATATGAACGAAATTAATAGTAAGGAAGAGGAAAATGATTGGATCAAGGTTCAAAGGAAAAAGCGAAACTCTCAGTCTAAAATTGTTCATAGAGGAAATAATATTGATTTGGCTGAAATACAAGCTATGGAAAGAAAGAAGCATCTTCACGTGTGGCGATTGACTACTGAAACAACAAATGAACAATTAATAGCGCATGTGAAAAAGATATGCGGCTCAAACGTGCCGGTCAAAATAGAAAAGATCAAGCACAAGACAGAAAGAGATTATGCTTCCTTCATTATTTCTGTACCTGAGTCAATGTATGGTATGTTATGTCAACCTAATAGGTGGCCTGTAAATGCTGAATTTGGCGAATGGGTTTGGTTTCGGAGACCCACAAGAAAACCAGTCAAGGAAAAGTAGTGGTTTTCATATATATTATCAGAATGCCAGAGGACTTCGAACGAAACTAAATATTTTCCATAACAGTATTGAATCGCTTAGTGCTGACATATTTGCAATAACGGAAACCGGTTGCAACGATTCTATAATGGACGCAGAAATAGTACCAGCTGGCTATCAGATTATACGATGCGATCGTGCGGATGGGCGCAAGCAAGGTGGCGCGTTTCTTGTGGCCACACACAAAATGCAACTGAGGCGAGTGCAGGTACCCGACGATATCAATGTTGACAAATGTACATTCGAAATAGTTTGCGCGACGGTACATGTAAAATGTAGGTATTTGTTTTTGTGTTGTGTTGTTTATATACCACCAAGTAGTAATGAATGTGAATACATGCTTTTATTTGGAATAATCGAACAATTATGTGTAAAGTATAAACATATCATTGTTGTAGGTGATTTTAATTTAAATTCAAGTAGTGAGAATATAAAAAATTATTTTGAATATTTTATGTCATTTTGCGAATTGGCTCAATTAAATAATGTTCCTAATTGCAATAGACGACAATTGGATTTAGTACTGTGTTCGTTTAGCTTATGCGACAACATGCAGGTGTGGGAGGCAGACGCGACCCTGGTGCCAGTAGACGTATATCATCCGCCCCTTGCGATCAGCTGGCGACCTGCCCCTACTCCGACACTGTCCATGAATCAGGACGGTGAGGCATCCTCTAGTATAATAAACCAACAATGGAATTTTTATAAGGCTGACTATAATTTATTATATTCTTTATTAGCGTCTATAGACTGGAGTCCGATATATAAATTGCAATTACCGGAAGACGCGGTAGAATATTTCTATAGGATTTTTAATAATATACTTGAAACTAGTGTACCTAAAAAACAGCAAAAGACAGTGGATCATAGGTATTGTTATCCAGAGTGGTATACGAGGGACATAATTAGAGATATTCAATTAAAGGCGAAACTTCATAAGCGATATAAGTCGAGTGGATCACGTAGGAACTACGATATTTTTTCTAAGTGCAGGGCACGAATTAAAGAAAATATTGACCGGGAGTACAAAAAGTATCAAGAGCGGGTGGAGAATAATTTAGCTAGGGATCCAAAATCTTTTTGGAACTATATTAAGGCAAAGAAAGGATCTAATAACAATAGAGGAATTATAAAGGATGGGGTAGTATTATCAGGCTCTGAGAGTGCGACGGAGTTTGCGAAATATTTCTATTCGGTATATAATAATCAGCCGGCGTCATTGGACGTGGCTGAGGCGACTGCAGTGAGCGGCGGCACGAGTGGCGCGCGCGTGCACGTCTCACGGCTTACGCTCGAGCAGGTGCGGTCAGCACTGGTCCGGCTCAAGCCGAAACGCTCGGCAGGCCCTGACGGTGTTCCGGCATTTGTTATTCGAGATTGTCGCTATGTAATAGCAGAACCACTCCAACACATATTTAACTTGTGCCTGGATACTTCGCACTTTCCAGAGCGTTGGAAAGTAACTCGCGTTATTCCAATACCGAAAGGGGGGGGATCAGACGTAAATTATTTTAGACCAGTGGCGATCCTGTCATCTCCAGCAAAGGTATTTGAGTCTGCTATACAACGAAGTGTCCAAGAACAGGTAGCGCCGCAATTGTCGGACGCTCAACACGGCTTTAGACCGGGATATAGCACTACCAGCAATCTGCTAAATGCCATAGCGTACTTGGTCCCTCATATTGACGCAGGGTTCCAGGTGGATGCCGCCTACTTTGATTTCAGGAAAGCGTTTGACCTCGTAGATAACGATATCCTGTTATCAAAGTTGGCGAGAGTTGGTTGCACAAATAAGCTGCTTAGGTTCTTTGCGAGTTACATGAGGGACAGGCAACAGTATGTGGACTACTGCGGATATCATACTGAGCCTTACTTCACAAGGTCAGGAGTAAGCCAAGGAAGCAATTTGGGGCCGTTAGAATTTATTATAATGATCAATGACCTGCCCGAAGTAGTGAAGGAGGCCAAGTGTTTATTGTTTGCAGATGACCTCAAGTTGCTCCTGGCTATTGAAACTGAGGATGACTGTCGGCGTCTTCAGCAGGATATCGACAGAGTAGTTGATTGGAGTAGCAGTAACAAGCTACAGTTTAATGTTGCCAAGTGTTCAGTAGTGGCGTATAGTCGAGCAAGGGCACCGCTCCACTATAGTTATAAGGTGAATGATACACTTATTAAAAGGGTGGAATCAGTGCGAGACCTTGGCGTTCGAATGGATGCTCAGTTGACATTCCGCGAACACATACTGAATGTTTGTAAAAAGGCATACAAAAGTCTTGGATTTGTACTTCGCAGAGCAGGAACATTCCAAAATATTAAAGCGATATCTATATTGTATAATGCTCTAATACGAAGTCAGCTGGAGTGTAATGCGGCCGTATGGGCTCCACATGAAACTAAATATAGTCTCATGTTGGAGCGCATACAAAATAAATTTACAAGGTACCTATACTTTAGACTGTACGGGATATATCCTTTCTATCCGTTGATGTATCCAACCTTGTTTGTGTTGGGCATGGTCGGATACAACAAGCTGGAAACTAGGAGAGATCTGTCTCTGGCATCTTACGTGATTAAGGTATTCCGAGGTGATATATACAATCCAGGGGTACTGCAATGGTTGCGCTTGTGTGTGCCTGATAACTATGTGCGGCGGCGCCGACTACCGCATTTGTTCGCAGTGCGTCGCGGCAGAACTAAGCTATTGGATACTACGCCTCTGACACGAACAATCGATACATTAAATTTGGTTGCCACTAAACTGGACGTTTTTTCATGTTCAATGAGCGAATTTGCAAAGGCAACGTTACATGTTTTATGCTATCCAATAAATTATTGACAATTGTTCGAAATTTTTATATTTAATGGTAATCTATTTTATTATTCAATTTATTATGTTTATTTTTAAATATTATTATTGTTTTATTTAGCTTTTTATGTTTTATTTTTAATGTCTAATTAATTTAATTTGTAATCATTATAAAAATAATCAATGTTAATTACGCTACTAAATTGGGAATTCCTGTAATGGTAGCTGTAAAAATGTGTGAGAAATAAATAAATAAATAAATAAATATTCATCTCACAACACTGGCAACATTGCCACTGATCTGTCACTGCCATTTCTTTGGCTCGTCGGTGCACAGTACTCTTATATTTTTATATCAATTCAATTAACGTAGTTAGCTCAATGAAGGCAAGTAATTCAGGAAGCAATAAACGACTTTCATTTATCTTACTCATACGTAACCCTAGAGAAAAGAAAATACATTCCACGCCATCTAAGGTCAAGCGTACACAACTTCACATTTTTTTTAACTTTCATAGTTACTAGCCAAAACTTGGCAGAGGTATACTGTATACACACATTACTACTACAGACGACGTTAGGCCCCATGTTATAGGGTGCGATATAATCGACCACAATTCCAGGCAGGACAGCTTCTGAGAATTTTTAGAAGAAAAAATCTCATTGTCAGTTACCGACCTACGACTCAAACCTATAACTTCGTGATCACCATATGTGCCATGCGCCAATAGATGTCAATTCATTTATAAAACAGCGATATCGGTATTTTTATTATCATCGTATAGCGTTGTGCTTTTAATGCGACCTACGATCAAAATTTTATGTCAGAGTGGAGGATCTCTATCAATAAGTTGCTGAGGATTATGGGTGCTCCGCACTTCACGCGAGATTCTCCGCGAGATTCTCGTCTAGAACTAGCTGGATCCATACTTATAAGTATCTCACGCTCGCATTCTAGACTCTTTTGCCTCACGCCTAAAACCCGACTAAATTTAGAGGACAAGGCGTAAAGAACCTCGGGAGATTCTCACGTGAATATGGAACAGCATTTAGAAAGAACAATCATGATTGAAAATGTGATGCAAGGATGACTTTTGACATAAGTGAAACTTACAAGATATACCAATCGTATAATAAAAGGTACATGATATTTTGATATCTAACTAACTGGAAATGCCTGGGCACCATGAAATCAACAGTTCGTCTCGTTAAATTTAAATCGATTCAACTGCAAATTCGTATTTGATTGGATGTGCTGATCGTTGTGGCTTGAAGCGATTTTTCTGTCATCGTAATGGGTAATAAAGTAAAAAAGTAAATTGAATTTGTTGAAAAAACCCTTCAACGTATTTTTAATCCAAATAAAAATGAAAATTACATTAAATTTTAAATTGCACAACCTTCTGATGCAGTCTTATAACGTAATCAGCGTTATGATTTTGAAATTGGTACACTGCAAACATACTAACATCACTACTAGATAGAGATAGAGATAGTGGCACAACTTAAATATATATTTATTTTAAATAACATTTCTATCCATCTATCTTTATCCGGACGGACGATTTAGCGCAGTGGTTAAGAGCTTAAGTCGCTCCGCCCACTGTGTCTAATAGTCGCGGGTTCGATTCCCGCACGGAACAAATCTTTGTGTGATCCACAATTATTTGTTTTGGTCTGGGTATTTGTCTGTGTGAACTTCATGTTTGTAAACGCACCCACGACACAGGAATAAATCCTAGTGTGGGGCTACGTTTAAAAAAAAAAAAAAAAAAAAAAATAACGCCAAGAGAAATTCTAATTTCAAAATTACAAAGTTTAATTTTACTGTTATTCGTTTATTCGCTACACACCTCATACGCCGTAGTTCCTTGGACAGTTAGGCGTAAGTGTACTACGTACACTCACATTTTGTCAAAGAATTATTTGTTCCCAATGTAATAGATGGTATAAGTTTTTATACTGTTTAAGATCACTTTTATATATCATTATTTTAATATATTTTCACATTCCCAAACACCTTTAATCGTCTCACTAAACGGAACATGCTCAAGAATCAAATTAGATTTTAAACAAAATTTTGTTCTTTTCTCGAATCTCGAACTAATAAATGTTGCCATTAAATTTTAACAATCAACTTTGTGTACGCTTCCTCGCAATTAAGTTTTAGGTTTATACCTAGCGAGGTATATAGACCACTTCAAAGAAATATACTTGCAATACCCTACAAAATATCCTCATCCGTTTTACCACGCCATTATTTTTAATAAATAGAATAAAGACCGCCACACCACCGTTACGTGAAATATAATCCATAAATATAAGTTTCTAAAATCAACTAGGTGTATATAGAGTATGACGGTGAGATATTTGTATTTTTTTAGAATTTATTTATTAAATTTTCTTGTTTTCATGATTGTAATTAAAAATTTTACTATATGAGTTTTATAGTTGACTGCATCGTTGGTCTAGTGGTAAAGCGCAATGCTTTGCGATCACGAGGTCCTGGATTCAAATCCTAGGTCGGATAAATGTAGTTTTTCTATCGAAAAATTCTCAGTATGTGTCCGAAGTCTGGAATTGCACCCGATATATGGCAATAGGTTCGCCCACTATTACATGGGACTTAACATCGACGGTGAAAAGTGGGTGTAATCAGTACATTTCTGCCACCCCCGCTTGGTGAATATAAGGGTGACGGTGTTTAATTTTTTATGAGTGCTATCTGTGCATTGAACCAGATTTTGTACATTTTGATGTTTCGCTATCGACAAAATCTTCATTTAAACTAGCCTGTATTGAACACAAACTCTATCTACCCGCGGTCAAATACACTACAAAAGTCTCAACGAATATATTCAGTTTCCGAATTTAGTATTCACAAACTTTATCACCGCAGTTATTATTTCTGCTCAAACGGAGTCGCTTAACTTCACTACACAAAGTTTTCGCATTAAGAAACAAACATTTCAATTGATGCGTTGGTTTACTGGTGCCCTAAAACATTATTTTTAAATTTTTATCGTTAACATAAATAGATAACTTATTTAAAAATCATTTACAGCTTTTGGTATATATTTCACTATTTCATTATTATCAATCATATTGAGTGATTTCAAGATCTATACTTAAACAACGCTTTTGGTTATAAGAACCTCAAATGTTATTCAAAAGGTTTGCTCTAATACTTTATAAAATGTAGTTTAATTTATTTACTGCCTCGTTGGTCTGGTGACAAAGCGCATTGCTTTGTGATCACGAGGTCCTAGGTTCAAATCCTAGTCGGACAAATGTAGTTTTTCTAACGAAAAATTCCCAGTACGAGTCCGAAGTCTGGAATTGTGCCCGGTATATGGCAATAGGCTCGCCCCCTATTACATGGGACCTAACATCGTCAGCGAAACGTGGGTGTACTCAGTACACCTCTGCCACCCCCTCTAGGGAATATAGGCGTGACGGTGTTCTTCTAGTTTAATTTATAATTGTAGGTGTATAATTTTAGTCACGCCCGAATGTGGCAACACATTCAGATAAATGACACTACATCTTCTAACAAACACCAACTATCACTTAAATATACCAACACCTAGTACACTCTTTCCAAAAAAAGCGATAGTACACATCGAAGCACAAATGAAATCCCAGCATACAAAAAAAAACTTAAAAAACGGGAAATCGACTTCTAAAAGCAAAAAATTAATATTTGAAGTTGGTGCCGGTTGGTGCAGTCGGTAACTTGGCAATGGCTGGAGCGCTGTCGCACCTCTTGCCAAACTTGGGCTGGCCAGAGGCCTTGGCGAGGAGGCTATATGCGGGGGTGGTGCGGTCCCAGGCCCTATACGGGTCCCCAATCTGGGCGGGCGCCCTGACGGCCCGAAACGTGGTGACGCTGCACCGCGCGCAGCGGATTCTAGCAGTCAGGATCGTCCGAGGGTACCGCACCATCAGTTTTGAGCGGCGACACTTCTTGCCAGTACGCCTCCGTGGGAGCTGGAGGCCCAGGCGCTCTCTGAGCTTTATGCCTGGCGTAAGGATCCTAACAACATCCTGCATCCCGGCGCCCTGAGAGCGAGGCGGACAGAGTTGCACCGAGCTGCGCTGGAGAGCTGGCGGTGCAAGCTCGCCAATCCCACTGCGTCATCGCTGCGCTGCTGCCGGTCTTCTGGGAGTGGCTGTGGCGACCACACGGTGTCCTCACGTACCGTCTGACGCAGGTACCGTCCGGGCATGGTTGCTTCGGGCGGTATCTGTGGCGGATCGGTCGTGAGGAGGCTGAGCGCTGCCACCATTGTGCGGCCCCGGAAGACACGGCGGCGCACACGTTGCTGGTGTGTCCGGCATGGGATGCCGAGCAGCGCCGGCTCGCTGGAGCGCTAGGTGCAGGGGGACAGGGGCTATCGCTCCCGACCGATATCATCCACGGTTGGGAGCGAGAGCGCCTGGGCGGCAATGGCGGCCTTCTGCGAGGCTGTCATATCCGCGAAGGAGGAGGCAGAGCGGGTAAGGGAGGAGACGTCCTCTAATCCCGCTCCCAGACGGCGCGCTGGGCGAAAGCGCAGGGACTACGCCCGAAACGACCTTCGCCTACCGTAATCTCGGCCTGCAGGCATCGGGGAGGGCACCCCGGCGCCCTAGCACTTAGCAGGCCCGCGCCGGAAAAGCGCTGCGTCGGTAAAAGACGGTAGGGGGAGACCGAACTCCCCTACACGTGTCGAGGTCCGCGCCTAACTGCGGACAGAGCCCGCCGGTGCCACAGAGGACATGCCAGTGACGATTTCTGTGGCCCGGCAAAAGGGCAGTAGGACACCGGGGGGTTTTAGTGGGTGCAAGCCCCACATAACCACCCGGGCCGTGCCCTCGGCCCGGGGGCGGCCCTGCGTTAGCCATTTCCACCCCAAAAAAAAAAGTCGGTAACTTGGCAACGACTTTAAATATTTAGTTTTTACATTTTGAAGACGGATTTCCTTTTTTAAAAAGTTTTTTAATTTACTTAATTTTTAATTTATTAAGTGATGAGTGAATTAATTATTAATATTTATATACCTATATTATTCTACTTAGTTCTACAGTAAAGTACCTACAAGATTCATATAATACTCATAATAACTGAATGTACTGTTTGCTGTCAAGGAGTCCCCTGGTGTATTTTCAAAGTCCAAGGTCCAATACCGATAAAATTAAAATGGGACCACCTCGGAGCTATACTGAACCCAGTGCAAAAAGAATAATAAAAATCGGTTTATAAGCAAAGAAGTTACAAAAAACTCAAACGAATTATGAATCTCCTCCTTTTGTATAGTTTGCCGTTAAGGAGTTTCCTGTTGTATCTTTAAATTCCAAGGCCTAATACCGATGAAATTAAAATGGGACCACCGTAGAGCTATGCTAAACCCAATTCAAATAGAATCATCAAAATCGGTTCACAATGCACGGAGATATTGGTGAACATACATAAAAAAGCATACATAAAGACAAACATAGAACCTCCTCCTTCTTGAAGTCGGTTAATAAACGCAGGAGTCGTGATGGTGAAGGCAATGCGGAACTTAAAAGTATGCATTATGTAGGCGCGTTTAGTGAGGACCCGAAGCCCGCTGCGGTCAGCTTCGTTTCCGAAAACTGACCCAAATCAGTTACTGCCCACAGGGCTGACTAACTGCCCGGGATATTCATGCTACAAGTACACTAAATAGTTTGGTATTAATTTCTAAATGCACCATAAAAAACATCGCAATGTTAAACAACGATAAGAGCCAATACGCATGTTATATGGTTTTTTATGATTTGAAATTCGATATTGGGTATCAAAATTGAAAACAACGTTTAAAAAACATGTTACATATACGCGGTGAACACTCTCCCTTAAATTTATATTTTAATAGTTCAGTATATTAAGATATTTTCCCAAGCGGGGGTGGCAGAGATGTATTTAGATCCATATATCGCCGTCTGTATGACGTCCCAATGTAAAACAAGATTGCCATTATACTCGGCACACTTCCATACTCCTACTCGTGTGAATTTTTCGATAGAAAACGTACACTTTGTCCGACCTAGTCGGACCAAGTAAGTGCCTCATGATCGCCTGCCGCATAATTTATTACTAGACCAACAAGGCAATCTAGCTATCTCTTTATTTTGTCACGGTAGATCCCTTGCGGTATTAGCAAAACATAATGCAGAAATATAATTATAACACTTAATATAAAAAAATAACCGGTATGTAAGAAAAGTACCTGTTGGAATTCTGTACTCTCTGCCTACCCCGCAAGGGATCTGGCGTGATGATATAGATAAATAGAAATAAAAACTGCCTGATATTAATAGAAACATTTACGTCTGACAACATTAACCGAACTTCGATGAGGAATCCAAAACCTCCAAACCATCCAAAACCTCTAACATATTGTAGGGCATCCGCTGGCAAATGAGTCTTTTACGAGTAGTTCTCCAGAGTTATGGCTGCAACAAACTATGCCCACCGTGCTTGCAGTACCCGTCAAACGCAACAAAGAATTTAAATATTTGACAGGCCTGAGGACTTATCACGAAAAGATTGACGTTAGCATAGTTGGTATGCCACCCCCTTCACGCTACAAATTTACTAGACAAAGATGAACATGATAGCACAATTTCTGGATATCGTTACGATAACAGCAAACGGTTTGTGCTTAGTCCTCTACATATAAAAAGTCTGACTGTACTGTGGACATCATGTGTGTAGAAGACATTGTGCAGTGGCGAAGTATATATCCCCGATCTGAATAGTGAGTGAGCCTTTATGCCTACCAGCAATCACAATTGGTTTATTGTCTAGTGTTCTTTACATATTTATAAATTAAAACACGATCCTGCCTATATCCCCAATGCTAGATGGCAAGCCAGCAACCATGGCATAATTCTCAACTACGGATTGATAATTTGGTATACCAACTTCAGTTTTGGTCCCCGGAATATTTCGATAGAAGAACCTCTCTTTCTTCGACCTGGGGATCTCATAATAGCTAGCCCAACCACTGGATTCCAACGAAACAGTACTACTTCGTATTACTGGTGGCGTGTGAATGATCTTTACTGTTGGCCGCGGGGCCTTAATACCTTCACCGGATAAGACTTAGTATTACAAGTAAAGACAAACTATATATACAGGGTCCTTACTTGCTATAACTTTGTAGAATGATCCTTAAAGGTTGCCACATAGCCTACGCAGCGCGACGAGCTCGATGGTGGCGCGGCTTGAGGAGTTTTAATGTACTGAAATGTACGGGAGACGCCGCACAGCGCAGCCCTGCTCAGTGCAACAACAAACTTCACTAGCGAACGTAGACGAGCGCTTGTGTCACGCTCTCGTCGCGCGCTGTCGGCTGTTTGACCAAACCTTTAATGGTACTCCAGTGGTTTACAAAATACCTTTACACGATCGTGTCACGAACTTACCGTTACTCGCCGCGTTTGGTTATAGCGAATAAGGGTCCTGTTCGTTTCACCCAAAGTTATTCGAGCCGACAGTTGCTTGTTAGTGAGACCCGCCCACAACGCTCCCTTAACTAAATCCATACATAATGCTAGCAACTCTTGAGACTCGACATGACAACGTGTGGGATGTTAGGACGAAATTGCAAATCTGTAGGTAACTTGCTAAGTCACTGTGCATTTATAGATAAAGCAATTTGTGAAAATTAAAGTGAAATTTATGTTTGTAAACGCACCCAAAATATAGAAATAATTCTTAGTACACACACTAAAAGCACTTTTTTAAAACCAATGCTGTTAAAAACTGCTTAAGATTTTTGAAGTTTTATAGAATGGTATATTAAGTAAACTTAAATTTAAATCAAAGTTAAAAAAATTTAGTTGTTAAGCTTTGACCACGTTACAGTACCTTTAAAAAAAGACAATACATTAAGATACAGGTATGCAACCAGTAAGCATATGGGGAAAGAGCATTTGAACAAAATACCATGTATAACAAAAACTACGATATGGCTGTAAAGTAAATCTTTAGTAGCATTTGCGCGCAGCAGTTGTAAAGGTTGGTAACCACCAAAGCGGAGAGAATCAACAAGCATAGTAGCGAACAACATAAGTACCTTCTTTCCCCAAAGTGTACGAAATACGGTGAAGTGTATGCAAACGTATTTGTGAGAGACGAATATACGACATTGAATCAGAAGGTTGTGTCATTTCCGGTCCCCGCAACACCCAAGAGCTCATGGCGATCCTGCCAGGTCTGCCGTAGACATCCTTTTCGGAGGTCGGTACAAGTAACAAGAGCCATGTACCGGTCTACGGTAGAGAAGGAAGATACTTATACACACCAAAATGCAGCTGGTGACAACTACGTAACTACAAAAATAAGAGACATTGGAAGCCACGTGGACCACCTGAACATTGGTGTATGGCTGGTTAGTGGCTGGAATCGCAATTGCACTTTTCCTCTTTGTTGCTTCCCGGATGAAAGAGAGGTGCCATCATCGGTGGATGCAAGAGGAGATAGGCGTATCCGGTTATCACTGCGAGCACGTGGTCGAGTATCTGGTGAGGAACCAAATTAAGCCGTCTGCCAGGTCTTTGATACACCGCACTTAGTGTTTTCATGGTCTGCGTAGCTCCCGGCTGTCTACGATTATAAGCGCTCACAACTACAGTAGTCTAAAGGACTAGATACAAGCCGCCAATAGTATCATTATCAATCGATTGGCGCTCTAGAAAATGTACATAAGACTTTAAGCTCATTTCTTAGGATTCAATGCGATAAGCATACTGATACGTGGAGCTATTGGTTACCATTTTGGTGCTCTAGCTTCAACAATACAGTTCATACTGAAACAAATTAAATACCCTACGAATTTGTTTTCGGTAAACTTTGTCGCATACCTTCTAGAAATTATGATTCTGTAGAACTACTTTAGGCCCATCACACTGCTGAGCCATGTTTACAAGTTGTTTTCGAGAGTCATCACGAATCGTCTCGAACGCAGGCTTGATGATTTCCAGCCTCCCGAACAAGCCGGTTTCCGGAAAGGCTTTAGTACCATAGACCACATATATACGCTGCGGCAGATTATACAGAAGACCGAGGAGTATAATCGGCCACTATGCTTGGCGTTTGTGGACTATGAGAAAGCCTTCGATTCGATCGAGACTTGGGCGGTTCTTAGATCTCTCCAGCGATGCCGCATTGACTATCGGTACATCGAAGTGTTGAAGTGCTTGTATAATAACGCCACCATTTCAGTCCGAGTACAAGGGCAGTGCACGAAGGCGATCTCCATAAAAAGAGGAGTAAGACAGGGAGACGTCATTTCTCCGAAACTGTTTACGACCACCATAGAGGACGCCTTCAAACTCTTGGAATGGCGAGGATTTGGCATCAACATCAATGGCGAATACATCACTCACCTTCGATTTGCCGACGACATTGTGGTCATGGCGGATTCGCTGGAAGATCTCGGACGAATGCTCGGCGACCTCAACAGAGTATCTCAACAAGTGGGTCTTAAAATGAACATGGACAAAACGAAAATAATGTGTAACGTCCATGTCGTACCCACCGCACTCATCGTTAGGAACTCTACTCTTGAAGTTTTCGACGAATACATTTACCTGGGACAGGTAGTCCGGTTAGGTAGGTCCAACTTTGAGAGAGAGGTCAATCGACGAATCCAACTCGGCTGGGCAGCGTTCGGGAAACTGCGCAACATCTTCTCATCCAAAATACCTCAGTGCCTAAAGACTAAAGTTTTTAGTCAATGTGTGTTACCAGTGATGATATATGGATCAGAGACGTGGTCTCTTACTATAGGTCTCATAAAAAAGCTCAGAGTTGCTCAGCGAGCTATGGAGAGAGCTATGCTCGGCGTTTCTCTACGTGATCGAATCAGGAATGAGGAGATTCGTAGAAGAACAAAAAAAAAAAACGTAACCGTCAAAACATCTCTGTTAAAATTTTAATTAAATAAAAATAAATAATAACTTGTTTGCAATCTAATAGCTGGTATGTATTGCTAGACAAAGTTACCTGTTAGTGGAAAGTGATCCTCAGCCAAATATCCTCCAAATTAACTTTATTAACTTTCACACTTAACCTCAAAACAACAGTATGGATGCTCTGCAGCACACCATCGAGGGTTTGTCTTCTGTGTTCCACTCCAAGATGGCACAGTTCCATTGTGAGTTGGAGAAAGCAACATCAGCAGGAGTAAAGCCAGGTGCCGTTGCAGCGGATTTTGAAGACTTTAAGTCCTTTGTGGTGGAAGCGCTAAGTAGTCTGCAGCGGCAGGTGTCACTTTTAGCAGAGGCTCATGAACGCCAAGAAATGCGCAGTCGGCGTAAAATCCTTCTAGTGCATGGTGTAGCTGAGAAAAAGGATGAAACACCAGTAAATATTATGATGGATATCATGGTCAAACGTCTTGACACTGGAGATCTTTCAAGTGATATCAGTCGTTGTCACCGTATTGGTCGGCCCAACTCCAAGAAACCCAGGCCGATTCTACTTAAGTTCCGGGACCTCACTACAAGGAAACAGGTTTGGTTTGCCAAGACTGGTTTAAAGGGTACCGGTATAACCATATCAGAATTCTTGACAAAAGAACGGCACGCAGTATTTATGGAAGCGCGGAGACGTCATGGCGTGGCCAACAGCTGGACGAGGGACGGCACAGTGGTCGTGGTTGAACCGGACGGAAAGCGGCACCAACTTCGCACCCTCGCTGAGCTTGATGCAGTCCCGTGTGCGTCTCCCCTTCTCCCCGCTGTCGAGCTGAGAGGTCCTTCTTCTAGCACAGAAGATAAACATAGTGTACGTGGAAAGCCCCGCGCTAAGAAACGCTGAAGCTTATTGGTGCTTTATTCATAACATATATTTTTCTTTGTTTTTCATACCCACCGAATTGTTTACTACTCGTATGTAGGTATGTAACATACAAAATACGTCCAGATAGTAGCTATATATACGTAAGTAAGTTCTATACATATTTTTACTTTTGTTTTTGTTTACCAACTTGATTGCGTGTAACCTTTTTTATTTAATAATTTTTATTAACTGACATCTGTCAAAGTGAGGCATGCTGATTATTTTTAAAACTTGCATATTAGGCTTTTGGCCGTAGACGTACAGATGACTTTACCATACACATTTATGGGTTCAAGTCGCACGTAATGCTGTTTTAGGTTTCCTGTTATTAAAACACAGGTGTTTTTTATTAATTTTTAGATTTTATTTACTAATTATTATTTTTTTTTTTTTTCTCATGCCTTAGCTTTTAATAATCTTTACTTTTGTATGGTCCTGACACCCTTTGGCTTATAGTTTTTTATCATTTTTTTTTTTTTTTTTACTTTTAATAGTTTTTTAGTTATTTTATTTTATTCCATTGTTAATTTTTGTTAGTAATTTTTTGTTTTTCCGCTGGCAGGTAGAAGACAGTAGTTTTTCTTTATTCTTTTTGTTTTTACCTATTTCATTCCCATATTAAAATGAATGACGATAAAAATATCTTGGATCTTGACCCTAATGATACCTTTCTTTCGTGTTCCTCTTCAGAGAGCGATGACAGCAGTTTTCGCAGCATTGCACCTTCCTTACATGATTCCCTTATATCCGAGTTCTCTAATTTCTCTAAAAATTTTAATGTGGTGCACATTAACGCTCAAAGCATTTCCGCTCACTATCAGGACTTAGTTTTGACCACGGACAATAAAAATATCCACGCTATTTTAGTATCTGAATCTTTCTTACGGCCTAACCTTCCTTCTATTATCTACTCTCTTCCTGGTTTTAACTTGATTCGTAATGACCGTACATGCAGTTCTTACGGTGGTGTTGCTATCTATCTTAGGGACAATCTTCCATACTCCATAGTGAACAAATCTGCGCAACCTCCTCCGCCCAATACAGCGGAACACCTATTCATAGAAGTTACTTTAAACCATCACAAAGTCCTTCTAGGTGTCTATTATTGCCCCTCTCTTCATATCAACTTTTTTTCTTCTTTTGAATCTCTCCTTGAAGACCTAACTCCATCATATGATCATTCCATTGTCATGGGTGACTTCAATACTTGTTTACTTAAGAATGATTCTCGGGCTCGCAATCTTAAGGGTTTAGTAGACGCTAGTAACATGCATATTGTCCCAATTACAGCAACTCATTATGCCCCTAACTGTACTCCTTCCTTATTAGACTTAATCATAGTCTCTTCTCTTGAACATGTTGCTAAAAATGGCCAATATAGTGCTGATGCCTTCTCTTACCATGATCTGATATTTCTATCTTATAAGATTCGTCCCCCTAAATCTAAACCAAAAACCTTTCTTCAGCGCAATTTTGGTGCAATGAACCTTGATCGTCTTCAAGAAGATGCCAATAAAATCGACTGGTCCATAGTTGAGCAGGAAGAAACTGTTAACACCAAAATCACAGTGTTCAATAAATTACTCACTGAACTTTTTGATACACACGCCCCTATCCGAGAGGTAAAGATGAAGCATCTTCCTGCTCCTTGGCTAAATGAGGACATTAAGGTTCTTATGGAAAAGAAAAATCGAGCCAAAGCGAGGTATAAGGTTGATTCTAGGGATAAATACCGCGACAAATATCATCGCGCTAGAAACCGCTGCAATACAGCTTGCAGGGATGCACAGAGGCGTCACATTCATCGCTCTGTTGAAAACGGGGATCCCGCTAAAGTCTGGAGGTTCCTACGGACCTTAGGAATAGGTAAATCCCGACAAGATCTTGCCTCAAGTGACATTGATATGGAGCAACTTAATCAGCATTTCTCTAAGTCGACAGCTCTAGATGATAGTATTAAAGCTGACACGCTTCACTCACTTTCTGCACAGATTGCCCCTGATTATCCTTCTTTTTCTTTCACAATGGCTTCTGTTACTGATGTCAAAAAGAGCATTCTTTCCATTACTTCAAATGCCGTCGGAAATGACTCTATTAGTCGTATTATGATCATACCTATTCTTGACACCTTATGTCCTGTTATAACTCATATTCTGAACTCCTCCATCACAACTGGTGTTTTTCCAAATTGTTGGAAAGACGCGCAAGTAACTCCATTGCCAAAAAAAGCTGATCCTCTTTCCTTTTCAGACTATCGTCCAATCTCTATTCTCCCTTTCCTATCAAAAATTCTTGAACGACTTGTTCAAAATCAATTTAGTCGTTTTTTAAATATTCATAATATTCTAAATCCGTATCAATCTGGTTTTCGCCCTGGTCATAGTACGACTACTGCATTAGTAATATCTCCGACGACATTCGGTTTGGAATGGAAAACCAGCAGCTAACTGTTCTCACTCTTCTTGATTTTAGCAATGCGTTCAATACAGTTGATCATGATATTCTCCTTGCCACGCTGCGTTCCCTTAATGTTTCTCCTTTGGCGATCGACTGGTTTTGTAGCTATCTGTGTGGACGTCGGCAACGTATTCGCATAGACGATACTTTTTCCTCTTGGTGTGAAGTTTCTGCCGGCGTACCGCAAGGGGGTGTGCTATCTCCGCTGCTTTTTGCAGTCTTTATCAACAGAATTACTAACGAGCTAACATCGTCCTATCACCTTTATGCTGACGACTTACAAATATACACACAGGCTGATCTTGCTCATTTATCAACTGCCATCCAAACTGTGAATTTCGACCTAAATCGTATTCATTCTTGGAGTAACTCGCATGGCCTTACAGTTAATCCAGCTAAAACACAAGTTATTGTTATAGGCAGTCCTTGGTATATCTCTAGAATCAACTTTGATCAACTTCCTGTCATTAATTTCAACGGGGTCCATATTCCATACAGCGACAAGGTTAAAAATCTTGGTGTCTTCTTTGATAATACTTTATCGTGGAGACCACAGGTTACTGAGGTTAGTAGAAAGATTTTTGCTTCAGGAGCCTCTCTTAAACGCCTGCGAAATTTCTTACCTATTCGTACTAAAATTGCGCTTGTTCAATCCCTCCTGTTGCCCATTCTTGACTATGCTGATTCTTGTTACCTCGACTTGCCCGTGGATCTTCTAAATAAATTGGAACGGCTTCAAAATTTTCGGCTTACGCAAGTATGACCACGTATCCGAATTCCGTTTTCAACTTAAGTGGCTTCCTGTCCATCGTCGTAGACACGTACATGTCCTTGCTCTACTTTACTCTGTCTTATTTAACCCACGCACTCCTATGTATCTGAAGCGACGTTTCTCCTTTCTTGCTTCCACTCAATCTCGTGACCTTCGTTCCTCTGATACACTTCGCCTTATAATTCCTTCCCATTCTTCCAACTTCTTTACTAATTCTTTCACTGTTCAAAGTGTCCGTCTGTGGAACTCCTTACCTGAGTCTATAAGACGCGCAAAGTCCTTGGAAATTTTTAAGCGTGAAATTAAATCACATTTCCTTCAAATTTAATACAAGCTTCCCTTCCTCCTCAAAATTTTGGTTCGCTCGTTATTCACTCGTTACTTCTTAACTCTTATATATATTGTATTATGTGTTATAGGTAAAATTGACTCTTTTATTTATATCCCTTAAATTGTTTATTTTTATTATTTGGTTTAAATCTATTGAACTGTTGCACTTTTTTAAATTTTTATCATAAGCATCGCTGTCCTCTACCTAAAGGTTGCCTGGAAGAAATCGCTTTAAGCGATAAGGCCGCCTTACTGTACCACCAACTATTTAAAATACTTTTTTTGTTTTTTATTTTTATTTTGTGTGCAATAAAGTATATTATTATTATTAAGAACCAAGGTCACCGACATAGCCCTTAAGATTAGCAAGCTGAAGTGGCAATGGGCGGGCCACATAGCGCGAAGATCGGACGGGCGTTGGGGCAGAAAGATTCTAGAGTGGAGACCACGTATTGGCAAGCGCAGCGTGGGACGACCACCTGCCAGATGGACCGACGATCTTGTGAAAATCGCAGGAAGTCGTTGGATGCAGGTGGCATCGGACCGGTTACGCTGGAAAGCGATTGGGGAGGCCTATGTTCAGCAGTGGACAAGTATAGGCTGAGATGATGATGATGATGATGAGAACTACTTTATAATACTGAGGATTATGCATTACAGTTAAAATATCGTTTACGGTTAGCCAATGCAGAAACAAAAAGAAATTTACTTTGTAACAAACAAAAACGTTAACATGCATATGATACGTCGGTTAATTTAGTAAAATATATGAAGGACTGCCTCGTTGGTCTGGTGGCAAAGCGCATCGCTTTGTGATTACGAGGTCCTGGGTTCAAATCCTAGGTCGGACAAATGTAGTTTTTCTGACGAAAAATTCCCAGTATGAGTCCGGAATCTGGAATTGTGCCCGGTATATGGCAATAGGCTCGCCCCCTATGACATGGGACACAACATCGTCGGCGAAACGTGGGTGTACTCAGTACATCTCTGCCACCCCCTCGGGGGAATATAGGCGTGACGGTGTTTTTTATATTAAGGATGATTTACTTCTTTGCCAAATGAAACAGCTCGAAAATTTGACCCTTTGTATCATGGACCTTATGTAGTATTAGAAAATTGGATGTAATGTTAAAATAATAAAATAGAAGTCGTTCATAAGAATAGAACGCGGCCGTTTTACTAATAAGTTTTGCTTAATTGTAATTTTTTATAATTATAATATGCTGTAGTACAATAATTATTAAATATCTATCTATCTATTTATATCATCACGCCAGATCCCTTGCGGGGTAGGCAGAGAGTACAGAGTTCCAACAGGTTCTTTCCTTACATACTTCTCTGGCTTCCTCCACTCTCATAGTTCGTCTCATACACGCTCGCCGGTTACGGAGACTCTTGACTTTTCCTTCAGATAAGACTCGGTTTATTTGGTCGTGGTAAGATAGTAGATGTTTCTTGTCACAGATCCCTTGTGCTCTCTGAAACAAAGATTTATCCACGGTAGCTAACTGTGTTGGATGGTGGTGAGATTCGTCGAAACGTCGGGAACTAAAAATAAAAAAATAAACCGCGATAAAATCCGTAAAAAAGTTTTATTTCATGTGTTATATTCGCGTAAATCTAAGAACTCAATTTCAATGTATTTTATTAAAAAAAAATCTGTACTTCGTTTAATTTTTTTCTGAAGTGTATGTGAACGTACCCTTAGCACAGTTTCAAATATCGCTTAGTTTATAATTTACTTTATATTAAGTACATTTGTGAGAGACGAATATACGACATCGAAGCAGAAGGTTGTGTCATTAACTAGGCTCCAATTTAATAATAGGCGAGTGTGACATATTATATCGGGCACAATTGCAAGTTCCGGAGCCCTAAAAAATTTTTTTTTGATAGGAAATCCCCAATATTGTTCTCAAAGTCTTTTACCTGTAATATTGAAAAGTTTCATTCTACGTATTTTACAGTGGTATACTCTATTCCTCTCCATATTTTTTTAACTTTAGCACATGGCTGACCATCTTCTGTGGATTCAAGTTCTTAACAAGACCAACAGAATATAATTTACCGGTCGCGGCACTTGACCTCACCCTGTCGATAGCAGTTCGTTGACAGAAACCACCCATACACTGTCTGCGTAAGATAAATGTATTTTCTAATTCATTTAATAGATACCGAGAAAATTCAAGAACTCATTTTGTTCTTGTACGTCTGCGAAAGATCGCAACAAATTTATTGGGAGGGAAAATTAATACGCGAATACAAGTTTTTTTCTTCGTTACTTTTTGAGAATTTTGAATGTGCGTCTACTTTCTATATATTATCTATAGCTCTATGAATTGTTATTTTTTGTTGTTTTCGGAGTACACATAATCAGTTTTTCGAATAGTAGGTATTCTTCTTCTTAGCGTTTCGACGGCAAACATGATTATATATGAATGCGGCCCAAAAGGTGGCCACACCGATTGCATTGTCGGTAGCAGACATCAAATCCTGCTACGTGCACGTGTTAGGGCACGCAGAGCATGATATAAGGTGGGACATCGTTTGGGTTACACCGCACAAACATCCCAGATTAGTGCCTATGAATCCCCACCTGATCACGTTTTCCCTGCTTCGGCCGATCTGGGTCTGAAGTCCATTTATAGACTTCCAGACTGGCCATGTTAATTCACTCTCAGAAGGTGGGACAAAAGGGATTTAGTAGCGATATTCCTTCCCTCCAAAGGTTGCGCCTCGCTTTTTTGGCTCCAGGGTCAATGGGTCGACACACTTTATAAAGCTCTTACGGCTCTTTTGGCCTTTGCTTTACCGGAGTGTGACCATGCATCGGGTGCTGTATGTCATTAACCATGTTTGTCCTCTCTGCAGAGCTTGCCACAGCCCTGCGAACATCAAGGGACGCTATGCCAGCCAGTAGGTACAGCAGTTTTGCGGGTGTTGGTTACAGATATCCCGTGATTATACGATATGTAGGTATTTATTATTGTATGTATTTGCGTACCAGTGCGCACGCAAATGCGGCTTACATTATTTCTTCTCCATTTTTTCATAACCAATGTAATTGTTGTTCAAGTACCCTTCGTTCACGTAATATTAACCTTCCTCGGTTCTTCAAATAATATGTACACTTGAGGCCTTCGGATCATTTTGACCCGATTTCAAAAATATGAAGTAATTGTTTTAAATTAAATACAAAATCTAAATATTTCTAAGACACATTTATTAAATAAAAATAAGGAAACATTAAACGACTATATATATTACTCATTTTCTTGGCAACATGAAAGGCACAAAATTTCAGAACGATTCGGACATATAATATGTCTCTTACATTTTTAACAGATTTTTGAAGTTTTTACATCTTTTGAAGATGGACATACACTACACCTTTTTCTTTTATTAGAACTCTGAGTAGTGGAAGTATTCGTTGTCTCAGTAACACCTGACTGCACTCGTTGTACTAATTCCCGTGAAGCATTTACTAGTTCATTTAGACATAGATTTAGAAGTTCTTTTGATTTATTTATTATTTAGAAATAAATCAAAAGAACATTCATTCGCTATTTGTTTCGTCACTACTGCTTTCATTGTCTAAACTGGGTTGAATATTGTCGGTAGGATTTTCATCCAAACTATTCTCCGTTTCACTAATTATTTCATCTTTGGAATTTATATCGTAGTTTAGAATTTGCGAAATCATAGCTTCAGACAAATTGTAAGCCATTTCAAACACCAGCGGAACACGTCAAGTCCAAACAACAAATGGATCAAATAAAAGTAACCGTCTCACGTAAGTAATGTAATCTAACCGCATACAAATGTAAATAAACAATTTTTCTCAAACTACCTTCAACAATAACACGCTAAGTGATTGAGATATGACTAACATTTATAAATTGTAAGTATATTCTTAGAATGCAACAAAGCATTATTGTTTGCAGAACATGGGCTTTTCTGACCCGAGGATCTTTTTCATACTCGGGTATTATTGACCCGAGGAACCTAAGACGGAAAAAACTTAATTTTCTTAAGATAAGATACCTCACCATAATTTTATAATCATCATCATCATCTCAGCCTATACTTGTCCACTGCTGAACATAGGCCTCCCCAATCGCTTTCCAGCGTAACCGGTCCGATGCCACCTGCATCCAACGACTTCCTGCGATTTTCACAAGATCGTCGGTCCATCTGGCAGGTGGTCGTCCCACGCTGCGCTTGCCAATACGTGGTCTCCACTCTAGAATCTTTCTGCCCCAACGCCCGTCCGATCTTCGCGCTATGTGGCCCGCCCATTGCCACTTCAGCTTGCTTATCTTAAGGGCTATGTCGGTGACCTTGGTTCTTCTACGAATCTCCTCATTCCTGATTCGATTACGTAGAGAAACGCCAAGCATAGCTCTCTCCATAGCTCGCTGAGCAACTCTGAGCTTTTTTATGAGACCTATAGTAAGAGACCACGTCTCTGATCCATATATCATCACTGGTAATACACATTGACTAAAAACTTTAGTCTTTAGGCACTGAGGTATTTTGGATGAGAAGATGTTGCGCAGTTTCCCGAACGCTGCCCAGCCGAGTTGGATTCGTCGATTGACCTCTCTCTCAAAGTTGGACCTACCTAACCGGACTACCTGTCCCAGGTAAATGTATTCGTCGACAACTTCAAGAGTAGAGTTCCCAACGGTGAGTGCGGTGGGTACGACATGGACGTTACACATTATTTACGTTTTGTCCATGTTCATTTTAAGACCCACTTGTTGAGATACTCTGTTGAGGTCGCCGAGCATTCGTCCTAGATCTTCCAGCGACTCCGCCATGACCACAATGTCGTCGGCAAATCGAAGGTGAGTGATGTATTCGCTATTGATGTTGATGCCAAGTCCTCGCCATTCCAAGAGCTTGAAGGCGTCCTCTATGGTGGTCGTAAACAGTTTCGGAGAAATGACGTCTCCCTGTCTTACTCCTCTTTTTATGGAGATCGCCTTCGTGCACTGCCCTTGTACTCGGACTGACATGGTGGCGTTATTATACAAGCACTTCAACACTTCGATGTACCGATAGTCAATGCGGCATCGCTGGAGAGATCTAAGAACCGCCCAAGTCTCGATCGAATCGAAGGCTTTCTCATAGTCCACAAACGCCAAGCATAGTGGCCGATTATACTCCTCGGTCTTCTGTATAATCTGCCGCAGCGTATGTATGTGGTCTATGGTACTAAAGCCTTTCCGGAAACCGGCTTGTTCGGGAGGCTGGAAGTCATCAAGCCTGCGTTCGAGACGATTCGTGATGACTCTCGAAAACAACTTATAAACATGGCTCAGCAGTGTGATGGGCCTATAGTTCTCTGTTTAAAAAAGTAATCACTATTCGTTATATATTCTATATAAATAAAAAATACAAAAAGTATGAAATAAAACTATTTTTTCGGATTTTATCGCGGTTTATTTTGATTTTTAAGTTCCCGACGTTTCGAGTGCTTTGCAGCACCCATGGTCACGGGAAGGACTGAGGTGTTAGACGTCCAAAAGGCATAGTTGTTCCGGGGTACCCTCAAACTTCTTAATTATTTTTGTTTTTGTTGGTCCGATCTACGCAGAATGAGCTCACGGTGTCTTGAGGTCTTGCAGTGTTATGCTTGGTTTTAGATTTGATTATATTAATTACTGGATCCCAAGACGATGGAAGCACCCAGCCATCTTCTCTATTGAAATTAGGATGTTTTTTAATTTCAATAGCCTCGCGAACCATCCTTGGTAGGAATCGGTGTTCTTTCACGAGGATTTGTGGTCTATCAAATCTGATGTTATGGCGGGTGCGGTCAAGGACATGTTCACAGACTGCAGACTTCTTTGAGCGACGGTGTTTTAGGTCAGCTATGTGTTCTTTAACCCGAGTTTTTACTGGTCTTTTTGTTTGTCCTATGTAAGAGAGACCACATTCACAATCAAGCTTGTATACTCCTGCATCTTGAAGAGGGATGTGACACTTGACAGATGGTAAAAACTGACTGATCTTCTTTGGCGGCTTATAAAATGTTTTAATTGAAGCACGCTTCAAGATGTAGCCAATCTTGTCTGTGACTCCTCTTATGTAAGGTAGTACAGCAGGGAGACGCTCGACTGTGGCTGGTTTCACTCGGTCACTGTGACGTTGGCGTGGGACTCGAAGCTTATTGTCGTGCAGGACTTGCTTGACATGTTGAAGCTCGGCAGCCAGATGTTTCTTGTCACAGATCCCTTGTGCTCTCTGAAACAAAGATTTACCCACAGTAGCTAACTGCGATGGATGGTGGTGAGATTCACCGTTTAAGTACCTATCAGTATGAGTCTTTTTTCTATAAACCGTATGGCTTAAGGTGTTGTTGGGGTTACGGATTACTGAAACATCTAGGAAAGCTAGGGAATTGTTTGCCTCCAACTCCATTGTAAACTGAATTTTAGGGTTAATGGAGTTAAGATGATTAAGGAATACATTAATTTTGTCAGATGGTAATATTGTGAAAGTATCATCTACGTACCGCTTGTAGAAACTTGGCTTTACAGGTGAGGTACGAAGGGCTGTCTCCTCAAAGTCTTCCATGAATATATCGGCAACAATGGGAGATACAGGGGAGCCCATCGCCACACCATCTACTTGCTTGTAGAACTGCTCCTTCCACAGTAGGTAGCCAGATGTTTAGCCAGATGTAGAAGCCAAGTTTCTACAAGCGGTACGTAGATGATACTTTCACAATATTACCATCTGACAAAATTAATGTATTCCTTAATCATCTTAACTCCATTAACCCTAAAATTCAGTTTACAATGGAGTTGGAGGCAAACAATTCCCTAGCTTTCCTAGATGTTTCAGTAATCCGTAACCCCAACAACACCTTAAGCCATACGGTTTATAGAAAAAAGACTCATACTGATAGGTACTTAAACGGTGAATCTCACCACCATCCATCGCAGTTAGCTACTGTGGGTAAATCTTTGTTTCAGAGAGCACAAGGGATCTGTGACAAGAAACATCTGGCTGCCGAGCTTCAACATGTCAAGCAAGTCCTGCACGACAATAAGCTTCGAGTCCCACGCCAACGTCACAGTGACCGAGTGAAACCAGCCACAGTCGAGCGTCTCCCTGCTGTACTACCTTACATAAGAGGAGTCACAGACAAGATTGGCTACATCTTGAAGCGTGCTTCAATTAAAACATTTTATAAGCCGCCAAAGAAGATCAGTCAATTTTTACCATCTGTCAAGTGTCACATCCCTCTTCAAGATGCAGGAGTATACAAGCTTGATTGTGAATGTGGTCTCTCTTACATAGGACAAACAAAAAGACCAGTAAAAACTCGGGTTAAAGAACACATAGCTGACCTAAAACACCGTCGCTCAAAGAAGTCTGCAGTCTGTGAACATGTCCTTGACCGCACCCGCCATAACATCAGATTTGATAGACCACAAATCCTCGTGAAAGAACACCGATTCCTACCAAGGATGGTTCGCGAGGCTATTGAAATTAAAAAACATCCTAATTTCAATAGAGAAGATGGCTGGGTGCTTCCATCGTCTTGGGATCCAGTAATTAATATAATCAAATCTAAAACCAAGCATAACACTGCAAGACCTCAAGACACCGTGAGCTCATTCTGCGTAGATCGGACCAACAAAAACAAAAATAATTAAGAAGTTTGAGGGTACCCCGGAACAACTATGCCTTTTGGACGTCTAACACCTCAGTCCTTCCCGTGACCATGGGTGCTGCAAAGCACTCGAAACGTCGGGAACTTAAAAATCAAAATAAACCGCGATAAAATCCGAAAAAATAGTTTTATTTCATGTGTAATATTCGCGTAAATCTAAGAACTCAGTATACAAAAAGTATACTCAAACTTATACCCATATTACTCAACCATAGTATTAAAATAATTTCCTAGACTTATTTCATAATACTTTTATAATACTAATATATATTGAATGCATAATTAATAATTATCATGAAGTCGTAATAAATTATATTAATAATTACGACTTTTATTGCCAGTTAAATTTCAGTTTCGGGTCAATATGACCCGAAGAACCGAGGAAGGTTAAGATATAAAGCAAATAATCTCAATAGGTAAATATATACTAAAGTATTGACTAAAGGATGATTCTCCTGCAATCGTCACAAAATAATTAACACCATAGTAAAAGTTATTTAAATTGATAAGAAGGAACTAATAAGTAAATGTATCAGTTTTGCGTACCTGTCTTGGCCATTATGCGCATTTTATTTATTTCATGGATCCATACACTCGCGTATACCTTATCGTTTCGATTTGACAATAGACAGAACTAAGTTAAAGCATCCATCACAAAACTAACCACCGTGAATATTGGGCTAAGACCTACCCTATTCATAGCTGCTAGATTATCTAAGGTTAATTTGAAACTTAAGACAATAGCGCAATAGTAACTAGTGATATTATCATAATCTCAAAATGAACATTGTTTCACAAGCATAATAGTCCCGCACTACAAACTTGGTTAATAACACTATTGAACAAGATCGTTAACCAACGTTAATATGTTATGCGAAAGGCCAACTTGACCTTTTAGTCTTTGAGACTAACCGCCGAATGTGGGTCTTAAATAAATAAGTGTTTGTTTCACGAATACTTGCTGAAACTGCTGCGGTTAATATCGTTTGTAATCCATACTTTGTTATAAAGTTTGTTACGAAACTGTGGGACTATAAATTACATCCCTTGCGCTACGAATAACTTCACAAAACATAATTAAAGTCTGTCTGCTATAAGAGAAATTGTTGGCGTTTTACATAGGCAACTCAGAATGTCCAAGAAGGTAACAATTTAATGCGAAACGAGCATTACAAATTTATGTACCTAAAATATGTCATTTTTATTATACTCGTAAAGTATATTTATCCTTCACCTGAATATTTAAAGACTCGTTTACTACCTTAAAAAAATAAACATATACACATACAAACATGTTATAAGTGAACATTTTAGTGAAGGTCGTAGATAGAAGAATTTTTAAGGGAAGTCTACACCCTGCAATAGACTTCTTTCAGTTGAGGATGAATCTAAGTTGCCTGTGCCTAATGTTGTACATAGATAGATCTTCCTACAATATGGATCATGGCAATTGATACCAAAACAAATAGATTTCATTAGATATCCTTTCTGTACAGAAATTTAACACATAATTCTAATCCTGGCTTTTATTACTTTTTATATAGAATTCCTAAGTATTTCTTCGTGAAAATACACAACCATCCCGTTCTAAATGAAATTAGGACAGCAAAAACGTACACCACGTTACAATGTGACCAGAATAATGACGTACACTCAACTCCCTCATCAGGACTTTGCAGCTTATCGAATTTACCGGCCAACCCAGCCTTTATTAAGTCTCTTGAGATTTTCATTAACTTTATATCTATGAAAGAACAATGAAGCTACATTACGGTTCACATAAAATGTAAAAGTTTAGTCTGAAAAATGTTATATTCGAGCTGTATCGAGCGCTCTTAAATATTAAAATTTAAATTATTCGCTCTAGACCCCGGACATTAAAATGGCCGATGCAATTTGATAAAGTCAATAGATTGGAAGTTATTTACGTAAAGCGAAAAGTTTTAATTTGCTTTAAATTAATCTTAAATTTAAATCTTGTTATCTCGATTAAGTAATCCTATGTTTTCTTAACTCAATCGCTGTTCCTACAGTATGGGGTTGCTGTTTCCAATAGAAGGATATTATTAGGCTGACATAACGTACTCGTAATTTAGAAGAAGTTTACAGTATCTTAACATTATCCTTATATTGTTTTGTATCTTTAGAAACTCGAATAAAAAATAATCACCACATGCCCATATTCACCAATTTCAGATAACGGTGAAAAGTGTGGCGGTTTTAGATCCCATGCAAGAGGAAGCAATGCTATTGCCATCCTACGCGGTACAATTCCAGACTCCACAATCCTACTGAAGTTTCTAGATAGTAACTGTTTTAGGTTTTTAAACATGTAGGTATGAAAAATAGTATCGGTGTAAAGATAAGAAAGGGTATGCTCCATTGGTTTGTGTCTATAGAAATAATGTCGAAAGAAAGAATGCCAAAACGGATATACAACGCGGAAGTGGTAGGATAAAAGTACCTATAGATATAGATAGAAACCTAAGATCTCGTGAATCCAAGCCGCATATGCCATTAAACTAATTAGGCAGTCTTATAAACATCCTTTAAAAGTTATAAACTTAATAACTCGGTGACTGTATATATATATATATATATATAACGAAGCCACTCAATAACAACCCCATTTTGAGGATTCTGGTACGAAAAGATTGACGTTAGAGTGACGTTAGCGAGTTGCTTTGCCATCCTTGTCATATTACAAATTTTAACAAAGAAACATAAACATGAGAGCACGCTTACTTGCTAGCGTCACGCTATCATCAATTTTTTGGTACTAAGTCCTCTGAGGCCTAAGTACAAACAATTTGGTATTAGCGTAACGTCATCGAGAATATGTGCTGTCACGCTCATGTTTATTTAGTAAATCTGGAGTATGAAAAAACGGAATATCGACTCAATAGCGTGATACTTACGCCAATCTGTTTCTGCCAAACCTCCTGCTTTATACGATGATAAAAGTATAACTTTAATGAAGTTTAGCTGTAAAGGTAGTTTTACGCATGTCGTAAGCCCGCGATGTGATCATCTGATAGCTAGGGTTATAAGCAATGACCATAAAGTTGCATGGGTAATGCTGAACTGTGGGGTACTGACGTTATTACTAAGTTTATGGGGAGGGTGATGACTGCCGTCTTATAAATTAGTAAATTCATATCTGTAGACTTGGTTATACGTGAAAAATGTGTTAGCAATGTACCTTATTTATGTAAACAGATGATACTTGAAAGATGTGAGATTTCTGGATCTGTATTTTATAATTGCGCGCTTGCAGGGTGAGTCGATATCGTTCGACATTAGTTTGTTTTACATTAATAATAATAAATAAGAATACCAGCCTATACTGGCCGACTGCTGGGCAAAGGCCATCCCTCACAAATCAAGATGACAGAAATTAGGTCATACACCATTACGCGGGCTCAGTGCGGATTAGTGGAGGCAAGCTTGTGGTCACCTGCTGATGGAAATTATCAAGTCGACTTATCAAGTTGTTTTACATTTACTAAAAAAATAATTACCGCCTATATTCCCTATGCGGGGGTGGTAGAGGTGTATCATGAATACCTACTTTTTGCCAACGATGTTAGATCCCAATGTAATATAGGGCGAGATAATGATCAACCAATTTCATAATGGTAAACGCACATATAATACAGTAATAATTTCTAGTTCGTACTAGCCCCCATGGCTAAGTTAAAAATTTATAGCTCCCGCATCACTTTCAGAATATTACATTAGACGTTTACCTTTCCAGTTAGGCTTTGTGCTAAACAATATTAGTTTTTGTTGCCACAAGTTCTTTGCCTCTAAGTTTCATAAGAAACTTAGTGTTTGCTCTTTTAAACCGACTTCAAAAAAGGAGGAGTTTCTCAATTCCACTGTATGTTTATATGTATGTATGTTACGCGATCATTCCGCCAATTATGAATCGATTTTGATGATTCAATTTGCGTTGAATTCAGTATAGCTCCGGGGTAGTCCCATTTTAATTGTATCGGTATTTGACCTTGGACTTTAAAGATACACCGCGAGACTCCTTGACCGCAAACAGCACGAATGTGTGAAATCAGTTACTATGAGCATTATATAAATCATGTGAGTACCTTACTGTATAATAATAAAATATAGGTCATCATCATCATCTCAGCCTATACTTGTCCACTGCTGAACATAGGCCTCCCCAGCGTAGCCGGTCCGATGCCACCTGCATCCAACGACTCCGATTTTCACAAGATCATCGGTCCATCTGGCAGGTAGTCGTCCCACGGTGCGCTTGCCAATACGTGGTCTCCACTCTAGAATCTTTCTGCCCCAACGCCCGTCCGATCTTCGCGCTATGTGGCCCGCCCATTGCCACTTCAGCTTGCTAATCTTAACGCCGAGCATAGCTCTCTCCATAGCTCGCTGAGCAACTCTGAGCTTTTTTATGAGACCTATAGTAAGGGACCACGTCTCTGATCCATATATCATCACTGGTAACACACATTGACTAAAAACTTTAGTCTTTAGGCACTGAGGTATTTTGGATGAGAAGATGTTGCGCAGTTTCCCGAACGCTGCCCAGCCGAGTTGGATTCATCGATTGACCTCTCTCTCAAAGTTGGACCTACCCAACCGGATTACCTGTCCCAGGTAAATGTATTCGTCGACAACTTCAAGAGTAGAGTTCCCAACGGTGAGTGCGGTGGGTACGACATGGACGTTAGACATTATTTTCGTTTTGTCCATGTTCATTTTAAGACCCACTTGTTGAGATACTCTGTTGAGGTCATCGAGCATTCGTCCTAGATCTTTCAGCGATTCCGCCATGACCACAATGTCGTCGGCAAATCGAAGGTGAGTGATGTATTCGCCATTGATGTTGATGCCAAGTCCTCGCCATTCCAAGAGCTTGAAGGCGTCCTCTATGGTGGTCGTAAACAGTTTCGGAGAAATGACGTCTCCCTGTCTTACGCCTCTTTTTATGAAGATCGCCTTCGTGCACTGCCCTTGTACTCGGACTGACATGGGGGCGTTATTATACAAGCACTTCAACACTTCGATGTACCGATAGTCAATGCGGCATCGCTAGAAAGATCTAAGAACCGTCCAAGTCTCGATCGAATCGAAGGCTTTCTCATAGTCCACAATGGTATATACGATGTTATTTTTCTTAATTAAACTTAAATCTAAATTATCGGCGTTCGGTTGTTTTCTTTCTTGGAACAGCATATATTGTCTTTTGCCATTCGGATCCATTCTGGCCCAGCTACTGCTTAGATTTTTTACGGCATATATACGACAATAAGGAAAACTAAAGTTTTTTTACTGTTTTTTTTAAACGTAGCCCCACACTAAGATTTATTCTTGTATCGTGGGTGCGTTTACAAACATGAAAATTCACATATACAAATACCCAGACCGAGCCAAATAATTGTGGATTACACAAAGATTTGTCCCGTGCGGGAATCGAACCCGCGACTATTAGACACAGTGGGCGGAGCGGCTTAAGCTCCTAACCACTGCGCTAAATCGTCCGTCTGTTAAATAAGATGTTGACGATTTGGGCACTGCTATATATAAAAATACCCAACTGCTAACACTGTGTGATGTTATTTTTACTATGGCATCGCAACTTTCCAAAAATATAACAAAGGATATTCGATTATTTAGATAATGTGTTCTGCGACTGTGAAGTGTCTGATAAATTAATTATAAACGCTTTGCCCTCAGATTATAATGGTCTGTTGGTGTCAGTACCTAGCAACCTTATACCTAAGTTATGTAAAGTTAATTGTAGGCAGATATCATATCGACGTATAAACTGTTTTAGGAATAAACTTTACAATCACATATCTTATATGGATTGGTTACATAATGATCCCAATTATCTATTTCAAAACCTGATTGGTACCATGAAATCAGAATACAAAATATATTTAAAATAAAAACATTTTCTCCACTGTAAGAATTTATAAAAGAAGAGCTAAGATGTATGAACTGTATAATACGAAAACATATAATCAAAGCCCAGCTTTCTTGGAATATATCAAAAACTACTCGAAGACGTTTAGGAAGGTCTGTACTGCAGCAAAGTCTTTATATTATAGCAATATGATTAAAAGGTCATCAAATAAGATCAAAACCACATTAGGTATAAAATAACAGTATTTCTGGGAGAACTCAACCATGTGATGATCATATTGAACTTGTAATTAATGATGATATCCTAACAAATGATATCGATATTGCGCAGACTTTTAATAAATTTTGTAGTGAAATTCCAGTTCATACTGCTGGCTCCTTAAATTCCTCTTCCTCAAAAGCTGAACCAATTCTAAAAAGCAGTCTAAAAGAATGCAATGTCTTGTTTGAGTTTAAATATGTAAACCCAACAGACATAGTCTTAACCTCTAAGTCATTAAACATTAAAAACACTGTTGATTTCTGGGGTATATCATTAAAATATTAGATAGCATAGTAATAACTTTAGCACCTGCGCTGGCGACGATATTTAATAGATGTGTAGAGAAGGGTAGGTTCCCCGACATAATGAAACTTAGTAAGGATGTACCGATTTTTAAATCAGCGGTTAAAAGCGACCCTTCTAATTTTAGACCGATTTCCATCTTACCGGCCTTGAGTAAAATTTATGAAAAGATCCTATTTAATCAATTGCTTAACCACTTTAATTAGGATAAATTGTTACACGGTGATCAATAGGGTTTTACCAAGGGCCGTTCAACCACAGACGCGGAAGTAGGTCTGCTTCAGCAAATTTACCGTGCCATTGGTGCTTCCTGTGATCTCTTTAAGGCATTCGACAGTGTTGCCATTTATAACCTAGGACCTAGGATTTCCCTCAGATAACTGATTAAAGAGATCAACATTCTCACAGTCGCTTCACAGTATATATATGCTAATGTAGTATACATACGTAAGAATACCATTTATTTAATAGAGTGAGCAACATTCATAAAATAAACACCAGAAATAAACATTAACTTGTATTACTGGGACCAACGACTTAACGATCACCCATCTCATGCCGACCGACTTGACCGCTGCTTTACCTTGGTGATCGGTAAGAACACCACGGTCGCACAGCGCTACGAGCACCTGAAATTCCCTCACACACTCAACATTTTGGTATTTAAATTCTCAAAGATCGACACACTTTATAGAGAAAGCTTACAAAATTGTACTCCAATGAAGAAAACTGGAAGGTAAAAATGCAATTATTTTTACTCATGCAAAACCGATTGAAACCTGTAAATAAAACGCTGTTATGCCTATAATGTGTATCGTAACTTATTTACTGCCTCGTTTTGATCGGAGCTTTGTTCCAAAAGCCATCAAGTGGCTCAATCAAGTAAGAAATTGGTGATCCCGGGTAAAGCCGGGGTCTCTTTGCGATGCTGTTACTGTAGATAAGCTTCTTAGGACGTGATGAAAATGCCCTTGCGCTCAGAAAATTCACAGAGAAAACATATTGTTTAGGTCGAATAAATACGGAGTACATTTAAGGTTACATTGCGGTTTTACTCATTCAATATTTGGGTATAATCTTTTAGATTAAACATGGAGATAAAACTAGTTTTAGAGGAATTTATTACTTATATTCACGAATGCATGACCAAAATAAGTACCGAGTATAGGTATGGGTTCCAGAACACAGACATCGTATTTATGGTAAGCCTAAAAAGCGGTGGCGCGATGACTTCGATGCACATTGGCCAAGGATAAAACGGCATTATAATTTTTTTTTACCATTAAATCCAAAAACCAAGCATGATATGAAGAAATTATTATTCACGCTCGATTAAACACACAACTTTTCGTTTTACACACACTTGGATCTCTCTGTAACTGTGGCAAAACTGGAGGCTAACTAAGCGAATAACTATGGACCGTCTATACCAGCTAATAAGCTTATGATATGAGTGGACACTAAAATTTTATAGCGACTCTTATGGTTTCCCAACACGTTACGATTAGTCATTGGAAATACCTGCAATCTTATAACAAATTACTCACAAGGGGAATCCAAAATGATGTTGAGCCCTTTTGAATAGCTGTTATTAAAATCGACAAGGCGAGGGGGATTCGGCAGTTAGATTACCTACGTGTGGTCGTACTTGAATATAATTTCTCGTACATTTTGTTTAGACCAGTCGCAGGCGAACTACCGGGAGTAGAATCGCAATAGTTTGTAGATTTAACGTATACCGATTGACAACATATAAGCACATTTTAGTGCAGGGCATGAACTTCGTTTGATATAATTCAGTACCAAATATCGCAAACACCCACGATTGCTGTTTATCCAATAACGCATAGTTCTGGGTTTAAAGCCTTAGGCCAACAAAGTGTATTTTATATCAAATTCTCAGGACCAGTCCGAAGTCTCGAATCCGAATTTTACTGGTATCAAATATAACTTACAGCAAAAATATTTTTGTTTTTTGGAGTACTGCTTTAGTTTTGTCTTTCTTGCAAGTGTGTTTGAGATCATATTCAGTCAAATATTATTTTCGGAGTCGAAATATCATTAGTACTTTTGCAATATGCTGAAGTAACCCTTTCCAAAAAGAAAATAGCAATAATATCAGCCTATATTGCCCACTGCTGGACAAAGGCCTTCTCTCACATACCGGGGTGAGAGAGATTAGGTCATACTCCACCACGCGGACCCAGTGCGGATTGGTGGAGGCAGGTTTGTGGCCATCTGCAGTTGGAACTTATCAAGCCGCCTTTAAGGCTTCCAACTCGGCTTAACGACTACCACATTAAGTGGTAGCCGGGACCAACGGCTTAACGTGCATTCCGAAGCATGGAATATGAAATGCCACAAACGGTCATCCATCTCGGTCTGACCGAGTCGAACGCTGCTTAATCGGTAAGAACACCGCGGTCGCACAGCGCTACGAGTGCCTCCTCTCCATCTATAGATTGATATCATCAACGGAATATCCATAAAGAACATAGGGATCAATTATGTATATCGTGGTAAAATTATTCAACAATCCGTCCTCTTCACCTACCCCGCTAAAAATAAAAGGATTCTTGGCATTAAATAAACATTGGTGGAACAAACTAATTTAACTACCTCGTTGATCACGAGGTCCTGGATTCAAATCCTAAGGCGGACGGACAAGTGTAGTTTTTCTTACGAAAACTTCTTAAATAAAAATTATGTCCGGTATATAGCAATAGGCTCGCCACCTATTACATGGAACCTAACATCGTTGGCGAAACGTGGGTGTACTCAGTACACCTCTGCCACCCCCGCTTGGGTAATATAGGCGTGACGGTGGAACAAAGAAAGAGTTGACACTAACAAAATCCTTCTTTATGTAACAAAAAAAGCACATTAGTGTAATTAACAAAGGTGGAATATACTAAAGGCTGAAACCATATTTGTACTAAAACTATTATTACATTTCTGGTAGTAGTTTATTGATTTATGATCCTTTAGTTTGAACAGAATAATTGCAGTGGCCGTATTAACTAACGAAAAGTTAGGCCATAATAACCGTGTGGTCACGTGCACATTTTCTTAGTTTACACGAACGAGGACAAAATTGAGACTAAAAACAATTAACAGAATTGTCATAAATGATATTTCTAAATCTGAAACCGCTTCACTAGCAGACATTTCAACTTTATTTTTAACATTCCACATACATCATCTATACACCCCATATCTAGATATCTACATACCCCAGCACTGTAATAAAGTACATAAACATCAGACAGCTACGGTCAAAAGAGTACAGCCAATCTCATTAAAGCCACCCCATCTTGGAGTTATAAGTAACGCGGCGCGGTAGGTAGCCCCAGTCACAGCGCGGTGAAGTGGGCAATGGATGTCGAGGATTGGCGAGGTGCCAGGGGGACGCCGCATTGTCGAGTGCGGTACATGAATCTTTGTATGTATGTTTATATACGTGATGAAAAAGAGATTTATAAAAATTTTTGGAGCACGGCAGATAGGTCTGCTCTTGTTTTATTTCTTGCGGCTGTTTTTGGGAACATCTTCAGTCAAATATTATTATAGACCATACATACTAATACACCATATAAGCCACATGCGATTGGTACTAAGTACAAAGACATGAATCTCAATTAATGTAAGTATACGCATTGTCAATATCACCCATGGGAAATAGCCTCATCAGCACACAATTTACGGGGTTCAAAATTGAACAAAATATTATATTGTTGTTTCAACAACTGTAATTTCCACCGTTTACCTTTTAAAGTCGAATATTTCGTTCAATTATAAAATTTTGTTTCGATTTTTGTGTATTTTAGAATACAAACGTTGTCGTTCGGCAAATTTTTGAGCATACCTATTCCCATTACACGAGATGGGAGAAAGGGTACCATGAGTATACAAAATTGATGATATTCAGCGCGCACATGTGGTTTCGTTGCGTGTTGCGTTTGCATATTTTAAGCATAATGCGTGCCTTTGTGTATACTTACTATAATTTCGGTCGTGTTACTCACTTAGTAATGTATTAAATAAAAACAAAATTACTTTACTGAAAATACGTACGCAACCTATATAAAGATGATACGTAGGTAGACACTTCGTCCTCTTGGGAACGGAATAAAGTATGGTAGAAATCTAAAACTTATTACAGCACTTTGCAGGTAAGTCTAGGGAGTAATGTTATGGGGTGCTGGGTCGGACAACCTCCTTGTGGTGCACCCTGGGCGCCGTCGGCGGTCCCCTTCGTTTCCCGGAGGGATCGCAGGCGGCGGCGAATAGTCCGGCACGTGTGGAGGGAGTCGCCATGCTGCCCCTCACAATCCCTGGCTTTCGGAGAGGGTGGCGCGCAAATTGGAGAAGGGTTGCCCAGAGGATCTGTTTTTTTTTACCTGGGAACAATCCTGCATAGGACTTCCGCGAGCCTCGGGGGAAGCTCGTAGGGCGTGTCGGATTCCTACTGAATAAAAACCCCAGCGTGGCCGACATCAGCACTTTGGAGGGGCTCCGGGATCTCCGTATGGAACGCACCGGTGCCCCTCTTGTGCTGCGCTCTGACGAGCCCGCTATCGGAGGGAGACTTGATGACACGCTCCCCCCCGCACTGAGGCGGTGCTCACGGTGACGTGGGCCACCCCACGCCACCATCCTCCTCGGGATTGCTCGTGAAGGACGCTCAGGGCCCCCGCTCCTTGCGTCCGCGACCCCGAATGACCCCTGCTGATGTTGTTGCAGGGGGGGGGTCCCCCGCTAGATATTACGGCGGGAAACGTGTAGTAGCCCCGGGCTATTGGGCTGTGCCCCTGCCCCGGCGCCGTCGCCTTCGTCAAGCAGGCTTGGCCCATATGGTAAAAGTCTCGCAGAAGGAGGATACGGCCCCCCACGCCGATTCCCCTGCCAGCATAGCCGCTACTACTGCCGGCAGGGAGAGCTCCGGTCCGATCCGGTCGACCAGAATCTGCTGCTCGGAGGCCCACGCTGGGCACTCTTCGAGCGTGTGCTGGCCGGAATCCTGGTCCCCACCATAGTGGTGACAGATCGTCGTCGCCTCGCGTCCGATCTTTCTGAGATAATCACCGAAACAGCCGTGACCGGTGATTATCTGAGTAAGTCTATAAGTGACTCGCCCTCTCCTCCGCTGGCGCCAGGCTTCGAAGGACGGCAGAATAGCTTGGACGCGCGCCACTCCTCCAGAGCGCGCCGTCGTTCCCGCCGTCTGACTTTTTCGAGCGCAGGCACGCCCTCGCCGCTTTGGCGGACGCCGCGAGTCTGGTTGTATAGCCTCGCGTCCATGTCCGCCAGGATGTCGAGCGGCGGAAAGCGCGCCAAGAGTGTTGCCGCCTCAAAGGATATGGTACGGCCATCTTGCGCTGCAGGCTCTGGATCTTCATCCTGCTGCACCGGACGCCCGACAGTCGGTGTGACCACAAGGGCGCCCCATAGAAGGCCACCAATTGCAGGATCCCCCGCAGAGGCGGCGCATCTCCTCCGACGGTTCTCCGAGGTTGGGCAGCAGTCTGTGCATAGCACCCACTACCCTTTCGACGCGGGAGACTAGGCGCTCGAAGTGTTCTTCGAAACCCCAGCGACTGTTCAGGGTGAGGCCTAGGTACTTTAGGTACCTCCCCACCCGGACTGGCGAGTCTCCAACAGGGTGCGAAGCCCTAACGTAACCCTTCCCTTCCCCTTCTCTATCCCCATCCCTAACTTCCTTCCCAATCCTTTCCCTCCCCCTCCTAGTCGTCGGGTCTGGTGTGCGCTCTCCCCGCTTCCAGACACGGTCTTGGACCACCGAGGGTAAACCCGTAACCGGTAACGATGAACTTTGGCTCTACGCTGGGATGGAGGCCTTGTTGTCCGGCTGGGCCGCGTGGAAGAAAACCACGTTAAAAAATAACCAGCTGCAGATGCGGCAACCCGAGGTACCTGCCGACCCTCCGGATCATATAGGCTTGCCCGGGTGCAAGGGGCTCCGCCTGGGTCGTCGTTTTATTTCCCCATACTCGTGGGACCAAATATGAAAAACCTATTTAAAAATAAAAAAGATGAAAAGAAGGAGAAGGAGAAGGTTCTCAAACGAACAACGGACACCGATTTGCAGGTGACGAAGTGACAAGCCGGTTGTGATCTTGGTTGGAGCGGGTTGCTTCTGCGATAGAAAAGGAGAAGGTGGAAAAGGAGGGGCCGGAAGCTCGTGATATGTCCACCTCGGACTCCAGCTTCGCCCGAAGCACCACAATGTGGCGCAAAAAGCGACCCAGAAGGCCGGAAGGCAGTTGTTCGGGCTCGGGCTCGGATGCTGATGACCCACCGAAACCCCAGTCAAAACGCGGGAGGGGACGACCTCCCACCACTGTGCAGTATGTGGGATACTGGGAGGCGATGAAGAGGCTCGAACGCAAAGAGAAGGCCGGCCAGACGAGCGCCGAGACCGAACTGGCCGTCAGTAGTTCCCGTTCATAGCCTCGTCAAACCCAGACCCGGACGAGCTACTGCTCGAAGGACTCAAGAGCAGGGCGGCCGCGTCCCTCGAGAGCATACGGGGCGTGGCCCGCATATCCAAGGGACTTAAGGGAACGTCCCAGAAGGCTAAAGAACGTCCCTAAAACTGGCGGCAAATGCCATCGCCGAAGTGGTGGAGGAGGCGTTTTCCCGCACCGCCTCGGACGAGGTCCGCCGCTTGCAGGTGGAGAATGCCCGCCTTCACAGACAAATGGCAAAACTAAAAAAGGAGTTGGACGTGGTTAAGGCGATGGACCTTACCTCTGAGGACAGACCACAAGACCCGGCTCCCAAAGCGGCTCCCAAGGCGCTAAATACGGACCTGGCGACCGTGATCCGGGAGGAGATGGGCAGAGTCCTTCAGAGGCTCTCTTTTCTGGAGAGCAAAGTCCTGCACCCTCCCTTAGCCTCCGAAGCCGGCAAGACGTCTGCGACGCCCTCCCCTGCGACGACGTACACGCAAAAGGCCGCGCAGAAGGCGCTGCGAAGAGCCCCGATTCGCCCCTCGGGGGCAGGACGCCGTGCCGTCGACGTCGGCGCAAACGCCCGCGCCGGTACCGTCGACAATTCCAGTTGCACCCGCCGCTCCCAGGGCTCCCGCGGCCCAAAAAGCCAAGGGAAATAAGGGGACAGTCAAGGGGCAGAAAAAGGAGGCGCAGCAGCAGCAGCCACCGCCACTTGAAGCCGGAACCGGGGGCCAAGGGGAGGTCGCTGAGGCCAAAAAGGGACGGAAAAACGCGGCAGAAAAGGCCAAAAGGCAAGAGCGCGCGAACGCCGGAGGCTCCGCGTTCCGGACACGTCGGCGGTCGTGTTGACACTGGCCCGCGGCATTACCTACTCGGCGATACTCCATCTCGCCAGGTCAACAGTAGACCTCCTCGAAGTCCCGGGCGCGACCAGCTCCCCGAAGGCGGACGCACTGGTGGAGAGGCTCCGCGAAGGGCTGTCTCCGGATGACGTACTCATTTTGTGGCCCTACAAGTCGAGGAGCCTCCGCATTAATGAGCTCGACGACTCGGTTGACCCAGACGAGCTCACCGCCACGGTGGCCAAGGTGGGAGGCTGCGACCTTCAGCGTGTGTAGTGAAAGAACTGTAACCCACCTATATGTCACTATACGACCACCACCGCTGGTGTGGCACAGGTGGCGGGGTGCATACAGCGGCTCGGCCTGGAGGTGGCCCTCAATAAGACCAAGGCCATGTTTTTTCACGCTCCAGAAATCGGCCTCCCCCTGTCGCTCACATCATTGTCGGGGGGCAGCGCATCAACGTCCAGACCCAAATGCGCTACCTGGGCCTCATTCTGGACGTCCAAGTTGATGGCGACGGCTGGAGCGCTGTCGAGACTCCTGCCGAACTTGTGTGGGCCAGAGGCCTCGGCGAGGAGGCTGTATGCGGGGGTGGTGCGGTTCCAGGCCTTGTATGGGTCCCCAATCTGGGCGGGTGTCCTGACGGCCTGAATCGTGGTGCTGCTGCACCGCGCGCAGCGAGTCATGGTCGTCAAGGTCATCCGAGGGTACCGCACCATTGGATTTGAGGCGGCGAAGCTTCTCGCCGGAACGCCTCCGTGGGAGCTGGAGGCACAGGCGCTCTCCGAGCTATATGCCTGGCGTAGGGATTCTACCAACACCTTGGATCCCTGCGCCCCGAGAGCGAGGCGGACGGAGTTGCACCGCTGGAGGGCTGGCGGAGCAAGTTCGCCCACCCCACTGCCGGTCACGCTGTCATCGCTGCGCTGCTACCACTCTTCTGGGAATGGCTGGGGCGGTGACACGGCGTCCACACGTACCGTCTGACATAGGTACTGTCTGGGCATGGTTGCTTCGGGCGGTATGTGTGGCGGATCGGTCGTGAGGAAGCGGAGCGTTACCACCATTATGCAACCCCAGAAGATACGGCGGCGCACACATTGCTGGTGTCCCCGGCATGGGGTGATGAGCGGCGCCGGCTTGCCGGAGCGCTCGGTGCAGGGGGACAGTCGCTATCGCTCCCGACCGTGATATCATCCATGGTTGGGAGCGAGAGTGCCTGGGTGGCAATGGCGGCCTTTTGCGAGGCCTTCATGTCCGCTAAGGAGGAGGCAGAGCGAGTGAAGGAGGAGACTCGAATCCCGCGCGTAGACGGCGCGTTGGGCGAAGGTGCAGGGACTACGCGCGAAACGACCTTTGCCCACTGTGATCTCAGCCTGCAGGCGTCGGGGAGGGCACTCCGTCGCCCTAGCAAACGCAGGGCCGCGCCGTAAAAGCGCTGCGTCCGCGCAGCCTTCGAAAGGTGGTAGGGGGGAGACCGAACTTCCCAAACACGTGTCGAGGTCCACACACGGACCGAGCCCGCCGGGGCCACAGAGGTCATGCTGGTGACGATTCCTGTGGCCCGTCAAAAGGGCAGTAGGACGCTGAGAGGTTTTAGTGCGTGCAAGCCCCACATAACCACCTGGGCCCTCGGCCCGGGGGTATGCGTTAGGCATTTCCCCTCGTAAAAAAGGGAGTAATGTTATGAGTCCGTAAATAAGATTACATGTTTTTTTTACACCGTATTAACTCTGAACGAAATTAATTCATAAAAGTAAATTAATTTCAATTTCGCTTCCACGTCAAAATAAAATTTCCCCTAAACAAACAAGTATTAAGTGAAATTTCATTACACAAAAGCTTATTTTGTTCTTCTCTGAATTTTGTCATTACTTCACAAACTTAGGAGAGACGTAATAGCCAACCCGAAAAGTTATAATTATTTACTTAATGACATTTAAAATTGTAAGCATAGAACGTAAGTGAATTCAGCGGGTTGTGAGATCGCGCGGAACGGCGTCTGATTTTTGTAATTACCTTAACCAAGAGAGCGAAAAAAATTTCTTTTCTTTCTTTCTGTAATCACAGAAATCTAAAGAATAAAATGTTACTATGACTTATACGGGATACGCTATCGCCAGTGCCTACACTTCCTGAACTGACCACTAAATCGCGCAGCTACGAGATAGTGGTCCGATTCAAGAGTGAGGCCTCTATACGCACGCATATCTTAAAGTTTGCTTCGGAGAAGGTTATCGACTAGGATCAAATCTATTATGCTGTTTTGTTTATTCCTTCTCCACGTATACATATGAATGTCCTTATGTTGGAATATCGTATTAGACACAAGGAGGCCCCTTTCCAAACACACATCTACACTTACCTGCATCATTTACTCTCTTATCACCATAAGGACCCAAAGCAGCGTCGCAAGTTTGCCGCCTGGTTCCCACCCATCCGTTTAGGTCGCCACACAAATTCACCTTCCTTAGCCTCAGCCAGATCCAGAACTTCCCTGACATTATCCCAAAACTTCTTAAGGCCCTAGGGCGACGACGAGCTTACGGGAGCATATGCTGCGACCAAAAATACTCTGGTGACACCCAGTTTTAAACGGACCGAGAGAAATCTTGCATCGTACAGGTCTTAATCTCTCACTCCAGAGGCCAGGCGACGGGACAGCAAGATACCTACCCCCATGCTGGCACGACTGCTTTGCGGTACCCCAGACAAAACTTACCTTCGGCAAAACGTGGGTGTACTCAGTACACCTCTGCCACCCCCGCATGAGGAATATAGGCGTGACGGTTTGAGTGTATTGTTATTGTCGTTATTTAATTTTTTTCTAAAATTAATTGTGGAGCTACAAAACATGGACATGATGCTCATGGTAGAATGGAATGATTTCATGGTAGAACTCACTTTCATGTACAGGATCTGATTGTTACTTCAGTCATCAGACTGAAGTAACAATCAGATCCTGTTTCAACTATTTACTCTCTGCCTACCTTGCAAAGGGTTTGGCGTGATGATATAGATCGCCTGATCCCTTGCAGGGAAGGTAGAGAAGACAGAATTCTAACAGATCCTGTTTAAGCCGTTTATGCACGCTAGAACTTGCAAACGCGCCATCTATGGTATCATGTGCGAATCATGATGTTGTATTGACTCAATGGGGTGGCGTCAAGCGTGCGCCTAGTAACCCGATCGTCGAATCAAGTTCAGGAACGAAACGATATCAGTCGCAAAAGGGCTGTCGCAAGATCTTCTACCGTCCGAGCGCATTGGTTCGGTTACAACGGCCACCGTATTTGGAATTTATCCACGTCTCCTCTTGAGACTTTCTTATCCCTCTTAAACGCTTATGCTGTAAGTGAGTGCTTCGTTCTTCGTGCTGCCTGCATAGCCACTGCCCGCTTGCATTGCGTGGAGTCAAGGACTTGACTGACCGGTAAATGCATATGCTTTGATTGCCGTTTGTTGGTTTATGTTTGTTTACGACCCTTATCTCTGGCATCTTCCATTGTAAGAACCTTTTTATTTCCTTTGGCATCGCATACTCTGCAGCCACTTCTATGCTACTCGCATACCCGCACGCCGCATCCCATTACAGTTCACTCGCATCGCTCATATTTCCACCCACAGTCGTCATAGTCTGGTCTCATTCGAGCCAGACTTGCCAGCGACTTTCACCCTTCTACACCAAGTTTAGGTCCTTCAATCCGCACCCCTTCTGGTCCTTTCCTTACAAACCTCTCTGGATTCCTCCACACTTTAAGTTCGGCTCATACACGCTCACCGATGACTAGGACTTTTGACTTGCCCTTCTAATAATACACGCATGATATTATATAGATGTAACAATATTATTACTCTTATATTTAATAAAATCTAATAGACAACCAGACTAAATCGATTTAAAGGTAAAAGAAGGTCTGTGCAAGTACAGACTTACAACCCCGCCACACAATATAAAAAATTCAATTTGCCGAGTCGTCATTCACGTTTTTGCTTCATACATTGTGCACCGGCTAATGAAGTCACAGCTAGATGATCAATCACTGTCCGGTTTGGAGTTTGATCGCTCCCTGTCAAAACAAATTTGAATTTAATACTATACCTTTTGTTGACCGCCTTGTAGGTCAAGCGTACGAAAGGCATTTACGAGGTTCTGGATTCTAATCTTAATCCAAACAATGTTGTTGGGGTTTCTTTATCGACAAAATCTCAGTAGTAGTCCAAAGGCTAAAATTGTGTCCGTATAATGACAATATTTGTTGGATGCTATCGCGCCACCACTAATCAACGAATATCGGCGTGACTACAGAACAAAGAAATCAAAGGTGCTTATAAAGTAGCCAGAGCCTATTTAAAATTCAATGCCGCGTCAACATCCGCGCTCTTGCTTCATACATTATGCACCGGCTAATGACGTCACAGCTAGATGACCAATCGCCACCCAGCTCGGTGTTCGATCGTTCCCTGTCAAATCACACCGTCACGCCTATATTCCCCAAGCGGGGGTGGCAGAGGTATACTGAGTACATCCACGTTTTGCCTACGATGTTAGGTCCCATGTAATAGGGGGTGAGCCTATTGCCGTATACCGGGCACAATTCCAGACACCGGAATGTACTGGGAAGTTTTCGTCAGAAAAACTACACTCGTCCGACCTAGGATTTGAACCCAAGACCTTGTGCTCACAAAGCGATGGGCTTTGCCACTAGACCAACGAGGCAGTCATTCTTCCCTGGTGGAAGTTCCCTGTCAAATCAAAATTGAATTTTATACTTTACGTAAATTTGCTCTCTGACGGACCCAGATTGATTGCTCTGTTCCGCCCTGCCGGCCACTGCGGTGACTTCTGGGATATTTGAATCATATTTGCATCTCTAATCTATTCCATTTCCAATTAGGTATACAACTACTTGTTATAGATTCCTGTATTGTATGTACAAAGAAACGTGTAAACGTACGAACTGTATATTTGGTGAAAAAAAATCAAATAACTAGCTTACAACTTAATGGAATCGTGATTATTCTTGGCAAAATTATATCCATTAGTCCAGAGATCAATGCGGCAACAAACCAGACTAGTAAACCAAAAAACGAGCCGTCCAAACATTAAGTCATTTGATGAAGATTTTTACAGATTTTTTTGATGAATACGTGAAAAGCCATTTAAAGTCGGTGGCGACCGAACCGAACAAATTGTAACTAATTGAAATAGATAAACTATACTAAAAAGCAATATATTCCGAGACAGTCTCAGCATCATAGTAACTAGTCAATATCACCCGTTTTGTACGACGTACCTGTATCCTAAGTAAAGACGTCCATTATAGCTATATTGAACTAATATTATTGCAGAGGAGACATGTATCAGATGCTGTATCACAACCTTTCACGTGTATGTGTGTGACAAATAAGGGCGATCTTATCCAATAAAATATTACAGATTAAGACTCATCATAAGATGTTTATCGATTAAATGATTTCCATTTATATAATAAATACTGAACACAAAATAAAGATAAATTTTCCGTTTGTTTCACTTTGTTTTTATATCGGAACGCGACTAGAAGAGTCCATCAACTCCTGTTTATTCAGGACAAAGGTTCTGTTTACACCGGTTATTGACAATTTCGTTGTACCGACATGTCTACATCGATTTCACCCTTTTCTGAACCAACAAATGATCAAGTCAAAGACAATCGTTTGATAATATAATATTAAAAGATAGAAAAGCACAAAAATAGACACATTCAATTTATACAATGATAATAGGAATACGGATATGCCTCATGCCTGGCTCAAGATGCCTTGTATTTATGTATCAGTAAAATAATGCTGATAATTCTTTTTGTGACTCTACAGTCACAAAACGATTCATTTTAAACAGCCTTTTACCAACGTAAAACGTAATTTAAAACTCACGTTTAATGTGCGTCCTTTAGTATATTCAATACATCATACAAGAAGCAATAACTAGACCCCTCTCCGCGAATCCATAATCTATGTATTTGGAAAAAAAAATCATCAAGACGATGATATTCGCCAAGCAAGGGGGCAAAGGTATATTTTGTACATCTACATGTCGCTGACGTCAAAGGACCAGTCTATGACGCATTTCAGACTCCGGACTGGTAGTGAAAATTTTTGTTAGAAAACCTAACTTTGTCCGACCTAAGGTTTAAAATCCGGTCCTAGTGATTGGCAATTACACTTTGCGCCACTGGACCAACGAGGCATTTATTTTATACTAGCTTTTACACGCGGTTGCGCAGCCGTTTATATTGAACTATATTTGTTAATTATAGCCTATGTGTTATTCCGATGTATGAGTTACATTACTATAAAGTTACATCCAAATCCGTTTAGTAGTTATTGCGTGAAAGAGTAATAAACGTCTATACAACCATTCTCACAAACTTTTGCGTTCATAATACTTGTAATACTAGGATGATATACATGGAACTTTCTTTTAATATATGAATAAGATAGAATTTTAATTTAAAAATACCGTTTTAAAAACAAGCATTTATAGCAAAAACACAACTTAGACAATAATATATCTTGCTTAGTTGAGGAGTTCCTATGGCTTCCTTTCGGCTCCATCATCAGAACCTGGACACCATTCGGGTCTAAAGTACTCGTCAAGACAAATCTAACGAGCCCAAACACGGCTAGATTACATTGAGTACTTTTGTGGTTCCATTGGCCACCTTCGGCCCACCAGCTTTCGGCTTCAACATCAGACCCTTAACACTATTTAGTTGATTAGTACTTGTGAATACTAATCTAACAAGCGTAAACACGGGGGGTTTACTTTATTTAGTTTAATTGTTCCTATGACCAACTTCCGACTCCATCATCAGACCAGCTTTTTGGTACCATATTATTGCATTGTCATCAAACTAACATACGTATGCTAAATTTCAGCTCAATCGGATGGGTATCCGAGTGCAAGTGTCCGCAAGTGCTTTAAAAATGGATAACAAGATCTGAACCGGAAAGACAGACAGACATACTAACATTGCAAGTTAAATAAAAGCTTGTAAAAGCACTTCAAATAACTGACCTTAAACAACTGCCTTCTTTTTCACTAGATATAAAAATTAAATAAGAAACTTTTCAAAAACCAATTAGACACGAGTGACCTTCGCGATGTTATAAATGAGTTGACGAAAGTTTCGCGAAAAGTTTTATAAAAACAATTTAATATTTGGAAAGCGTTTCATTTATTTTCTTTAACATGTTCATGACAAGTGGGCAATCTCTTTAGTTTTTAATTAAATCTGTAAATCTCTCGCAGTCAGCCAACCTAAAAAATCTTGGGTATTTGCCTATTTTTAATTGATGTAGATGTAACATTTTTCAAAAAATAGTAGTTGATAGACTGTAGTAGTAATAACACTGATAATCTAAGCATACTAAAGTAAGGTAGGCATATTTCAGTGCTATCTATTTGAGGACTTACTTTCAATTTAAAAATGTTGAAACCAAGATTTCTCTTATAAGCTGTACGTGTAGTTAACAAGTACTTGTTAAACTGGAGGTACCTCCAGTAGTACTAAAATTTAATAACTAAATGCACTAATTATTTTAATTTATACTTAAAGCATAAAGCTAGGCCCAAATTACACTAGTAGATACAGGCAACAGATGACGGAGATGAGAAATGACGGTTATAAATCGTAAACATGCAATCACAAATGGTCTCTCAACCATGAAATAAAACGGGATATTTTCATGCAAGATAAAAACAAATGCTTCCATAAAATTAAAGAGCTTACGAGATAAAAGTAACGCGTTACGTTAAAACCGAAGAATAAAAGTTTATAAAATATTTACGGTCCAAATTGGCCCGTCATAAAAGTTCGACGTGTTTCCCGAAGTACGTAGTAAGTATTCAAAGGGGAGTCAAATAAGGTGACCCATTGTCTCCAAAGCTTTTTACAGCCACGCTTGAAGAAGTTTTCCGAAACCTCAACACAGCTTGGGAGGACAGAGGCATCGTCGAGGGCGAGAGGCGATTAACCAATCTGCGCTTTGCCGATGATATTGTCCTGTTCTCCTCGTCCGCAGCTGAGCTTGGCCTACTGCTCGAAAAACTGAGCCAGGCGAGCCTCAAGGTTGGACTTAAAATTAATATGATTAAAACAAAGCTGATGACCAACAGCGTGCAACTTAAGCTAGAGCTTAGGGGAGTGGAGATTGAATATGTCCACGAGTATATATATCTTGGCCAATTAGTTTCTTTCTAGGCGAGACAAGATAAAGAAGTTCCTCGACGTACCGAAAACGCCTGGAAGAACTATTGGTCAACGAAACATTTAATGAAGGAAGCTCTCCCGGTTTCATTAAAAATGAAACTCATGGACATGTGCATTCTCCCCACCCTCACTTACGGAGCACAGACTTGGTCATTAACTGATCGTCAAAAGTCCACTCTTGGGGTTTGCCAACGAGTAATGGAGCGTAGCTTTCTTGGAGTAAAGCTTAGAGATTGTGTCAGTAACTCGATTCTGCGCTCCAAAACACAAATCACTGACGTAGGTCACTCAGCTGCAAGACTCAAATAGAACTGGGCCGGACATATCTGCCGCATGTCGGATGCGTTTTGGGCTAAAACAACCACACAGTGGGTGCCACCAGGCGGAAAACGACAGCGCGGCAGGCCCAGAAAGAGGTTGCGAGACGACAACATCAACGGCGAGTACATCTCTCACCTTCGATTTGCCGATGATATCGTGCTCATGGCTGATAGAAGTGCCCTGGAAGACTTCAGTACCGTGCTCGACGACCTCAGCAGAGTCTCTCAACAAGTAGGTCTTAAAATGAACATGGACAAGATGAAGATCGTGTCAAACGTCCATGTAGTACCAACTTCTATAAAGGTTGGAGACTCTACGCTCGAAGTTAATGACGATTATATATACCTGGGACAAATTAGGTAGGTCCAATTAGGTAGGTCCAACTTCGAGAAAGAGGTCAATCGTCGAATCCAGCTCGGTTGGGCGGCGTTCGGGAAGCTACGTAACATCTTCTCGTCTACAATTCCGCAGTGTCTCAAGACAAATGTCTTTGACAAGTGTGTGTTGCCAGTGATGACTTACGGCACTGAGACATGGTCGCTTACGATGGGCCTCATAAGAAGGCTCAAGGTCACACAAAGGAGTTACCCTGCGGGATCGAATCAGTAACGAGGAGATCCGCAGGATGAAAGTCACTGACATAACACTCAGAATTGCTAAACTTAAGTGGCAGTGGGCGGGGCGACCACGTACCGGAAGACGTGGAGTGGGTAGGCCCCCTACAAGATAGACCGATGACCTGGTGAAGGTCGCAAGTAGAAGTTGGATGCGTACAGCACAAAGCCGGTCGTTGTAGCGGTCTTTAGGGGAGGCCTTTGTCCTGCAGTGGACGTCTTTCGGCTGAAAAAGAAGAAGAAGAAGAAGATTTATACAGTGAGGTACCTACAAGATTTATATAAAACTCATAATAACTGAATTTTTTACATTTGTGCTGTTTGCCGTATAGGAAACCCCTCGTGTATCTTCAAAGCCCATTGCCACACCAATACAATTTAAATTCGACCATCACGGAGATATACTGAACCTAATTCAAAAAGAATCATCAAAATCAGTTCATAAGCAAAGCAATTACAAAAGAATACAGACGAATTATGAACCTCCTCCTTTTTTGAAGTAGGTTAACATACTGCTTAGTTCTATAGTAGGGTACCTATAGAATTGACGTAATGCCCATAATATCTCAATCTACGCATTCGTATTGTTTGTCGTTAAGGAGTTTCCTGGTGTATCTTCAAAGTCCAAGGTCCAATACCAATGAAATTAAAATGGGACCACCTTGCTATACTGAACTCAATGCAAAGAGAATCATCAAAATCGGTCCACACCTGACGGAAATATCGGTGAACATACATAAAAAAATACGAATAAATAGAACCTCCTCCTTTTTGAATTCGGTTAATTAACTAAGTCTTAGATAGATAGAATAACTAATAATATACATACGACACTAAAAAAAATTGTTTCTTTACTGTGCTACAGAGAATTTTCAGCCTCTTTCACCACGCCACCATTATCTGAAAAACGTCCAGTGCAAGCAATAACCTCATCTAAAGATTTTATACACCGCGCATACAACTTTTTCTCGCAACCTTTATCAAGTCATCGGTCCATATTGAAAAAGACTTGTCCACTCCACGTCATCCGGTACGCGATTGCCACTCGAGAAGCTTTTAGCCTTACGTCCGTACCCGGCCGAATTCTACGAAGAATGTACACCGCCCACCGCCAATTAAGACTGGCAATTCTAAGAGCAATTATATTACCTAACTTTTACATAACAATGGTGATAGAAATAAAACATAAATATCCTACGCTTTTACAACGTTAAGGAAACGTTACATCACGATCGGAATATATTTAGGTGGTAAAAAATAAACATCGTCACGTCTATAATCCCCAAGCGGGGGTAGCAGAGGTGTCTTGTGTACACTTTTCGCTGACGATGCCAGGTCCCATGTAATAGGAGGCGAGCCTATTGCCACACCGGGTTCAGTTCCAACTCTGGACTGATACTGGGTACATTTCGATAGTAAAACTACATCTGTCCGACTTAGGATTGAAACCCAAGACCTCGTGACCGTAAAGAGCATTCAGCACTAGACCAACGAGGCAGTGAGTGGCGAGACTTAGGTGGAAAAAATAAAAACAAATTCCCCATGTTTCTACAACGTTAAGGAAACATTACGTATGTTGGTAGCGATAAGTCTTTCAGAGCAACATAAACATGCCAAATGGCTCGGATTAAGCTAAACTGATGCGGTAGGCTGTCGGCCTCACGATATCGGTTTGTCGTCGCTTAAGTGCTCGCGATTCGGACCAGGTTATGACGTCATTTGTATCGATTTTGGACGTAATGACCGCCTCAAGTTATTCTAGTTTTAGTGCGTACTTTGAGGTTTTCGATGCTTTTAGTTTGAATCTGTGTTAATAACTTCTCTGGAGTAACTATGATCGGATGAGCATCAGATTTTCGCTTTGTAAGTTATTTAACTTATACATACCTCCTTTGTATTATTGTATTATTTTTTCAGCAGTCTGTCAATAACTTTGATTCTCCTGCCTTACCTGCCTTATGTTGAGTGTTAACACCTACATTAAATGCGTTTTAAACAAGGCGTTAAAGATAACAGATTCTCAACTAACGCATTAAGCAAGCGTAATGTCTTTGTTAACGTGGTAATTAACACATTACGACGTATGTGTATCGTATGTATATAGTATGCGAGTAGAGTAGCACGAGGTGCATGATAATACCTTTATTTCTTGAAAAAAATAATGTACATGTCCTGTTTCGACCCGAACATATATAATATCCAATTTTACCATTTTTGTATATCAGTCAAATTTGACTCTTTTTAAAAGCCTTTTTAAATGTTACAGAAAAGTACGATTCAATTTATCTACGATACGAACATCTTAACCAATAAAAAATAAATGTGGAGCCGTTATGTCGTAGAACTGTTATTAGTCTGAAAATAGTTCGATATATTTTCATCTTCAAAAGTAAGTATTACCTTTCGATGCTAGTTCGTTTTTATGAAATTAAATTTCAAACACGCAAGTGCTCCAAATTTTATACTTTGGTAACAATACTCGTAAATAGAAAAGTTTATTTCAAAGAGCTGTTTAGAATTTTTATGGAAACATTAAATGAAATACGTATTGTTATTGGGTATGTTTTAAGTAGCTGAGATGCTAGCTAGCTGAAACTATGAATGAATTAACTGGGAGTGGCTTACCTATCTCCAGACAATAAAAGTTCTTTCACCCTGGTGAAATCTAAGATCTGCTACAGGGAGTATTTGGACCACCAGGTACGTTAGAGCATTATGGTAAAGACCAGCACAAATTATCCGATGAAGTCGAAAAGTGTTTGAGACAATTCGGTCTGAGCCTATATATGCCAATAAAGATAAGTAGATGGGCTCATAAAGAATCATTGCAATATGCACATATACATTTTTACTAGTTGCTTTCCATGGTTCCACACACACCGTCACGCCTATATTCCCCAGAGGGGGTGGCAGAGGTGTACTGAGTACACCCACGTTTCGCCGACGATGTTAGGTCCCATGTTATAGGGGGCGAGCCTATTGCCATATACCGGGCACAATTCCAGACTCCGGACTCATATTGGGAATTTTTCGTTAGAAAAACTCATTTGTCCGACCTAGGATTTGAACCTAGGACCTCGTGATCACAAAGCGATGCGCTTTGCCACCAGACCAACGAGGCAGCCATGGTTCCGCCCCCTGAATTGTAGACCATCGCTCTTGCTGGTAGAGTTTTGAAAAATAAACACTAAGCAGGCTTGCTGAAGCTAAGAGGAGCATTATTAAATAAATAAATAAAGTAAACAAATGAAAATAATATACGCCTACAATGTTTCACTGCAAGAACAAGGCTTCCCTCTCTTCTACCACTTAAATCGGTCTACAGTAAGCTAAATCCAGTCCTTTTGATATGAGTCCTGGTCGTCTTGCCCCTTTTTTCTGGGTTACTATGCTGTCTTATCCCAGGACTTACCTTATTTTGTAGAAACTATAGAGTTATAGAATTTTATGATGAGTAAGCAGGATTTGCCTTATAGTATATAATAACCTCATGACTGTATACAAGAAAAATCGACCAGCTTCATTGATTACTAACTAAATACAACATTTTCACACATATAAACTTTGAGATGAGTTCAAAAGGAGATAGACCTGTATTGTATGTATCTACCTGAGGACTCGTGTACCTAGTTTCTGAGTAGAAGAATAACGTCGCTTTTACTTTATATGGATTTTGCAAAAGGCATCTATTCACATAAACAAGTTCAAAGAGCATCAGCGAGAGGATTTTTTTCAACACAGGCCAAGGACCGGAGCCGATCTACTCCAGCACGAAGTAACTCACCAACAGCTGATCGGATCTTATCAAAAATATGTTGAATGTTAAAATGAATCTTTTTTCAATGTCCCAAAACACTATTTTAAATGCATCAAAATTATCCCTACAAATTATATTAAATCTGGACTGTATGAACGTACCCTTTACTAGATAAGTTCATTTCACAGTACTATTAAAGTATAATAAGTGATCAAACGAACTTACCTGAAGTGAAGTTCGATCATTATTATACGAAGTCCTTCGTTCGAAGATATAAACTATATTAGCAGCTCTCTCGAGTCGCTTGGCAACCGCGCGTCATTCAGAGATTTAAAAAGTCAACGCCGCCTCTATGGTATCTGTGGACATAACCTCTGCAAGCATTCCTTTTAGAAGTAGTACATTTCAACTTTACCAACGGGCAGGGCGGGTTGGGTACTTATATCTTCGAACGAAGGACTTCGTATAATAATGATCGAACTTCACTTCAGGTAAGTTCGTTTGATCACTTATTATACTGTGTCCTTCGTTCTCGATATAAACTATATTAGCAGCTGTTTAGAGCTATAAGGGTAAAGTTGAAGTATACCACCTAAAGGTTTTTTTTTTTTTTTTTTGAGGTGACCTCTAAAAATAACATATCATTAGTATATTTGTACTATAACACATTCCCGTTCTTTGTTTTGCCATACAACACAAACACAACAAATATATACACATATATTGTTTCTTACAACCAGTCTGTCTAACTTATTTAAAATAAATTTATATAATCAAATTCTATAACATATTATGTTATGTAGTGTAGATCCATCCCAACAAAACCTTTAAAGCACCTGTTATATACCTTTATACCACACCTGTTGTCCAAAATTCATTAATACCGGGTAATATTAATCAATCATTACTTATCAGATATCAGTGCAGTCTCTATCTGTTGTCTTCTATAGAGATCTTTCTTCTATAGATATCTTCTATATAACAAGAGTTGAGGAATTGCCCATCTAGAGTTTTGTTTATATAAAATTAAATCCTTTATAATAATTCTTGTATCATTGACAACCATTATGAGACGAACTATGAGAGCGAAGAAAGCCAGGCAGGCATGCAAGGAAAGAACCCGTCGGAACCTTGCACTCTCTGCCCACCCCGCAAGAGATCTGGCGTCATAATATGGATAGAGATAGATAGATAGCTAGAAACCCTTACTGTGTACTAGACCTGAAAACAAAGTCTGTTAGTACCCAATCTATAACAATATGATACAAATATAACAGGGAAACCTATTTCCCCACTAATGTGTCTTCCAACTGCCATGTGGTTCTTTTTTTTTTTTTTTTTTTTGTCAAATGATCTCCTTTTGAGTACGGTACCAAACGAAGGCTACGAATTAACTTGGTGATTATAAGAATGTTTTTTGCTATCATTACATATTTAATTTATGTTTTTTTTTTTTTTTTTGTGTTTTTTTTTTTTTTTTTTTTTTTAATATCAATATTCGGCTATATTTAATGTTAGTTATATTTTTAATCTTTAAAGATGTACATATATCAAAATTTAACATTTTTTGTACTAGAGGCCTTTGTACTAATGAACTTATATGGAATTAAGTTCGGTGAAGCTGTAAAGGCCTCGCGGCCATCAGCGTACATCACTCACACACACACCTTATCTGGAGAGATTCCTCACATAAGGCTATATGTGCTTTACCTATATAATCTCGCCCCCCCCCCCCCCCCAATTTTAGAGTCTGGAACGAAGGGCAGTACTAATGCGTGGTAAACAAACATAACCTACCCCAGTGTTATTACTATACCACTATTATTAATTCAATTTAAATTTCGAAACTATCCCGGAATCATTTCCATGTTCTGAGTGTGCGCCGACAAATAAATCCTTGGCTACCTAAATATTTATGTATTACTTAACGATTCGTTCTTGCGCAATAACGCCCGCGAACGTTCGTTTTGGCAATACGATTGGAGCACTCCTGAACCAATTACATTACTGATACTAAAAATACTAAAAAATACACTCCTAATTTAGTAATAACTTAAGAAGCGAATAAGTTACAGTCGACTAAACCGAACCATGGGTTACAACTGTATCATATTGGGAATCCTATTCATAACTGAATTATTTCATACCATGAAATTTTCATTTCATACCACACTTCCTTGTATGTGACTGTATTTATAAGTAAAAACAAAAATTGCAATGGGTAACTTTCTAGTTAGTTCTAGATGTCCAACCGTGAGAATTGAGTGTTACTCAACTTATTATTATGTATCCCCCAATAATAATAAATAAATAATATCAAGTTCCATAGGACTTAGATTATTGCTGATACTACATAATATTTATCATCCCTGTGATAAGAATATACTTCTGATTATTCTTGTTTAAGATAATCTATACTTTCAAATACTGTAACTCAATATTTCATCCCCCGTAGCTTGTCAACATAATATCATTAAATTTTCAAATGGATATTATTATCAAGTCATTTGCATGACTTTATTTTCTTTTTATATATAGATACCTATTTATAAGATACATATAACATGTGGATGTAATAATTTAAATATAACAATACCAAAATTGCAAATTTTTGTATATCTCAATCCAATATTTTTTACTGAAACACCTTTAAATAAATTACAACATATATAGTGCTCTAAAACCAACTTGTTACTTTAATGGTAGCAGTTTGTGCTTGTGTTATCATAACTATACCAGAAAACATCACTGGTGTTCAAAATAACTTTACACATTCCAAACTAATTACAAAACTATTTTTTATAGTTATTAATTTCTTGAATAATCTTATTTAATTACATATTATTTATTGATTATCATATGATCAAACAAAAATACAGTAAAAACATCTAATTCTCCAAATGATGAATTGATGTATAGCTTTCCATTGTGTGTGCCTCAAATTCCTAATATTATTAAGTACACTATAATTGATGCAGGAAATAATCAAGAACCCAAAACCATTGAACTCATTACATGATAGAAAACTGAATAGGTACTAATAAATTTTCTATTAGTATATTTATTATGACTGTAAGGTCTAGCGTAATAGCATTAAGTTTTTTTTTTTTTTTTAAATAAAAATGGCTATAAATTATATTTCAAATTATTAAACAATAGTGTTTCTAATAATAATGTTTCTATACATAATGTTAAACATATGTAGGACAAGATTCACTTGTCTGAAGTGCAAGTAATTGCACAAAACCAATAAAATTATGTTTGTCGTTGAAGGCATTATTAGTGTCATAGATACATACCACAGTCAGTGAATACCTTTAGCCTCCAATATTATGGTTTCTTTGTAAAACCCATGTTGTATTCCTGATTGTTTTTCTGAATTTTTCAGCAACTTAAAAACCAAGTCCTTGTGTAAAATGCCTATCATGCTTTTTGTACCTCACTTTCTTTGGTAGGAGATTTCCAATGTCCAACGTGATGTTGTTTTTGGTGAACTGATAGGTACAGTGTGACTTAATATTTTCACACCCAGGATGAGGATTGTTGGTCTATATTGGTTACAACGGTGGTTGTTTTATGAAATTTTAACTACTGGCTATGACTAGCTAGTTAATAATTCCATATTGATAATCCACTATATTAACACTCCTTTTATGCAAAATATATACTGCTGACCTTAAAGGTTCTTATCTCAATAAAGGTTTCATGACTGTGTTGTTAGGATTAATCTTTTCTGGCTACCCTGCAAGGAGTCTAGGTTGATAATATTGATAGATAATTATTAGTTCTATGGTAACTGGATAGACCAGGTATTTTATATTATATTTTAAGTATCTTTGTGCATAACACAAATTATCCCACAACCTGCCTGCCGCAGCATCGGTAGGATAAGATATTATATTTGGAATGTATCCACAGTCCTGTTGCTTGTCAGTTACAACAGGCATTGCCATTAGTATATTACTTTGGCTTATTTGGTTATAAACCCTGTTCAGGAATAAGTATTGCTGGATTTAACTTTTGTAATACAAGTACTCATAATTTTGCACAATTCTTTGTGTAATAAGCTCCAGTTTGGGCTATTTCAGTATTATTATACAAGTATGTCTAATAATGAAATCAATAAAAACACTATGTTTCTGCAAAGGAGTGACTTTTGTTATTAATAATGTATTGTTATACATAAACAATGTCACTTTAATTACCCTTTCAGTAAGTCTCCTTTTGGAGATATAATATGACAAATTGCTTATAGTTTATAGCAATAGTCTTTGTATTTACTGTTTTAAGCATGTTTAAGGTATGTATTTTAGGTAACATTTTTGATTCTTACCATTGTAGAAATGTGAACTGCACAGGAACACCTCATGGATGAAACCTATGAGTAGTATGACCTTCAGCACATATCTCGTATGGGCCCCAAGTCTTGCGGATCACGCCGATGTATCTCGTACACCACTCGTGTCCTTGAATTATCGTCAAGTCTTGCGGACCACGTCGATGTATCTCGTACATCACCCGTGTCCTTAAAATGCCATCGATCCTGAACAATCATCATAATTGATGAACGTCCCCCTAATTTCTCTTATTGGAGGTATAACATTGCCAATTTATAGACGGTTAATAATCGTTTTCAGGTATATTTCGTGTTAAACTGTTTGTACACGAATAGGACATAGACTTCATAAGTTTACTTTTCGGACGACGAAGCTTTCCCAAATTTTAATATGACGAAACTCACGTCTTTAAATATTAGATATTATATAAATAAACAAGTTAAGCTGAAAAAACACCACAAATAAACAACTATCGGTTGATCTTTTTAGAATGTCCTTCTTTGCCAGGACGTAAACTTTTCTAAATTTGCCTATACGATGTTTTAAATTTATTTCACAAGGTCACTTGAGTATATTACAACCTTTTTGTTATATAATATCAGTGCCATAACAACATTATTAAATTAATTGTCGACCAAAAAATTTTATTACAAAGCGTCGGCTGCCGCGCTTTCAAAAGAATGCTTGCAGAGGTTATGTCCACAGATACCATAGAGGCGGCGTTGACTTTTTAAATCTCTGAATGACGCGCGGTTGCCAAGCGACTCGAGAGAGCTGCTAATATAGTTTATATCGAGAACGAAGGACACAGTATAATTGGCGTTACCTTGTACTTCTCGTATAAACTGTGGGCTTTTTGGCATTACTTTGGTGAAATGTGGCTGTTTTGGTTACGTACTAATCCAGGACCGGGACCCTTATTTAAAAATAAAAAATGGTTTTACAAGTTTAAGTGATGAGTAAATTAGTTATTAATATTTGTATAGTTATATTATATTATTCTACTTTGTTCTACAGTAAGGTAACCTACCTACCTACATGATTAATATAATACTCATAATAACTGAATTTACACATTCGTGCTGTTTGCTGTCGAAGAGTCCCCCTAGTGAGGGCCTACACAAGTTGCAACCGTTTTGTTTCTATTCTCTTATCGCAATCGATAGGGCATTGTTTTGACCACGTGACTTTTCGTTGCAAAATGCCATTCCCATACATTTTTCCGCTTTTTATTAGCGTTAACGACTGTTGATTGTCAACTTTGCTATAGGGGTTGGTGTATCTACAAAGTCCGAGGTCCAATACCAATAAAATTGATATGGAACCACCTCGAAGTTACATTATACCAAATGCTAAAAAGATCATCAAAATCGGTTTAATAGAAATTATTTTAAAAAACACAGACGAATTATGGAAGTCGGCTAACCTACCTATATGACTGATGTATACCCATAATATCATAATTTACACATTCCTGTTGATTATCGTTAAGGAGTTTTCTGGTGTATATTCTAAGTCCAAGATATAATACCAATGAAATTAAAATGGGACTACCTTGGAGCTATACTGAACCTAATGCAAAAAGAATCACCAAAATCAGTCCACAATTGACGGAAATATCGGCGAACATACACAAAAAAATACATACAGAAAAAGGAGGTTCTATACCTCCTCCTTTTTGAAGTCAGTTAAAGAGTTTTTATAATAGAAATAGAATATCCATAAAACGATTACAATAAATTAATATGACTTGTTACAGTTGAAACAACTGAACATAACGATTTATATTAATTTTTCAATTTATATGAGGCACCCTGAGAACAATAGACAAAATAAAGCGGTTGAAGGGTTAAATCAAAACCCTAAATTATTCGATATTCCTGTTTCAATATAAACGCTAACGAATTCTAACCGCAGGAATCTTGTAGGGATTCAGTTCTTGGAATAGTTTGAAATATATTGAATAACAGGTTTTCATGAAACCTCACTAAATATCTCGGTTATAAGGTATTGCTTTATTTATTATTGTAAAGGTTATTCCACAAGTAGGTAAAAGGAAGCCAGAGAGGTCGGTAAAGAATGAATCTGTTGAAATTCTGTGCCTATCGTGCAAGTGATCTGGCGCGATAATAAAAATAGATAGATAGGAAAAAGGGTGTGTCTAGCTATCATGAGGTTCGAATAACACGAGGCTTTAGAAACCTAGGTCGAAATAAGTGTTATTGCGGTTAAAAATGTCGGTAGCAGTCTGGAGTCAGAATTGTGTCCAATAGACTAAAAATAGTATTTTTAGTCTAAATAGACTAACCCCTCATTACATTGATACCTAACATCGTCAGCAAACTTAGGGTGTATATAGTAAGCATCTGCCACCCTCATTTGGGGAATACAGGCTTGACAGTTTTTTTAGTACCTAAATGCTTAAAACGCGGAAATTTAATCTTGACGGACGATTTAGCGCAGTGGTTAAGAACTTAAGCCGCTCCGCCTTCTGTGTTTAATAGTCGCGGGTTCGAATTCCGCACGGGACAAATCTTTGTGAGATTCACAATTATTTGTTCTGGTCTGGGTATTTGTGTATGTGAATTTTCATGTTTAAAAACGCACCCACGACGAAGGAATAAATCCTAGTGTGAAGATACGTTGTATAAAAAACACTAATACTTTTTAAAAGGTATGAATAAAATAGGTATGAAGCAGATCGTTATCGCATTATGATTTTTTCACTTTTAAAGAAAGTTGGAGTGACAGCCAGCCACAAAAGAAAAGTAAACAACAAAAAAGCGCGCTTAATTTTAAGACGGGAATAAATGACCGTTTAATTTCTTTGAAATAATGAGTATTCTAATTACTTTTTGTGTAAAACGGGGTCTGAATTTTCTGTTTATAAAAACAAATTGACTGAAATAAGTACCCTATAGTACAGGTGCCTACTCCAATTGTTGATGACGTTTGAAAAACTACATAGTTGGAATACGAAAGAAAGAAAGAAAGAAAAATATTTTATTTGTCACAGCATGAGAGACACAGACAGAGATATTTAGCTAATATAACAACATCTTAGCAATTTAACCATTAATTTAAATAAAGTACAAACGATTAATATTGGTCTCTAAAAATACACATGAGAGAAAAAAAAAAAATATTTTTACAAAAATGCAACAAAACAAGTAAGTCATACACATGAGTATGTATCTCACGGCTGAGCCAAATAGGTATCCAGATCAGCTTAATGTCAGGCACAAGTGCGAGACGCTGATTTTCATCTGGACCCTCCTGAGTCTTCACCGATATCAATCCAGTATCCATTGCTAATAAAAAATAAAAATATATATAAATATAGCTCGGAAATTAAAATGTTATATATTAGTGCGCATTTGTCAAGTGCAATGAAGTGAAATGTGTTTAATAAATATTACAGATAATATAATACAATATATAATATAACATATGTAATATAGAAATTGAAAGGGTATGATAGCAATATTAATAAAGCAAGTTCAAGGTTGAAAATAAATATTACTTGTAATAGCAAGGGCTTAAAAAGATATTTTTTAAAATAATTTGTTTAATAAAATTACACATTCTGATTATCATCCGACCTTAACAACGCTTTTATTAACGCTAGAATTTAAATTGTTGTACCTTTGAAAAATATACAGAAATATTAAAAAAGCGACCTATAACTTTAAATTTATTAAAAATAAAAAAATCTTTTCAATGACAGACACCCAGCATTGACACAGATCCGCTCATATGAACTTTGCTCTAGTTCCCAAAAGTTACGACACGAACAAACCGCAAATATGATTTACTACTCAAAACTTTGCCAATGCACACCGTCCAAGTTGATTTTACGAACCACAATAAACAGCGAGCTTACATCGGATCACACAGGCCACATACATTATCCGGCCACATTACATCGTACAAGCAATAACATAATTAATTCAAAATCTCACGCATAATGGTTATATGTATGTATGTGAGGCGGTGTTATTGCCTTTGTACGCAAGCTGTACTGAGGGCTTAACACGAGCAGAATAACTTTAAGGTAACGCTATCGAGTTTATGTTCTATTCTTTTCAACAATTTCACAAAATAAAGATGATCGTGACAACATGCTTTCTCGACAGCGTTACGATGACATCAAATGATTTGTGCTTAGCTCTCGGGTTGTCGTTAGCATAACGCTATCGAGTTAATATGCCATCCTTTTCTTGCGACAATTTCAAAAATTGTGCTTTCACGTTCAGCTTTTTTTCATTAAGCTTGTAGTGTGAAAAGGATCGCAGATCACCTCGATAGCATTACGATTACGTCAATTTGTTGTGCTAAGCTCTCAGACCGTATGGAAATTTATTTCAGAGGCCTGTAAAGTTTTATAACAGTGGGTTATGACCGAGATTGTTCGGGCAGATTTATTATTGTCCCATCCAGAACAGAAATGTAACTTCAGAGGAAATTGGATGCAGTGGCAATTTACGAGGTCATCAAAACGACGTTTCTTCGCTGGAGTTTCTTCGCGCGATCTTCTCAGTGGAGGCCGCGTTCTGATCTGGTGATAGATAAGTAGTTAAATTAGATTTAAAAAAAATATAAATTGACTATTTTTACGCGCCCCTGCAGGGTTTACACAAAATAAATTATTTGAATTTGAGTTTCGACCTATAGCACCATAGCCTTGCAATTGTGAATTAGAGAGACTTGGAAAGTTTAATATCGACGATCACGATCCCAACATATTGTTACGACCCGAACATACCCCGATATCTTGAAAATTCTTTATCGGGGGATGTTGATTCTAAAACGCATACCCCACCCATAGGTCCCCCGGTGATCTGACTAGAAAGATCTAGAATCCGCGCTTAAGTGATGAAACGTCTAGAAGGTTCCATCCCTTTAATTATCGCCGGCGCGCGGTCGCGGTATACAAGTACCTATTTGTTCACGCGCAAATACGAGTAGGTATGTAATAATAATACCGCTTTGTGGGGCGCGTCGGCTATTGTTCGATGTACTTCTACCTTCTTAGGAGGTTCGCGTCCGTTCTAGAACTATCAAACAAGTATAAAAGGAACACAGAGCGCGGGGACGACACAGTCTCTTCTCGGAAGCGAAAGTGATCAAATCGGAGAACAAGCGATCTAAGTGAAATACATCGGCAACTTTAGCATCGATATACGGATACTACGAGTGATTTAGCGACTTGGAAGCAGTGTTTGGGTACTTACAAGAGTAGTACAAGTGTGTGATTGGTTCGCGTGTGTATTTGCATACGACGTACTGTTTTGTGTGTACAGCGCCTAATAAAGTACTTCGCACGTTATTCGGAATTTGATTACCCCGCAAACGTAACAATATTAGGTACGCGCAAAACGCTTTATTAAAAAGTTTAACTCATCCTTGATTCTTAAGCTGAAAAACTTCGTCTGCAGGGCATAAGCCTTCCCCAAAGATCAGTACGAAGATAGGCTTTGTGGTGTACGTATCTAGTTTTTACCCGCAACAGTAATAACTGGATGCGTACACTAGTCCACCTTGTAGAAGACCTGCCCACTCCATGTCCTACAATGGATCTTTAGGTGAACCATTAAAGTAGGACAATTATGAAATAGCACCTGTGGTCAGGTAAAAATCTGAATGTATGCAGTATAAAGAGACTTATCATGATGATTTTTGGGAGAGGCCTTTGTCCTGTAATTAACGTTTTTTGGCTGATGGGGACTTACAAAGCCATAAACCCTATAAGTACAAGAACTAACAAATATATTGTTAAGGCTCTACTTATTACCTCTACACCAAAACTGTATTAGATTTATGGAAATTTATTTCACAGGCCTGTGAAGTTTTATAACCGCGGATTATGCCGAAGTACATTCGAGCAGATTTATTAGCGACCCACCTTCGGTCCGGAATCGTAATCTGCAAACGTTAATTCGGCCGTGACGTTATGATACAGTGACACTTTACGACTCACTGGAACAGGATTAACTTTTGTGATATTGTCGTAGCCCGCAGCCGTTTTGGTTGTAAATTTTGTGCTTATGTTTTCAAAGGTATTAATTTAGGAATTTTATCATCTTTGATGTTGAAACTAAAATTCGGAACAGGGTCTGAGTGACCTGTTTTGCCTCTTTCTGTTATTTAATATATAAATATGTAATAAATTTTCAATCTTTTATATTTTTTTCCTTCTTATAACCGAAAATAAGAAAATCAAACGCATTGGAATTTATCAAACTAACGGACAGTTTACTTACTAAATCTAAAGTCAAATTTCGTCTAAATGTAATCTTTTATGAACATCCTGTGAGTGTGTGGATTGTGGGCATACAGCAAATATGTACAATATTGGTTCACGTGTAAATTAGTACAATATTGGTATATTTGATTAATTACGACTGGACGTATTTAGGGTGTAAATAGCCCACATTTGGACCGGGCTCGCATCTCCACTTCTTCCGAGTTCCTGTACGTGTTCGTCACTCGAGAACCATTCAAACTCAAACTACTTATTTTGTATAAACCCTGCGGGAGTACTTACATTCTACCCCCTTACATATATTTTGCCATACTTAAAATATGCTAATGCCGTGCACAAGGCTTACGTGATAACTCATGTGCCTACATTTCCCGATATTTCTACTTCTCTTATCACAAACCATTTCCCAGTAAATTATACATTACAAAGTATTGAAATTTTCACAAAACAAACGGTTCAGTAATCGAAATACAACAAAAGACATTAATAACACCGCATTTGATCGTTTACTTTTGCCGAAGTTTCTCTTATCTCAAACTGAATACACGAACAACATAAAAACAAGATAAATAACGATATGAATAAAATTTTAGCGAACATTTGATTCTTTATTTTGTTATTTTATGCGATTTTGTGGTGCCTGATGGAGTGTGCATGAAGATACATTGGGTTTATCGACGTCATTATTCTTGTTCCATGGGAATTTTATAGCCACGGCAAATATATTTAATCTGATCTATAGGTACTGTTTGAAAATTTATTTCAGTCTGAATGTAGAAGTTTTATGTCGAGTAAAACATATTATATACACATTATATATCTAGGCAATGTACATAATACTGACCGGTGTGAGGTTGGCGGCCTAAAGCTAGCGGCCTGTTATAACCTGACCAAATAAAATTGTCGTTAGAAAATACATGTAAATGCTGTTCATAAAGGCTTCTTCTGCTACTATGATAAAAAAATGTTTTTGATTCCACTTTAAGTTATGCTAAGACAGTCATAGTGATTTTTGGTGAGACAAATGCAAAATAATTAAAATTAAAAAATCTGGACATAGTACTCATAAAAATTCTCTTTTTTCGTCATAGTAGCAAATAAGGAGCCTTTATGGAAAGCATTTTCATGTATTTTCTAACGAAAATTTTATTTGGTCAGGTTATAACAGGCCGCTTTAGGCCGCCAACTTCACACCGGTATAATACTGATGTTTTCTCTGATGTTTTTATCTATCATTGAAAATAGGTGATGGGCAAAGTAATTATTCATATTTATATAACTATCTATATCATTCAGCGAGCTCCCTTACGGGATAAGCAGAGCGTCTGGTGTTCCAACAGGTTCTTTTCTTACAGACCCCTCTGGCTTCCTCCACTCTCATAGTTCGTCTCATACATGCTCACCGGTTACGGAGACTCTTGACTTGCCCTTCAAATAAATCACGTATTATATATCACACTGCTAAGTTCTATAATAAGGCACTCATAGCACTTACATAGTGCCCATAATAACTTATTCTATATATTCGTGCTGTTTGCCTTTAAGGAGTTCTCTGGTGTATTTCTAAAGTCTACAGTTGAATAGTAAGGAAATTAAAAGTAAACTTATTTAAACAAGGAATACAACGCAAAGAGAATCATCAAAATCAGTTTATATACAAAGAAGTTATGGCAAAAATAAACAATATATAAGGACGAATTGAGAATCTCGTTCTTTTCTCGAACTCGGATTAAAATACAAACCAAAACAACGATAAATGTTACTGAAAAGCAACTGTAATAATTTTCCGTTTCCTAAATCAACACATTAACACTCTATAAGAGTTATAATCAATATCAAACAAACACTATAAATTTAAAACGTGCGCCCCGCACGTTTTATAGACTTTAATTAAAGCTGAAATCCAATTTAATATTCCCAGACATCATCCCTTAATTACGGACCGTTAATACAATTTCGTTTTCTACGAAAATTATATTACTAGTAATTATAACTGCCGTTTTTAATTACTTCTGTTTAATAAATATTCCGAAGTATTTGTGGCGCTTATAGCCAAGCAGTGTTCGGCTCGGTCGGTCTTAGATAGGTGACCATTTGTTACTATTCTAGTTATGAGCTTCTCCGTGCTTCGGAAGACACGTTAAACCGTTGGTCCTGGCTGGTTGCTTAATGCGGTGGCATAAGTTCCAACAGCAGTTGGCCACTAACCAGCCTCCTTCAACGTGCATTGGATGTACGTGGCGGAGTACCTAGTCTCTCTCATAAAGAATTGTGAGAAAGGCCTTCTGAGCAAAGGCTCAGACAATGCGACAATATAGGAAAGACTTCAAGATTGATTGAACAGCGTGGTTAGCTAAAAATCCATCGGCCATCAAGACAAAAATAAACAAAATCTATTCAAACTTAATTATAATGCATATAGTAGGTCCTTCCCATTTTCGCAACTTTTATTCTCTCTAAGGATCTCTTTTTCACTCACATTCTAACTGCAATTTGATTTTTTTTTCATGTCGAATAATAAAATTTCAAACAATATCTCACAAAACTTCAGCATCCAATTTCGACTACCGTAAAACTAAACAGCCGACCTCATAAATATACCTGCCATTACCATCATTCTACGTGCGTTCAGATGTAGATAAAGTTTAAGTAACATCAAATAAGATAAAGACATTTCCCCAATGTAGACGTCAGTTGCCCCTAAAATCTTTTTTCCGTATCTAACTTTTTCTTTCAGACCCTTCGTGGAGTTTGCCGAAATTCCCTTTTTAGTCGAGGAAACGTACTTGGTCCTTATTCGCTACAAATTAAACACGCAATGAAGCGCGTTACGATAACTTCTTGAATTCATCAATAAAGGTTTCGGAACATAGTCGACGCAGCACAACGGGAGAGCGACGTTGGCGCGGCTTGAGGAATTGTAATGTACTGAAATGTACGGGAGACGCCACACAGCGCAGCCTCGGTCAGCGCAACGGCAAACGTCACCACCGAACGTAACCACGCGCTTCTGTTACGCTCCCGTCGCACAGCGCATCGCAGCAGCGGCTGGGCATTATTCAATCATTTTTTTAACTGTAGGATCAATCTATTGAAATTCCAAATGCAATTAAATTAATCCCCGTAAGGTACTCCGGAATAACAATGACTTTTGGATGTCGAACGCCTTAGTCCCTTCCGTGATCTTGTGTACTGTAGAGCACTCGAAACGTAGGAAACCTAAAAACCAAAAATAAACCTCGATAAAATTCGAAATATTTAATTGCTATTATTATAAATAAATATTTACAAATAAAATAACACCCGCGCTGATCGCCTCCTTCAAAAGATTAGATTGTCTATTCAGCGAAGATACTCGTACGCTGCCAGCATTCTTACCACCATTCCACGAAGATGTGGTCGTTTTCATTAGTTTTTTTTTATTTTTAGTATTAAGTATTTCTAAGCGATATATCCTTGTTATTGAACATTAATAAATCTTTATTATATTGCAATTTAGTTTTTTTACAATTAATGTTTGCTCAACTCTATATTCCAGTAGCATATAGGGTACCATTACACGATCATTCCACGAAGCTATCTTAACGCGGCACGTTCGGTCATAGCGATCAAGGTTAGTAATTACATGAGTTACTTACCTTATTGAGATTGGTTCGAAAGTAAAAGTATTATTCTTCTTTTATATCGATAACATGTTGTTTACAATGATAGCTAGCTTTTGTGATTATGTTCAGAGGTTGTTTGTTGCCTTAGTAATCTTGGAAATGTAAGTTCACTAAAAGTGATTTATCGAAGATAGAATACAGAGGTCTTTATATTGATTTCGAAGAAATATCTAAATCTAATCTCACTCGTGATATAATTTGTATTAAGTTTATTCAATGTGCACATAATAAAATATATATTTCTCGTTCTTGAAAGCCTTTTAATTAACATAATATAGTGCCTGACTGTGATATACTCTTTAGAACAATAAAGTGTATACAGCTACTAAACTATTGTAATGTTTCCATAATCATCATCAACATTAGCTTTCTATAACCCACCACAGGGCGTAAGTTTCCTCCATTTTGTGCCCTTCTTCACGGTCCTGTGCCAACCTACCCTAAGTTCTTCTACCAGCTCCCAATATATTATCCACCCGCCCAGTTATTGGTCTATTCACTGGTCTGTCTTCTAGTTTCCATAATAGCTATAACAAATGAAAATGATGATAAATATTATATCTAAGCAATAATGTATGACCAAGTAATAATTTAACTCAATTTAACACCCAATAACCATAGTTCCAATAAATTTGCTAAAGAAAGTCACTGGTCAACGCATAGTTGACGTAATAAATTATTTCCAAATTAATTCTCTATCGAATAACCCTTAAGTTTGACAAAATTATCAACTTATACCATTTCATTTTTCCGGTCTGAAATTGAACTTGTCTATCCCAAAACGTTATTAATTTGAAGTTCACTTTGTTCTGAAAACAAATTAGTTTTGATAAGAACTAATTTTATTTCATCGACGGAAATTGAAAGTTCTTGTAGATATTAAAGTACGGAGAAGGCAAGAAATTCGTGTGACCACAGATTGCATTGTTGATCTATACTTACTTACAAATTAAGAAGATATAATAATAATAATAATATTAGCCCTGTTAGGAAACTGTCCCACTGCTGGGCACGGGCCTCCTCTCCAACTGAGAGGGTTTAGGCCATAGTCCACCACGCTGGCCCAGTGCGGGTTGGCGAACTTCACACACCTTCGAGAAACTCTTAGGCATGCAGGTTTCCTCACGATGTTTTCCTTCACCGTTAATTAAGAAGAAGATATGGACCGAAATTGGAGAGAGTCTCATATTTCAGTGTGATGCACACGGAAGCTAGACAAATTTTTTGAAAAAAAAGGAAAGGAAGAAAAGAGAAATAGAATTAAATAAAAAAAGCAAGCCCGCTGAGTTTCTTCACCGGATCTTCTTAGTGGAGACCGCGTTCCGATCCGGTGGTAGATTCATAGTTAGATTAGATAAAAAAATATAAGTTGACAATTTGTAAGTACGGTTTATACAAAATAAATTATTTGAGCTTGCGTCCAACATAGACCGATGTGTTGTTACTCTTCCTATAGTCACAAACGTTAGAGGGACCTGACTACGTAGATAGTGTATACCATACCACAATGTTTTAGAAATCAGTATTTCAAAAGAAAAGAATGTCCAGGTAAATTCAATACTAATCATTTTTTTTCATTATACTGAAATTTCAAACAATACAAAAAAAATACTTTTTTTACTAGCGTAAGCCGGTTCGGACAACGTTTTAAAGGTTAAAAAGATTTTTTTTGTGTTTGTAAATGATCTATCCTGTTGGCTTCGGTGCCTTTATAGCTTCACCAGATAACAGAGCGAGCGTGCAACCACCATGCTCCAGCAAGAACAATGCTACAAACAGAGAGCGAGAGAATATTGCCTTTTGAGTTTTGTAATGTAGGTACCACAAAAAATGTTTTGTTCTTTCTTTCTATATGTAGACACTTTATATTTCAATATCTCACAACATATTCATATAAGTATTATCAATCTGACACCAAACCTTTTTCCTAATTATTTCAGTACCTACACGGTTTTAAATCCTACACAATCCTACAGACAGGTTTTTAATCTTCTTGTCATAAAAGCGTTTCACTGGAAAATATCAGGTGCGAATGAACAGTTCGAAAATTTCGACAATATTGCAAAACGTTTTTAGGAATGTTGCAGAATTACGCTGTATTACGGCCACGGTTAATGAAATGAAGATAATCTTATTATTGCAGCTGTAGAGGTATTGAATATGAACAAATAAGGCCCCCGAAATAATTAAAATTGTAAAGCTTTTGTGCTTGGTCATAATAATCCTACTGCTAAACTCGATTAATGCTAACAACTATACCAAAAATAAACACATAAAGGTTGATACAATTAAACTCATAATGTTTTTCCATCATTTTCTGTATAGATACAATGTTTATTATACAAAATTAAGTATACGATCCAGCTCCAGTGTGATAATCCTAGTCAGTTTACCAATTTGTTACACGATCTTTTGAAAAAATACGTACTACTTACTCGACTGATGCCCTCCACCATACAAAGAAGCACGGAAACATTTACGAACTCAATTAGGACATTTTGTACCGGAACCATGCCTTTCCAATTTGGCAACTATCGGTACGGAACGCTCTCACGTGCGGAAAACGCTGGTCACGCGTACAAGTTAGTTGCAACTGCGAAAAAATGCACTCGCTAGGCAAGTTCGTAACTATGTGAATGACGTCAGCTGAATGTGAATAAAGATCATGTATTACAAGAATATATGTACATAATTATTTTACTGGTTATAGAGATCAGTTCACTTTTGAAGAGTGCGCGCGTTGCGATAAATATATGAAATAACCATTCATTGGTACTCCTTTGGCATACTGAACACCACTATACAATAATTCCACGAAGTTATCGTCTTGCACCTTGTTTGGTTATAGTGAATAAGGGCACTGTTTAATCCTAGTTAGCTTTTTCCAGTTTAGTATATGACTTTTTAGTAAAATACGTGTTACGTACTCCACTGGTGCATTTGATCGTACCAAGAACAAACAGGGAAACATTTACGGAGTTAAATAGGATATGTTGTTCCGGAACCATGTCTTTCCAATTTGGCAACTATCGGTACGGGGCGCTCTCGCGTGCGGAAAACGCCGGTCACGCGTAAAAGTTAGTCGCAACTGCAAAAACTTGCACTCGCTAGGCACGTTCGTAACTATGTGTGTTGGAGCTGGATGCTGGGACATGAGTTAAATGTGAGTAGAGATCACGTATTACAAGAATATATGTACATAATTACATTGTTCACTTGTGAAGAGTGCGCGCGTTGCGATAAATATTTGAAATAACCGTTTATTGGTACTCCAGCGGCATATAGAATACTCTATCTATCTATATCATCACGCCAGCTCCCTCGCGGGGTAGGCAGAGAGTACAGAGTTCCAACAGGTTCTTTCCTTACATACCTCTCTGGCTTTCCTCCACTCTCATAGTTCGTCTCATACACACTCGCCGGTTATGGAGACTCTTGACTTGCCCTTCAGCTAAGACACGGTCTATTTGGTCATGGTAAGATAGTCTAGGTCTTCCCTGGCACCTACATCCTTCCACTTTCGCATTGTTTATCTGTTTTATCATTCTTTCTTCTGGCATTCTTTCTATATGCCCGAACCAACGGAGCATACCCTTTCTCATCTTTACACCGATACTATCTTTCATACCTACTCGCTTTCTTACTACGCTGTTGCGAATACGGTCGGTCAGCGTGACTCCGCACATCTTCCGCAGAGATCGCATTTCGACCGCATTTATCCTGCTTTCGTTCTCCTTCTTACATACCCAACTCTCACTGCCATATAACAGCGTTGGGACAAGCACTCCGTTATGCATGGCCAGCTGCGCCTTTTGGCTTAAGTGCCGGCTCCCAAGTAGCCTTCCCATCGCACTATTCACTCTATTACCTGCATTCACTCTTCTCTCTATATCAGCGGTGTATTTCCCATCCTTACTGAAGGCGCATCGAAGATATACAAACTCATTCACTTGCTCCAGCACATCGTTACCAACCACAATCCTCCAAGGATTGTGGTATAGAATACTACTTCACAACTATTCTACGTATCGGCTCCGTATGCCATTACAGGTAGACATACGGAGCCGAAACGTGGTCACTCATCGTGCGGCTTGTCCACCAGTTCAAGGTCGCTCAGCAAGCTATGGAGAGATGTATGATCGGAGTTTCTTTTAGGGGTCGAATCCCGAACGAAGTTTTTCGTCAGAGAACTAAGGTTACCGACATAGCTCAGCGAATAAGCAAGCTAAAGTGGCAGTGTGCAGGTCACACATCCCGCAGAACCGATGGCCAATGGGTTAGACTGGTTCTTGAGTGGAGATCGCGTGTTGGCAAACGTAGTGTAGGGCGCCCTGTAGCTAAGTGGGGCGACGATATTCGTAAGGCAGCGGGCAGGGATTGGAGGAGGAGAGCTGAAGATCGAGCTCAGTGGCGTGTCATGGGATAGGACTACATCCAGCAGTGAACTGACACGGGCTGATGATGATGATGATGAATCATTCCACGAAGTTATCGTATCGCACCGTGTTTGGTTATAGTGAATAAGGGCCCTGTTTGATCCTAGTCAGTTTTCTCCAGTTTATTATACGATCCCTTAGTAAAATACGAATTTATAAATTGTTACGTGCATCACTGGTGCACTTCACCGTACGAAAAATAAAACTCGGAAACATTAACTAAGTCAAATAGGACATTTTGTTCCTGAATCATGTCTTTCCAATTTGGCAACTATCGGTACGGAGCACTCTCGCGTGCGGAAAACGCCGGTCACGCGTAAAACTTAGTTGAAACTGGGAAAACTTCAATCTTCACTTGCAGCACTCGCTAGACAGGTTCGTAACTATGTGTGTCAGACCTGGATGCGGGAACGTGAGCTGAATGTGGGTAAAGACCACGTATCACGTAGTATATATGTACATAATTAGATTCTTTGGTTATAGCGAGCAGTTAACGTTAGTGTGCCAACTGGCGCCTGTTATGCGTGTATAGAATTTTAATCTTAATAATTATATTACAGTAAACCTCTGCCAGCCGCTTTGAAGGGCATAAATGTGCTGGTTTAATTATATTTACAAGCATATTTTCGTTTAGACCAGACCTACCATAAGGACGGATGACCTGGTGAAGGTTGCAGGTAAAAACTGTTTGCATACAACACAAATCCGATCTTAGTGGGGATCCTTTGTCTATCTGATTTGGATGATCTACCAACTTTTGGTGGATTTATTTTTCCACTAATCTACCTATCTACCATCATACTACTCAAATCTACCTATTTCTTCAAAATATTATGATACTATTATTAAATCGTTTTTTAATAAGGTTTGAATTTTTCCATACGTAACTTTACTTTATTGAGTCTGACTAAGCGCTAAAAGGAATAGTGATAGCTAACAATTAGCTGTCACGATTTTTCTTACAAGTAGCTAGATCTACCAATTTTTGGAACTTAAACTTCCAATTTCCTAAAATTAAGGTTGGCATCACTGCCTACACTAGATGTCTTTTAGTTGATGATGATGACATATTAATAATGAATCAACCTGTATTGACCTACTGCCAAACTCTCATAAAGGCCTTCTCTCAGAAATCAATATAAGAGAGATTAGGTTATACTCTTCTCTACGCGGACCCAGTGCGGATTAGTGGGAGAGTAAAGAACAAATTTTTGAATAAAAAAATTTACTTGCTGTAGTAAACGTAACTATTTTTGTACCTAATGTAATAAGGTAAGATACCTACGCCATATATGGTACAAATTACGAGACCGAACCTAGGGAAACATAAAATGGTATATTATAACTTATTCAAATTACAGTCAATCAACAACTAAAGCGATATCACAGAAGTGAATTGCTGCTATCATAGACCAAGAACACCTATTCCTTTCCGTATTATTAGATGGCAAGGCGTATAAAAAATTCAAGCTAATTGCATCGGGCATGGCCGGTCGGTAATCTTGTGTGGAATAATTAACTAAATCGAAGCCGGGGCAATTTTTATTCCTTGTTTCTAAGTGCAACACCGTTAAATTTAAATAAGCTTGAATAATAAAGTATACATTTCATTAAATTATATGACGTATGATACTAGATATGATTTCGTTTGAGTTCACTATTTTTGCTTATTATACGGATGAAATAATGTGTACGAAATAGCAATGTCAACCCGCCACAACATATTAGTATTTATAATACTTAGTTACAGTTTTAATCCCATTTTTTCATAAATAATATTATATTAATATCAAACTGTCCCACCGCTGGGCACGGGCCTTCTCTCAATCTGAGAGGGTTTACAGTTTTAATCCCACTTTTAGACATTTACTTTACAACAAATCAGAATTTTTATATTATATTAATTTAATGTGGCAATGGGCGGGCCACATAGCGCGTAGATCGGACGGGCGTTGGGGCAGAAAGATTCTAGAGTGGCGACCACGTATTGGCAAGCGCAGCGTGGGACGACCGCCTGCCAGATGGACCGACGATCTTGTGAAAATCGCAGGAAGTCGTTGGATGCAGGTGGCATCGGACCGGTTACGCTGGAAAGCGATTGGGGAGGCCTATGTTCAACAGTGGACAAGTATGGGCTGAGATGATGATGATGATTAATTTAATTTTATCAGATAACTACAACCGCTGTTGTTAATTACAAACCACCAAATTACTATCGTGCCATAATTGTAATTTGTTATAGTAATTTTTCCTCGCTATAATTTTCAGTTTTTTTTGCCAATGCAATATAATAAATTGCCAGCTAGTAAAAGAAAGTCACTGTAGCTTCTTTGAACCTCAACATTATCCCCAGCACTGCAACTTAGTGTTTGTGGAATGGACGTTTATTTATTTATGCCGTCAATTGACTGGGCGGCGGCTGAAGGCTTAGAACAAACAGATTGATGTTAGCGTGACGCTATCGAGTTGATATACCATCCTTTTCACACAACGAGTTTACTAAATAAAGATGAACGTGACAGCATGCTTTATTAACAACGTTACTATACTGAAAAATTGTTTGTGCAATAGCACAAACAGTTGGAGTTTATTGTGACGCTATCGAGTTAATATTCCATCCTTTACACATTCTACACATTAAAATTTACTAATTAATGATAAACGTGACAACAACTTTTTCGACAACGATACGAAAGTCAAATGGGTTGTGCTGAGGCCTTAACATGGACAGATTGAGTTGAGCATGACGTTGTCACAAAAACGTGTTGTTGCGTTCGTCTTTATTTAGTAAATTAGTGGTGTGATAAGGATGGCATATCAATTCGATAGCGTTACGCTAACGTTATTCTGTTTGTGCTTAGCCTTGTGGCCTCTCAAGTCGCTATTGACTCTAGTGAGGTCAAACGAGGCGAAGGGTGAAATTATTTCTTGCCCTGTTTTGCTGCGGTGACGGGTCGTAATTCACCTTGGAGTGGAATCTAGGATTTGTTTTTTAGGAATAAATAGGATACCATTTCGGATTTCATAGTCCAGTTTTTGCTGTTTTCGTTTGTAAATGAATGGTAAATACCTAAACTTTGATCATCGTTTGATACTAATAAGAAAAATTTAACTTCGAAAGTCACGTGCACTTCTCAAACCCGTGAAAATATGGTTACGGCACGCCATTATGCGAAAAAATTCTAGAAAAATATATTTTAGTGAATATTCCGGCTCTGTAAGTTTTAGAACATACAAAATAGGTACATACATATTCAGATCTTAACAAATTGTTTCCCATAAGTGAATAAATTTCCTTATTGGTCTGGTGGCACATCTTGCGGCTGACAATCACAAGTACCAGGGTTCGAATGCTAGATTGGACAGAGTATTGTCGAGGTATTTAAAAATTGAAAAGTTCTCAGTACCAATCCAAAGTATGGAATCGTGCCCGGTATAATGGTAATAGGTGCCTATTAAATTGGTATCTAATATCATCAGCCAAAAACGTGTGCACACATTACAGCTCTGCCACCCCCGCTTAGAGAATATAGTTGGGATGGTGTTAATTCTTATTTCTTTTACTACATTCGAGTCTCCTTTTAGTGTCAAAGTCTCCCAGAAACATTTCTTACAAAAAAAATATCCTCAAACTTCCCTACACGACCAGTAAGTTACCAACATGGATACTCGGAAATGAAACTAACCGCAGTCGCCACAAATCCGGAACCTAGGATTGGACCATCTTACCGCACTCAAGCCGGGGTTACATCTTTTAAACATCGGCTGTTTATCATCAAACCAAAACTTTAACGTTTATTTGCCTATAGAGGTAGTTAATGTTAAGATCTCATGGGTTAGTATTATGCTTTTATTTCAACGTAAATACCTGCTCTTTAATCAGAAATAGTAATACGTAAATTGAATCTTGTAACTGAATTAGTAAAAAATAGGTTGTTACTGCAACGTTTTAAATTAAAAACCTCACCTCACCTCACGCACTGGGTCCGCGTGGTAGACTATGATCTAATCTCTCTCACCTCGATTTGTGAGAGAAGAACTTTGCCCAGTAATGGGACAATACATACTTATTTATGTCACCATTGTTTCTTAATATCTCATGACAACACCGAATGGAGACCGGACACCGTTGCAGGGTCACCCAGAAAAAGGAGTAACGACCTGGACTGGACATAGAGAGTCATGGAAGAGACCTTTTAGTATCTTTACCCAGCAGTAGGACGAAATAGGTTAAATAAAAAAAACATAGTTCAACAGAAAAAAAATAAACTATGCTGATTATTGACTCTATATAAGATGATGATATTTCTATCTATCTATCTATATCTATATCATCACGCCAGCTCCCTCGCGGGGTAGGCAGAGAGTACAGAGTTCCAACAGGTTCTTTCCTTACATACCTCTCTGGCTCTCTGGCCTCCACTCTCATAGTTCGTCTCATACACACTCGCCGGTTACGGAGACTCTTGACTTGCCCTTCAGCTAAGACACGGTCTATTTGGTCATGGTAAGATAGTCTAGGTCTTCCCCGGCACCTACATCCTTCCACTTTCGCATTGTATATCTGTTTTGTCATTCTTTCTTCTGGCATCCTTTCTATATGCCCGAACCAACGGAGCATACCCTTTCTCATCTTTACACCGATGCTATCCTTCATACCTACTCGCTTTCTTACTACGCTGTTGCGAATACGGTCGGTCAGCGTGACTCCGCACATCTTCCGCAGAGATCGCATTTCGACCGCATTTATCCTGCTTTCGTTCTCCTTCTTACATACCCAACTCTCACTGCCATATAACAGCGTTGGGACAAGTACTCCGTTATGCATGGCCAGCTGCGCCTTTTGGCTTAAGTGCCGGCTCCCAAGTAGCCTTCCCATCGCACCATTCACTCTATTACCTGCATTCACTCTTCTCTCTATATCAGCGGTGTATTTCCCATCCTTACTGAAGGCGCATCCAAGATATACAAACTCATTCACTTGCTCCAGCACATCGTTACCAACCACAATCCTTGCATTCGTTCTGGTTTCTTGATGATATTTAGTATATAAATATTTGGTTTATCATTACTTAGATTTCTACTCCTTTATTTTATATCCTTGTTAGATAGGTACGTTAAAAGTATCAAGCATCAAATAATGCCAAATGTGACTTACCCCTCAAAACACGTAATACTTGTCATGTTTGAGTTCAAATCCCTAGGGCATAATATTCGCGGAGTTATGTATGCATGTGTGAAGCAATCATAATATTAGTTAAACGGCATACATAATACGAAACAGTTTGTCAGCCCCGGGGCAAACGCTAATCTGAGTCGGTGTTCGGAAATGAAACTGACCGCAGTCGGATCCCACCCTATACTAAACACACACAGCGTTAAGTAAGCGGGCTCACTCTATACTGACCCCAGTGAAGTAGTAAGGGCCCCTTGAAAGAAAAGAAAGAAAGAAAGAAACACGTTTAATGTGGTACATACAAGCAAAACAAAAAAAAAAAAAAATTACAATGGCAATTAACTTAATATAATGAGTTACATAATTATAAATAAATCATACTGCCATCAAGCATGTATATTTAGGTATGAGTACCACATATGGCCCCGCCTCAGCGTTATGCTGGTTGAAGCAACCAGCGCTGGTATTCTGGTAAGGCCCTTGGAGTGACCACGGGCTGTCACGCTAAATACACTCCTAGAATTATTATAATATACAAAAATCAAAATAAATTAAAAAACAAGTAAAACAGACAAAAATATGACACAATACTGAATTTGACAGAAAGCCAAAAAAAAAAAAAAAAAGATAATACAGATAATAAAAAAGCGAAATTATTACAACACAAAAGGATGATTGAATTGAAGATGCTCTGCTTACACTGGCAATCACAAACAAAGTAATAATAATAAACATAGAAAAGTAACATATTAAAAGACAATAAGAACTTTAGTGGTATAGGTAGTGATGTAAGAGGGTGACTGACATTCCACTAGTGTTGTAAGAATTGAGCTCTGAGTCGAGCGCTCGAACTCCGAGTCGAAGCTCGCGAGCGTTCAAGGCTCGAGCCTTTAAGGCTCCGGAGCCCTTAAGGCTCGAGGTTTCAAACCTCGAGCTTTAAAGGCTCGCGAGCCGTTAGGACTCAGCTCTTAAAGGTTCGAGTCGAAGCTTGAGCCTTCAATTTTGCCTATACTAATAAGAACTAATTATACAAGCTATTTTGATTTTTGATACGATTAGCCAAATATTGTACTAAATGAATATTTTTATCTATATCTATCACCACGCCAAATACGTTCCGGGGTGGCAGAGAATATTAATGTTACGAATTAAATACACCCCGATATCTCGTAAACCCTTTATCGGGGGATGTTAATTTTTTACAAGCTTTTATTGACTTGCAATCTGTCTTTCGGGTTCAAATCTTGAGATCCATTTCTCAAGGACATGCGGGTATCCGATTAAGCTGAAATTTGGCATATATATGTAAATCCAATAACAATGCAATAATATGGTACCATGGAGCTGATCTGATGATGAAGTCGGAAGGTGGCCATAGGAACATGTGAACTATATGACATAACCCCCTCGCGTTAAGACTCGTTAGATTGGTATTGAGAACTACTATACAACCAGATAGTGTACAGGGTCTGATGATGAAGCCGAAAGGCGGCCAATGGAACCACCAAACTACTCAATATAACCCCGCTGTGTTTGGGCTCGTTGGATTTGTTTTGACGAGCACTTTGCACCTATATGGTGTCCAGGGTCTAATCATGGAGCCCGAGGGTGGCCAACAGAACTACCCAAGTACTCAACATAGCCCCGCCGTGATTGGGCTCATTAGATTTGTCTTGACGAGTTCTGTAGACCCGAATTATGTCCAGGTTCTTATGTTAGAGCCGGAAGGTGGCCAACAGAACTACTCAACTATTCAACATAACGTCACCGTGTTTGGGCTCATTGGATTTGTCTTGACAAGTTTTGTATACACGGATGTCCAAGGTCTGATGATGCAGCTGGCAGGTGGCTAACAGCACAACCCAAGTACTCAACATAACTCCGACGTGTTGCGACTCTTTACATTTGTGTACACAAGTACTTGTTGGTCAAAAGATGTTGCCATTGATGCTCAATAGACATGTCAATATCTTAGTCGTTTTTGTTCCCTAGCATTATCAGTGAATATTACTGTCTGTGCTATGAGGAGCGTTGTTATTAGCGCGCAACTAAAATACTACTGGTTGCCGAATGTAGGTACCCTTGCGCAGAGCACCCGGCAACCTGGTCGGGGCCTCAGCATAGTGTACAGAGAAACAACTCCCTAAGGCCGTCTATTATATTTACTAAAGGGCTTACTAAAGGGCTTTATTAAAGGGCTATTTGACGAGGAAATAAATATTACTGAAAACATAAGTAAATGTTTAACTAGTTACAAGTTATAAGTATATATTGTAAGTAAATAACGCAATATTTGATAATTGCTTCACAAATTCCATACAAAAACCAAATTCCAAAAATTTTTTTACCCTTTTTTAAATACTTTTATACCTTAATTAACAATGAAACTTGCATATAAATGTGTGCGTAATGAGAAATACATTTCAGAAATGCATTTGACATCTCCGTATTGCTTTGTCACAGACATTGCTGCGCATGTTGTAAAGCACATACCGCGCGCGCCCGCGCGCCCGCTTTTCGAATCTGTTTCTCTGTAATATATATTGGTTGTCTCAGTGACGTATTCCGCGGGGTGGAGTGTGTGCGGGCGCAGGGAAGGGCACGCCATCGCCGCCGCCGCGCGGCTCCGTTTTGTACCGACTTACTTACCTACACTCACATGCGTTACCTATGTAATTGCAGTATAATAAGGAGGTATTAGATAATTAAAATCTTATTAGGTACTGCAAATGCAAGGATACAAAAAACATATAGGTTTTTGAAACATACAAAAAGACAGCAGTGAGGATAAATGTATTAATTTTTGTATTTACGTAAAAACTTAAAATTAATTATCGTGAGGAAACCTGCATGCCTAAGAGTTTCTCGAAGGTGTGTGAAGTTCGCCAACCCGCACTGGGCCAGCGTGGTGGACTATGGCCTAAACCCTCTCAGTTTGAGAGGAGGCCCGTGCCTAACGGTGGGACAGTTTCTTAATAGGGCTAATATTATTATTTACGTAAAAACTAGGATTTTTGTATTTACGTAATAACTAAGGGATTTTGATGAATGGTCGTTTTCTTTTAGTATTAATGACTGTGGAAAGTCCAGTTGGCTATAAGAACTTTAATAAGCAACCAAGGATAGGGTTCTTCTATAACTATAATATTTAACTAAATATTGTAAACACTAAATAGGAGGAGACTATTTGGAAAAAAACCTGTTGAAATTCTGTACTCTCTGCCTACCCCGCAAGAGATGTGTGATAATATAGGTAAATAGACAAGACGAAATTATATTTTTAGTTCAATAGTATATAAAAAAAGTTTTTTAAAAGATTATTAACGTTTATTTAATGTCGTACTTTTTAGTTTTAGACTTTGATTATTATTCTCTAATAATATCTTTATTTGTGCGTATTTATTTGTTCAGTATTCAATTTTATAATTATTTTATTTATTCATATTCTTATTTTAAACAAATAAGGTATGCCCTAATACGATGGTGTTTCGCGTGACGTTTGTCATCAGACCTTGGACATAATTTGGGTCCAAAATACTTGCCAATATAATGACCCCAAACACGACGGGGCTATGTCGAGTAGTTGCGAAGTTCCGTTGGCCACTTTTCACCTCCATCATCAGACCCTGGAATGCATCTCAGTCGAAAGTTCTTATCAAGACAAGTTAAACGACCCCAAACACAACGAGGCTTTGTTGAGTAGTTGCGGAGTTCCGTTGGCCACTTTTCGGCTCCATCATCAGACCCTGGAAATCATCTCAGTCAAAAGTTCTTATCAAGACAAGTTAAATCACCCCAAACACGACGAGGCTATGTTGAGTAGTTGCGGAGTTCCGTTGGCCACTTTTCGGCTCCATCATCAGAGCCTGGACATCATCTTAGTCGAATATTCTAATCAAGACAAGTTAAACGACCCCAAACACGACGAGGCTATGTCGAGTAGTTGCGTAGTTCCTCCGGCCACTTTTCAGCTCCAGCATCAGACCCTGGATATAACCTCGGTCGAAAGTTCTTATCAAGACAAGTTAAACGACCCCAAACACGACGGGGCTATGTCAAGTAATTGCGAAGTTCAGTTGGCCACTTTTCGGCTCCATCATGAGACCCTGGAAATCATCTCAGTCGAAAATTCTTATCAAGACAAGTTAAACGACCCCAAACACGACGAGGCTATGTCGAGTAGTTGCGAAGTTCCGTTGGCCACTTTTCGGCTCCATCATGAGACCCTGGAAATCATCTCAGTCGAAAGTTCTTATCAAGAAAAGTTAAACGACCCCAATCACGACGGGGCAATGTTGAGTAGTTGCGGAGTTCCGTTGGCCACTTTTCGGCTCCATCATCAGATCCTGGAAATCATCTCAGTCGAAAGTTCTTATCAAGACAAGTTAAACGACCCCAAACATGACACGGCTATGTTGAGTAGTTGCGGAGTTCCGTTGGCCACTTTTCGGCTCCATCATCAGATCCTGGAAATCATCTCAGTCGAAAGTTCTTATCAAGAAAAGTTAAACAACCCCAAACACGACGGGGCTATGTTGAGTAGTTGCGGAGTTCCGTTGGCCACTTTTCGGCTCCATCATCAGACCCTGGACATCATCTCAGTCGAATGTTCTTATCAAGACATGTTAAACGATCCCAAACACGACGGGGTTATGTTGAGTAGTTGCCCAGTTCCGTTAGCTATTTTTTGGCTCCATCATCAGACCCTGGACATCATCTCAGTCGAAACTTCTTATCAAGACAAGTTAATCGACCCCAAACACGACGAGGCTATGTTGAGTAGTTGCGGAGTTCCGTTGGCGACTTTTCGGCTCCATCATCAGACCCTGGAAACCATCTCAGTCGAAAGTTCTTATCAAGACAAGTTAAACGACCCCAAACACGACAGGGCTATGTTGAGTAGTTGCGGAGTTCCGTTGGCCACTTTTCGGCTCCATCATCAGACCCTGGAAATCATCTCAGTCGAAAGTTCTTATCAAGACAAGTTAAACGACCCCAAACACGACAAGGCTATGTTGAGTAGTTGCGGAGTTCCGTTGGCCACTTTTCGGCTCCATCATCAGATCCTGGAAATCATCTCAGTCAAAAGTTCTTATCAAGACAAGTTAACCGACCCCAAACACGACGGGGCTATGTTGAGTAGTTGCGGAGTTCCGTTGGCCACTTTTCGGCTCCATCATCAGACCCTGGAGATCATCTCAGTAGAATGTTCTTATCAAGACATGTTAAACGATCCCAAACACGACGGGGTCATGTTGAGTAGTTGCCCAGTTCCGTTACTATTTTTTGGCTCCATCATCAGACCCTGGACATCATCTCAGTCGAAACTTCTTATCAAGACAAGTTAATCGACTCCAAACACGACGGTGCTATGTTGAGTAGTGGCGGAGTTCCGTTAATCACTTTTCGGCTCCATCATCAGACCCTGAACATCGTCTGGGTCTTAAGCACTTGCCAAAACACAAACGAGCCCACACGCCATGGGGCTGTGTTGAGTCGTTGGGTAGTTCTGAAGGCCATCTTCCGGCTCCATCATGTGATCTTAAACACCATCTCGGTCTTATAGTACTCGTAAAGACAAATCCAATGAACCCAAACATGGCTATGTTGTACAAAAGACGTGTCCATTAGACCAGCACCATAACACCGAGTTAGTGGTATTTTATGAATACCTAAAGTTTTCGTTTTACTTGTTTCGAACATTTTTCGAAATGATTAATTCCCGAACTCATTAAAATCGGTAGAAATTACGAGAACATTGATTGACCCTTTCTACATACCTATTACTATTGCTTTACGGCCCTCGACTTTAAACTCTGAGCAGTCTTTTTTCAAAGTAACTATCGTGAACCTTGTTAACAGAGCTCGTTTAAAGCTCGAACCTCCGAGCCTTGTAGCTTCGAGGTTCGAGCCGCGGCTCGAGCCTTGTAGCCGGCGCTCGAGCTTCGAATCGAGCTCTTTATAGAGAGCTCGAGTCGAAGCTCAAGCTTTCTATGGATGCGCGAGCTCTAAACGACTTTAAGGCTCGGAAGCTCGAGCCTTCTGACAACACTACATTCCACTCTCCCCAATGAGTTAGAGAAGAAGGTTAGAGGACGAACAATCGGCAACATATAAAGGATGGCAAACGAGACGTAACCTTGGCAACAGCGTAGATTCTTTACATACACAAACACAAATCCGGTTGGTATCAAGCGCTTGAACACGAAACGAGTATAGTGTCGAGTCAATAGATTAAGTTAAGTGCTCAATATTGTTAAAAACACGTTGGTCTGCAACAGAGACTGACTCGTTGATCTTGTGGTGAATAATACGTGGATTGATCGCTTTCCAGTAGAATAGTCTGTCATTGCGTTCCTTATAATGACAATGAGCTCGCTCCCTATCCTGCCGACGTCCCTCCCACTTTTCGCCGATAATATTAGTTCCTATGTTATAACATAGCACCTAACATTGTCGCGAAAAATGAATTAATACAGTATATATAACGCTGCCACCCCCGCTTAGGGACTTTCGGCGAGACGGTGTCTGTTTTTTATCAGATCGTTTGGTGTAGTTTGGTTAAGTGCTGAGTAAGATAATTATCTCGGATGAATATAATTTGACTCTATTGGCACTTTGCTTTTCGGTATAAAGTGAGGTGCTTCAATTAAATCTTAAGCACACAGTCTGAAAAATGACTATAAATACTAATTCTAATCGGCGTGTGGCGGCGAGCGAATGTACCAATTGGCTCGCATGCGCATCAAGCTTCATACCGTTTGTGTGTGTGAATGACAACGCTGTTAGGCGGGGGGCCCTTACAGCTTAACCAGACAAGAGGGCGAGGGTGGATGGACAAGAGGATCAACTACGCTCCAGACGCAAGGAGAAGTGCAACTAGCTTAAGGGCACCTCGAGCAGGAACGGTCTTGGCTTAGGCAGTTGCTAGTCGGGAGGGCATATACTACAGCCAGCTGTTCTTGTTTAAGCTGTGACATTACACACTTTGAAGTGCCATATTTCTTTCACCATCACTATTTCTCTCTCTTTACTCAGTATTTGTCGGTGGACATTCGTTTGTGAATAGTTTAGTGGGTCGTTCACGTGTAATGGCATGAATTTAAATAAACGCATATATCGCGATGCGGAAGCTTTGTGAAGAGGACGCCAAGTTTATTTCATTTGAATTGAAAATGTTAACGGCTGGTTTCAGTTAGTTAAATTACTCGTATTCGGGGAAACGGTATAAATAAATATTAGATACATTTTATACATTGTAATAAAATATATCAGCTTATACTGTCTTACCACTGAGCAAAGGCCTTCTCTCTCGAATCTAGGTGAGAAAAAATACGTCAGTCGAACACGCGGACCTCAATACGGTTTGATGCAGGCAGGTTTGCTGCCACTTGCTATTAAGACTTATCAAGGTTTCCAAATTGGCTTAACGATTACCACAGCAAGGTGTAACCGGCACCAACGGGTAAGTAGGCCCTTCAAAATGAAAACTTAAATAATAAAACGCTACACACGGTCACCCATCTCAGACTGACCAAGGCGACCGCTGCTTAACCTTGTTGATTTATACAAATACGTGGTAGCATAGCGCTACGAGCTCCTCGATAACAATTTACTTTGGTGTAATACCACTAATACAGAATATTAGGACACAACTGTCTCGTTGTTCCACTCGCAAATAATGCGCGTAGCGATCACGAGGTCCTGGATTCGAATCCTAGATCGCACAGAATGTAATTGTACAATAGAAAATTTACCAGTATCAGTCCGAATTATGGCATTGTGGCCGGTATTATGGTAATAGGCTAGCCCCCTAGTACATAGGGCCTAACATCGTCGGCGACAAGTACTTCGTAAGTACTTTGATCACTTCCCCACTAGCGGAATCAAGGCGTGTATTTTTATTTAGGGCATGATTCGATTGGTAAATCATAGCAGAATTTATATATTATAATAGAAATCGTTACAATAAGACATATTAACGGACGGCTTGGTTCTGTGGTGAAGAGCTTAAACCGCTCCGCCCACTGGATCGAGTAGTCACGGGTTTGGTCCCCGCACGGGTCAAATCTTTGTGTGATCCACAAATATTGACACAGGAATGATCCCTAGTGTGGGGCTACGATTATTTAAAAAAATGTGCGGTCGGGCGACCCCCATCAGGAACGAAGTTCCATACGTAATATTACGCCCCCTATTACATGGGACCTAACATCGTCGGCGAAGAGTGGGTGTACTCAGTACACCTCTGCCATCTCCGCTAGGGGAAAGGGCGTGACGGTGTGTTTAAAAAAGTAATCACTATCCGTTATATATTCTATATAAATTAAAAATACATAAAGTATACTCAAACTTGTACCCATATTACTCAACCATAGTATTAAAATAATTTCCTAGACTTATTTCGCACACGGCACTCGGTGCGGGCACGCATGTAAAAAGGAAATTTCACGCCCCGACGACCGCTAATGTTTTTATTGAGAACGCACACAACCGAAATAGGACTCGTTAATTTTTATATACGGCTGTAAAGACTGACTTTTAGTACCCACCGCGCAGCTAGTGGCGTGAGGAAGAAGGCTTTTATGCTAAACCTTATTCGGTTCCTCGGAGATTTGAGTGTAATATAAAGATTATTAAATGTACTTCGTTTTGGTTGAATACGTTGGGGTTAGATACAGAAGGTTGGTCATACGACCGTCAGCTATATAAACAAAGAATCTGGCGTTCCAGTATTGGAATTTTGCATGTAACTACATCAAATCTATCTTAGGATATACAGTACAGTTAGTAGTAATATATTCTTTTTATTACAATGTGAATTTAGTTTAGGATATAATGCTGAAAGTCTTAGTGTATACCCACTCCTCAATATTTACCACTATAGTGCCACTCATACTTTCATAAGACAACTCATATACCTACTTATCAGATAATTTTGTTTTTTTTATCAATAGACCTACTTAAACTGGTTCTAAATAGGCTAAGATGTTTTCTCTTTTGATAACGTAGCCTTATACTAGACATTATCTTTATGGCATTATCCTGTAACGTACACTCTTGTGTACGTTAAAGTTTAAAACAAACATTTATTTCATTATTATACCTACTATTATTTAACTCGCGACTACTAAAACCACTCGCTGTGTATGTCTTCTGTTGGAGATCCAAATAAATAAATGAAACAAGAAAGCGGAATGGCCTGCACGATAACGGCCGGTCCTAGATGATCATGGCTTGGGGGATAACTAATTAATAGACCGAGCTGTGATCATCTATTGTAAAAAAAAATACTTTTTTTAATACCTTATAATGTATTGACTGACCAGTATCCATATTCTAAAATAAGTATACAAATTATTCTTAAATCACATTACACATTTAGAGGCTCCCTAATCTATAAACTAAGCTACCAACCGCCGTACAATACAGGGTCGGTTTTCTCAATTCACTTGACACTAGCAAACACAATTCCTGCAGCGTTTTAGAAAGGGGAAAAAAGTGTGTTCAGCAGCCATCACCCCAGTATTTAAGTCCCCTTTTAGACTACGGCTGTGCTGTATAGATGCGGGTGAAAGCCACTTTTTGAACCACAGTAAACGAGTATTCATGCCTCTTTCACCTTTTAGATCATGAATTGAAAAGCTTTTCAAAGCATTAATCACTCAGCTTTCAATTTCTACTTTCAATTTCTATTTTAAGTAATATAAAAAGTTGTTTTTCTTTGAGAGGCTAATATTTTAGACAGCGTAGTAAACGCCTGGGAAAAACATTATTTCATGACAAATCAGGGCCCTTATTTGCTATGATCAGACGCGGTGCGTTGCGATAACCTCCTAAACTTCGTAAATGTCGTTCTATATGCTACCCTAGTACTATTGAACGATAATTTCGCGAATATATCGTAACTACATAATTGGTCATATCGAATAAAGACCTTGATGGTTTAAATCGACTATTATATTAAAGTGGTCCCTACTAACGAATAATAAGAACGAATTCATTTTATTTACTAAATGGTTTTAAGGTACAGATTTTTATTTCATAAGATTAAGTTAGGCACACTTTAGGCGGCTTAATAAAGCGACCGCAGGTGGCCACAAATCTGCCTCCACCAATCCGCACTGGAACCGCGTGGTGGATCTACCTCGATTTGTAAAAAAGTTGTTTTCCCAGCTGTGTGATAGTATAGGGTTCCACTGCCAGGCGAAGGCTTCCCCTAGCTTCTCCCACCTATCCCGCTCCAGTGCAAGTTAAAGCCAGTCCTTGGGATAGTAGTCCAGCTCGTCTCGGCACCTCTCTCTGGGTCTGACGCACTCACGTTTCCCGCCAAGTGGGACCCACTGTGTAGTTGTTTTAGCCCAAAGCGCAGCCGACTAAAATAATGTTTCCAATAATAGAAAAATACAAAAAAAACACCATCACTCCTATATTCCTCAAGTGGGGACGGCGGAGGTGTAGTGTGTACACCCATATTTCGCCGACAATGTTAGGTCTCAATAGAGGGCAACCCTAGACCGGACTGACACTGGGAAGTTGTAGGTAGGTAAACTGGATTTGTCCGACCTAGGATTTGAACCCAACTCATGAACGCAAAGCGCATTATTCTCCACTATATCAACGAGGCGGTCAAAAAGAATAATATATTAGAAAAAAAATATTAGTACGCTCCTATTGTACGGGTAAGGAGAAACTTAAAACAATCCACTCTTTTCTATTGGGGTTAAAAAATACTCAACTCACATGCAGACTACCGCATTCAAAAAATTCTATTCCTGCTACGGTAGAACACAAACTTTAGATTTCGTAATGAATGCGGCCAACCGGGATGCTGTATATGCCGAGATAAGAACATGAATCATTTTACATGCAATTTTCAGAGGGTGTTTTAACTAAACAAAAAAAAACCTTTTGAAAAAGTAGCGCAAGTCAGAAAACCAACAGTAATGTTTCCGCGGTACTTTTAAAGGGTGAAAAGTAAACTTGTACACATATTTTTGTCTCAGTTCTGCTGCTTAATAGCTGAAGTATTTGATATAGAAGTAGGTAGTGTTGAATTCGGTGCTATTCTGTACATGTACACAATGCAAGTTTCTTGTTCCAAAATGTGCTATATTATAGTCAATATTATTATTTAATTTTTTGGCCTATTTAGCGCAGTGGTTAAGAGCTTAAGTCGCTTCACCCACTGTGTCTAAAAGTCGCGGGTTCAATTTCCGTACGGGACATATCTTTGTGTGATCCACAATTATATGTTCCGGTCTAGGTATTAGTGTATGTGAAGAAAACCATATACGACCTGTTTTCTTCAAGTTTGTCTTTGCCGCGTTATCGGGAAAGCCTACTAGATTTCATGACTGACAGTGGTGTCATTTGATAGAATATGAAACTGGGATTGTGAGCGAGATTTTTCGTAAAGATAATACTTTCTATATTTGTTATGTTTGTTAAGATATAAAACGACCTGAAATAAAGGCTTTAAATGTTGTTTCTTTCATTTTACAGGTGAGTAAATGTTTTGTTAATAAATACTGTAAATGAGTAAATGTTGTCAGTATAATACCTAAATAAATCTTTCGTTTTACAGAGAAACGCAATCACGTCTTTGTTTTCATTAGTCCTAACTCCAAGAGAGGAAGTCTATTATATATATTTGTATAAAAAATCGAGTGCATTATAATCCAACAGAATTGAAAGTAACTTTTTACACAATTTTGTGATGAGTTTTGGTGTTATTTTTAACTGACTTCTAAAAAGGAGGAGGTTCTCAATTCGACCGTGTTCCTTTTTTTGTACGTATGTTACGCGATCATTCCGCCAATTATGCATCGATTTTGATGATTCTTTTTGCATTGGGTTCAGTATAGCTCCAAGGTGGTCCCATTTTAATTTCATCGGTATTGGGCCTTGGACTTGGAAGATACACCAGGGAATTCCTTAACTTAAACTTCCAAACGATACGAATGCGTAGGTTGAGATATTATGGGTATTACGTACATACGTATGGGTATTACGTACAACCTGCCATAAAACTAATCAGAATATTATAAATAAATAAAATAGCCTTTATTACTGAGAAAAGAAAATAACAAAAATGAAAATAAACAAATTAGAAAATAAAAAGGTATTACATAAGATCTCTTAACTCAGTGTGCCTGTTCGCAAAGGCCTCCTCTAATTCCTTCCAATGCGATCGGTCTCGCGTAACTCTTCTCCAATTCGGGCCAGCGGTGAGCTTTAACCCATCTTCCCACCTGCACAATTGTCGGTCTCTACTTCTTTTAGAGTCTCTGGGGTACCATTCAGTGACTTTCTACTCCATTTGTCTGGGTTGCCTCGTATTAGGTGTCCTGTCCACCTCCATTTGAGTTCGTCTATTTTAAGTAGGATGTCATAAACTTTGGTTCGTAGCTATTAAATCAAACACCGTTTATTTCAAACTGATTTTATTCTCAGACCACCAACAGATTGTTTGCGAGTTACTCTATGGATGGCATATTCCATAGATTACATATGCGTCCGCAGTACAGATAATATATTACACCTTCACCCCAAAATCACACAAGTGAATAAAATTACAAACTAAAGAACTTAAAGTTAAGTTAACAACATTACCGAAAAAAGCAATAACACAGTAATTTTACATGGTAGCTAACAAAACCCGTATCTTTGTGGTGGCCTCAGACAACGGCGTTGCTCAACAATTGCTGGCGCCTCCCCACAAGAATCTAATATATGATCCTCCCTAACGCCGTCACTGCCGCCTGACCTACTTTCACTTTGCGTGCTGCCCGCCAACGCTGCACCTGAGCCCCTCGAACCTCGCAAGTCAGCAGACCCCTCTGGTAACCTAGTAGTTAAAATAAGACCCCGTGATGCCTTGCAATGCTCTGATGATGGTTGAGGGCCACTTTTTGATATAAATTTGAGTTGGTCAATGTGTCGATGTACCACTGTGCCGTCGATAGTACGAACGTTATAATCCGTTGTACCTATTTTTTCTATAACCTTACCCTCTAACCACTTAGTATGCCCACGATAAGACCGATACCACACAGCATAACCCACTTGTACAACACGGTGTCCTCCACCAGCTGCTCGCCGCTGTCGCTCTTGTGCCATCTGTACCTGTTGTTCTCGAGATGGTTTTAAGCGATCTAACCGTGTGCGCAAAGACCTTCCTAATAGTATTTTCGCGGGACTCTCATTCGTGGTGCTATGTTCTGTATTACGGTGTATTAGTAAGTATCGCTGTAGTGCTACATTAATATCTAAACCCTGTTTAATTGCTTTTAAAATACTTTTTTTACACGTCTTTACGGCATTCTCGGCCGCTCCATTTGAAGCGGGGTGGTATGGTGCTGAAAAGATGTGTTCAACACCATTATGTACCAAAAATAAATTAAACTCTTCGCTACTCAAAGGTGGACCGTTGTCACTTACAAATTGTTTTGGAATACCAAATCTTGCCCATATTTCTCTTAATTGGGAGATAACGGCAGAAGCCGATGTCGACTTCATTTGACAGACTTCTATCCACTTAGAACATGCATCTACCATAACCAAGTAACGTCGCCCCTCTAATGGTCCTAAAAAATCTATGTGTAGCCTCATCCAAGGACGACTCGGCCGGGGCCACGGATTAGGTGCATGGTGCGGCGGCGCTTCAACTGTTTCTGCACACACCCTGCACTCCCGACACATCGCCGCGATGGCCTCGTCTACTCCCGGCCACCACACGTAACTGCGCGCTACACTTTTAGTTTTAACTATACCCATGTGTGTGTCATGCAATTCTAGCAATACCTTATTTCGACAAGCTGTCGGCACTACTATTCGGTGACCCCACATCACGCAACCTAATTCGGAGTATAATTCCAGTCGTCTATTAAAATATGGTTTTAATTCCTTGATCTCCATTTCGTCCGGCCAGCCGTCTCTTATGTAACTCATCACCCGACCTAGTAAAGACTCTTTCCCAGTTTCTCTTTTTATGTTCTCAAAATCCAATAATAACGCTTCCGAAGCAAAGTGAAGGTAAGTTTGCTCCGGCTCCTCCCCATCGCATTTAACACTAGTAGCTTTATAACTATCTACCAAGCGCGATAAAGCATCCGCCGTGTTGCCTTTGTGTTGATATATTCGATCGTAAAATTATAAGCTGATAACAACAATGCCCATCGCTGCATTCGACTAGCCGTCATACTTGGAATGCCATATTCAGGCCCAAATATACTCACTAACGGTTTATGACATCTTAACAAAAAAGGTCGCCATTATAAGTATTGATGAAATTTTTTCACCGCAAAAACAACAGCTAACACTTCCTTGTGAATCTGGCTGTAGTTACACTCAGCCGGCGTGAGTGCGCGCGACGCATAGGCTATGACTCGTTCCCGAGCGGAGGGGTGCCTCTGCGCGAGTACCGCGCCGATACCACGCGAGCTCGCATCGCTCGTTACTACGACGAACTGTGACTCATCGTAATGCGATAACACCTCCGAACTTACTAATAATCTTTTCACATATTGAAATGCATGGTCTTTGCGTTGCCCCCAAACCCACAGTTTGCCTTTTTTTAATAAATCATACAAGGGAGATGTATGGAAGCTTAATTTTTTTATAAATTTTCCATAAAAATTAATCATACCCAAAAACGACTTCAATTCCGAAACATTCCTCGGGGGCTCCATTCTCACAATAACCTCAATTTTATTTGGGTCTACTCTAACTCCCTGCTCACTAATGACAAACCCTAAATACTTGACACGCCTTACTAAAAATTCACATTTTTCTTTCTTAATTTTCAAACCACTGTTTTTTAAAATAGTCAATACTTTGTCGATTGTATCTATGTGGGATTGCAAACAAGTATTACTTATTAAAATATCATCTAAAAATACTGTGACATTTGGCACCTTATCAATTAATTGTGACATTATTTTTTGGAAAATACCTGGACTGGATGCTAGGCCGTACACCAGGCGGCTGTATCTGAACAACCCTTTATGTGTGTTAATAACTGTAAGGTTACGAGTATCATCCAACAAAATTTGGTTATATGCTTGCGAAAGATCCAGTTTTGTAAAATACCTACTACCATTTAATTTAGATAACAGATCATCTATCTTAGGCACAGGGTACTTATCCACTTGCAAAACTTTGTTTAATGTTACTTTATAATCAGCGCGAATCCGTTAAGCTCCATCAGGCTTATGCACAATTACCAGTGGGGTCGTCCAGTCAGAGCAATCTACAGGCTCGATGACGCCGGCGCGCAGCATGCTCTCGAGCTCTGCGTCCACCCGCTCGCGAAGGGCGTACGGCAGTGGCCGCGCGCGGTAGAAAACAGGCTCCGCCCCTGGCCGCAGGCGCAGGGTAGCCCGACCGCCCGTGAAACACCCAAGGCCACCATCAAATGGTTCATTATTCCTAGAAATAATATCCATTACAATATTTTTTATTTGTTCTGTGGACATATGTTCAGCTCTTATGTTGTAATTGTTTACATTAGCAAATGAGGGTATGGATATATTCAGTTCCGCTTACCATTGTCGTCCCAACAGATTAGTCATACCAGTCTCAAACACATACAGATCTAACTGTTTTAAAATATTTCTATATCGCACCAGTACTTCCAAGTAGCCTAAAGGTTTTACTTTACTACCATTATAAAATTGAACTGACAACGTACATTTTTTTAAAACTACCCCTTTAAAATATTTCCTATAATCTTCATTTGAAATACATGACAATGGAGAACCTGTATCTACTTCCATTGTCAAATTAACATTATTAACACTTAATATTATGCTCACCGCTTTATAGCCACTCAATGTCATCTGATATATAGGTTCATCCTCTATATCATTCTCTAAATTTTCTTGTATCTCTTCAACCTCCGCCCAGTGCGTTCGCAACGTTGCGACCTTCGTACCCGGCCCAACTTGCTACCGCGTTCGCTCCGGTAACTTCGGCCCCTGTCTTTACTCTCATCTCTCTTCACACTAAACCGCGTTGAAGACATAATATTCGAACTCTCAGGGCACATTCGCCGTAGATGTCCGATTTTCCTACATCTGCTGCACTCGTATTCCCTGAACTTGCATTCCCGCTTCCTGTGTCTGAAATCGCCACATGCCAAACACCCCGCGACCTGTAGGCGATGCATGGAATCATCCCCGCTCGGCAACGACTGGCGTGCCAACGAGAACCGCGGAGCCGGATCAGATGACACCGGCCGTGCCCCCGGCACTGACAGCGCTTGTCCCGCACTGCCCGATGACTCCACTACCGCTGCATCCCTCACAGCCGCCTCCAATGACACCGCCATAGCCACTGCTTCTTTGAAGGTTATGTCCGCTTTGGTGAATAATTGCTGTCTTATGACACCGCACTTAACTCCACAAACAAATTGATCCCTCAGATTCTCATCCAAATTTGGGCCAAATTCGCAGCTTCTTGACAGTTTTTTCAGTTCAACTTGTATATTTTCGTCTCTTTGTTTTCGCTGGCGAAACATAAACCTTTCCGACATTATGGATGGTTTGGGATTCAAATGCTGTTGCATTATTTCTATTACTTCCTTCAAGTTCATTTCCGCAGGTTTTTTTGGACTTGCTAAATTGACTAAAAGCTCGTAGGCGTGTTCTCCCATGGCCGTTATTAGCGTCGGCAATTTTAAATCTTCACTTACCCCATTCGCTTTAAAATACATTTCCAACCTTTCCGTATACAACTGCCAATTTCCATTTTCCATATCGAATTCAGTTATTTTTCCCACTGACATTGTCCCTTTTCTTTCATCTTTTCCTCGATCGCCACTGTTAAATCAAACACCGTTTATTTCAAACTGATTTTATTCTCAGACCACCGACAGATTGTTTGCGAGTTACTCTATGGATGGCATATTCCATAGATTACATATGCGTCCGCAGTACAGATAATATATTACAGTAGCCTGATATCGACATTCCTTATTCTGTCATTTTTCTTTAATCCAAGCACGCTTCGGTCCATGGAATGTTGACATGCGGCTGGTTTGGATCTGTGTAATGCAGTGAGCTACGTTTCGCAACCATAAGTGAGACACGATAAGATACAGCTATTAAAAACTTTTCGTTTTATGGGTAGACTCAACTCTTTGCTCTTCATTATATATTTATGCGTCCAGTATTTTTCCACCCGCATGCTATCCTATTGTTGACTTCCTTTGTCATCTGGTCCTTCTGTGATATAATTTGACCTAAATACACGTATTCTTTAACGTATTGTAACGGGTTCCCATTTGCTACTCTTTCTATTTTGGTGCTGTTTGTCAGTAATTTTGTTTTGTCAGTGTTTATAGTAAGTCCAAATTTGCTACTTTCTACTAAGAGTTCGTGAATCATTTGCTCTAGATTTGGGGCTGATTCCTCGAACAAGACTATATCGTCAGCGAATCTGAGATGATAAAGCCGTTCTCCATTTATATTTAGCCCGAATTTATTCTAGTGTAAGTTTCGGAAAATGCTTTCCAGTACAGCCGAAAATATCTTAGGTGAGATAGGGTCACCCTGCCTGACGCTTTTCTCTATAGGGAATTCTTGCCCTAAGGTCTGTAATTGTACCCTGGCTTTACTATGTATGTATATATGTTTTATTATATTTATATAGATTTTAGGTATTCCTTGTTGTTCCAGGCTTTCCCAGATTCGTTTGTGAAATAAACTATCAAAGGCTTTTGTGTAATCGATGAAAACTACATTAAACTTCTTGTTGTATTCATTATCCTTCTCTAGTATTTGTTTAACAGTATGTATGTGATCGATAGTAGAAAAATTTCTCCGGAAGCCAGCTTGTTCTACCGGTTGTTGTTCATCAAGCTGATGGGTCTATAGTTACCAATTTCTTCTTTTGGTCCTTTTTTATGTAAAATTATTATGTGAGATTTAGTCCATTGTTTCGGTAAATTACCTGTGATAAGGATCTCGTTAAAAATTTCGGTTAAAATGGGGCTTATCTCATCAATAGTACCCCTTAATAGCTCGTTCATGATTATGTTCTGTCATCGAGCTTTTTCTGTCTTCTGGCTCTTTATTGCATGTCTTACTTCGCAGAGTAATATTTCAAGTTCTGAATCAGCGTCTATAGGAGTTTTAGATGAGGGAAATTGCCTAGATTCGAGCTTGTTGACCGGTTCTTCTTTACTCTGCAGAAAGTACAATTTGCGGTAAAAGGTGCTTGCGTGCTCATGGATGTCTTTCCTCTGTGAAAGGATCTTGTTTTTTTTCTTCATTCTTGGAATCCATTCTTTGTCCACGTCTCTTAGCTCTTTTAAAGCCCTCGTTAAACTGCCCGTTTGAAGTGGTTTTCCATAGTTTGAAGTCTATTGTACACACGGCGACACATCAAGTTAGACACCCAACATACCCATAGCTACGCTACATACAATCCAGAGAATCGTGGGACAAGGACTCCCGAGCTTACCCACACAAACACACTGTATTGTAAAACTTTGCACCCCGTGCCCGTGCGGGTGTGTGCGTGTGGGTTGCTCGCACGCAACGTCTCGTCTGTTGTCATTTTCAATCAGTGCCATAATATCGAGCTTAAGGGATTGTTGTGTCACACATTTCCGTTTTAAGATTTTTTTTATTTAGTGCGTGTGCGTAAATTATAATGGCTCCACAACAGAGGCAGTTAATAGTGACGTTGCGAGAGAGTGGTTACACTATAAAAGAAATTGAAAGGCGGATGGGGATAACGGTGAGTGATAAACATTTATATTTAAATTTATTGAAAATAAATTAATTGATTTTTTTTATTGGTATATTTTGATTAATTGATTGATAGAATGATCCGCAACAATTAAATACAAATTTACTGTAGTAAATAAATCAATTAATCGAAAATACAGAAGTATAGTTAGTAACTTAAAACGACCGAGTTTGTCCTATTTAAATAAAGTTCAAATTGTCATGCAAATGTAAACGTAGGGGTTTTATTTCGTTGATGCAAGTGTGTCAATTTATTTAAAAAGTTTAAATAAATACATGGTAATAACTTTTTTTTTATATTTGAACGGTGGGCTTTTATTATTGTTTTTTATGAGATTCATGTCAAAAATTGTTCCCTAAAGAGATTGTAAAAGATTAAAAATTAAATATTTTTGAGAAGTAAGAACATAGTAGCTCAGCAATTGGCCAGTGCCTATTACTATAATTTTACGGCTAGTGATATGTATTTAAATTTAATTGTTTTAGAGGACAACAATCAACTTTTGGCTGCGCCGAAATGAGGAGACTGGGGGTGACCTATCGGCTCATCACCGGCAGCTTTACGAGCGCGCCACCACCGCAGAGCAAGATGCCGCCATTGTATCGGCGCATAGTAATCAGCCATTTTTAAATACGCAGATCACTGCCACACAATATAGCGTAAGTTGACTACAATTAATACTGAAAATGTAATCTGTAACTAAAAATATTGAGCCAACGCCCAACACAGCCTTCCAGCCTTAACAGCTAAATTGATTATTTGTGCTTGAAGACTTGTAAGTTGTTACAATTTTAACGCAACTAGACATAGTCTTTACTTATTAAAAGTTAAAAAGGCATTTAAGTAGAATGTCAAAAGATCTGAAAATGAATATTTGCGTTTAATTAAAATCATAATGTTTGTTAGCGTGTAAAATAAAATACGCATTGTTTCATATTAACGATTTTAAGCCAAATATTTTTATCTGTTATGACTACTTTACATTCTATTCTTAATATAGCTCTAGTCCGTCTTTTAGTTCGAACAAAATCATTGATACGTCATAATAATTATATGCATTTCTACCCAGATATTAGATAGAATAATGCCCTAGGCAGCTAATGTCTAATAACATTGTAATTATATCGTATGAGTTAATTGACTAGCATTAAATAGGTAGCTTAGTTTGGCCGAGCTTAGATGACCGCCCGCTTGGTCTAGTGCTTGGGCGTAGGCCATTCGACTCAAAAAAAATCACATGAGTATGGGTAGCACTCGTTGTTGTGTGTTATAGTAAACGCTTCCACGACACAGGAACAATACCAAAGTATGGGTGTGCATTCTTTCAAAAATATAATTATAGTGATTAAGTAATTTACCATTGTTTCAGGTATCAACCCAAACAATACGCCGCAGGTTGCTTGCTGCTGGATTAAAAACCAGAATCCCAGCAAAAAAAATTGTTTTTTCAAGAGCCCACGCACAAGCCAGAGTTAGTTTTTGCCTCGAGTATTATAACTTTGACTGGCAAAACAATGTAGTTATATTTGTTGATGAAAAAACATTTAAATCGAATAAAATGGGCGTAAAATACTGAAACGCAAAGATAATGAAAGATATTTAGTCCAAAATACGTTACCTAACAGGTCAAGTGGTCGGCTGAGTTTAGGGTTTTGGGGCTGGATGAGTTCTGTTGGTCCTGGTGAACTGGTAGAGATATCTGGTCGCCTAAATGCAGAGCAATATGTCGACATTTTAAGAGACGTGATGGTGCCGACTGTGCGATTGCACCATCCGACAGGCACCATATATCTTTGCCAGGACAACAGATCCATACATAGTGCTGGAGTTGTTCAGGCATGGCTCCAAGCACAGCCGGACATTCAAGTTATACCATGGCCTGCGAAGAGCCCTGATCTAAACCAAATTGAGAACCTCTGGGGACAGATGGTTCTTAATTAGGATGTGTCAGAAGTGCGCAACATAGAAAACTTGAGGCAAACGGCCATCGAGACTTGGGAAATGATGAGAGGGGATCCTCATGATATGTGCTGGAACATGGTAACTGGTATGAAAGCCAGGTTGGATGCAGTGCTAGATGCTAATGGCGGGCCCACCAGATATTAAAGATCTAAAGATCATTGGATCTCCCTGACTGACATGCCAGTTTCCATCCGTCCGCGTATTTTTGGAATAAACCGTTTTTAACATGAATGCCATTTAACATCTTGCGCATGGCTATGTATGATTAACTTATTTGGTAACATATTGTAGACACTGTAAATTATTTTAACATCATTATATTGTTTGTTTTGTTTTTACGAGTTTATTTTTTTGTTATATATTTTTTTTACTTTTTTGTTTTACGCATTTATTTGTAATATAACATTGATTATTTTAATTTTAAAAGATATTGTTTTATAATTAGATTTAATTTAAATCATGTTAAACTATGTTCTACTAATTGAAATAGCTATTATTTGTTTTTTTTTTTTTTTTAAAACCTAGCCCCACACTAGGATTTATTCCTGTGTCGTGGGTGCGTTTACAAACATGAAAATTCACATACACAAATACCCAGACCGGAACAAATAATTGTGGATCACACAAAGATTTATCCCGTGCGGGACTCGAACCCGCGACTATTAGACGCAGTGGGCAGAGCGATTTAAGCTCTTAACAACTGCGCTAAATCGTCCGTCGCTAACACTGGGTTTATATTTTTTGTTTTTACTTATGACTGTTTTTATTACTGTTAATATGATTGTTGTTTATTGGTTTGAAGTGATAATTATATCATAATATTGAATTAAAACGTTTTTTTATTTACACTTACGTTGTTTTTATTCATAAAATTATTAGTATTTACAAAATAAAGAAAGTAGGCAAACAATGGTTTCCCATTTTATACTATAAACTATTCAATGTGGTTGAGCTACCCCAAATAGCTCTAGGTGTGTGAATCCCAAACAGATATACGACCACGTTCAACAAGATGTCATCACTCGATTTTGTATGATTGCAAGTGTAGATTGCTAATAATTAAGCGAATCTATAGACAAATTATAATAGAGCTTACTATTAAAAGTTTGGCACATATCAGTTTGCTGGACTAAATTGTGAGATTAAAAATGCTCTTTGGGCATATTTTTAATATTATAACTCTATCTCTCTATCTATATTATCCAGCCAGTGCCCTAGCGGGGTAGGCAGAGAGTAGACAATTCCAGCAGGTTCTTTCCTTATAGACCTCTAACATAAAAACTACTTTATCTTAAATAATACCTATCTACTTAATATATGAAATTTTGCAGTGGACAACCAGATTGTGGCCAGGTAACGTTTATCGTTTTATGATTAAATATTTGACTCAATCAATCAGAGTTTTTATATAGTAGTTGCCCGCGTTAAATCTTCGCAAAAAAAAATCTTTGTGTGATTCGTAATTTTTGTCTCGGGTCTAGGTAACTAACTCTATAGACTATATGACACTTAAATTGCAAACGCACACACAATACGGAAGGTAATAATAATTCTTAGTGTGCCTATATTTGTTTTTACACAAAAATCAGTATAATATTATTTTTTTGGTTCAATTTTATAGTTAAGTAGATATAATCTAAAACCTTAAGTATTACTTTTACACTCTAATTGAGTCAGTTTCTCAATTATTGTTACTAAGATCGATAAAATACCGTCATAATAAAAATTAAATATGTAAAAATGCAACTTTGTAGTTACGGACGAATAAAATAGACAATAAGGGATTAGAAAGGGCGGGCCGCGCAATTCGAAAATACTTATTTACGCGACGAGCTCAACTTGTTTCAAATATGCCTGCACAATATATCTGTAGCAACCTATAGGTAGATATGGACAGAGCGCCGCGGAACGAAATGACAACAACATATCGCACCCTCTCGCACAATTCGCAGCGTTCAACTTTAAATGGTTCAAAGTCCAAACAGTCTAGGTTGATGTGTCGCCGTGTGTACCTGCGATCTTTTCTAAAACTTTCTCTTATCGTTTTACTTATTTCAGCGATTTCGTTTCTTTTATTTTTCTTGTTAGGCTCTGATAGTAAGTTTCTTCTTTCGTCAATAAGTTTCATAGAGTGCTCGCTTAAGTAGTCTGTGCTTTTCTTTTTTCTCATCAAACTCTTGTTGTGTGTAAGTTTTTGTTCTAGGCTTTCATATTTTTCAATAACATTCGATGTTATATTGTAAGACTTTTTAAATTCTTGTAGTAAGTTACATGTTTTTTTAATCGTTTCTTTGTTTATTTTTACTTGTTTATTGTCCAAAATAGTTTTCCTGGATAATTTGGGTGGTAAAATGATTCTATGTCTTGTAATGTGGCTTTTTCTGTGGGAGCGTATATCTGGATTATTGTTCAGAGTTTTTGTGACTTGGAATATTTATATTTAAGACTATGACAGAGTGAAGCTGACCGACCGCATTAGCAACAGCATAGTAAGACAGCGAGTAGGTATGAAAGATAGTACCGGTGTAATGATGAGAAAGGGCATGCTCCGTTGGTTCGGGCATATAGAAAGAATGCCAGAGGAAAGAATGACAAAATAGATATACAATGTGAAAGTAGAAGGATGCAGGTACCGGGGAAGACCTACCTAGACTACCTTACCACGACCAAATAAACCGAGTCTTGTCTGATGGAAAAGTCAAGAGTCTCCGTAACCGGTGAGCGTGTATGAGACGAACTATGAGAGTCGAGGAAGCCAGAGAGGTATGTAAGGAAAGAACCTGTTGGAACTCTGTACTCTCTGCCTACCCCGCAAGGGATCTGGCGTGAGGTTATAGATAGATAGATAGATAGGTTTCGCCCTTGTAGTAGAGAATGTAGTTGTCGTGCTCTTCAATGACTTCTCCAATCCGTCTGAACTCGCTTGTTCCTAAAATATCCCATTTCATATCGTCCAAAGCAAGCTCTAGTTCATGTAGGTTCAGTTCTCAAAGTTCTTATATTCAGTGTAGCGATTTGTAGAGTGGGGCATCTCCTTGTGATAGGTATATTCTTGTGATAATCTTTGAGTTGTGAATGAGCCAACTTTTTTATTAGAGCGTGTCGGTCTACCTTTCCCGCGGTGACCAGCCGTGGTGGGAAAGGGTGGTGTAGAGGAGCCTTCAATTTTTGCTATATTTCCTGTAAGTTATTGTTTTCTGTATTCTCTGAAGAGCTCTTGGATCAATGATTGGATTTATGACAAACGATGACATAGAGAATTTATTCTTCTTCGGTGCTTGTGGGATGGATGGTCTGGCTTTGCTATCGTTATGAGCTATTGGTGAAATTGACAGGTTTCGCTTCTTATTAGTGGGATTCGATTTCTCTCTATTGTTGTTAGGTATTACCAATTTGTCATATTTGGTGAATGCTTTGTTGCCCTTTTCTCTCTCTGCTTGGAGTTGTATTTGGAGATATTTTCTCTTCTGCAAAACATAATCAGGATAATCTCCTTTTATATAGTAGTTGGTCCCTTCCAATTTCTTTTTGCTTGTTAGTAATTTAATTGTTTTCCTTAGTGTAGTAAAAGTAGCTACAATTGGCCGGAACTTATTGCTTTTCTTACCAATTCTTCTCATTGACTCTATATCTTGTTTATCACAGTCAATCTGCATTTCCTTTCAGATAAGCCGGATAATTAGATTTTCTAATCAGAATATTCACCGATCAGTGTATTTGTATCATTAATTAAATTATCGAAATATGTATGTCAAGTTCAATGGACAGCATTTCGTTTTTGGTTTTTTGTTTCTGTAAAAAAATAAAAAGGTATTCATTATTTTAGTCATTTTATGTTTTTTTTTTATTTAAATTTCTTACAATTTGTTTGAACAAAAATAGGAAAATAAACAGTGTAGCCTTGGCAAAACCTGTGATTATAAAAGTATACTTTGACAATAGAACCTTAATAATGTTCAACTTATAATTCTAATTAATTATGGGCGAATTTCGACCAAAGGGCGACCACTAGTCATTATATTAATACGTGAAGCAAAAACGTTGTTCCCCTTATTACGAAAGGTGCGCGGACGGAGGAGTATGAAATTTCCCACACTTATAGTTTATATCGAGAAGGAGTGCAGAATGCAAATATTTTTTTAAATTATGCATAGAAAATACATTAAATCAATAGAAAACACATTACACACACTACCATGTATTTGACACAATACACTTCAAATTGAGAACAGATTAATATTGTTTGTTTTGATTATTATTTTTCTATAGTCTTACTGAATATCAAACATAACTAGCAAACGATGAAAGAGTTTTTTACAAAACACATCGTTTACAGAGAAGTTTTGTATCATTAATTAAATTATCGAAATATGTATGTCAAGTTCAATGGACAGCACTTTCTTTTTGGTTTTTTGGTTCAACAAAAAAATGAAATAAAGGTATTCTTTATTTTAATCATTTTTTTTTTATATTTCATATAATTTGTTTGAAAAAAATATACAAATTAACAGTGTAGCCTTGGCGAAATCTGTGATTATAGAGATATAGTTTTTGATAAAAGAACCTTAATAATGTTCAAACTTATAATTTAAATTAATTATGGTCGAATTTCGACCAATCGGCGACCATTAGTATGTATAGATGATCCTTTAGTTTTAACAGGATGATTGCAGTGGCCACGTAAACCAACAAAAAGTTTGGCCGTAATTATCATGCGGTCACGTACATATTTTCATAGTTTACACAAACGAGAAAATAATTAAGACTTAAAACAATTAACAGAATTGCCATTAAATGATATTTCTAAATAAAAAACTTTTTCACTGAAAGACATTTCAACTGATTTTTTCGCTTCAGACCTATGTATCCACAAACCTCATCTATCAACATATATAGATATCTATATACCTCAATCAATCAATCAATCAATCAGCCTATCGTAGTCCACTGCTGGACATAGGCCTCTCCTAACACGCGCCATTGCACACGGTCCCCCGCCTTCCGCATCCAGTCCGTCCCAGCGACCTTCTTGAGGTCGTCGGTCCATCTAGCTGGGGGCCGTCCTACCTTACGCTTACCAAGTCGCGGTCTCCACTCTAGGACACGCTTGCTCCATCGGCCGTCGGTCCTTCTATATACCTCAGCGCTGTCATAACGTACAGAAACTTCAGACAGCTGCGGTCAAAAGAGAGCAGTCAATATTATTAATCCACCCTATCTTAGAGTTGTAACTAACGCGCCGCGGTAGGTAGCCCCGGTCACAGCGCGGTGAAGTGGGCACTGGATGTCGAGGACTGGCGAGGTGCCAGGCGGACGCCGCATTGTCAAGTACGGTACATGAATATTTGTATGTATGTTTATGTACGTGATGAAGAAGGGATTTATAAAAATTTTTGGAGCATTGTTAAAAGATCTGCTCTGGTTTTGTTTTGCGGCTGTTCTTGAGATCACATTCGAACAAATATTTTTTTCTGGAGTCAAGACGTCATTGATATTTTTTATAAAAAGTGATATCCCACTCGTGGGTATATTAATAATTGAGTGACAAATAAAAGAAAATTTGAAGACATTGAATTTAAAGATTTTTCATTATCAGCTGAAATACATCTAGTTCTTTGTGCTGTTGCTAACTTGACAACAATTCATGAAATACAACTATTTTTCAGATTTTATTGCGGTTTATTTTTCATTCTTCTGTTCCCAACATTTCGAGTGCTTTGTAGCACCCATGGTCACAGAAAGAACTAAGGTGTTAGACGTCAAAAAGGCATACTTGTTCTGGGTTACCCTCAAACTTACGACAACATCCCCACAAAATTATCAATATAAAATGAATCTACATAACGCCTTAATGAAAATTTAGACAAAATAAAATTTTAGGCATAGGGTCCGACCATATCAATATAAGAAGAGTTTAAATTTTACTCCAGTATACAAACCGGACGTGACGGACGATTTAGCGCAGTGGTTAAGGGCTTAGCCCGCCCCGCCCACTGTGTCTAATAGTCGCGGGTTCGATTCCCGCACGGGACAAATCTTTGTGTGATCCACAATTATTTGTTCCGGTCTGGGTATTTGTATATGTGAATTTTCATGTTTGTAAACGCACCCACGACACTGGAATTAATCCTAGTGTGGGGCAACGTTTTTTTTAAAATAAGAAAATAAGAAACCTAGTACATATTTTTAATGATCAAACGAACTTACCTGTACGTGAAGTTCGATCATAATTATATGATCAGCTTCATTCGATGCGATTAGTTTACATATTGTAGTCGAGCTCCCATGTATCAGCCTTGCACGGATGTTTTAGTAGAAAAAGAAAAATATTCTACTAGCAACACTTTTATCCTACCATTTCCACATCACAACGTCCGAGATCATTTTGTTTAAAGCTATATCTATTTATTCACAATTTTGGGTGGGATAAGGATTCCATTTTTGGGAGGGTTATTATTAATCGTTATTATTAATAGTTTACATATTGTAGGATGTTCAGAGAATAAGACTAAATTGTGAAGAAAGCAATCAGGTATTTTATTAATTAGTGTACACTTTCCCAGTGTAAAAAGAAATAATAACTACGACCAGTCTTAACGTCGCTCATTAGACAGAATCGCCTGTGGAAATTGATTATTATTAAATACAATTTGCCGATTATAGAACTTTGCAAAAACTGAAGATGATTCGCTCCAACCAGCTGTTTTGCGAATCACGTCTAGACTAACACCGAGCGCGTTGGCTTTGGAAGTGGCTGCATGCCGAGTACTGTGTGCGGTGAAAATAGAAGTATCTATCCCGCTACTTTTTAAAGTGTCTTTAATCCATTGGCTTAATCTTTGGGATGATATTTTTAAATGTGGTTTTCTGTAACTAATTAGTAAGTGATCATTGTCAAGAGGACGCAAAGTGCTTGTTTTTTGAATATATGACATCAAACAAGTTGCTGGACATATACTGAGATTTTCATGGAAAAAGGGTAGTTTTAAAACAGGCTGTTGAGTGTTCAAACGGGATGTTTTAATCCGATCAGAAATTTTTATTATAACCTCTTTATTTTCAACAATATTAATATTACCTAATTTAATTAATGATAAAGTTTGAACTCGGTGTGCAGTCACTAGCGCCAATAACGTTGACAACTTTTTTGTCAAATTTTCTAAATTAAGTGAATGGTTAGGTCCTAATCCAGCTAAATGATTCAATACTACGTTCGGATCCCAAGTTAGATTATATTTTGGGGCATTAGGCCGGGGATGAAAAACTCCTTTCATAAATCGTCTAACACTCTCATCGTTAACATAGGATGATCCTAATATCAAAGATAATGCCGATTTATGGGAATTAATTGTGCCATATTGGGCTCCATTGTCAAAAAGTGTGGATAAGAAATTTATTACCCTTGAGATTGACGGGTCTAAATAATTAAAGTTGTTAAAGCTACAATAATTAGCCCAATTCTTAATACATCTGTCATACTGTTTATACGTATTTAAACTAAGAGAAGATAATATGATATTAATTGAAGAATCATTCAAAGAATTTTGTAATAATGATCTCCTGATAATTTCACGGCAATCAATGTTAATGTCTTGCTCAGGTTGTGAGATGATCTGAAAGGAGATTTTAATAGTTTATTGTTAGGGCCAAATTCTATATAATCTGATACTGCTATCTTCTTTAAAAGTGGAAACCACGGTTGAGTACGCCAGTATGGTACTACAATTATACCCATAGCTCTATCTGATATTACTTTTTGCAATGTCTTTTGAATAAGTGCAAACGGTGGAAAAGCGTAGAAAAACATATTTTCCCATGATAAAGTGAAGGCGTCTACAGCCCAAGCATCAGGATCATTTTTCCACGAGATATATCTGGGGCATTTAGCGTTACATCTACTTGCAAATAGATCAATACTAGGTTTGTCAAAATAGTGTATGATTCTTTCAAACGCTTCATCACACAACTCCCACTCAGTATCACTGAATTTTTTGCGGGACAGCTGATCAGCATTACCATTTTCTCGTGTATTTATATATGAGGCAAATATCATTATTCTACGCTCCTCACACCATTGCCATATCTCTTGTGCGACATGGTTTAAATGTGGATATTGGATGCTCCCCATCCTATTTATACAAGAGATAGCAGTAACATTATCTATTCTTAGTACTATTTCACACCCGGAGCAATTTTTGGCAAAAGTTTTTAATCCGAATAAAGCTGCTTTTAATTCCAAAAAATTAATGTGCATTTTTAATTCGTGTTCTTTCCAAAAACCATAAGTTTCCCTATTATTACAATAAGCACCCCAACCGGTGCGAGATGCGTCGGAGAAGATTTCTAATTGAAAATTATTGAATCTGAAAGGGTTACAGTTTGTTCCTATATTTTTAATCCACCAAATAAAATCACTTTTTACATATTCTGGCAGATTAATTATTTGATTGTAATCAGGATTATTCAAAAGACGTAAGTATTTATCTCGTTCGAATTTTTTCGTATATAGCCAACCATATTGAATAGCTGGGCATACTGATACTAACAGGCCTATAAGCTTAGCCAAATCACGTAAATTACATGTTTTCATTGATATAAACTGATGTAACATTTGTTTAATTTTAACTATCTTATTTTTCGGTAATTTTAAAGCCATGTCGTAAGTATCAAACACAAATCCTAGAAATTTACATTGTTGGCCCGGTATTAAGCAGCTTTTTTCGTAATTTATTATGAATCCGAGATTTTCAAGCAAACTCTTCGTGTTAACAACATTTTCTTGACATTCGACATATGTCCTACCTATACAGAATATATCATCCAAATATATTACTGACATAAGGCCCTTAGATCTTAATACCTCCATAACGGGCTTTAACATTTTTGTAAACACGTACGGCGCGGTAGATAAACCAAATGGGAGACAGTTAAATTCGTATAAGATGCAGTTATATTTAAACCTAAGATATTTTTTATAATTCTCATGTATGGGGACTAAAAAATATGCATCTTTCATGTCTATAGAGGCCACATAGCAATCTTTAGTTATGAATTTTGATGCTGTTCTATAGTCTTCCATTTTAAAATGGAACGTTTTCACGAATTTGTTTAGACATTTTAAGTTTAATATAAACCTTTTGTCACCATTTGGTTTAGGTACCAAGAAAATGCTCGATATAAATTCTTTTTTTTTTTTAAATGTGTACATTTTGATATTGCCCCAATATTTAATAACGACTGAATGCAGTTATCAAAGTCGTTACCCTCAGATTTTGATTTCGGATACACGGAAGGTGTGTTAGTTTGAAAAGGAAAGGTATTAAAGGGAATCTTGTACCCATTTAACCACGACAAGACCAAGGGATCGTGAGTTATTTCTTTCCATCTAGAGAAGAAATATTTTAGGCGACCAGAATATACCTCAACTATCGTCTCCTGGTGTTCGGCGCGAACGCCGACCGCTCCGACGTGTCTCGATACCCCCGCTGTTGAGACCTGTTGGTCGTTGACGGGCGCTGACCTTGGCGAGGTCTGGCTGCTATGAACGGCTTGGGAGTGATTTTTCGAGGCACCGTCTTGGAGTTTAAAAAACGATTGTTTGGATTTCTTTTAATAAAATTATTTTTATTAGAAATGTTTTGACGTGTATTTATTTGTTTGAGGTCAGCAGCTGACCTCTTTACTGATTTTGCAGATTTTAATTTTTCGGACACATTTTCGCCGAATAAGAATGTTTTAAAATCTGTTTCATTTAATGTTCCTTTAAGATCGGGATTTATTGAAGATATGACGAAACCGCGGCGCGTCCTGGTGTCGGTGAAATGACTGTCACAAAGCAGCCTACAAGCATCACTTATAGGCTTTAATATAGTGGTGTGACTTTGTTTCGAAATTATCAGCTCTATTGCTCGAGTAAGAGCAGCTATAGCTACAGAAAGCTGTTTTTGTTTAGCCATAAGCGAAGAGTCCCTTTTGACCATATTATCTGCTAAAGCAACTTTCACCTCCTGATTTAGTAAAGGTGGTACAAGCATACCGCAATTTTCTGGAATTAAATATTCTGTCATCAATTTATCCTTCACTTCCTTCTGTAATCCTTTTTCAAGGATTTCCTGCCATCTGGAAGCTAAATCACTATGGGTTGGTCTCCCAAACTTGTTATCTGGTTTTGGTGCATCGCCAAGTAAAGCAAGAATATCGCTATCCAGTTCTAGTTCTGTCGAATCCCGCAAACCCGCAATCGGTTCTGGGGTCTTGGATGTCGATGGGGCAGCTGCGAGTGTTGTGGGTTCTTGAACCATAGACGTTGATGTCATGGGGTCATTTTCATAGTGAACCTCGTTATTGCCGATTCCTAAAATAATCATTGGTGTTGTTAACATTCAATAATAAGCCAAACCGATACATTTTCCGTGTAGGTAGGTAAATGTTAAAACAACATTTTGCATGTAAGGAGGTACTTGTGTATGTTTTTCTGGCACATAATGTGAAAGAGGTAGCCCAGTTGACGCCTCGCATCACAGTACTAATATTTAAGTACTAAGTCAGTAGCAGATTGATAAGTATGTATCCAAATACTATTACTGAACGTGAAAGAGGTAGCCCAGTTGGCGCCTCGCATCACAGTGTTGCTTATGCAGGTAGCCTTTATGTACATTTAAATACATATAACGACCTTAACATATAACGACAGAGGTAGCCCAGTTGGCGCCTCGCATCGTACAATCATTTATTTTAATGAGGGTAGGCTCGCTAAGATTTTGAGAAAACCGCTGTATTGTTGCATCAAATTATGAACTATTACAGTAAAATATAATAAGTACTGACCTTCAAAGTTGGAATCAGGCTCAGTATCACTGTCTGAATAAATAATCAACCGTTTGCGTTGCTGGACTTTATTATTTAATCGCGATTCTAATTTTCTAATTTTATTTCTTAATCTTTCACTACTTTTATCACGTTGCCTTTTGTTCGGCATATTGGTAACTTCTAAATATTAAGTAGCGCGTGCGAAGGCTTGAGCACGGAAACACAGAATGATCTCGGACGTTGTGATGTGGAAATGGTAGGATAAAAGTGTTGCTAGTAGAATATTTTTCTTTTTCTACTAAAACATCCGTGCAAGGCTGATACATGGGAGCTCGACTACAATATGTAAACTAATCGCTAAGAATGAAGCTGTGAAATATAAGTACTAAGTACAAAGATAAAAATCTTACTAAATACACGTTAAAACATGTCAGCATCACCAATGGGAAATAGATAGTCCTCCACAAACACACGATCTATGTGGTTCAAAGTTGGGCAAAATATTTTACTTACATTGTTATTTCATCAACGACAATTTCCATCGTTTACCTTTAAACGTCGAATATTAAGTTCAATTTTAAAAGTTTCATTTCCATTTTTGTGTATTTTTGAATACAAACATTGTCGTTCGGCAAATTCATGAGCATACCGATTCCCATTACACGAGAAACGAGAAAGAGTATACAAAATTAATGGTAATCAGCGCGCACCTGTGGTTTCGTTGCGTGTTGCGTTTGCATATTTTCAACATAATGCGTGCCTTTGTGTATACTTACTAGAATTTCGGTGGTACCACTGTCGTGTTACTCATTTAGTGATGTATTAAGTAATAAGAAAATTATTTTACTGAAAATACGGACGCAACCTATATAAAGATGATACGTAGGTAGATACTTCGCCTTTGGGAACAGTATAAATGTTGGTAGGAATCTAAAACTTATTTCAGTACTTTAGAAAATACTTTTTTTACAGTATGATTAACTTTTGCAAGTAAGTCTAGGGAGTAATGTTATGAGTTCGTAAATGAGATTACATTTTTTTTCAATTACACGATTTTAACTCAATAAAGTTAATTCCGAAAAGCAAATTAATATGAAATTCGCTTCCTCGTCAAAATAAAATTTCCCTTCAACAAACAAGTATTAAGTGAAATTTCATTACACAAAGGCTTATTTCGTTCTTCTCTGAACTTTGTCGTTACTTCACGAACTTAGGAGAGACGTGTAATTACCCAACCCGAAAAGTTATAATTGTTCACTTAATGACATTTAAAATTGTAAGCATGGAACGTAAGTGAATTCAGTGGGTTGTAAGATCGCGCGGAACGTACCTGGAGCAGAAAATAAAGATCCCAAGAACTCTTTAAAGACGTAAGGGATGCAGGTTCGAATAAATCTGTATTCAACGATGAACGCGAAGTGATAGCTATATGTGATAGTAATGAAATACGTTTCCCTTGTATCATAACGTATCTCTTATACCCATTTTCCCTGCAGAAGTGGGCAGCGGTGTAGTACGCCTATGATATGTCGGGATATTTTAGGTCCTAATGTGAATGCGGACTATCGTCATTTTTCAGACTCGGCATTCATGTCTTTTGATTAATTGCCTTAGACTTATACTCTTAGGTTTGCATGATATCATTCTTGGGACACGTCATTCACATGTCTTTGGATAAAATAGGTTTTTTCTGTCGTCATTATTTAGGCACATCATTCACGTGTCTTCAGAAAAATGATTAGATATTCTCGGAAATTAAGGCTCAAAAAAAAGGTCTCGAACCCTGTACCTCGGTAGTTCAAAGCGGGACTTTTTTCTATTGGGCTATGACTTCTTATGTTTTTTTTATATTGTTTTCCTTTGTTATCAAAATATATTTAACCTTTTTATACATGTACCGGTCCGCTTAGGGATTCAAGAGTAAGTACAAAGAGCAGAAAGTAAGGAGCATACTTGACCTCCAAATTTCCAAAGCTGATGTTGTATCCGGACATAACTTCAAAAAAAAAAAAGAAAATATTTTTGAAAACGTCGGCAGAGTCTACTTGTAAATAATGTTAGGACTCGAAGGAGGTGTCACAAGCTGGGCAACTTTTCGCCCGTTGACAGACTTGGTTTTTTGAGGACGCAGTTGCGAACATGTAAGATCACTTTAAAATGCGGATAACAATATGTCGATAATCACAATAGCTAGAACATTGATCCTGGGCACTGGTACTATAAAGCGAGGAATTTTCTATAAAGCTATCTATCGGTGGTTTTGTCTTACCAAGACGTATTGAACGTTTTTCACGCATCAGACCACTTAAGAAATTCACAGTTTAAATAACCAAAAAAATAAGTAGCTTAGTTGACCTGTTTGCCAAAAGATTTCCGAAGCTAATGTTGTGTCCGGACCTAACTTCAAAAAATCTTGAATATAACCTTCTAAAGGAAAATATATTTTGAATAAGTCAGCGGAATCAACTTTTAAATAACGTTAGGCCGCGATGAAGGTGTCACAAGTTGGGCAAGTCGCGAGTGCTCAGCACAAACGGAACCCAAACTTGAAGACCTCACTAAATCTAAACTTTTCGCCCGTTGACAGGCTTGACTTTTTGAGGGTGCCGTCGCAAACATGTGAGAACACTTTAACACGCGGATGTTTGCCTAACATTTTCTTTTCTCGTCTTTTAGAACGCTCAAATGACATTTAAGGACGACTTTTTCTAAAGTAACGATGATGTTCTGATATTTTAGATAGATAATTAGATGGCGTGATTACTTGGACACTTTTCCAGAAAAAAACATAGGTACCACAGACCCAGTATCGGTTTTTATGAAGATGTAAAGGGAATGAATGAATAAATTGAGGCCTATATTCGTCAAAGGCGTGTGGCAGAGGTATACTGAGTTGTACACCCACATTTTACTGACGATTTTTGGTCCCATGTAATGAGGGCCGAGGCTATTACCATTATATGTACATAATTCAAAACTCCGGATTGCTATTGAGAATTTTTCTATAGAAAACCCTTATAACACTCAGTGAAACATGGGCGTAGACGAAACACCCTGTTACCTCCGCTTGAGAAATGTAGGCATTCTTTAATTTTTTGACTTATTTATACACATTCTGGCAACAGTCATTCGAAGAAACATAAGAATACTAATTAATACAAATAATAGATAATATTCCTATTTGTGTCTGGAACATTACCAATTAACGATGGACAATAAATCGAGATGCAATAAATCCAAGAGATATTAGTTTCAGATACGTCTGTAATATTCCTGAATGGAGGAAAAAGAATAAAGGAAGAATGCTCACGTTTCATGCCACAATTTATTGATAATACAGTTGGCTTGAACAGACATGACGTAGTATGATCGATAAGACTAAACAAGCTTACCACAATATCTTTAAGATTATTATAGTATTTTATTTTTTCTAAAATGGCTTGTGGAGCTACACAAGATGGACATGACGCTCAGACGTAGTGGAATTGATAGTAGAACTCCTTTTCATGTCACAATATGATGACTGAAGTAACAATAAGATCCTGTTTGAACTATTTACTCTCTGCCTATATTGCAAAGAGCTCTGGCGTAATGATATAGATCTATGTGTCTAATCATCACGCCAGATCCCTTGCTGGGAAGTTAGAGAGGACAGAATACCAACAGGTCCTTTCCTTACAGCCCCCTCTGGCTTCCTCCGCACTTTAAGTTCAGCTCATACACGCACATCGGTTACGAAGACTCTTAACTTGCCCTTCTAAAAATACACGACATGATATGATATAAACGTATGATATAAATATATGTATCAATATTCCTCTTTTCTTAGAAAAAGTCTAATAGACTACCAGACACAATCGATTACCACAGATTTACAAAATCCGTCACACAATATGAAAAATTCAATTTGCTAAGTCGTCATCCAAGTTCCATATTACGTTGAGTGCGTCGTCAGCGAAATTTAGATGTAAACAGTACACCTCCGCCACCACTAATTATCAAGTATCGGTAACAAAAAAGTCGACAGTGCTTATAAAAATATATACATAAGCAGCCATACCGTATGTAAGATTCAATTTGCCCCGTGATCAACCACGCTCGTGCTTCATACATTATGCACCGGCTAATGACGTCATAGCTAGATGACCAATCGCCGCCCAGCTCGGTGTTTGATCGCTCCATGTCAGACCAAAATTGAATTTTATACTTTACGTAAATTTGCTCTCTGACGGACCCAGATTGATTGCTCTGTTCCGCCCTGCCGGCCACTGTGATGACCTCTGGGATATTTGAATCATATTTCTTTCTCTAATCTATGCCATTTCCAATTAGGTATACAAGTACTTGTTAAAATTCCAGTATTGTACCATGAAACGTGCGTGCTGAATATTGAGTGCAAAAAAACAAAAATATAATAGATATCAGCAATTTTTGAAATGTTTTTTTTTTTTATTTAATTTCGATAAAAAGTTACAAATAGAATAATTACGTTAATGACACTGTTCACAAGCATTATATACCCAACCGGACCATACACGGATCCAGTAGGCACGCCTAGTCTCACTTTCACTTCATCTCCGGTGGTTCCGCCTATCGTCGTACGAAGGGTTCTGTTCTGTAAATAGTTTTTAAACCACCGGTTGACTGGCCCCCTAATATCACATTCATTCATTGCCTGCAGTAATACATCGTGTTCCAAGGTGTCGAATGCTTTTTTGAAGTCAATAAAAATAGCTATAACTTTTTCCACTAATTTATTTATTACTGATAAAATCGCGATTGGTCTATAGTTACTATAATCTTAGTGGTTACCCTGCTTGAAAATGGGTCGTATTATCAATTTTTTTAAGAGATCCGGGTAAACTCCCTCACATATACACATGTTAATAAATTTTGCTATTATGGGACTTATTTCCTTTTTCACCATCTTTATATGTTGCACTCTGATTCTATCTAATCCAGGCGCTTTGTTAAAATCTAAATTATTAATATATTTTTCGACGGTACATGCTGCTACTTTTTTAAAATAAAAAGTTACATCACTTGGTCTTATATACGAGTTTCTATCTAAGAAAGTTCTATTACAATTATGTTTTATCTTTATTATTTCTTCCGTAAAAGTTTTCGAAAAAGTATTACAAATGTTATATGTAGAACTAGTCTTACCTAGATATTTTAGAATTACACTGTCTAAACTGGTTTTTGGATTACCCAACCATTTATTTATGTTTAACCATATTTTTCTAAAATCGTTATTACATCTTTCTATTTCTTCTTGTCTGTATCTGTTTCTCGCCACATCTATGAGTTTATTGACTTTATTCCTGTATTTTGTGTATTGTAACCTTTTGTTCATGTTCTTAGGGGTCGATTTCCATGCTCTAAATAATATGTCTCTGCGTTCTAGCTTTTTCTTAAGCTCGTTATTTACCCATGGTTGCGTAATTCTGCTTTATCCTAATATCCTATGCGCCCTGCTTTTCTCATAGGCGTTAATAAACACTTTCTGTAATTTTTCAAATAATAATATAGGGCAATGTATATGCAACAGCTCAGTCCAGTTAATTGTAGATAATTCTCTTTTTATAATCGTTTCATTTAAAATCGTTTGAACTTGGCTATTCGTGCATACTTTATCCGTTATGGTACTTATTCCCACTAGGTAATGGTCCGACAGGGTGCAGTTGAGCAGATGTGCGCGCGCGGCGAGTGGCCGGCCGCGGGCGGCGCGCGCCCACACGTGCTCGATATTAGACGCCGTCGGTCGTCCATCGACAACTGTTTCGCGCGTTATCTCTGTCGCAGGAATAGTACATTGCAGGCCGTTATCACACAGCATGTTTTTATATTTAATTACTACGGAGTTTGTTTCCTGTGATATATCGATATTGGTATCTCCTATCAGTATAATTTCTTCTGAGTTTGGTATATTTGTTAGGATAATGTTCAATTCCGTGATATATGACAATTTATTCGTATTGGGCGGTCGGTATATAGCAACAAGATATATAGTTCTCGTACCAATATTTAGTTTTCCATATGTTAACTCTGTTGCTTTTAGTTCGGTGGTATTTCCATGTTAAACTGTATAGCTTCTTTCACATATGCCCAGCTTATTGGAAACGTATTGTTTCTTGAAGAAGTTGTATGTCTTAGATCAGGGTTAATGCGATAACGAAACAGGTGCGGTAATCCAAAAATGAGGCGTCCAAATATTAATTCATTTAATACAGAATGTGACAGGGCCTTTATTGGCTATATATGTGAAAAATAATTATAAGTCCGTGAAGCCCAGGCATAACAAAGGTGTATTAATCGCGGTAACAGAAAATTATAACCGATTGAAATAGATAAATAACTTTTAATATAAAAAGCAACAAATTACGAAAGGGTCATAAGCAAATAAAAGCAACAAAGCAACAAATTATCATTGTACCGAGTTATATATGATATATCACAATTATACAGATGTATGACCGGTTTCAAAATTTATCTCAAGGTAAGATTTGCCTACTAACTACCAAAGGTTTTGACATATTTCTTATGGAAAATCTATCAAAATTCTACTGGGACAGGATAAAATGATTACTGTGGAAATGTAAATAATAACTACTGAAAACAAAATCACGATAATTGTTTCGTTTGTTTCACTTGGTTTTTATATCAGATCGCTGCTGAAAAAGTCCATCAACTCCTATTTATTCAGGACAAAGGTTCTGTTTACACCGGTTATTGACAGTTTCGTTGTAACAGCCGACATGTCTACATCGATTCCACCCTTTTTCTGGACAAACAAGTGATCAAAACAAAGGCAATCGTTTGACAATATAATAGTTAAAGAAAAAAAAGCACTAAAATAGACACATTCAATTTATACGATGAAAATAGGAATACGGATATGTCTCCTGCCTGGCTCAAGATGCTTTGTGTTTATCTGTGAGTAAAATAATGCTGATAATTTTTTTTGTGACTCCTACTGTCATAAAACTAATTATTTTGAACAGTGTTTTACCTATGTAAAACCTAATTTAAAACACGTTTAATATGCGTCCTTTAGTATATTTAAATACATCATACAAGAAGCAATAACTAGACCCATCTCCCCGAATCCAAAATCTATGTATTTGTAAAAAACCTCAAGACGACGACATTCGCCAAGCAAGGGGGGCAGTGGTGTATTGTGTACACCCACATGTCGCTGACGTCGTTGGGTCCCAATCTAAAAAAGGACCAGCCTATGACAAATTTCAGACTCCGGTCTGAATCTGAAACTTATAGCTAGAATAATTTTGTCCGACCTGAGGTCTAAAATCTGGACCTAGGGATTTTCAACTGCACTGGACCAACGATGCAGTTTATGTTATAACATACTAGTTATTACTCGCGGCTGCGCACGCGTTTATTTTGTAATATATTTGTTAATTATAGTCTATGTGTCATTCCGATGTATGAGATACATTACTGTAAAGTTACATCAAAATCCGTTTAGTAGTTTTTGCGTAAAAGAGTAACAAACATCCATACATCCATAGTCACAAACTTTTGCGTTCATAATACTAGTATTACTAGGACGATATACATGGAACTTTCTTCTAATATATAAATAAGATATGATTTTAATTTACAATGACCTTTTTAAAAGCAAGATTTTATAGCAGAAGTCACAACTTAGACAAGAGTATATCCTGCTTAGTTGAGGAGTTCCTATGGCTTTCTTTCGGCTCCATCTTCGGACCCTGAACACCATCCGGGTCTAAAATACTCGTCAAGATAAATCCAACGAGCCCAAACACGGCGGGGTTATATTGAGAACTTTTGTTGTTCCATCATTCCTCGTCGTGCTCGCTCGCGGTGCGGTCGATTATACGACTTACTTGCAAAACGGTACAAAGTACACTCCTTTTCTGTGTAGTATACGCAACATTAACAGATAAAATGCAGCGTTCTCCAACGGGAAAAACGTATCTGTCTCGAACAGATCTATCAAACCCTGATAGTGATGACAGTATGTATTCAGTGACAAGGAGAAAGAGGAAAAATATTGATAACGACTTTCCAGATTTATATGAAGAAATTAAGAAAATGTTACAAACATGGAAAAAAGACCAAGACGATAAATTTCGCGAACTAAACAGAGCAATAGAAGACATGAAGAAACAAAACACAGAAATATTATCAGCAAATACCCAGTTACAAAATACGCTAGAAAGTTATTTTCGGGAACATAAAGAACTTAAAAAGCAAATGGAATGTATAACTAAGGAACACGTTGAGGCACTTGCTAAAATCAATAATCTTGAAGATCAATTAGACATGATACAAAGAAAGGAAAGAATAAACATGATTGAAATTAATAATATTCCAACTGATGCCAAAAGTGATATTCCAACAATTGTAGCAAATTTTCATAAAATCCTGGACCTAGAGGAAAAAGAACCATTAATCAAACAAGCTTACAAATTGAAGAAAGGAAACACAAATACGATTATCGTCGAATATAAGGAGCTAGAGCAAAAGGTGAAGGTACTGAAATCAGTAAAAAAAATACAACACAACTAGCGAAGAGAAGCTAAATATGGCACTCTTAGATATGGAAAGCAATAAGAGTCCGGTTTATGTTTCTGACTACCTAACTCAAAAAACCAAAAACATATTTTACGTTGCCAGAAATTTGAAAAAATCGGGTAAGTTCAAGCACTGTTGGATAGCAAACGGCAAAGTCCTAATTCGCAAAGAAGACAATGGGCCCTCCATTCACGTGAAATCTGTTGGTGAAGTTCTGTCTTTCCTTGAAAGAACAGAATGACTATGGCGTATGAAAAATATCATAACTTTTACCTTTTTTTCATTTTCATTTTCGAGATTTATGCATGATGACTTTATAATAACCACACTCTTTCTTATTATAATATCTTATACACGGTTAATACCAGATAATTATATCGTTGTATTTTTGTCTATTATTTTCACTTTTAATTTATGGTTTACCAATGTTTTACTTCTAACTATGTCCCTTGTTGTGTTGTTTTGCTCTATTATATATCTTAAGTATGTTATATACAAGAAAAAAAATGCCTGTACTCTAATTAGTCTTCTCCTAGCTTTTACGCAGAACAAATACTCACATCTACATAATTCACAATACTCACACCTACACAATTCACAATACTCAGTAACACTTACATTTGATATATATTACCAATGGCCATGTTGTTCCATTTTCATTGTTCGGGATGGTCGGGGTTTAATTATTGCCGCACAAGTTTTATATAAGTACCAGTATAAACAATATGGATGATGTATTAGATATATCTTCTGACATTGATAAAAGTATCAATGTAGGCAATACTTTTGACTTAGACTTACCGGAACAATGCAAAGATGTACTTGGTGAGGAGAATAGTTATAAAATACTAACACAGAATATTAGGAGCCTGAATCATAATTTTGATGAACTCCTAGTACTTATTAATAGATTAGATATAAAATTTGACTTTATTATTTTGACTGAATGTTGGTTAACCGATACAACAATATTAGCTAATATTGCGACGTATCAAGCTTTTAAAACTAATAATTACTTAAATCAAAACGATGGTATCGTTATTTATATAAATGAGAACCTTAAAGCTACAGTTACCGAACCGACATGTGAAGATGATGACGTAAATTGTTTGATCACCACAATTAAAAACGATCTAGCTATAGTATCAATATACAGACCACCCGCTTTTAAAAATATTGACAACTTTCTCTCAACAATAGACCGAATACTTAACACGTACAAAAAATATAAGAATATAATCCTGGTGGGAGATATTAACATAAACATTGCAGACAAAACTAACAACAAATCAAACAAATATATGGACCTTCTCGCCTCACATGGGCTACTTGCTACGCATACTCTTCCAACACGTGAAAATAACTGCCTCGACCACTGCTTTATAAAAACAAAATCTCTAAATAATACTATAGTCTGCCATTCAACAATCACGGATCATTATTCACTAATACTTTCATTAGCTAAAAAAACAATGATTAAAGTAAATAAAAAACAAATATTATAAAAAAGTTGACTATGCAGCTGTTATCAATATTCTAAATCAAATGAACTGGCAAACAACTTTCTCATCTAATAATCCTAACGAAATGACAAATGAATTTATTTCCATTATTAATGAATGTATAAATAAGTGCACCTTAATTCGAAAACTCTCCCACAGGAAGCAAAATATTAAGCCATGGATAACACCAGGACTTTGTCGTTGCATGTATAAAAGGGATCGTTTGCATAAAAAAACAAGACAAGATCCAAATAACATAACACTCAGGATAACTTACAGGCGTTATCGGAATACATGTAACAATATTTTAAAACAGCTCAAAAATAACTATTTTAAATCTCAAATAAACCTATACAAACACAATCCTAAAAAACAATGGTCTCTAATAAAAGATATATGTAACATTAACATCAATACGAAAACTAACGATAAATTACTACTAAATAAACAAACTCCGCAAGATTCTGTTAACACTATAAATAAATACTTTGCAAATATAGGTTGCGATTTGGCTAACAGCATACTAAACAGGTCTCATATATCTGAATCTGACCGAGTTAGGACTGCAGGTTCATTAAATACAACCGTCAACTCATTCGTCCTACTACCAACGGACGAAGACGAAGTCAAACGAACTATTACAGGTTTGAAACCATCTAACTCCATTGGAATTGACGGAATAACTACTAAATTATTGAAACTAGGCATCGATATTCTTTCATTACCCATAGCCTGTATCTGTAACGCATGCTTCAGTCAAGGCATATTCCCTACATCTCTCAAATCCTTTTTGATCATTCCAATACACAAATCAGGTGACAAAGAATCTATCACAAACTATAGACCAATTTCTTTGCTACCATCTCTTTCTAAAGTAATTGAACGACTTATCAACTCTAGATTAAAAAACTACTTGGAATCTAAACATCGTCTCTCCGCCAATCAATATGGTTTCAGAGAAAGCAAATCTACTGCTCATGCAGTAGAACAACTGGTTTCCGCTATTGCTGATGGTTTGGATCGAGGCGATAAAGTAATTGGGATATTCCTCGATCTCGCTAAGGCGTTTGACACAGTTTCGGTACCCTTACTCCTAAAAAAAATTGAGAATATAGGTGTTAGAGGTCTCCCTTTGGCACTACTTACAGATTATTTGACAAACAGACAACAGTGTGTCAGAATAAATGACTACAAGAGCCAATCAGAGCCTGTTCAATTCGGAGTGCCACAGGGAAGTGTCCTGGGACCTACGTTATTTTTAATTTACATTAATGACTTATGTGACCTAAAGTTGACTCAAGGACAAATTATAACATTTGCGGATGATACGGTACTCCTGTTTAATGGTCGCTCATGGGACGAAACCAACAGATCAGTCAACCAGGGTGTTGCTCTTGTAACGACGTGGTTAGATCAAAATCTTCTTACTCTAAATGTTCAAAAAACAAAGTACATCACCTTCAGTATTCGTAATAATAAGCAGCCACCAATAAACTCTGTGAATATCAAAATTCATACATGTAATAGCCCTACAAACTGCTCCTGTTACTGCCTTACTAAAGTATCATCAGTTAAATACCTCGGTATAATAATAGACCAAAATCTTAATTGGAAAGAACATATAGGCACCTTGTCCTGTCGTATCAGGAAAATGATTTATATTTTTAAAAACATACGAAATGTCTGCCATCCTCAACTACTACGTACTGTTTACTATGCTCTGTGCCAATCTGTCTTGACATATTGTATTTCAGTCTGGGGTGGAGTACATAAAACCACCTTACTAACACTTGAAAGAGCTCAGCGTGTCATTCTCAAGGTAATGAATTTTAAAAAGCATACACATCCTACTCACCTGTTATATGAAGAGACGCCTGTCCTTACTGTAAGGCAACTATTTATCATGAAGACCATTATACTACAGCATAAAAACCCTCCTGAATTTACAACTAAACGCAGAAAGGATATTGTTTACTCAGTTCCTAAATGTAAAACATCGTTTTTACGCAATTTCCCTAAATATCTCGGACCATACCTTTACAACCATATATCTAAAGCTATCAAGTTACGTGACCTAACTATATGCTCCTGCAAAAGTGCAATTGACAAGTATCTCTCTCGTCTAAACTACGACAACACAGAAGAACTTTTAATTAATCGAGCATAATACTTATCACATTAACATGATTGGTGATATTTACACACACACATACACACAAACACTTCATTCATGCACAAACACACACACACACACACACGGACGCACACACTGCACTATTGTTAGTTTTTTATTATTATTATTTATAATATTTATTTCTATCTATTCAACTATATCACCACGTCTGACCCATCGAGGGGCAGACAATTTCTTTTTCTCTATTATTTTTAGGTATACTGTACGCAATTTATAAATCTACCTCCATTTTACTTATATTATCGCACCAAAAAATATAATGACCTGCAAATCTCATGTAGTTATTACGCAGTTGTAATTTTTTAAATAAATAGATTGTGTGCTTGGTTTTTGTGGACGAGGATGCCTGGCTTACCGTGAGACAGTTTTATACTAGTACGGAAGCCAGTACGATTCGTGATCAAACAACCATGTAAGTAATTATACTGCTACACTTTATTGTATTAATTATATAGGTTAAGGTTGTAATTTTTTTTTTTTTTTTTGCCAATAAAGTTTATTATTATTATTATTATTGGCCACCTTTTGGCTTCATCTTTAGACCCTGAACATTATCTGGTTGTATAGTACTTGTCAATACCAATCTAACAAGCCTAAACACGAGGGGTTTACGTTGTTTAGTTTAATTGTTCCTATGGCCAACTTGCGACTCCATCGTCAGACCAGCTCTTTGGTATCATGTTATTGGATTGTTATCGGACTAACATACGTATGCCAAATTTAGCTCAATCGGATACCCGCAAGTGCTTTAAAAATGGATAACAAGATTTAAACCGGAAAGACAATGCAAGTTAAATAAAAGCTTGTAAAAACACTTCAAACAACTGACCTCAAACAACTGCCTTCTTTTTATCTAGAAATAAAAATTAAAATATAAACTTTTCAAAAGCCAAAATTAGACACGAGTGACCTTCGCGATGTTATTAATATTTATAAATCGTAAATATGCAATCACAAACGGTCTCTCAACCATGAAATAAAACAGGAAATTTTCATGCAAGATAAAAACAAATGCTTCCATAAATTTAAAGAGCTTACCAGATAAATGTAAAGCGTTACGTTAAAACCGAAGAATAAAAGTTTTTAAAATATTTACGGTTCAAATTGTCCCGTCATAAAAGTTCGACGTTTTTCCCAAAGTAATTTATATAAACCGGGCTTTATAACAATTTAAACAGTTAAACAATATAAAAGATTGCGTGGGAAAAATTCCGCAGATCTTTAACTACTTGCAGAAAAGCGACAGTAACAAAGGAAAAAGAATTTAAGACCTTCGTTAAGACCGGATATATTATTATCTTTTCTAGGAATCTAACTTAAGAAAGACGGCTCTTTATGAACACATTTCTTATTTTAACTTAACGAGCAAAATTCCATAAGCTTGTTTAAAAATATAGTAGTTTTTTTTTAAATAAAACATCGAAGCCTGACACTACGAAATATTCTTGGGTAGTGGGTGCATTTTCAAACATGAAATCTACACACAAAACCTACGCCGAAACAAATAATTGTATGCCAAATAAAGATTCGTCCCATGCAGAGATCAAACCCGTTTCTGCTCGCCACCTATTTGTTATTAATATCTATCTATCTATATCATCACGCCAGCGTACGCGAGAGTACAGAGTTCCAACAGGTTCTTTCCTTACATACCTCTCTGGCTTCTTCCACTCTCATAATTCGTCTCATATACGCTCGCCGGTCACGGAGACTCTTGACCGGTCCATAAGACTCAGTCTGATTGGTCATGGTAAGATAGTCTAGGTCTTCCCCGGTACCTACATCCTTCCACTTTCGCGTTTGTTAATAATATATTTATTAATAGGCAATAATAACAATAGGCAAATCAATAGTGTAGCCTTGGCGAAATCTGTGATTATAGAAGTATAGTCTTTGACAATGGAACCTTAATATTGTTAAAACTTATAATTTAAATTAATTATGGTCGAATTTCGACCAATGGGCGACCACTAGTATTATATTATTCTACTGAGTTCTACAGTAAGGTAACCTACCTACCTACATGATTAATATAATACTCATAATAACTGAATTTACACATTCGTGCTGTTTGCTGTCGAAGAGTCCCCTAAGGGCATAGACAAGTTGCAAGCGTTTTGTTCCTATTCTCTTGTCGTAATCGATAGCGCATTGTTTTGACCACGTGACTTTTCGTTGCAAAATGTTATGCCCATACAATTTTCCGCTTTCTATTAGCGTTAACGACTGTAGATTGTCAACTTGGCTATAGGCGTTGGTGTATCTACAAAGTCCAAGGTCCAATACCGATAAAATTGAAATGGGACCACCTCGGAGCTACATTATACCAAATGCTAAAAAGATCATCAAAATCGGTTTAATAGAAATTATTAAAAAATCACAGACGAATCATGGAAGTCGGCTAACCTACCTATATGACTGACGTATACCCATAATATCATAATTTACACATTCCTGTTGTTTATTGTTCAAGAGTTCTCTGGTGTATCTACCAAGATATAATACCAATGAAATTAAAATAGGACTACCTTAGAGCTATACTGAACCCAATGCAAAAAGAATCATCAAAATCAGTCCACAATTGACGGAAATATCGGCGAACATACACAAAAAAATACATACAGACGAAGGAGGTTCTATACCTCCTCCTTTTTGAAGTCAGTTAAAGAAGTTTTATTATAGAAATAGAATATCCAGCAAACGATTACAATAAATTAATATGACTTGTTACAGTTGAAACAATAGAAAATAACGATTTATATTAATTATCCACTTTATATGAGGCACCATGAGAACAATAGACAAAATAAAGCTGTTAAAGGGTTAAATCAAAACCCAAAATTATTCGATATTCCTGTTTCAATATAAACGGTAACGAATTGTAACCGCAGGAATCTAGTAGGGATTTAGTTCTTGGAATAGTTTGAAATATATTGAATAACAGGTTTTCATGAAACCTCACTAAATATCTCGGTTATTAGGTATTGCTTTATTTATTATTGTAAAGGTTATTCCGCAAATAGGTAATAGGAAACCAGAGAGTTCTGTAAAGAATAAATCTGTTGGAATTCTGTGCCTATACTGCAAGTGACCTGACGCGATAATGAAGATAGATAGGTAAAAGGGTGCGTCTAGCTATCATGAGGTCCTAGGTTCGAATCCCACGAGGCTTTCGAAACCCAGGTTGAACTAATTGTTATTGGGGTTAAAATGTCGGTAGTAGTCTGGATTCAGAATTGTGTTCAATAGCCTAACAAATACTAGAAATAGACTAACCCCTCATTATATTGATACCTAACATCGTCAGAAAACTTAGGGTGTGTATAGTAAGCATCTGCCACCCTCATTTGGTGAATAGAGGCTTGACAGTTTCTTTAGTACCTAAATGCTTAAAACACACAATGCGCCATTTAATCTTGACGGACAATTTAGCGCAGTGGTTAAGAGCGTAAGCCGATCCGCCTACTGTGTCTAATAGTCGCGGGTTCGATTCCCGCTCGGGAAACCTTTGTGTGATCCACAATTATTTGTTTCGGTCCGGGTATTTGTGTATGTGAATTTTCATGTTTATAAACGCACCCACGACACAGGAATAAATCCTAATGTGGAGCTACGTTTTATAAAAAAAAATATAATACATTTTAAAAGGTATGAATGAAATAGGTATGAAGCGGATCGTTATCGCATTATGACTTTTTCACTTTCAAACAAAAGAAATGTTGGAGTGACAGCCAGCCACAAAAGAAAAGTAAACAACATAAAAAAGCGTGCTTAATTTTAACACGGGAATAAATTACCGTTTATTTTCTTTGAAATTTTGAGTATTCTAATTACTTTTTGAGTAAAACGGGGTCTGAATTTTCTTGTTAAAAGAACAAATTGACTCAACTAAGTAGGTACCTACTCCAATTGTTACCGATGACGTTTGTCAAACTTCGTAGTTAAAATACGAAAGCAAGTTCAGGGTTGAAAATAAATATTACACTTGTGATAGCAAGGGTTAAAAAATTACTTTTTAAAAAGTCTTGTTTTATAGAATTACACATTCCAACCTACATTCGAAAATATGGAAATAGTAGACTTCTTTACAACGCTTTAATTAACGCTAGGATTTAAATTGTGTATGGGTCGACTAGTCGGGTAGAAAAGTAAAGAAACAAATTTCTTTACTTTTCTTTTTATATTATCTACCTTTAAAAAAATATACAGATACCTATATGAAAACAGATAGCAACCTATAAATTTAAATTTATAAACAGAAAATAACTTTTCAATGAAAGACACACAGTATTAACACAGATCCGCTCATATGAAATTTGCTCTAGTTCGTAAAAGTTACGACACGTACAAACCGCAAATATGATTTACTACTCAAAACTCTGCCAATACAAACCGTCCAAGTTGATTTTACGAGCTTCGAACAGCGAGCTTACATCGGATCACACGGGCTACATACATTACCCAGCCACTTTACACAGTAGAAGCAATAACATCATTAATTCAAAATCTCACGCGTAATGGTTACATTTTTTTGCGAGGCGTATTATTGTCTCTGTGCGCAGGCTGTACTGAGGGCTTAACACGAACAGATTGACGTTAAAATAACGCTATCGAGTTGATTGATCCTTTTCAAACTACAAATTCACGAAATAAAGATGATCATGACAGCATGCTATCTCATCAGCGTTACGATGACGTCAAATGATTTGTGCTTAGCCCTCGGGTTGTCGTTAGCATAACGCTATCGAGTTAATATGCCATCTTTTTCACGTTACAATTTTAAGAAATAACGATGGTCGTGACAACACGACAAAGTTACGATAACATCAATCTGTTCTTTCCAGGCCCAACTCTCTGAGGGCTGAACACAAACCATTTGACGTCATAGTATCGTTGTCAAAAATTGTGCTTTCACGTTCATCTTTTTTTCAGTAAACTTGTAGTGTTAAAAGATCACAAATCACCTTGATAGCTTTACGATATCGTCAATTTGTTCGTGCTAAGCTCTCAGACTGTATGGAAATTTATTTCAAAGGCCTGTAAAGTTTTATAACAGCGGTTTATGACCGAAATTGTTCGGGCAGATTTATTATTGGCCCATCCCGAGCAGAAATTTACTAACTGTAACTTCAGAGGTAATTCGATGCAGTGACAATTTACGAGGTTATCAAAAGGACGTTCCTTCGCCGAAGAAGTAGATTAGTAGTAAAGTACATAAATTGTCTATTTTTAAGCGCTCCTGCAGGGTTTAATAATAATATAATAATAATAATATCAGCCTATACTGCCCACTGCTGGGCAAAGGCCTTCTCTCACAAATGGAGGTGAGAGAGATTAGGTCATACTCCACCACGCGGACCCAGTGCGGATTGGTGGAGGCAGGTTTGTGGCCACCCGCTGTTGGAACTTATCAAGCCGCCTTTAAGGCTTCCAACTCGGCTTAACGACTACCACATTAAGTAGTAACCGGGACCAACGGCTTAACGTGCCTTCCGAAGCACGGAGACGCTCGAATATGAAAATGCCACAAATGGTCACCCATCTCAGGCCGACCGAGTCGAACGCTGCTTAACCTTGGTGATCGGTAAGAACACCGCGGTCGCACAGCGCTACGAGCGCTGCAGGGTTTACACAAAATAAATTATTTGAGTTTGAGTTTGTACCCACCATGCAATTGTGAATAGAGAGACTCGGAAAGTTTAAAATCGACGATCACGATCCCAACATATTACGTACGCGCAAAACGCTTTATTAAAAAGATCAACTCATCCTTGATTCTTTAACTGAAAAACTTCGTCTGGAGGGCATAAGCCTTCCCCAAAGATCAGTACGAAGACAGGCTATGTGGTGAACGTTTCTAGTTTTTACCCGCAATAGTAATAACTGGATGCGAACACCAGTCCACCTTGTAGAAGACCTGCCCACTCCATGTCCTACGGTACGTGGTCTCTTTCTCGGTGATCTTTCTCTTTAGGTGAACAATAAAGTAGGATAATTATGAAATAGCACCTGTGGTCAGGTAAAAATCTGAATGTATGCAGTATAAAGAGATTCATCATGATGATTTTTGGGAGAGGCCTTTGTCCTGTAATTCACGTTTTTTTGGCTGACGTACAACGCCATAAACCCTATAAGTACATGAACTAAAAAATATATTGTTAAGGCTCTACTTATTACCTCTACACCAAAACTGTACTAGATGTATGGAAATTTATTTCACAGGCCTGTAAAGTTTTATAACCGCGGATTATGCCGAAGTACATTCGAGCACATTTATTAGCGACCCACCTCCGGTCCGGAATCGTAATCTGCAAACGTTAATTCGGCCGTGAGGTTATGATACAGTGACACTTTACGACTCACTGGAACAGGATAAGCTTTTGTGATATTGTCGTAGGCCGCAGCCGTTTTAGTGTTAACTGCTGTCTTTGTATAAACGTAAAGGAAGCAAATGTGTTATGGGTTGTAAATTTTGTGCTTATGTTTTCAAAGGTATTAATTTAGGAATTTTATTATCTTTGATATTGAAACTAAAATTTGGAAGAGGGTCTGAGTGAGGGTCTGTTTTGCCTCCTTCTTATATAAATATGTAAGAAATTTTCAATCTTTTATTTTTTTTTCTTTTTATTACCGAAAATAAGAACATCAAACGCATTGGGATTCATCAAACTAACGGAAAGTTTACTTACTAAATCTAAAGTCAAATTTCGTCTAAATGTAATCTATTATGAACACACTCACAGGATGTGTGGATTGTGGGCATACAGCAAATATGATGGGTTCACGTGTAAATTGGTACAATATTGGTACATTTGATTAATTACACCTGGACAAGGAATTTAGGGTGTAAATAGCCCACATTTGGACCGTGCTCGCCTCTCCACTTCTTCCGAGTTCCTGTACTTGTTCGTCACTCGAGAACCATTCAAACTCAAACTATTTATTTTGTAAAAACCCTGCAGGAGTACTTACATTCTACCCCAACGGCCCTTACATATATTTTGCCATACTTAAAATATGCTAATGCGGTGCACAAGGCTTACGTGATCATAACTGATGTGCCTACATTTCCCGATATTTCTACTTCTCTTATCACAAACCATTTCCCAGCAAATTATACATTACAAAGTATTGAAATTTTAATACAAAACGAACGACTCAGTAACCGAAACAACAAAAGACATTAATAACACCGCATTTGATCGTTTACTTTCGCCGAAGTTTCGGCGATTCGGCGGTCTAAGGGGTCCGTTCTGGCCGGAATCTGACAATCTTCATAGGCCGCTGAGTGCATTTTCACTTATGGTGGATATAGTAGATCGAGTACCACTCTAGAATTAATAGGGTGTATACATAGTCATAATAGCTATCAAACCGGCCAAATTCATGAACTCTAGCGCCATCTAAGGGGTCCGTTCGAGCCGAAAACTGTAAATTTTCATAGGCTGCTGCGACTGCTTTCTGAAAATACATGACGATATTTGGGTGTTCATTCGAGCTTGTTTCCATAATGGTAGACCGGTATTGTTCCTCGACTCCACTTTAAGTTATGCTAAGACAGACATAGTGATTTTTGATGAGACAAAGGCATAAAAATTCTCTTTTTTTCATCATATTAGCAATTAAGAAGCCTTTATGGAAAGCATTTTCATGTAATTTCCGGTATAATACTGATTCTTTCTTTTATGCTTTTATCTATCATTGAAAATAAGTGATGGGTAAACTATCTATCTATCTCTATCTATAACCTCACGCCAGATCCCTTGCGGGGTAGGCAGAGAGTACAGAGTTCCAACAGGTTCTTTCCTCTGGCATTCTTTCTATATGCCCGAACCAACGGAGCATGCCCTTTCTCATCTTTACACCGATACTATCTTTCATACCTACTTGCTGTCTTACTATGCTGTTGCTAATGCGGTCGGTCAGCTTCACTCCGCACATCTTCCGCAGAGCTCGCATTTCTACCGCATTTATCCTACTTTCATTCTCCTTCTTACATACCCAGCTCTCGCTACCATATAACAGCGTTGGGACAAGAACTCCGTTATGTATGGCCAGCTGCGCCTTATGGCTTAAGTGCCGGCTCGCGAGTAGCTTTCCCATCGCACCATTCACTCTGTTCCCTGCACTCACTCTTCTCTCTATGTCAGCGGTGTATTTCCCATCCTTACTGAAGGCGCATCCAAGATATACAACCTCATTAACTTACTCCAGCACATCGTTACCAACCACAATCCTTACATTCGTTCTGGTTTCTTCCCTTTCAAAAACCATAATCTTGGTTTTCTTCACATTCAAGTGTAAGCCATTGATCATGCAGTCGTCTTTCATAACTGTGACTAGTGTTTGCAGATCAGTGGCTGTTGGCGCTATCAAAACCGCGTCATCTGCATAAAGTAGATGGTTTACCACTAAGTCACCCATTTGTACACCTTCATTTATCGCTTTCAGTCTTTGAAGACTTTTGTCCAGATATATTATAAACAGTCTAGCGGACAACATGCAACCCTGCTTGACGCCGATTTTAACGTCAAACCAGGGTGACCTGTTACCACCCACCCGTACGCATGCCTTGCAGTCCACATAAGTGGACTGGACGGCTCGCAACAAAGTGCCATCTATACCATACTCTGGCAAAATGTCCCAAAGTCTCTTTCGCACAACTCTGTCAAATGCCTTCTCCAGATCTACAAAACCGCAGAAAACCTTCCGCCCCACTGCCAGATGCTTCTCTACGATGTTGCGGAGTGAGAAGACTTGATCCGAACATCCTCTTCCAGACCTGAAACCCCCTTGTGCCTCGCACAACATTCCATCGGACATATATATATATATATATAATATCTGCCTATACTGCCCACTGCTGGACATAGGCCTTCTCACAAATCGAGGTGAGAGAGATTAGGTGATGGAGGTGATGGAGGCAGGTTTGTGGCCACCGGCTGTTGGAACTTATCAAGCCGCCTTTAAGGATTCCAACTCGGCTTAACGACTACCACACTAAGTGGTAGCCGGGACCAACGGCTTAAAGTGCCTTCCGAAGCACGGAGACGCTCGAATATGAAAATGCCACAAACGGTCACCCATCTCGGTCCGACCGAGTCGAACGCTGCTTAACCTTGGTAATCGGTAAGAACACCGCGGTCGCACAGCGCTACGAGCGCATATTTATAGAACTATCTATATCATTCAGCGAACTCCATTACGGGGTAAGCAGAACGTCTAGTGATCCAACAGGTTCTTTCCTTACAGACCTCTCTAGCTGTAGGACTACTCTGATAGTTCGTCTCACTCTTCGGTTACGGAGACTCTTGACTTGCCCTTCAGATAAATCACGTATAAATTTATATAACTATATCATATTATTCGGCTAAGTTCTATAATAAGGCACTTATAGAACTTACATAGTGCCCATTATAACTTATTCTATATATTCGTGCTGTTTGCCTTTAAGGAGTTCTCTGGTGTATTTCTAAAGTCTACCGTTTAATAGTAAGGGTATTAAAATTATACTTATTTAAACAAGGAATACAACGCAAAGAGAATCATCAAAATCAGTTTATGAACAAAGAAGTTATTGCAAAATTAAATTATATATGAAGAAAAATTGACGGACGATTTAGCGCAGTGGTTAAGAGCTGGAGCTGCTCCGCCCACTGTGTCGAATAGTCGCGGGTTCGATTCCCGCACGGGACAAATCTTTGTGTGATCCACAATTATTTGTTCCGGTCTGGGTATTTGTTTGTGAATTTTCATGTTTGTAAACGTACCGACGACACAGGAATAAATCCTAGTGTGGGGCTACGTTAAAAAAAAAAAAAAAAAAAAAAAAATTAGAACCTCGTTCGGTCCTCGAAATCGAATTAAAACACAAACCAAAACAACAATAAATGTTACTGAAAAGCAACTGTAGTAATTTTCTGTTTCCTAAATCATCACATTAACACTCTATAAGAGTTATAATCAATATCAAACAGACACAACAAATTTTAAACGTGCCCCGCACGTTTTATAGATTTTAATTAAAGCTGAAATCCAATTTAATATTCCCAGACATAATCTCTTAATTACCGGACCGTTAATACAATTTCGTTTTCTACGAAAATTATATTACTAGTAATTATAACTAACGTTTTTAATTACTTCTGTTTAATAAATATTCCGAAGTATTTGTGGCGCTTATAGCAAAGCAGTGTTCGGCTCGGTCGGTCTTACATGGGTGACCATTTGTTACTATTCTAGTTATGAGCTTCTCCGTGCTTCGGACACGCTTAGCCGTTGGTCCTGGCTGGTTGCTTAATGCGGTGGCATAAGTTCCAACAGTAGGTGGCCACTAACCAGCCTCTTCCAACGTGCATTGGATGTACGTGGCGGAGTACCCAGTCTCTCTCATAAATAATTGTGAGAAAGGCCTTCTGAGCAAAGGCTCAGCAATGCGACAATATAGGAAAGACTTCAAGATCGATTGAAAAGCGTGTTTAGCGAAAAATCGCATATGGCCATCAAGACAAAAATAAACAAGATCTATTCAAACTTAATTATAATGCATATAGTAGGTCCTTCCCATTTTCGCAACTATTATTCTCTCTAAGGTTCTCTTTTTCACTCACAATTTTCATGTCCAATAATAAAATTTCAGACGCATATCTCACAAAACGCAATCCATCCAATTTCGACTACCGAAAAACTAAACAGCCGACCCCATAAATATACCTGCCATTACCATTCTACGTGCGTTCAGATGTAGATAAAGTTTAAGTAATATCAAATAAGATAAAGACATTTCCCCAATGTAGACGTTAGTTGCCCCCAAAACTCGGGAGGGTCAAATCTTTTTTCCGTATCTAACTTTTTCTTTCAGACCCTTCGTGGAGTTTGCCGAAATTCCCTTTGTAGCCGAGGAAACGTACTTGGTCCTTATTCGCTACCAATTAAACACGCAACGTAGCGCGTTACGATTACTTCATGAATTCATCAATAAAGGTTTCGGAACATAGCCGACGCAGCACAACGGGAGCGCGACGGTGGCGCGGCTTGAGGAATTGGAATGTACTGAAATGTACGGGAGACGCCACACAGCGCAGCCCCGGTCAGCGCAACGGCAAACGTCACGACCGGACGTAACCAAGCGCTTCTGTTACGCTCCCGTCGCACAGCGCATCGCAGCAGCGCCTGGGCATTAGTCAATCATTGTTTTAACTGTAGTATCAATCTATTGAAATTCCAAATGCAATCAAATTAGTCCCCGTAAGGTACACCGGAATAACAATGACTTTTGGATGTCGAACGCCTCAGTCCTTCCCGTGACCTTGTGTACTGTAGAGCACTCGAAACGTCGCGAACCTAAAAACCAAAAATTAACCTTGATATAATTCGAAGTATTTATTTGCAATTAATATAAATAAATATTTACAAATAAAATAACACCCGCGCTGATAGCCTCGTTCAAAAGATTAGTTTGTATATTCAACGAAGATACTCGTACGCAGCCAGCATTCTTGCCACCATTCCACGCGGATGCGGTCGTATTCATTAGTTTTTTTTTTCTATTTTTAGTTTTAAGTATTTCTATGCGATATACCCTTGTTATTGAACATTGATAAATCTTTATTATATTGCAATTTAGTTTTTTCACAATTAATGTTTGCTCAACTCTATATGCCAGTAGCATATAGGGTACCAAACCACGATCATTTCACGAAGCTATCGTAACGCGGCACGTTCGGTCATAGCGATCAAGGTCCCTGGTTCTTTTTGTTGGGGAATAGATCGGACCTTAAGTTATTACATGGGTTACTTACCTAATTGAGATTGGTTCGAAAGTAAAAGTATTATTCTTCGTTTATTTCGATAACATGTTGTTTACAATGATAGCTAGCTTTTATGATTATGTTCAGTGGCTGTTTGTTGCCTTAGTAATCTTGGAAATGTAAGTTCACTAAAAGTGATTTATCGAAGATAGAATACAGAGTTATTTATATTGATTTCGAAGAAATATGTAAATCGAATCTCACTCGTGATATGATTTGTATTGAGTGAGAGAAAAATACATTTTTCTTTCTTGAAATGCTTTTAATTAACATATTATAGTGCCTGAGTGTGATATACTCTTTAGAACAATAAAATGTATACATCAACATTAGCTTTCTATAACCCACTGCAGGGCGTAGGTAAGTTTCCTCCTTTTTGTGCCCTTCTTCACGGTTCTGTGCCAACCTACCCTACCTAAGTTCTTCCACCAACTCCCGATATGTTATCCACGCGCCCAGTTATTGGTCTATTCACTGGTCTGTCTTCTAGTTTCCATAATAGCTATAACCAATAAGAATGATGATAAATATTATATCTAAACAAAAATGTATGACCAAATAATAATTTAACTCAATTTAACACCCAATAACCATAGTTCCTAGTCACTGTTAAACGAATAGTTGACGTAATAAACTATTTCCAAATTAATTCTCTATCGAATTGACTAAATTATCAATTTACACAATTTCAGTTTGCCGGTCTAAAATTGAACTTGTCTATCCCAAAACGTTATTAATTCTGATAATCACTTTGTTCTGAAAACAAGTTAGTTTTGATAAGAACTAATTTTATTTTATCGACGGAAATTGAAAGTTTTTGTGGATATTAAAGCACGAAGAAGGCTCGAAATTTGTGTGAACGCAGATTGCGTTGTTGATCTATACTTACTTACAAATGAAGGAGATGTGGACCGAAATTTGAGAGAGTCTCTTATTTCGGTTGGAAGGCAGTACACTGGAGCTAGATCCACACAAATTTATTCATAAAAAAAAGAAAAGGAAGAAAAGAGAAATAGAATTAAATAAAAAAGCAAGCCCGCTGACTTTCTTCGCCGGATTTTTTTAGTGGAGATCGCGTTCCGATCCGGTGGTAGATTCATAGTTAGATTAGATAAAAAAAATGTAATTTGAAAATTGGTAAGTACAGGGCTTATACAAAATAAATTATATGAGTTTGAGTCCAACATAGACCAAACAGATTGTGTTGTTACTCTTCGTATAGGCACAAACGTAAGAGGGACCTGACTACGTAGATAGTGTATACCATACCACAATGTTTTAGAAATCAGTATTTTGTAAGAAAATAATGTCCAGGTAAATTCAATACTTATATTTTTTTTTCATTATACTGAACTTTCAAACAATACAAAAAAAATATTTTCTCTTGGTTAAAGCGTAAGCCGGTTCGCTTTCTGAAGCAAAGTAGTTGCTGATTTGATCCCGCACACGGCACAGATCTTTATATGACCTATAAATGTCAGTGGGTTTTTTTAAAATAGTGTGAATTTCATGTTTGTCTGCGACAAAATTTTAAGGGTTAAAAAAGATTTTTTTTTGTGTGTTTGTAAATGATCTATCCTATTGGCTTCGGCGCCTTTATAGCTTCACCAGACAACAGAGCGAGCGTGCAACCACCATGCTCCAGCAAGAAGAATACTACAAAAAGAGAGTGAGAGAATATTGCCTTTTCAGTTTTGTAATGTAGGTACCACAAGAAATGTTTTGTTCTTTTTATATGTAGACACTTTATATTTCAATATCTCTCAATATATTCATATAATCATAATCAATCTGACACCACACCTTTTTACCTAATTATTTTAGTACCTACACGGTTTTAAATCCAACACAATCCGACAGATAGGTTTCTAATCTTCTTGTCATAAAAGTGTTTCACTTGAAAATATCAGGTGCGAATGAACAGTTCAAAATTTTTGACAAAATCGCAAAACATTTTTAGGAATGTTGCAGGATTACGCTGTATTACGGCCACGGTTAATGAAATGAAGATAATCTTATTATAGCAGCTGTAGAGGTATAGAATATGAACAAATAAGGCTCTGGAAATAACTAAAATTGTTAAGCTTATGTGCTTAGTCATATTAATCCTACTGCCTAACTCGAGTAATGCTAACAACTATACCAAAAATAAACACATAAAGGTTGATAAAATTAAACTCATAATGTATTACCATTATTTTCTGTATAGATACAATGTTTATTATACAAAATTAAGTATACGATCCAGCTCTAGTGTGAAGATCGTGTAACAGATTGGTAAACTGACTAGGATTACCTAGTCAGTTTACCAATCTGTTACACGATCTTTCAGAACAATACGTACTACTAACTCGAGTGATGCCCTCCACCGTACAAAGAAGCACGAAAACATTTACGAACTCAAATAGGATTTTGTACCGGAACCATGCCTTTCCAATTTGGCAACTATCGGTACGGAACGCTCTCACGTGCGGAAAACGCTGGTCACGCGTACAAGTTAGTTGCAACTGCGAAAAAATGCACTCGCTAGGCAAGTTCGTAACTGTGTGTCGGAGCTGAATGTGAGTAAAGATCATGTTTAACAGGAATATATATACATAATTATTTCATGGGTTATAGAGATCAGTTCACTTTTGAAGAGTGCGCGCGTTGCGATAAATATATGAAATAACCATTTATTGGTACTCCAGTGGCATACAGAACACCACTACACAATCATTCCACGAAGTTATCGTATTACACCTTGTTTAGTTATAGCGAATAAGGGCACTCTTTAATCCTAGTCAGGTTTTTCTAGTTTAGTATACGACCTTTTAGTAAAATACGTGTCACGTACTCCACTGGTGCATTTCATCGTACTAAGAACAAACACGGAAACATTTCTGGAGTCAAATAACCATGTTTTTTTTAATTTGGAACCATGTTTTTTCAATTTGGCAACTATCGGTACGGGGCGCTAAAAGTTAGTTGCAACTGCGAAAACTTGCACTCACTACACACGTTCGTAACTATGTGTGTTGGAGCTGGATGCTGGAACGCGAGTTAAATGTGAGTAAAGATCACGTATTACAAGAATATATGTACATAATTACATTAATAATTACATTGAATAATTACATTGTTCACTTGTGAAGAGTGCGCGCGTTGCGATAAATATTTGAAATAACCGTTTATTGGTACTCCAGTGGCATACAGAATACTACTTTACAATCATTCTACGTTTCGGCTCCGTATGTTATTACAGGTAGACATACGGAGCCAAAACGTGGCCACTCATCGTGCGGCTGGTCCACCAGTTCAAGGTCGCTCAGCAAGCTATGGAGAGATCTATGTTCGGAGTTTCTCTTAGTGGTTGAATCCCGAACGAAGTTTTTTGAACTAAGGTTACCGACATGGCTCAGCGAATAAGCAAGCTAAAGTGGCAGTGTGCAGGTCACACATGCCGCAGAACCGATGGCCAATGGGTCAGACTGGTTCTTGAGTGGAGATCGCGTGTCGGCAAATGTAGTGTAGGGCGCCCTGTAGCTAAGTGGGGCGACGACATTCGTAAGGCAGCGGGCAGGAATTGGAGGAGGAGAGCTGAAGATCGAGCTCAGTGGCGTGCCATGGGAGAGGACTACGTCCAGCAGTGAACTGACACGGGCTGATGATGATAATGAATCATTACACGACTGCCTCGTTGGTCTGGTGGGAAAGCGCATCGCTTTGTGATCACGAGGTCCTGGGTTCAAAACCTAGGTCGGACAAATGTAGTTTTTCTAATGAAACATCCCAGTACGAGTCCGGAGTCTGGAATTGTGCCCGGTATATGGCAATAGGCTCGCCCCCTATTAAATGGAACCTAACATCGTCGGCGAAACGTGGGTGTACTCAGTACACCTCTGCCACCCTCTCTGGGGAATATAGGCGTGATGGTGTGTGTGTGTGTTACTTGCTTCACTGGTGCACTTCACCGTACGAAAAACAAACACGGAAACATTAACGAAGTTAAATAGGAGATTTTGTTCCGGAACCATGTCTTTCCAATTTGGCAACTATCGGTACGGAGCGCTCTCGCGTGCGGAAAACGCCGGTCACGCGTAAAAGTTAGTTGCAACTGCGAAAACTTCAATCTTCTCTTGCAGCCCTCGCTGGACAGGTTCGTAACTATGTGTGTCGGAGCTAGATGCGGGAACGTGAGCTGAATGTGGGTAAAGATCACGTATCACGTAGTATATATATACATAGTTAGATTCTTTGGTTATAGCGAGCAGTTAACGTTAGTGTGCCAACTGGCGCCTGTTATGCGTGTATAGAATTTTAATGTTAATAATTATATTACAGTACACCTCTGCCAACCGCTTTGGAGGACATAAATGTGCTGGTGTAATTATATTTATCATCATATTATGAGTAAGACCAGACCTACCATAAAAAGGACGGATGACCTGGTGAAAGTTGCAGATAAAAACTGTTTGCATACAACACAAATCCGATCTTCGTGGCGATCCTTTGTCTATCTGATTTGGATGATCTAACAACTTTTGGTGGATTTATTTTTCCACTAATCTACCTATCTATCATCACACTACTCAAATCTACCTTTTTCTTCAAAATATTACGATACCATTATTAAATCGTTTTTTACTAAGGTTTGAATTTTTCCACGTGGAACAGAACTTTATTGAGTCTGACTAAGCGCTGAAAGGGATAGTGATAGCTAACAATTAGATGTCACGGTTTTTCTTAATAGTTAGGGTTAAGTTGAATAGACGACTACGGGTCAGAAGCTCAACCGGTAAAAGCAGAAAAAGGCACTATGACCAAAAATACTTCAAATCTTGGAAAAAAGAATAGGAATATGCAGATTGGCTTCAAGAAAGTAAAATAAGAAAACGGTATTGTTATTGCAAAGCGTGTAGACTAAACTATATTGATACAAGTCGCTAGCTACTTATAGATCTAGGTAGATCTAGATCTACCAATTTTCGGACCTTTATCTACCAATTTCCTACAATTAGGGTTGGAATCACTGCCTGCCCTAGACCTCTTTCAGTTGATTATGATGATATATTTATAATGAATCAGCCTGTATTGACCTACGGCCAAACCCTCATAAAGGCCTACTCTCAGAAATCAATGTAAGAGAGATTAGGCTATACCCTTCTCTACGCGGGCACAGTGCGGATTGATGGTAGTGTACAAGACAACTTTTTGTATAGGAAAACATGAAAGGTTAACTTGCCGTAGTAAACGTACCTATTTTTGTACCTGATGTAATAAACTTTGGTACCTATTACATATGAGGTACAAATCACGCGACCGTACATAGGGAAACATAAGATGGTATATTATAAATTATGCAAATTACAGTCAATTAACAACTACAAATGTATTATTATTTAACAACTAAAGAGATATCACGGTAGTAAATTGCTGCTATCATAGACGAAGAACGCCTATTCCCTTTCATATAATTACATGGCAAGGCGTATAAAAAATTCACGCTAATTGCATGGCTGACCGGAAATCATGTGTGGAATAATAAACTAAATCGAAGCCGGGGAAATTTCTTCCCTGTTTCTAAGTCCAGTCCATTCAATTTGAATGGGCTTGAACAATAAAGTATACATTTTGTTGAATTATGTGACGATATTTTTGCTTCTGTTATACGGATACCTCGAAAAAAATAGTCACAATACGTTTTTTGCTTGACTTGTAATCATTTGAGTGGTACGTAAATCCGCCTCACATCTTTGGATTCTACGGAGATTATAAAAGTAGGCTTCAATAATAAAAATGTGAATAAGTATCAATGCCAAGTAACATGCTAACATATGTTTGGAAATTCATGATGAAATAATGTGTACGAAATAGCAATGCCAACCCGCCACAACATATTAGTATTTATAACACCTAGTTACAATTGTAATCCCACTTTTAGACTTTTATAAATAATATAATAATAATATTAGCCCTGTTAAGAAACTGTCCCACCGTTAAGCACGGGCCTCTTCTCAAACTGAGAGGATCCACAGTTTTAATCCCACTTCTAGGCTTTTACTTTACAACAAATCAGAAATTTTATGTAATATTAATTTAATTTTATCAGAAAACTACAACCGCTGTTGTTAATTACAAACCACCAAATTACTATCGCACATTCCTCTCTATAATTTTCAGTTTTTTTTAGCAATGCAATATAATAAATTGCCAGCTAGTAAAAGAAAGTAACCGTAGCTTCTTTTAACCTCAACATTTTCCCAGCACTGCAACTTAGTGTTTGTGGATTGGACGTTTATTTATTTATGCAGTCAATTGACTGGGCGGCGGCTGAGGGCTTAGAACAAACAGATTGATGTTAGCGTGACGCTATCGAGTTGATATCCATACGAGTGCCATCCTTTTCACACAACAAGTTTACTAAATAAAGATGAACGTGACAGCATGCTTTCTTGACAACGTTACCATAATGAAAAATTGTTTGTGCAATTACCATAATGAAAAATGTGTGACGCTATCGAGTTAATATACCGTCCTTTTCACATTAATAATTTATTAATTAATGATAAACGTGACAACAACTTTTCCGACAACGATACGAAAGTCAAATGGGCTGTGCTGAGACCTTAACACGGACTGATTGAGGTGAGCATGACGTTGTCACAAAAACGTGTTGTCACGTTCGTCTTTATTTAGTAAATTAGTGGAGTGATAGGGATGGCATATCAATTCGATAGCGTTATGCTAACGTTATTCTGTTTGTGCTTAGCCTTGTGGCCTCTCAAGTCACTATTGACTCGAGTGAGGTCAAACGAGAAGAACGGTGAAATTATTTCTTGCCCTGTTTTGCTGCGGTGACGGGTCGTAATTCACCTTGGAGTGGAATCTAGAAATTTGTTTATTAGGAATAAATAGGATACCATTTCTGATTTCATAGTCCAGTTTTTTCTGTTTTCGATTTTGTAAATGTATGGTAAATACCTAAACTTTGATCATCGTTTGATACTAATAAGAAAAAATTAACTTCGAAAGTCACGTGCAATATGAACCCGTGAAAATATGGTAACGGCACGCCATTATGAGAAAAATTCCTAGAAAAATATATTTGAGTGATTATTCCGGCTCTGTAAGTTTTAGAACATACAAAATAGGTACATACATATTCAGATCTTAACAAATTGTTTCCCATAAGTGAATAAATTTCCTCATTGGTCTGGTAGCACATCTTGCGGCTGACAATCACAAGTACCAGTACCAATCCAAAATATGGAATCGTGCCCGGTATAATGGTAATAGGTGCCTATTAAATTGGTATTTAATATCATCAGCCAAAAACGTGTGCACACATTACAGCTCTGCCACCCCGCTTAGAGAATATAGTTGGGATGGTGTTAATCCTTATTACTTTTACTACATTCGAGTCTCCTTTTATTGGCAAAATCTCACAGAATCATTTTTTACATTAATTTTTATCCTCAAACCTCCCTACACGACCAGTAAGTTACCAACATGGATACTCGGAAATGAAACTAACCGCAGTCGCCACAAATCCGGAACCTAGGATTGGACCATCTAACCGCACTCAAGCCGGGGTTACATCTTTTAAACATCGGCTGTTTATCATCAAACCAAAACTTTTACGTTTATTTGTCTATAGAGGTAGTTAATGTTAAGATCTCATGGGTTAGTATTATGCTTTTATTTCAACGTAAATACCTGCTCTTTAATCAGTAATAGTAATACGTAAATTGAATCTTGTAACTGAATTAGTAAAAAATAGGTTCTTACTGTAACGTTTTAATTTAAAAACCTCACCTCACGCACTGGGTCCGCGTGGTAGACTATGATCTAATCTCTCTCACCTCGATTTGTGAGAGAAGAACTTTGCCCAGTAATGGGACAATACATACTTATTTATGTCACCATTGTTTCTTAATATCTCATGACAACACCGAATGGAGACCGGACACCGTTGCAGGGTCACCCAGAAAACGGCGTGACGACCTGGACTGGACATAGAGAGTCATGGAAGAGACCGTTTAGTATCTTTACTCAGCAGTGTGACGAAATAGGTAAAATAAAAAAAACTCAGTTCAACAGAAAAAAATAAACTATGCTGATTATTGACTCTATATAAGATGATGATATTTAGTATATAGATATTTGGTTTATCTTAGATTTCTACTCCTTTATTTTATATCTTTGTTAGATAGGTACGTTTAAACTCACTTACCCCTCAAAACACGTAATACTTGTCATGTTTGAGTTCAAATCCCTAGGGCATAATATTCGCGGAGTTATGTATGCATGTGTGAAGCAATCATAATATTAGCTAAACGGCATACATAATACGAAACAGTTTGTCAGCCCCGGGGCAAACGCTAATCTGGGTCGGTGTTCGGAAATGAAACTGACCGCAGTCGGATCCGACCCTAAACTAAACACACACAGCGTAAAAAGTAAGCGGGCTCACTCTATTCTGACCTAGGTGACGTAGTAACGTCTTTACACAACACGATATACAAACATAAATCCAGTTGGTATCAACTGTTTGAACACGAAACGACTATAGTGTCGAGTCAATGTATTAAGTTAAGTGCTCAATATTGTTATAAACACGTTGGCCTGCAACATAGACTGACTCGTCGATCTTGTGGTAAATAATACGCGAATTGATCGCTTTCCAGTAGAATAGTCTGTCATTGCGTCCCTTACAATGACAATGAGCTCGCTCCCTATCCTGCCGACGTCCCTCCCACTTTTCGCCGATAATATTAGTTCCTATGTTATAACATAGGACCTAACATTGTCGCGAAAAGTGAGTTAATAGAGTATATATACCTCTGCCACCCCCGCTTAGGGACTTTAGGCGGGACGGTGTCTGTTTTTTAGTAGTTCGTTTGGTGTAGTTTGGTTAAGTGCTGAGTAAGATAATTATTTCGAATGAATATAATTTGACTCTATTGGCACTTTGTTTTTTTCGTATAATCAGGTCTAAAGTGAGGTGTTTCAATTATATCTTAAGCACACAAATGTCTGCAAAATGACTATAAATACTCAGTCTAATCGGCGTGTGGTGGCGCGCGAATGTACCAATTGGCTCGCATGCGCATCAAGCTTCATACCGTTTGTGTATGTGAATGACAACGCTGTTAGGCGGGGGGCCCTTACAACCTAACCAGACAAGAGGGCGAGCGTGCATCAACTACGCTCCAGACGGAAGGAGGAGTGCAACTAGCTTAAGGGCACCTTGAGCAGGAATGGTCTTGGCTTAGGCAGTTGCTAGTCGGGAGGGCATATACTACAGCCAGCTGTTCTTATTTAAGCTGTGACATTACACACTTTGAAGTGCCATATTTCTTTCACCATCACTATTTCTGTCTCTTTACTCAGTATTTGTCGGTGGACATTCGTTTGTGAATAGTTTAGTGGGTCGTTCACGTATAATCAGATGCATGAATTCAAATAAACGCATATATCGCGATGCGGAAACTTCGTGAAGAGGACGCCAAGTTTAATGAAAATGTTAATGGCTGGTTTCAGTTAGTTAAATTACTCGTATGCGGGGAAACGGTATAAATAAATATTAGATACATTTTATGCAGTGTAATAAAATATATCAGCTTATAGTACCTTACCACTGAGCAAAGGCCTTCTCTCTCAAATCTAGGTGAGAAAAAATAAATCAGTTGAACACGCCGACCCCAATACGGTTTGATGCAGGCAGGTTTGTTGCCACTTGCTGTTAAGACTTATCAAGGTTTCCAAATTGGCTTAACGATTACCACATTAAGGTGTAACCGGCACCAACGGCTAAGTAAGCCCTCCAAAATATGAAAACTTTAATGCTACACGCGGTCACCCATCTCAGACTGACCGAGGCGACCGCTGCTTAACCTTGGTAATTTATACAGAAAGCGTGGTAGCATAGCGCTACGAGCTCCTCGATAACAATTTACTTTGGTGTAATACCACTAATACAGAATATTAGGACACAACTGTCTCGTTGTTCTACTGGCAAATAATGCGCGTAGCGATCACGAGGTCCTGGATTCGATTCCTAGATCGCACAAAATGTAATTGTACAATAGAAAATTTACCAGTATCAGTCCGAATTATGGCATTGTGGTCGGTATTATGGTAATAGGCTCGCCCCCTAGTACATAGGGCCTAACATCGTCGCCGACAAGTACTTTGTAAGTACCTAGATGACGTCCCCACTAGCGGAATCAAGGTGTAACGGTGTATTTTTATTTAGGGCACGATTCGATTGGTAAATCATAGCAACAGAAATCTTTACAATAAGACATAAACGGACGGCTTGGTTCTGTGGAGAAGAGGTTAAATCGCTCCGCCCGCTGGATCGAGTAGTTGCGGGTTCGATCCCCGCACGGGACAAATCTTTATGTGATCTACAAATATTTATGCGGTCTGGGTGTTTGTGTGTGTGAATTTCGTGTTTGTTAACGCACCCATGACATAGAGATGATCCCTAGTGGGCCTACAATTATTTTTAAAAATGTGCGGTCGGGGGACCTGGACCGAAGTTCCTTACGTAATTTTACGCCCCTTTTCGCCGCTTTTCGCCTTTCGCCACTTTTCGACGACGATGTTAGGTCCCACGACATGGGACCTAACATCGTCGGCGAAGAGTAGGTGTACTCTACTGAGTGCACCTCTGGGTGGCAGAGTACACCGCTAGAGGAATATAGGCGTGACGGTGCGTTTAAAAAGTAATCAATATTCGTTATATATTCTATATGAAATAAAAATACAAAAAGTATACTCAAACTTATACCCATATTACTCAACCATAATATTAAAATAATTTCTTAGATTTATTTTGCACACGGCACTCGGTGCGGGCACGCATGTAAAAAGGAAATTTAAGGCTCCGACGACCGCTAATGTTTTTATTGAGAACGCATACAACCGAAATAGGACTCGTTCATTTTTATATACGGCTGTATACACTGATTTTAGTACCCACCGCGCAGCTAGTGGCGTGAGGAAGAAGGCTTTTAAGCTAAATCTTATTCGGTTCCTCGGAGATTTGAGTGTAATATAAAGATTATTAAATGTACTTCGATTTGGTTGAATACGTTGGGGGTAGATACAGAAGGTTGGTCATACGACCGTTAGCTATATAAACGAAAAATCTGGCGTTCCAATATTGGAATTTTGCATGTAACTACATCAAATATATCTTAGGGTATACAGTATAGTTAGTAGTTATATACTCTTTTTATTACAATGTGAATATAGTTTAGGATATAATGCTGAAAGTCTTAGTATATACCCACTCCTCAATATTTACCACTATAGTGCCACTCATACTTTCATAAGATAATTTATATACCTACTTATTAGATAAATTGCTTCTTTTTACCATCGGACATACTTAAACTGGTTCTAAATAGGCTAAGACGTTTTCTCTTTTAATAAAGTAGCCTTATACTAGACATATTCTTTATGGCATTATCCTATAACGTACACTCTTGTGTACGTTAAAGTTTAAAACAAACATTTATTCATTATTATACCTGCCATTATTTAACTCGCGACTACTAAAACCACTCGCTGTGTATGGTTTCTGTTGGAGATTGAAATAAATAAATTAACCAGTAAGCGGAAGAGCCCACATGATAACGGCCGGTCCTAGATAATCATGGTTTGATAGATGAATCAATAGAACAAGCCGCGATCATCCATTCTAAAATGAAAAAGTACCTTCTAATGTATCGACTGACCAGTATCCATATTTTAAAATAAGAATACAAATTATTCTTATATCACAGTGCACATTTACCGGCTCCCTAATGAATAAACTAGGCTACCGACCGCCCTACAATACAGGGTCAGTTTTATCAATTCATTTGACACTAGCAAACACAATTCGTGCAGCGTTTTAGAAAGGGGAAAAATGTGTGTTCAGCATCCATCACCCCAGTATTCAAGTCCGCTTAAGACTACGGCTGTGCTGTATAGATCTGGGTGAAAGCCACTTTCTGAACCACAGTAAACGAGTATTCATGCCCCCTTTACCTTTTTGATCATGAATTGAAAAGCTTTTCTAAGCATTAATCACTGTTTATATAGAGTGTCAAAAGCATTTCTATTTTAAGTAATATAAAAAGTTGTTTTTTTTTGCGAGGCTAATATTTTAGGCAGCGTAGTAAATGCCTGGTAAAAACATTATTTCATGACAAATTAGGGTCCTTATTCGCAACGATCAGACACGGTGCGTTACGATAACTTCCTAAACTTCGTAAATTGTATTCTCTGTGCCACCCGAGTACTATTAAACGATAATTTCGTAACGTCGTTCGAATATATCGTAACCACTTAATTGAAAATCGACTATTATATTAAAGTGGTCTCCACTAACAAATAATAAGAACGAATATTTTTTTTTTTTTTAAACTAAGTCCCACACTAGGATTTTATTCCTGTGTCGTGGGTGCGTTTACAAACATGAAAATTCACACACAAATACCCAGACCGGAACAAATAATTGTAGATCACACAAAGATTTGTGCCGTGCGGGAATCGAACCCGCGACTATTAAACACAGTGGGCGGAGCGGCTTAAGCTCTTAACCACTGCGCTAAATCGTTCGTCAAGTTTACTTACAATATGGTTTAAAGGTACTGATTTTTATTTCATAAGATTAAGTTAGGCACACTTTAGGCGGCTTAATATAACAACCGAAGATGGCCACAAATCTGCATCCGCCAATCCGCACTAGATCCGTGTGGTGGAGTATGTATACATAATCTCTCTCACCTCGATTTGTAAAAAAGGCGTTTTCCCAGCTGTGTGATAGTATAGGGTTACACAGCAAGGCGAAGGCTCGCTTCTTCCACCTTTCCCGGTCCAGTGCAAGTTAAGGCCAGTCCTTGTGATAGGAGTCCAGCTCGTCTCGGCATCTCTTTCTGGGTCTGACGCGCTCATGTTTCCCGCCAAGTGGGACCCACTGTGTAGTTGTTTTAGCCCAAAGCGCATCCGACTAAAATAATAGTTTCCAAGAAAAGAAAAATACAAAAAAAAAAACACCATCACTCCTATATTCCGCAAATGGGGATGGCAGAGGGGTACTGTGTACACCCATATTTCGCCGACGATGTTAAGTCTCAAGCGATAGAGGGCAAGCCTAGACCGGACTGACACTGGGAATTTTTAGTTCGGTAAACTGGATTTATCCGACCTAGGATTTGAACCTAACTCATGCACGCAAAGCGCATTATTCGCCACTATATCAACGAGGCAGTCAAAAAGAATAATACATTAGAAAAAAATATATTAGTACGCTCCTATTGTACGGGTACGGAGAAACTTAAAACAATCCACTCTTTTTTATTGGGGTAAAAAAATACTCAACTCACATGCAGACTACCGAATTAAAAAAATTCTATTCCTGCTACGGTAGAAAACAAACTTTAGATTTTGTAACGAATGCGGCCAACCGGGATGCTGTATATGCCGAGATAAGAACATGAATCATTTTACATGCAATTTTCAGAGGGTGTTTTAACAAAACAAAAAAAAAACCTTTTGAAAAAGTAAGTCAGAAAACCAACAGTAATGTTTCCGCGGTACTTTTAAAGGGTGAAAAGTAAACTTGTACACATTTTTGTCTCAGTTCTGCTGCTTAATAGCTCAAGTATTTGATATAGAAGTAGGTAGTGTTGAATTCGGTGCTATTCTGTGCATGTACACAATGCAAGTTTCTTGTTCCAAAATGTGCTATATTATAGTCAATATTATTATTTAATTTTTTGGCCTATTTAGTGCAGTGGTTAAGAGCTTAAGTGGCTCCACCCACTGTGTCTAAAAGTCGCGGGTTCAATTTCCGTACGGGACATATCTTTGTGTGATCCACAATTATATGTTCCGGTCTGGGTATTTGTGTATGAGAAGAACACCATATACGACCGGTTTTCTTTAAGTTTTTCTTTGTCGCGTTATCGGCAAAGCCTACTAGATTTCATGACTGACAGAGGTGTCATTATAAGACTAAGATTGTGAGCGAGATTTTCGTAAAGATAATACTTTCTATATTTGTTATGTTTGTTAAGATATAAAAAGACCTGAAATAAAGGTGTGTGTGTGTGTGTTTTTTGTACGTATATAAATATATAAATATAGGTATATAAATAGCAATCAATAATTCACTTGTCACTTAAAATTGTACAATAAAAATGTTTAAAAAAAAACCGACTTCAAAAAGCAAGGAATAAATATTTGAAGTCGGTGCCAAGTAACCGACTGCACTAACGGGTACCGACTTCAAATATTTATTTAATGTTTTTAAAGTCAGTTTTAAAAAAAAGGTGTTTTTTACACTAGTGATAGTTTTAAATTGAGGTTACTCTTTAAGTAGGTACTCGAGAGTATAAATATTAATAGTATTAACTAAGGCATATTAATAATTGCTTAATTAACACAATGCTTGGTGTTTGATTTATTAATGTCTAAGAGAAATCTTGCGATATTGGAACTAGTTTTAGTTCCCAGGTACATAAAGTCAGCTTCTGCAGTCACAAAGTCATGTCAATTAGATCCAAAAATCAATACAGGAATAATTGAACATACATATCTTCAGACAAACCATACCGAAGAGTTATACTTAGGTGCTACTCCCAGACCACGCACAGACAAGAGTCGTATCAGTTAAGAATACTCGTACATTTTTATTGAAAACGTTTGACTAATTCGTCAATTTCTGTTGTCTGAATTAAATAAATTATTAATATACAAAAAATCTTAATCCTTAGAAACAAATCAACCTAATTTTTCAACAAGCGTCACAGAATTTACGAGTAACTGAAGCAATTGATACGATTACACCGTGCACTGCTCATTCTGGACTATAATTTATGGAGTAGTCTGTGTTCCTTTTAGATTTTGATAGTGATGAATGTGTGTTCCCGTGACGTTTCGTGTTTACCTACTTATGATTAATGCTCCCTGGTGGGAAATATGCCACCAATGTAGTTTGTTGTTGTTTCATGTTTTATGGCAAATATTTAGTTTTCCGGTATCTATGCCTGATAGATAAAAAGCAGGAGACTTTAAGTGCCCCTTCCAAGTAGCATGAGTGCTGCTTATAAGAGGAAGTAACTGCCTTTTTACAGCAGCCTGTACTGGCTTATACGGCACTAGTACAGCTCAAAGCTGTAAAAAGGAAGTTACCTCCTCTCTTATGCATCAGTTGTGGTACATGGGCCATGACTTAGTTATTCAATTTCACTGTGGCATTTATACCTATTCTACAAGTGGAGGTAACAGAGGTGTTAGCAACTGCATATAGATTAACTCCGAACTGCTATTAAGAGTTTTAAGACCGAAAAAGGACAATTTTCTGGACTTAGAATTCGAACCAAGGATCCAACCGAGGATTTCATAATTACCAGCCATAATATACGCGCTAAACCAACGAAGCGATTCGATCATGATATTAAATAGTTCAATTTTAAGCTTAGTTTGACCAAACAGATAACAAACATTGTTAAAAAATAATCAAAATAGTAACAAAAAATCCTCTGCAAGATTATGTTTGGTATGGTGTATAGTCTCGCCAACTTACACTTAAGCGCATCTTATAATTATGCGTGCGCACGATTTTTAGTAACGAAGTGCGATAATAATGTGTCAATGTAAACACTCTCATTATGAAGCTGCTAAAATAATACGCAATCATATATCGATGATAATTGAAACTCACCATAACCTTAATTTCAAAGATTTAATCAGAAAAATTAAGCAACCACAGATTTTTGACATATTAAAGAGTTTATCCTACTAAGCCGCAAATTTAAACGTTTAGATGTTTGGATGCTTGTTACTCAATCACGCAAAAACGGCTAAACAGATTTATATGAAATTTGGCACATAGATAGTTTATTACCTGGATTGACTTATAGTATACTTTTTATCCCAGAAAAATGATAGGTTCCTGTCTAAAGTTAACGTGGACAAAGTCGCGGGCAAAAGCTAGTTTTTTTTTAATCTCGTAGATTTTCCAGACTCTCTGTATTGAGACTAGTATCCCTAAGTTATATACGCATTTACTGAACTTAACTTTAAATTCTCAACTCCCACAAAAAAAGGATTCCTATAATAGGCCGCTCTGATTTTCTTATCAAACTTTCAATCAGCGATTCGGCAAAAGATTTTCTGTTTATTTTCCCAAAATAGAACTGCAAAATCATATTGAATAATAATATCGGTGAAGTTCAACGGACAATTAGGCTAATAGATAGGCAGTGAGTGAGTTAAAAGTGATTAGGTTCGCTTAGTGATCGCTTTGCCTTACAGCCATTAATTGATAACAGGAAGTTCTCAAAGAATTACTCCAAGAATATCCGTATAACTTTGCTCCTAAAAACATTTAATGTTATTGACTTCTAAACATGCCTTTCAACAAATTATCGAGGTTAGCCAGAAAACACTTAAAAAGTCTAACCAGTGACAAACTGGTTGGAAAGTCTCTAGAATATTGCCTGTGCCTTTAAAAGCAAAAACCAATGACTAAATTCAAATAATAGCATAATCTAGCCAACATTACCTTCCTTGTAATCCCAAAGGACATTGACGAAAACGACACCAGAACCAACAAACATTTGAAATCATAAAAGTATTTTAGCATTGCTGTTGGTTCTGGGGCAAATCATGTATGGACGCAGAACAATGTCCGTAATTAATTACCACAAACAAAAGTAAAATATATGTATAAACAATAGAGCGAATTTCAAGTAACCCTTTTAAACCACATTAATACACAAGAGTCGTTTTAAATCAGAATAGTTCTTGACCCAATACCAAACAATATACGCGCCAATATATGCGCGTGTACCAAGGTATACCCATAATACATCATGGCTCAATAAATTGTGTTCGGAAAAATTGGTTCTTGTGAAAAAGATCAGTCTGAGCACACGTCGGGAATCGCAAATATCGGAAACGGTCCGCAGGACACCGATTTTACTGCAAACCGGAGCCAAGACCGCATCAGTATTGAGTCATAATTTTTCATGGTAAGATATTGTTACTGTTGCCCAGATAACGGCAATTTGTATAATAAGTCGATAGCGATTGCCATTTCAGTCCTCAATAAGTCGCAGGAATTTGTTTGGGTTGAAGGAAACATTCGGGTGGGAATGCGAACGACCGACGTAGCCAGTACTTAAATTATTTCGCAGGCTTTAGGATTATTTTTCGTCACAAACAAATATCTTCTTGGCAATATTGGCTCATCGTTTCTAGTATATTTTTCCTCTGCAACCGGTTACCATAGTAATAATTATTATTAACAATTTATTTTTATTACGTTGTCAAAAGAACCTGCATTTTCAAGTGCATCGTAGGTGATCAAAAACTGTGCAGGTACAATTGAACATGAGATGCGAAAACACTTAACAAAAAAAAAAACGCCAGACTAAAAATTTTACGAACGTGAATTGACTTTGTTTGCTAGATGCAACACTAGCTTTTTACCAGATTTAACTTGCATACAAATGTACCTTTCTCCACAATCTATATTCAAATACGTTTCGGATGCTTTCCCGACAGTTTGAGTGCCTACTAAGTAAGTAAACAAGTTCGCGATAACCGCCCTTTGATGTTTTTCATTCGCAAATGCTTTTCAATTCTTTTTTGATTTTTGTATTGTTCGTTTTTTGTATCGTTTCAGAGACATTTGATTTGTATTATCTATCTATATTATCACGTCGGACCCCTTGCGGGGTAAACAGAGAGTACAGAGTTCCAACAGGTTCATTCCTTATTTATATTATGATTACTATTTCTTCATCAACAGCCGAAAGAGGTCCACTGCAAGACAAAAGCTTTCTCTTGCCTTCTCCAAAGACCGCCATTTCCACCATCTTTTCGACGTACATCAGAAAGCTTTATAGCACTCGACTATTTTTTAACAAGTGATAAAAAGAAAATATACTGAAAAGAAATTACAGTACTAACAATAGATCTTTTACCGTCAGTTTCGTTCATCAAATACAATATGTTCAACCATTTTTTATTTAAAGTACAGTGCATAAAACTGAAAGCCAAACAGGGTAAACTACGGGTAACTATCGTACGAAGGTTATTCCTTTGTTTGGGTTCGGGCAACAAACCTCGGGATACATAATAACGCCATGTAGAATGTCGGACATCAAGCCTCGTGTGGCCGAACATAGACGCATGTAAAATGATTACAACAATGCCTTCGAGGATAACTCTGTTTGAAACATTGCTTTGCAGGAATATACTGAAACTACTATATCACATGACAAAGGAAGACGAATAAATCTAAGGTAGTTTGCGAGGAATGAAACTATAGTCTAAGATTGAATAAAGAATAGAAAATTTAAAAACTATTACCGTCTCGCCTATATGCACGCCATTCGCCTATTTCAACTACATTGCCAGGAAGGCTGGCAAAAGCGTAGTTTTCCGAAATGTGATAGCCTAGTGGTTAGACCGTTGGACTGCAAAGTCAGAGGTCTCGGGTTCGAACCCAGGCACGCTCCTTTGTCTTTTCGAAAGCATGTGCGTTTCAAAAAATGACTCACTTGCTTTAACGCTGAAGGAACACATGATGAGGAAACCTGCATACATCAGAGTTTTCGAAGTTGTGTGAAGTTAGCTAGCCCGTACTGGGCCAGCGTGGTGGAATATAGCCTAAATCCTCTCAGTTTGAGGGAGGCCCATGTCCAAAGGTGAGACAGTTTCTTAACAGGGCTAATATTATTATAGGTCCCAACACTCTCATTTTAAATAAGTAAACGTAGAGTTTCTTGCTCTTCTTCTCCACAGGTATGAAATTCCGATTCATCAATAACTTTATTTTTTCAATATTTATAAGTACTTCGTGGTCTACATGAATTAAACACTTATGATTTTGAATATAATATGGCGCGAGGTTACGACCTTGATAGCTAAAAAGCAGAAGAAATTTACAACGGCATTAATAAATAAATAAATTAAAATTCCGACTATCAAATTAAAGATCAAATGCTTTAAAGAAATGAGCTGATCTGATAAAACCGTGGTTGACAGGTTAGTATAGGGTAATTAATACTCATTCCAGCCCAATAGCCCAGGGCTTTATAATACGGGCTAACTTGTGTCCCCTGCCGCAACATCTGGTGCCCCCCCCCCCCTACACTAACACCCGCAGGGGGGCCTTTGGGGTCGTGGGACGCTGGGGCGGGGGCCCTAAGCGTCCTTCACGCGCGACCCCGAGGAGCTGAGAGCCACGCCACCGTGAGCACCGCGACGGTGCAGGGGGGGAAGCAAGCTACAAGTTTCCCCTCCCGAGGCGGGCTCTTCGGAGCGCGGCACAAGGGGGGCACCGGCGTGTTCCACTCGGAGATCCCGGAGCCCCTCTGACACGTGCCAGTGCCGGCCACCGTGGGGTTTTAGTCGGTAAGAGTCCGACATGCCCTGCCAGCTTCCCCAGAGGTTGGCGGAATACCACGAGAATTTCACCACGAAAAAAAAAAATGTTAATACTCATTAAGTGTGACGAAATTTTATCGTCCATTCCATTTTCATTTTATTTAAATCCTCAACCGAACCAAAATTCTAACGTAATTGAAACCACATCGGCCTTGTCTTGCCAAAGCTTTATTAAAATCCCTCATTTCGGTACGTGTACTTATCACAGATTCTCATACTTCATTAATATTACTTTTCGACAGGGAATACAATTAGTACGCATCAAAGAGTTCTGCTAATGAGACGTCGCTCGATACGCGATGGTGAAATTTTAATGAAACAGTGAACAAGGAGCTGTAATTACCACCTTCCACTTGCTTGGTCTCTGTAACGGCCTCTTAAGACTTAATTAGCCTTGAATTATATGGCAAGTGTTCTTGTGATATAGATGTTGAACAACAGAGTTTGGGTCTATTTCATTGAATAATTTAATTATTTCTTCTAAACTAAGCTTTGTTGAAACGTATAAAAGAGTAATAAAGTTTCGTGTTAACGTACAACGTTAACACAATAGATGTGAATTTTAGGCAGCGAGCATAATAAGTATAAAGTATTTATGTATTTTTAGTTTCAATAAACATATATCCAATATTTGACGGACGATTTAGCGCAGTGGTTAAGAGCTTAAGCCGCTCTGCCCACTGCGTCTAATAGTCGCGGGTTCGAGTCCCGCACGGGACAAATCTTTGTGTGATCCACAATTATTTGTTCCGGTCTGGGTATTTGTGTATGTGAATTTTCATGTTTGTAAACGCACCCACGACACAGGAATAAATCCTAGTGTGGGGCTATTATTTAAAAAAAACAAAAAAAAAAAAAAAAAAAAAAATATTAGAAAAATGAATATCGCGGTCTAACCGAGGGTACCCACTTACCACTATGTAATTAATATTCTTCTTTTAAAATAATAGTCCCCTACCTTACCATCATGCCTACGATATCAGCTTATATTCATGTGATCCACAAATCACCACAACTTGGAGACCATGACCATGAACATGGTCATCAGACCATGTTTAATTTATGCATTCATTCGTCTTTGCGGAAACTAGCTTTGGTAGTCGATTTCATCGGTCCAATGTGTTCTTGATTCCATAACGGAGAATTTACCCCAGTTGTAGGTCATACGCAGTTTTCGTTATCATATAGTTCATAGCGCTTATATGACTTAGTTGTTTTGTTTTATATTCATTCATTACTCTTTCTACATCTAAGCTGTATTCATATGTTTAATAGATTCAGACATCAGTCATTGTATAATGTAGTCTTACATTATCTTCATTATGATGTCGTCCATCGTCCTTATACATACGTAATGTACTTCATTGTTTCGTTTTATACTCATTCATCGCCAGCTGTTTTTGCATGTACTCCATAGATATATATTTCACTAATAAAACCTATGGTAAGCGTAAGGTAGGACGGCCCCCAGCTAGATGGACCGACGACCTCAAAAAGGTCGCTGGGACAGACTGGATCCGGAAGGGGGAGGACCGTGTGCAATGGCGCGTGTTAGGAGAGGCTTATGTCCAGCAGTAGACTACGATAGGCTGATTGATTGAATGAAACCTATGAAAAGTGATGACTATATTCATCATCCAGCCCACCATCCTCTGCTGGACTTATTCGACAGCAACCATTCAATTCCTGACAGCTGCCCTAGGAAGATCAGCGCTCCACTTAATCTTGTATATTTTATGTCAGTCTGTGCTGATCTTATTATATTAATATAAGTGCATTGACATAATAAATTTAAAAAATTATGTATCTCTAACTATTCTTGTTTCTGCATGTGATCTGTACATACCAATCCCTGCTACCACGGCCTGTCTAATATAGTGATGGCTTACACAAAGTTTTGCCTTTGATCCCGACTCGATTCCCAATGTGTACCTACACCTTTTTGCTAGATTTGATCTATTCTCAATGTTTCGTTTGCAACGTCTATATCGATATATTTTCTTTGACTCCGATTCTTATTGTACGTACGTAATATCGTTAAAATTCGAATGTATGGCAATGAAATTAGATTAAACAAATGTGTAATATAAAAATATTTTTGTAGAATTCAGAGGATTTTTTCAATTCAATGCCATAATTGTAGGAAAATTTATAATCAGCGAGATAAGTCGCTAAACCTTCTCAATTTCTCAGATCGCTAATTCTTTTCTAGCTGTCTATCTACATCATCACGCCAGATCCCTTGCGGGGTAGGCAGAGAGTACAGAGTTCCAACAGGTTCTTTGCTTACAGATCTCTCTGGCTTCCTCCGCTCTCACAGATTGTCAGATCCACGTTCGCCGGTAATGGAGACTCTTGACTTGCCTTTCAGATAAGATAAGGTCTATTTGGTCATACTAAGATAGTCTAGATCTTCCCCGGTACCTAGTTATGTATTTCTAACCCGTACTCAGTTCAATGCAAGTACATTAGAAGATGATGCAATAAACACAAAGTATTGCTCATGCAAATATATTCTAAGAACTGTTTTGATGGTTCAGCACGAACTTGCCCTAACTGCGTATGTGTCAGACACGTCATTGTAAATAGATATTAGATTATATGTTTAGTCTCCGTTCAGTATCCACTAACTGTTTTGATTAGTTAGCAATTATGAATTAATACGGTGCACTCTGCGTAGGCGACGCCGTCGTAAACATGTTTGTTTAGCGATGCCTATAAATAGCCATCACCAGTCAAAGTACCTCAATATCTTCTTAGCTCTCGTACCGTTTGCACGAACTCTAAGTAATATTATTGACTGCGTAATATTTTGAATATCATTCATAACATTACACATTTTTATATTTTGAAAATAATATATTAGGTATGAAAGAGAGTATCGGTGTGAAGATGAGAAAGGGTATTCTCCGTTGGTTCGGGCATATAGAAAGAATGTCCGAAGAAAGAATGACAAAACTGATATACAATGCGAAAGTGGAAGGATGTAGGTACCGGGGAAGACCTAGACTATCTTACCATGACCAAATAGACCGGGTCTTATCTGAAGGAAGGAAGTCAGGAGTCTCCGTAACCGGCGAGCGTGTATGAGACAAACTATGAGAGTAGAGGAAGCCAGAGAGGTATGTAAGGAAAGAGCCTGTTGGAACTCTGTACTCTCTGCCTACCCCGTAAGGGATCTGGCGTGAAGATATAGATAGAGATATATTTTTATAAAACAACCGCCGCCTATTTATTTGACTACCTACATCTTTCCGATTCTGCATTGTATATCTATGTAATTCTTTTTACACACACCGTCACGCCTATATTCTCCAAGCGGGGGTGGCAGAGGTGTTGAGAATTTTGAGGTGTAATGAGTACACCACAAAATTCTTTTTATTTTACAAATATTGTGGTCATTGTCCAAATCAAATTTGAGCAACATATTTATATACTCGTATTATTTAGACGGCCACGGACCATGGAGCGTGCCATGTTAGGTATGACACTGAGCGACCGAGTCAGAAACACGAAGATCCTTTAAAGAACTAAAGTGGAAGACGTGGGATCCCGTATATTTCGACTCAAGTGTAGATGGGCAGGACACGTCGCAAGATGTGGTGATGGCAGGTGGAGTCGATCTTTGACCGAATGTTGGCCACGGAAAGAATATCGAAATCGAGGAAAGCCAGAAAAATGGGTCAATGTGGTAAAGTGCGTTGGTAAGACCTGGCTAAGATTGGCTCCCGATAGGGATATGTAGCGTAAAAATAAGAAGGCATATGCCCTGTAGTGGGTGGAATAAGCTGAAAGTGATCGTGATAATTGTTTAAATCAGAAAAGTATGCAACCGTTTGAAAAACTAAGTATACACAGGAACCCATACCACTAACCGTACCATTAGGGAAAGATATGACATATCCAAACAAATGATGCAATCTAAGAAATCTCTTACACCTATCTATCTTCAGCCGGAACACGTCCTTTGCAGGAAACAAGCTTCTCCCAAAAACCTCCACGTCGACCGGCTTTGTGCTGTCCATATATTCTTAAAGGACAATGGCAAGATCCCATACATGGTGTTGCCTGATATCGATTTGAAGCGTCAGTGTATGAAAACATATGAAAACTATAGGGTTTCCATTACTTAAAAATAAACACCGCGAATTATTATTTGAGTTACTAAAAATAAAAAGATATTAACATTTTAAGTTTTAAAGAGAATCATGAGCTACTTATAACTTTTAAAGGTTTCTAAAACTCTTAGTGATAACCATAAGAAATTATAATAGTACCCATTTAACTTAATGCAGCCATACTATTTCATGTTCTGAGGTTATATCAATATGAACCTAATAAAATTACCTCTTAATAGTTAGCAATGGGTCATTAGTAATTTGTATTTGCGAGTCTTCTAAAACGGGATAACTTGCAACCATAGAAAATATAATAGTAGGCAATGCGATTAAGTATCTACTTACTTTTATATGAAATTTGAAAAGCTGGTGGACTATGATCAGTCTCTCATTTCGATTTGTGAGACATTTGCCCAGTAGTGGGACAAAATAAGCTGATTAATTATTTTTATTATCACCCTTTTACCATCCGTACATCCGTGCATTTAGAGGTAAAATAAAAATCGTTAACAAGATTTATAAATATTTATTCTTCCTCACATTTAATAGCTAAGAGTCTAGTTGTAGAGCTTGCTCTTGTGTTTTGACCCAAGACTTATATCACTGAGGTGTGTGTGAATGATCTACGCTGTTGGCCGCGGGGCCTTTACAGCTTCACCTGACAAGTTCACTGAGGATAACATTTGCACGCACGTAATGCGTATAGGCATGTCACACTTTTCCGACTCCGAGGGAAGCATATATACACAAGTTCTTCAGGTATAATCGGAGTCCGTTTAGATAAAGCATTTATCAGTTTCGTACGATAAAGAGGAGAAAGAAAAAGAATACTGAAAACTGTTTTGGTAAGTATCAGTTGTCAATAAATTGTCAACAAAAACGTCATTGTTACAAAGTATTGCCATTAAATATTTTTTCAATCAATTTCATAAACTATTTAAAATATGCTAAAATTTATTGTGTGTAATAGGTATTTTTTATTTTATATTAACTATTTAGAAATTATTTTAACTATCTGAAAGTAAATCATTACGACAGATTTTCTTAATCAATAGTCCATAACTAAACATTTATTTATAAATGTTTATTAGTTTCGTCTATTAACATTATTTTTTTATATGAGGCAATTATGGTAAATCAAATAAAATGGATGATCGATGAATATATAATTAAATCAAATAAAGTACTTTTTTTTTATAATTAGACACTGCGGGCCCGGTTTGTCCCGCACCTTTTTTTGTTTAATTTATGTGTTGTTAGTAGTTGTTTTTATATGCACTCGTATGGTACATGTCGCTAAAAAAAAAGTACTTTAATTTAAAAAATATTATCCTTGCATATGTAAACACATACAAAATTAATGTTGTATAAAAACCGACCGAATTATATCACTAATATTTGCACGTCGTATTTTTAGACACTTCATAAGACGCTCGGGTGGAATGTCGCCATTATTCTTTCGCATATTAGTGATTAAAGCATCTTCCCTCCAATGTTAATCACAAAATATCTTACATAGTTTAATTAAAATTAAATAAACAGACAAAAATATGACACCGTCACGCCTACACTCCCCAAGCGAGGATGGTGGAGGTGTACTGTGTACTCCTACTTTTCGCCGACGATGTTAGGTCCAACGTAACGTGCCAAATCTGAAATTGTGCCCCGTAGGCACAATTTCAGACTTTGGACTAATAGTGGTATTTCTTCTTTAAAATAACTTCCTTTTTGCTTACCAAGTCTTTGATTGTAATCTATTCTGTTGACAAAATAAACTAAAAATTAAAAAAATGTCCAACCTAGAATTTGAGTCCAAGACCTCATGATCACAACGCGCACTATTCGCCACTAAAACGCAGGCTCGCATAGTTTGAATGAAATTATATGCAATTACATTTTCACGTCCAAACGACACGTCCAGAACGACTTTGTAAAACCGCTTAAAAAAGAATGTTCGCGAAAAGAAAACAAGTTGCTTCAAGCATTCCGTATGCCGCGGTGGATATTAAATTCTTCCTCTTTTGTTACTGTCGCTCCGTGTATTTCGTTTACAATTTGCGGAAAAATTTTGGAAATAAGTCAACCTTTTGCCATCTTTGTGGCATTTTAAATTGTGGAAATTCTTGCTTTGAATAAAAATATAATTCCGAGAGCGTTTACAAGTTGTTTAGTAAGACAATCTTTGTCGAATATATTAAACTTAGTTTTATTACATTATAGATGTTTTCCATGAAATTGTTTTGTTAAATATTAAAGTTTCTGACGAAATTATAATACACATAACGTAACTTTCTGATACTGTTATTTAAAACACGCTACGGTATATTAAGAACTAACTATGTACATATATATATATATATATATATATATATATATATATATATATATATATATATATATATATATATATATATATTTTATGATGCTTTTGTAATAATTTATGAGTATCAACAAGAAGAAAGAGAATACTGCACAAATTCAGGCAATAACAGTGGAAATTTTAATCAGTATTTAGCTATTGATTCCTGACCTGTCTTATTAGGACCAACAATTTTGAAAGTACCTCAAACATGTGAGACCATAACACTTTTTTGTTGTATCTGAAGTATTTTTAGCGATCACAAAGATAACGCAGCGTTGATCAAGCCGCATAAAAAGTTACCAAATTGGCTTAACCCTTACTCTAAGGGCTAAACATGAAGTGATAACCAAAACAATGCCTTAACCTACCTTTCGAAGCACAGACACGCTCGAAAATGGATATGCTACTAACGGTCACCCATCTTAGACTGGCCGAACAAAAAGCTACTAAACTTTCATAATCACTACACGTACCGCGGTACCACAGTACTACAAATGACTCGATGACAAAATACTTCACCAATCTTAAAATACATTTTACAACATTAAAAATCCTTTCCTAATCCCAGCGTTATTAAATTAGCTACTGATTATACTAACAGGCGACTAGGGCCCACTTGCACGTTGAGTTGAAGACAATTTAACTGTATAACCTCGGGTTAGTCAATAGGTAACGCGAACTCTGGTTCATGCAAGTGGGCCTATGAGTACTAGTAGGAGTAACTCCTTTGCTCTCTATAAATTTAGTCTCCTACTACTTCTGCTAAAACTTAAGATGATGTGACTAAATGAAAACTAATTCTACTTCTAATTTCCCAATTAAATAAAGAGAAGCTTAACATTAACTCAATTTAAATGTTTTACGTATCCCCTTCAAAACTATCCAACATAAAATAACGAAGATGAAGTACCTAGTCCACTTTGCCATATTTGGACGAGACACCTTGAAGCTTACACAGGTAATTATGTTCCGTACATTAAGCTACGTTTAACGAGCACACACCCGCTGTGGCAGCAGTCTTGGCGCTTATTCGCTATAACTAATAAAACACATAACACGTCGCGTAACGATATCTTCGTGAAATCTGGAGTCTCGAATGGTGCCTGCTATATAGCAATAATCTTGCCCCCTGTTACATGAGACCTAGCATTGTCGGCGAAAAGTTGGTATACAGTACACGTCTGCCAACCCCGCTTGCGGAATATAACCGTGTCGGTGTTTCTTTTTTTGATCTTGTTTTATAACACTCTAGTAGTATCATTTCACGCAAATATCGTAACGCGCCGCGTATGGTCGTAGAGAATAAGCGCCATGAAACGACGACTACTTGAACACGTTATTATCGTTCGGTGTTGAGCTGAAGCAGCAGTTCGTATACGAAGACTTAGTAGTTTTGAATCAAGTTACATGTTACTTCGATCATTATCCTTGATGGGGTTGTTAAGGACATGTGAAGCACACGGAAGCTTAAACGTCTTTGATCCATATCCACCCAATTTTGAGTCAAGATCGCCTTTGTACATAAAAAAAATCCTATGCAGTTGTTAATTGTGTATATATGTGTACAATAAAAAATATGAAATATTGTCATTCTGCTAGCTATCACTCAAATCGAGGTGAAAGAGATAAAAGATCATACTCCACCAGGTGGTCCCCGTGCAGATTGGTGGAGGTAAGTTTGTGGCCACCTGCTGTTGGAACTTATTAAGTTGCCCATAAGGGTTCCAACGTGACTCAACTTGGCTTACGTGGTAACCGGGACCAACGACGGCTTAATATTCCTTCCGACGTATGGATACCTTTTATAATTTATTATAATATAGACAGCACTATGGATAATTTGATTATTTTTGAAGGTTAACTATCAATACTCAACAACACTATCCCAAATAGCTCACGTAATACTGGATAAACTTATTACCGTGTCAGACTGGTTGATCGATTCAGTGGTTTTCACTCCTAAAATCACAATCCTAGCGTAGTTCAGAGGAATCATGTCTAGAACAGTGTTGACAATTCTGAAAGAAACCAATTGTTTCTTTCACGAAAAAAACCAATAAATCGTTTATTTCAGTTTTTTTTCGTATAATTGATGAAAAAATGAAACCACATATCATGTTGAACAAATAAGTTTTTAGCCAATTTTTATAATTTACTGTTATACTCTATTACTACTTGACATTGGCGAAATACACTGTTAAGGTGTGCGACCATTAATTAAAATAAGAAGAAATAAGATTTTTATGAAGAACGGGTTTGATTAGGAAGACCGGTTTAAAACTATGTTTTAAAACTTAATTAGAAGTAGAACAGAAATAAAACTGTCAGTGGCCAGATAAACTAGATAGGCTCTGGCATTAAAAGAGGCAAATTAATTTTTAATGCCCCCAGTTTTGAACTCTTCCCCATAATGTTAGTGCGTGTTATACATAAATTTTAAAACAAACCTGAACAATTTGCGTGGATCTATTTATAAAAAAAACGTTGCTTTCCGCAAGGAAACACCTGTACACCAAAATAAACAATTCTGGGTCACACGTTTATACCGCGTGGGGATGTCCCAATGTAACCTTACACAATTTTTTAGTGAAAATATTTACCAATAAATAGGTAATATAATTTAAAAATATTACTAATCTATTTAAGAATAACTTAAAAAAATTCATAATACCTATAAACTTTTAACTAGGTTCAAATCCTAGGTCGGACAAATGTAGTTTTTCTAACGAAAAATTCCAAGTACGAGTCCGGAGTCTGGCATTGTGCCCGGTATATGGCAATAGGCTCGCCCCCTATTCCATGGGACCTAATATCGTCGGCGAAACGTGGGTTTACACCTCTGCCATATAGGCGTGAAGGTGTTTTTTTTTTTTTAATTACCGTTAAGTAGTTGCAGTCAGTCTTTTGCCGGTTATAATTACACAAGCATTTGTGCATTTCTTCTTTAAGTCATTGATTATTTAATTATTTTTTAACGATCGCTAGATCAACTTCCTGTTCCGTAGCTTATTTATAATATTCATTGCTCATATTTTAAGTAAACTGTAAGGTTCTTTTTGGATAATAAAGTTCTATAAACTGAATATTATAGGAGGCAAGCTTATTGCCATCATACTAAAGAATAACCCATTTTTAAATTTAAGAATGATCATAAAATATATGGACGCCATGCTATGAGGCCACGTTTCTGGCATGTTATTATAATCTTACTTTGGAATGAAAAAGAATCGTGGACTTACTCAATTTTGCTACGTTTGTTACTTACTATAACACATATAAAAGAAAGAATTTTTATTTGACATAGCACAAGAGAGACAACATTTTGCTAATATAAACATACAACGAGTATGAGACAAACTATGTGAGTGAAGGAAGCCAGGAAAGTCTGTAAGAAAAGAACTCATTGGAACTCTGTACTCTCCGTCTACCCCGCAAGGTTTCTATCATAATAATGTAGATAGATTAACATGAAACAAAGAAAGTTACAATAACACTGCTTAAGGGAATTTACTAGCCCCCCTGGTCATTTACAAAAGGTGCAATGATCTAGAAGGGCAGTGTAAGTGACACGAGAATGGCACTTACAAACGAGGGATACGTGCAACCGTAGGCATTTTGTTCAAATTATACAAACGTAGCACGTAATAAAACCGCAGGTGCGTGAGTAGTTTTATCAATTTTCCAGACTCGCCTACCCTTTCTGCTCCTTGTAAATAGTATTATAGGAACTGTGTGAATTTTTGCTGAGTGACAATATTGTTCTAAAAAGGTACGATTGTTTAGGACCACGTGATTTCCCTTGGAAATATTATGTAGCTTGCCCTTCTTCAAAATTAGAATCAGAATATTTTTGATTCATGTAAACACTAATAGTATTTATGAATTGTCAGAAAATTAACAAAGATTCCACAACCAATTCAGAAGGTCATTCTTGTGTTACTCTTTTCAAATAGTACTTTTGCAATTTCTTTTATCTACATTGAAATTACATTCCGAACGGGTAGTAGTTTTAACGAATCACTAGTCTTTTACATGAATAAAAACCTTTTCATTTTGATTTGATTTCGTTAATACAATTCGCAGAATGCAAAACAAACTTAAAGCATAATACAACCCATTATAACCTACGTAATCAATAGACAGAAATTTGAAAATTAGCGTTCGGATTGTGCCCGGTATAAATGGTAATGGTCTCGCCCCCTATTGCATTGGGAACTAACATCATTTGCGATTTGTAGGTGTACAGTACACCTCTCTATCACACTCGTGACTAAAATCGGAACTAACGCTGTCATCAAGTGAAATATTACTTCATAATACTCGTAGTCGAAGAGTTGCCGTTTGCTATAAAATTTCCCCAAGTTCTATTTCGAGGCAAAAGATCCTTGTCGGACTGTAAATGAACCTAAAAGTTACAGCATGATTTTTCGACAATATTACTATAATGTCAAATTTTTCATGCTAAGCGCTCAATAAAATATATTGTCAAAATAATGTTAAAGCATCCGAAACCTGCATAATCGAAACTTTTTCTCCTCCTTGAATTTCCTTTGCTAAATAACAAGCAAAACGCTCTTAACATTTTACGAGAGACTTATGTTCAGTCATAAACTATCATTTCGTAAAATCCCCCAAACAGACATGCATGTATTATCAGGTAATAAAATAGAATCCACTTAGAGATAGGCTGTGCGAGAGAAAAAGAGCATTAGGGTGTAATTTATCACGGTTTCCACGCCATTAAACATGGAGACTGCAAAAACCGCCTACTATATGTGATAAGGTCCATGAGAACTGGATTGTCTGGGAACATGGTAAAAATGTTGCCGAAGATTCTGACCTACCGCCATTTAATATAATACACCCGGAAAAGTTGTAGGTATCAGATACATGTCTAGTGGGTGAAGATAGGATCGTAACGCACTTGAATCTATCTTCATTAAAAATACTCCTTAGGAAAATAATAAACACCGTCACTCGCATATTTTCCAAGCGGGGATGGCAAAGGTGTGTTATGTAGACTCATTTTTCACCGGCGATGTTAGGTCCAAATATAATAGGAAGCGAGCTTATTAATATTATGCCAGCATACTACAAAATGATACTGGGCATTTTTCTATGGAAAAACTACACACATAGGATTAGAAACCAGGGCCTTGTGATCGTTTGCCGCTAGCCAAACAAGGCAGGCATATTCCCGTTTATATCTCCCTCATACTCCTTGGAACTGATGTAAAAAAATATTTAGTAATAATGTAAAAATTAAAATAAGAAGATGGGCAGATCTAATAAATAACTCAACAAATACTCAACTAAGTATACAAAAATATACAAAAACAATACTTCGAAAAATAATTACAAAAATAAAATAAAAGAAATTTACTTTCTTGAAAAACAGTCAAATTGAAACAAAACATTCAAACTAATAACTTATTAAAACATTCTGAAAAATACGTGCAAATACAGGTATGTTTCGATTTTTATCAAAAGTATTGGAATGATAATAGCAAAAAAGAAAGACCCTTTAGATGAAAGGAAAAAAAATAATAATATAGCAAAGAATGATATTCTTTTGAAAACCCTTGAAATTGATGGTGCTCAGTTAAATAAATCTGGATAAATGCACTGGACATTTAAACTTTCATTTTTTTGTGTAAAGCAAATTTGTGTGAGGGTAAGCATCATTAATTTATTAATTAGATACTTGAAAAGACTTGTACTAACATAATCGGTTTATTATATTTTAATCACCTGGGTGATCAAAGGCATAATAAGTGTGTAATATTGACACAACAGCTAATCACTCAGGTGATTATATTAAACTCGTTTTTGGTATCCTGTAATCACCCAGTCACAAAACGGATAGGTTAAAACATATTTAAATAAATAAAATACTCTATACATATGCCTATTAAAGAAGTCCGATAAAAAGTGAACACAGCTTGCCTTTGAAGCCTTTGCGTGTCCCTCCAGTAATAGATAATTCTAACTAACGGTTTATTGATCAGCATCAACGTATACTTTTTGGATCGGTCTGATGCAGTATCTATTTTTTCGCTCCGCCGGAATGTTCACACTTTTTTTTACTTGGCAGATCCTTTTTTAATATTTGTTGGAACATCTGCCGGGAAGTTTATACTATTTTTTTTATTATTTTACGATAGTATAACCCGCTCTAGGCGTTAATAAAAATCCAATGAAGAATTTATAGTAAGAAAGAGATAGTTTTATGCTATTTCTGGCTGATCTCCAATTAAAGTTCAGAGCCTTTTTCGTCGTTTTAATGTTCGATTTATTGCATTACAAAAGTTAGGTATGTCTTTTACTTTTTATCTTTGCTGTCAACAATTTTGTGACATTTTTTGGGATTCTTTAATATGATTTGATTACTTAGGTATGGCTGATAGATAAAAAAAGCAGTTATATCCTTCAAATGGTGGCAGAGAGCTATAGCTCTCCCATTTTGAGACATTTTGTATAGCAGACGATTAACTGAGGAGAAATTAATCTCTCTGTTTACTGTTCGTCATGATTAGTGGCTTAATTATAAATATTAGGAAAAGGTAAATGTACTAACAATTTTCGTAAATTTTTGTATACTAACACAATTTTGTTTTCAATGTTTACGTTGCCCGCAATAATGAATTATTATTACTATATAAACTAATGTTCATAATTTAATTCTTGACCCAGTCTGAGGAACTGCTATAATAAATGAAAATTGGCAATTCTTCATGAAGCCATCCCGAAAGGGAATGTTGGATCAAATTATGCCAATATTCGAAGAAAACGTCGAAAAATAGCTCAAAACCCTGCCGGCTAAGGATTTGCTTACTGATGATCTGTCTTCTTATGTAAAGAATTAGATTGTTAAGATATACCCATTTTTAATATAGAAATAATTGGTGAATACTTGCGGTTCTTTATTTGGTTATTTTGTTAATATCCTAAAATATATGGGTTAAGTAGAATCTATCTATCTATATCATCACGCCAGAGCCCTTGCGGGGTAGGCTGAGAGTACAGAGTTCAAACAGGTTTTTTTCTTAACATACCTTTCTGGCTTCCTACACTCTCATAGATCGTCTCATACACGCTCGCCGGTATTAAGTAGAATGTTCTAAAATTACAACACAATACTTGCTTCCAAACTGAAACTTTGGATTATCTATCAAAATATACTTCTAGGATTCGACCAAAGGACCTCGTTAAGAAATAAAAATTTCAGCAGTCAATTTTTTTTTCTACAAGTCATTTCATCTTAATTTTACCCTATTATATTTCTATGAATACATTTTGAATATTTTAATTACACCATTGTATAAGCATACGCTTATTAAACTTTAATGAATGTCATGTCAAAGAAAATACACATCGCCATAAATGAACCTTGGATTACTGGAAATGTCTACATTATGTAGCATCATGACGCCTCTATGAAAGCCAGGTATCAAAATAAGCCCTTTTTTCAGCACCAACCCATAAATAACGTGACATTCATCTTCTTGACACTTGAATACACGGTCCGACCGACCCCATTAGCCTTTCAAAACAATGACCATGAGTGAAGAACGGACTTTATGTCTGTGCCCATTATGCAAAGTTCATATGCAATGGTGTTTAGGTTGTTGACCCAGTTCCGCTTTATGGCACCAACTGGAGGTCCGCTTAAATTAATTTGCCTTTTAATTTTTTTGTGTGACGGGTGTTTGTTTTATAATTAACGCGTCCACAGATAAGGATTCTATCTGTGTTAATTGTCTTTAAAAAGGAGCAGTGTTTTGGAAAGCAAATCGTGATAGCATTTTTTGTTCTGTCAAAGGGGTACGATAACTTTCCATGATCGAATTAATAGTTGTACAATTTATTTTTCTTGACTGCCTCGTTGATCTAATGGCGAATAACGTGCTTTGCAATCACGAGGGCCTGGATTTAAATCCTATTTCGGCCTGGCTTTAAATCCAAATGTAGTTTTTCTATCAAATAATTCCCGGTATCAGTCCGGAATCTCGAATCCTGCCCGGTCTATGTCAATAGGCTCGCCCTCTATTATATGGGGCCTAACATCGTCGGCAAAAAGTGTATACCACAGTATATCCCAGCCACACCCGCTTGGGGAATATAGACGTGACGGTCGGTCGTGTGGCCGATAGGATTTGGATCCCCATATGTAACCCACTTAAAAGATGTATTTTTTCGAACATTATATCTTATTGTTTACCTAAGCTAAGAGAAACTTGTGGACAAAATATTATGCCACTAGACACACTAGTTTGATCTATGCGTTGTCTATCAGTTAGTGATAGAGTTTTATCAGGTAGACGATATCATATCGTATCGAAGCAGTTTGTATTAGGTAAGTATACACCTACCTGTATAGGAGGATGTATAAGATTATTTCACCAGCCTTTCTTCATTACACTCTATTACTGGAGGGACACGCAGAGGCTATACAATGTTTTTCTGAGATTAAAACATTTTTGAAAAAAAAGAAAATCTGAGTATTCAATATCATGTCAAGCTTCACATGCTACATGCTTGTGTGCCTCATTATTATTTTTTTGCGATTTCGGACTGACGAATTAGTGTAGTGGTTAAGAGCTTAAGCCGCTCCGCCCACTGTGTCTAATAGTCGCGGGTTCATGTTTGTAAACGCACCCACGACACAGGAATAATCCTAGTGTGGGTCTACAATTTTTTTAAAGACAAAAAAAAATTAAAAAAATGTGCCAATATAAAAAACGTAAAATCTCAGATATGTAGATAACGATGAAGAGCCTCAGATATCCTCAATTACATTTATGCTTTGCAAATTCTATACAAAAACCAAAGTTCTAATTTTCAAGAGTTAATAATAACTAGTGGTCGCCCATAGGTCGATATTCGACCTGCTCTTTCATCGTTTGCTGGTTATGTTTGACATTCAGTAAGACTATAGACAAATAATATTAAAGACAAACATCAATTTGACGTGTATTGTGTCAAATACATGGTAGTGATTGTAATGCTTTTTTCATTGATTTAATGTATGTTTTATGCATAACTTTAAAAAAATATAAGCATTCTGCACTCCTTTTCTATATAAACTATAAGTTTGGGAAATTTCATACTCCTCCGTCCGCGCAATTTTCGTAAAAATGTGTACAAAATTTTTGCTTCACGTATTAATATATAGATGCTTCACGTATTAATATATAGATTTCTGAAGAATTTTGATACACAAATTAACTACGAAACCTGGCGTATTAAGAAATATTGTTAAAAAATGCGACTTATTTAGTACAGCAGACTGAGAAACGATTGGAGTTATAGCAATTTTATGAACTATATATACATAAAAAATGTAACACATCGCCCGCCACAAACAAAAAGGAGTTACTCAAAGAAATGGAAAATTTGTTGTTTTAGCGTTTCGAAAAATAGAGTTTAAGTCTACAATTTCTTTAAACAATAGCATTCTTAGAAAATATAGTTTTCGAGATACGGCCACAAATTTCTTTTTTGACCGTTTACTCGTGTCATTCACGCACCAATCAAGACGGACGCATTTGAGTTGTTGGAGTTGTCACAGTTTATGCAAAGTCAATGTGAGGTAATGATCGAACATGGATATAAAATAAAGGATTGAGTACTGTCAAAAAATTGCAAATGAAAATTAAACTCTTACTCACAGACACAACATTGAATTTTCTATGATTTAAACAACTCGAGAAACCATGATGAGTGAGAGCAATAACCAGAAGCCCGGTGTCAGGCTCGCACCCATTACGATGCAGTACGGTGACCTAATATGGACTATGCCTATTTATGATGTGGTTTAAATACGCTGTAAACCAGTTATTATCGAGTTCAAAACAAACAAGGTTCTTAATTCGTCTTTATATACAGAATGGATTAATATGGGGCAGTAAGGGCTGCTATCTCAACCCTTGTAGATACAGAAAAACGGCTATAGGGTACTATCCTAAATTTTTGCGATATTTGGAGCTGAATTTACAGATTCTGAAAAAAATATACAGTCAGCAAGAAAATGGACAGTTTAATCAAAAACTTTGACTACTACTCATTTAAGATGTGGCATATACGTAGAAAGAAAGAATTAAGGCAATTAACAGTGCCCGAGAATTATACGATAATTATATGTCAACAAGTCCATAATCGTACCAATATTTGGTCACCCTACTTAGAAAGAGACGTAGGGCTTTCAGTGAGTATCCTTGTCATCCCGTTTTTTTCGCAGAGTGCTCAATCCATTGTATTATATACATGTGCTCGAACAAAAAAATTGTACCTTATATAATGACAGTGCTCGAATTGAATTTAACGTTACCACCCCTCCCCCTGCCTCTCTCACCCCGCTAACGCCGATGACCAGTTGGCGGCCATTTTCATCCACACGTCAAAGAAAAGTTTGTTTGGGTGAGAAGTTTTTGTTTACGTATCGTATGTTTATTAATTCAAATTAATTTACGCTATAGTGTACAAATATTGTGTGCCTAAGTGCATCAGATCATGTCAAAACGCTAAATTTTATCAGTTTCCCTTTTAAGGCCGAAAACAAGAGAATGTACGTATGTGAGAGAAAACGTAGTTATTATATTTTCATAGCTTTATATAGGTACAGAGTTTTTAACGAATGAAATTGTTCATAAGCATGTTGAACAAAGGTTTGTCAATGCTGGGACACATCATCTGAAGAGTAATGGAAACGAAACAACTAATTATGGATTACGCAAAATTTGTAGCGTGCGGGAATCGAACCCACGACTATTAGATACAGTGTGCGCTAAGTCGTCCATCCGAAATCGTAAAAATAAAAAAAATATAATCACCATTATCATAAGGCACACAAGCATGTAGCCTAAAGCTTGACATGATATTAAAAACTCGGATTTTGTTTCTTTTCAAAAATATTTTAATCTCAGAAAAACATTGTAAAGCCTTTGCATGTCCCTCCAGTAATAGAGAGTAATGAAGAAAGGCTGGTGAAATAATCTTATACATCCTCCTATATAGGTAGGTGTATACTTACCTAACACAAACTGCATATCCAAGTTTGTTCACCGCCTCGAAATTTTTTTTAAGGAAGCCCAATAAGTGTCAGAGAGTTCAGAAAGGTTAACTATCCAATATTCTATATCATCGATCATAGTCATCATTTATCAACTAAAATTATAAAACCACCACTTTTTCCATACCATACTATGTCGTATCAGAAATAAACCTCATTATATATTGTTAAATTTAAGTTCTTCCTTTCATTTAAGAAGTTACAGTGCTAAATTATTTTTACTTTTGTTTTCAGATGTTGAGAAGACTACGACTATTGAAGAGTGACGAAGTGCCACATTGATCATTCATGAGCCTTTTCAACCTTTTTAATTCCTAATTTAGCATTAATAGGCAAGCGAATTCGTGTTAAGTACATAACTGATTAATGAAATAGCACTATTTCTCTATTACTCATAATTTAGGTCTCACCTGATTGAAAATAGTAATATATGAACAGTATTAGATAAGTACAATAGAACTAATTTTGTTAAGTATGTATTTTTAAATGTAACCCAGAATTAGGGTACAATGAAGAATATTGTTGCATTTGTATTAAAGAGATTATAATGTTTGTACATCGGCTTAAAAAACTTGTGCTCTACAACTTTACATAATTGTGTTTTTTTTCCATACAAAAAAAAAACAAAATTAAATAAGTTATCAGCTAATCACCTTGCATTAAAAATTAAAAACAAAATCGCGAAAAATAAAAAGTTGTAGAAAATGAATACTTGGAACTTTACAATCATATAAATAAAATAATAAATATAAACCGAAAATAATTTCTGAATATTTATTTGAATTGTAATAAAAGAAATTGTGTAAGCATATTTTTTGATATAACCATCTTTGTTCGTTTTCACTTGTGAAATGTAATTAATAGGATTTATATTAAGTTTTTTTTACTTATGTTTTTTAAATTACCTTAGGTATATATATGTTTCTTATTGTGAATATGGTTTTTAATAATTGTGTAAAGGATTCGTATGATTTTTATGAATAAATATATTTACTGTTTAAATTGTTTTATTTATTTCAACACGGCACTAATTTTAGTAAAATATAAAATGCTAGAATAAGCGGTCCGACCTACAGCTGTTATAGGCTATCTGATGAATTACCTTTGCCTCTCTTGCACTAATATAATAAAAAAAAATAAACGTCATATTCAATTCTAGCACTGTCATTCTATAAGGCGCATGCATGCATATATGTATTAAATCCATGGATGCATGAGAAATGTTCCCGACATGACGGTCTGAGCTTGCTCTCTTACCAGTCTGTGTCTCTGTTTAGTGATGATATTCTCCTTGTCTCAGTTTTTGCTCAGCGATCGTAGTCGTCACTCGTATTAATACAAGTTGCGATAGGTACGTTGTTACTTTAGGTAAATATTCATTTAAATATAAGTATTCTATACAGTATTATTTTGACTTAATACCCTATCGTCTGTTACATTTAATACCAATGCCTGTTTTATTTACAAATAATATTGTGTTGATTGTGTTGTTTAAATGTGATTGAGCAATTTGAACTGTTTATACAGTATTCTCTTCACCCCACCCTATAAAAGAACTGATATAATTAAAACTATAATTAATATATGCACTAAGCTTACTTAAAAAACTTTAAAAAAAAAAGGTAAACCGACTTCAAGAAGCAAAAAATTAATATTTGAAGTCGGTGCTAAGTAACCGACTGCACCAACCAGCACCGACTTCAAATTTTTTATTTTACAATTTTAAGTGACGTGTGAATTATTTAGTAATATTTATATACCCATATTATATGATTTTGCTGAGTTGTACAGTAAGGTACCTACAGGATTAATATAATGACTATAATAACGGAATCTATACATTCGTGCTGTTCGCCGCTAAGGAGTTCCCTCTTGTATCTTCAAAGTCCAAGGTCCAATACCAATAACATTAAAATAGGACCACCTCAAAGCTATACTGAACCCAATGCAAAAAGAATCATCAAAATCGGTTCATAAGCAAAGGAGTTATAAAAAAGGACGAATTATGAACCTCCTTTTTTGAAGTTGGCTAATATACTGCTTAGTTCTATAGTAGGGTACCTATAGGAGTGACGTAATACCCATAATATCTCAATTTACACATGCCTATTGTTTGTCGTTAAGGAGTTCCCTGGTGTATCTTCTAAGTCCAAGGTCCAATGCCAATGAAATTAAAATGGGACCACCTTAGAGCTATACTGAACCCAATGCAAAAAAAAATCATCCAAATCGGTCCACAAATGACGGAAATATCAATGAACATACATAAAAAAGCATACTTACAACCGAACATAGAACCTCCTCCTTTTTGAAGTCGGTTGAAAAGTAGAATAATGTGCTATCATATCTGTATATAAATTAGGACATTTAAAGCCTTGGTTTAGGAGGTACGCTTAACTTACAAATTTTCAAAACGCTACATCTCAAAATACTGTTTTTGCAGATAATACGCTATTGTTTGTGATGTGCGACATATTCGAAATACATAAAGTTGATTGAGTTTCCGATTTAGAACAAACTGCTTTCAAGTCTTCTCTTCCTCGTTCCCTCATTGCTGAGGATCGCGACCACGCACAAACAGTCTCCATTGGGTGCGGTCATATGCGGAGTGTACCGCCCGATGCATGCTGCCACCCACCGCCTTCTTTATTGCGTCAGACCATCTTGCAGGTGCCCTTCCCTGAGTACGTCTACCGTCCATTTTGCCTAAAATAATCTGCTTCTCCAGACAATGCTTTGAAGACCGCATAATGTGTCCGAAGAAGCTGAGGGCTCTTGGTCGGCAGATCGTGGAGAGCCGTGTGGTAATTTTAAGTTCTTTTAGTATGGACTGGTTGGTTCTCATTGCAGTCCAAAGTACACGGAGCAACCTTCGCCAACACCACATCTCAAAGGCATCTAACTTACTGCTATCGCGGCTTCTCACAGTCCAAGTTTCGGCACCATACAAGAATACAGAGAAGACCAGAGCTCGAACTAAGTGTACTTTGGTTGTTCGTCGTATACCTCTGTTCTTCCAGATCCTGTCGAGGTTAGCCATAGCGCTTTTGGCCATACCGGCTCTACGGCGAATTTCATTAGTGCAGCTCCCGTCACTGGTTATCAATGACCCCAGATACACAAACTCGCTGACTTTTTCATAGCCGTTGAGTGCGTCGGTTACCGGGAGTATGTCTGCTCTGTCCACCACCATTATTTTTGTTTTGGAATGGTTGATCTTAAGACCGAGTGTGGCACTTTCTTCAGAAGAGTTGCCATCTCCAGTTCACTCGACGCAACAATCTTCGTATCGTCTGCATATCTTAAATCATTGACCCTGCGACCACCTACTACAACACCGCCATTCTAGCCGTTCAGGGCTTTCCTCATGATATATTCTCCGTACAGATTGAACAACTTAGGAGACAGAATGCATCCCTGGCGTACGCCTCGTTCAGTGTGGAAAGCTTTCGATTTCTGGTTTTCCAGTTTCACGAAGCTTGAGCCATCAAGATTCTGTATAAGAAAAGTAAGGTGTTGAGGTACTCCCATCTCCACGAGCACGTCAAACATCGTTCTCCACTGCACGCAATCAAAGGCCTTTGCATAGTCTATAAAGCACAAGACCAACGGCTTATTAAGTTCGCGACATTTTTCGATGATGAAGACGTACATACAAAATCTGTTCACGAGAGCCCTTTCCAGTTACAAAACCAGATTGTTCGCACGGTATCTGGTGATCTACAAACGACGAAAGTCTAGTGTTTATAATGCGCAGGAGAATTTTACTAGCATGCGACATAAGTGACAGCGTTCGGTAATTTTCACATTTTCTTGTGGAATCGTTTTTTATGTAGTGGTATAACAGCAGATAGTGTCCAGTCAGCTGGCCACTGGCCTGTTCTCCAAACTTTGTTACATATCCGGTGGATGATCTTAGTCCCTTCAGGACCCAGCTGTTGAAACATTGCTGCTGACACACCATCAGGACCCACAGCTTTATTTTTCAATCTATTGATCGCGTCTTGAACCTCTGAAAGCAATATATCTGGTTCTCTGGAGTGATCGTCCCATCTTCTTTCCATGCAAAGTCCCTCTTCTTCCCGATAAAGTTCATGGCAGTAGTTTCTCCATCTATCCAGAACATGTTCCAGCTCTGTCAAGGTGTTACCCCTACTGTCATCAATTATCCAACTCTTTGGTTTGAAGGTACCCACCCGTCAGTTGCTTTACTTTCAAAAATAGGTCTTTCGTTTGCGCTTTGTTAACATGGCTCTCAATTTCATTGCATATGCTGTTGATGTGCTCGTCTCTGTCTCTCCGCGTGGACCTTTGAACTTCGGCATGTAGCTGGTTATAACGATTAATCTTAATTTCAGTCTCAAGTCCTTCACACTTCAGCATCTTCCTCTCCTCAATGAGTGCCCATGATTCTTTGCTTATCCACTCTTCCTTTCTTGGCACAACTTTAAACAAATGACTACTCTCCTTTGCAGTATCTAAGACTACCTCCTTAAAGGTATTCCAATCCGCTTCACTAGAGTCAAAAGTATCCCATTCCCGGGATTTGATGTTAGTATCAACTGTTTTGTGAAAATGGTCTAAAGACGATGTATTACGTAAAAAGGTCTTTTGAGGTTTTGGTAGCGTACTTTTTAGGCGAAGTCTGAATTCAGCTATTACGAGTTGATGGTCACTGCCGCAATCAGCACCAGGGAGTGTTTTGGCATTAGAAACTGACGATCGCCATCTGGATTTAATTGTTATGAAATCTATCTGGTTTCTATGGCCTTGTGGAGAAGTCCACGTGTACAATCTCCTTGGGTGGTTTTCAAACCATGTGTTCATAATAGTCAGCTGATTTTCCACACAATATTGCAGAAATTTTTCGCCTCTGTCATTACGAACCCCCAGGCCATATCCACCCACAAGTGTGCCTTTGAGTGGATCATCCATAGTGCAGCCAACCTTTTCGTTCCAGTCACCCTGCACGATAGTTACTTCCTTAGATGGTATGGTGCGTAACAAGGTATCAAGATCGGCATAGAATTGGTCTGAAAGTTCCTCGTCTGATTGAGAGGTAGGTGCATACACCTGAATAATGTTAATTGGTGCAGGGCTAGCAGCAAGCTTAATAGCGATCATTCTATCATTTGGAGTGACATATCCTTTGACGCTGTTCTGTAATTTCCTCGGTACAATGAAGGCTACCCCATTATTACTATGATCCACAGCACCGGTGTAATACATCATGTTGCCGTTACTTGTAGTAAAATGGCCGCTGCCTCGTCGATGCACTTCGCTGAGCCTCAAGATGTCAATATTGCACCTGTTCATCTCTTTCTCTATTACTTCTAACTTTCCTGACTTTAGGAGACCTCTCACATTCCAAGTCCCCATGCGAAGATGCTTGCGTAGTGGTTTTTTAATTGTATTCGTACTATCACCAGTAGCATAATTTCCACTCACTGTCTGGTGGGCGCCAGGTAAGTGGCCGGACGCATATTTCACACCATGCAACCCGGAATCACGATGGCGCCGAGGGTCAGTCGGATCACATGACGTCACACAAGTCTTATTGGAACTGTTCATAGTGGTTTTCTTTGGGATATTAGTGCAGTAGTTCCCCGTGGCTTTCTGCACCAGACAAGTCTTGCATTAGTATAATACTACCTCGCTGGTATACTAACGTATAGTAAAGCTGGCGATTACGAAGTCTAAAATTTAGTTCCGGCGTAGTCTTACTTGAGTTTTTCTATGTAATAATTTAAAAATGTAGTAGTCTGTTGTTTTGTACTGTTCTCCGTATTGTTGCAATAAGCTCGCCTCCTAAACCCCTCTATTAAACCTAAATCTAACATCTTTGTACAAATTGTACACAGTACAACTCTCCTACCCCCGCTTAGGAATAAAGGTGTGCGGTTTTTACTTGATTATTGTTTATTTTACTTCCATAAGATGATTAAACTTACTTACTATTCAAGGGCTATTTCATTAGCATTATGATAGAAAAAAATCGTTTTTATTTTATATCGTGGTAACACAGAACTGAACCATTACTAAAATGGATGGTCAATGGCTTCAATGGAGGTCGCTAAAATGGATCACATTAGATATCTGCAGACTAAAAGCAGTACTTAATAAAATATAACCTTCATAACGTATCTGCCCTACAATATTTGTAACAGCAACAGGAAAAAACTATTTTCATACAGACATGTAACGTACTGAGAACGCAGAAAATAATATATTTGTCACAAAGCTGTTTCGCTTTTCGATCAGTATCGACATGACACAATTTGTCTTTGTGATTGTACTTTATCGGCAATAAGTATGTGCCTATACGAGATTGTATTACGTTTTTATGGCCCCGTCAAAATGGGAAACCTATTTCAAGAGTTCTTCAATTCACCAGACAGTTCGCGACAATATTTTACGCTGTCAAAACCAACGCGTACAGTTGTGTGTGTGGTATAAATTTCTAATATCTCTGAAAGTTATTTATTAAACTTTTAACTTCGAAATAAATTTAATAAGCGGTGCATGTATTTTGTTGAATCTTTAAAATGGTGCGGAATTTGTTTAAGTATTTACCGAGCGGTCTGCGACTAATTTTAGAAACTAACAAACTTACCCCAGATTAATCTAGAAATAAATAGTTGCAAAACTGAATATAAAAATAAACACCGTCACGCCATAGACATAGGTGTTAGGTGTACTGTGTATTTTTTGCCGGCAATGTGAGTTCCCATGTGCTAGGGGGCGAGACCGTTGCCATTATATCGGGCAAAATACTAGACTCCGTACTGATATTGGATATTTTTCAATCACAAAATTCACTTTGTCCGACCTAGGATTCTTACTCAGGGTCTCGTGATTGCAATGCGCATTAAAAGCCAATAGATCAATGAGGCAGTCTAAATCTTTTTTAATTATAAACAAAACTATTACATAACTCTATAACAATTCTTAAGAATGAATAATTTGAATAAAAGTAGTATTGATTGGTACTAAATTGATTCACAGAAGTATATACAGAGACAATACTTTCCATTGAAAATTAGTGGCTCAACTTCAATAATGATGGCCTTTGACTACTCTAAGCCACTTAGATAAGCTCTCAAAGGTTTGATAGATAACATCGTTCAATTTCTACGAAAGCGTTCAGAGATCAAAATTATAATTTTGTTCGACAATTTCCGTGCGCCTTCCACAAATCTTATTACTTTCTCTGACAAAGTTAAAATGAAAATTTACAAGCGTATTGATATTTGTTCATATTTGATTGACAGTGCTATCGACATTTTAAACTGTGGAAGGTTGTAAAATGTGTTTTGTTATATTACAAGAAAGTTTATATTGTGATAAGCATTCATATTTTGAAATAATAACAGGATCGAGATATGTAAGTGTATTAATCCTTCTGTATAATGCTTGCCTGTGGCTGTAAATTTGATCTATTAATGTACTGTTAATATTACCGTCACCAGCAATAGAAAGACGTCCATTACAGACACCTCCCTCCCCAAAGTTCTCTATAACAATCGTTTTTATACTGTACTCATCCCGATTTTACTAACGATTATCACCGGTTCCATCACGTAATCACGCCAATCATCCCTGGATAGGTACAATTTCGACTAATATAGTAAATGTTAATGTTTGGATATTTAGATATTGGAATGTTTGTTACTTCTGAGTAACTACATTGTTGAATGGATTTGGGTGGAATTTGTGAAATATTATAATCTGGAATAGTATAGTATATATAGTATAGTATTTGTATGTTTGTTACGGAATCACTCTTAAACGGCTGAACGACGGATTTGGATGAAATTTGACGCACAGATAGTTTATCTGGATTAACACATAGAAGACTTTTAATCCCGTGAAAAATGTTAGGTATCTGTCTAAAATCAACACGGATGAAGTCGTGGGCAGAAGCTAGTTATTAGTAAAGTATTTGAGTGTGACCCTTACGGTGTGATTTTTAATTCTCTAAAGCTCAGGTACCAAAAAACAAACTGGCAAACTCATGAATACTCGAAGCATCAAATCTGAGGATATCTCAAGACGGAGACGCCGTCTTCCCCTTACGTAAACAAATAGCAAGATTATATTGTTCATAAGCACTGATCCCTCCCGCAACAGAGAGGCCCGCTATGCATATTCAGGCAGTCAATAAGCCCATCCTAGATAAATAGGATGAAGGCATGCCTTGCCCCTCAGATATGATGAAGTGATCGCGTGGACGACTCATGGAATATTCATGGGCAGGGAACGTGGCAATTTGCCCCATACCTCATGTTCTACAAACAAGCAGATGTACCTCAACCCGTACTCTTGGGATGATGTGTTAGTTATCATACTTGTGTCTCTGTATTGTGAAAATTGCTGCTAGGCCACTGCGTGCGTGAAGAAAATTTTTGAGTAAGGCTGTTTTTCATTTGCTGGCCCAACGATATTGTCGTAACTGTTAGAGACTCAACGATATCTGAGGGCTTAGCACGAAAACTTTGACGTTATTGGAACGTCATCGAAAATGTGATAGATAGATAGAAAGATAGAATACTCTTTATTGTGCACACCAAATACATTATAACAAAACAAAGTAGTTGTTGTAAAATAACAAGCACAACTGGCGGTCTTATTGCTAATAGCAATTTCTTCCAGACAACCAAGTCGAAAGAAATACAACAAAAATAAAGGGCAGTTGGTGGCGTACATTTATTCGAATAAAGTAACTATACATATACAAAATATGACATACATATATAGTAAGAAATATATTAAATTTATACATAGCGCAATAGAAATAAACGTAACGTATAAATAAGGATAGGTAAATACAAAAGGTTAGAGGTTATAACGGCGTCTCACTATTGACAACAGAGAGGAAGTGGTTCTTAACCATCATTTTAAAAGTAGCAAATGTCTGTGCACGTCTAATTGACTCAGGTAATGCATTCCACAAGCGGACAGCTTGAACTGAAAAAGATTTATCATAGAAATTTGTGGAATGCATCGGTGTTTTTAGTCTGAGATTTTCCGATGACCTTAGGAATCTTGAATGTGTTTCGTGAAGAAACTCAAATCGTTCTTTGAGATAGGATGGAGATGCTGGATTGAACAGGATGTTGTATAAAAGCGATAACAAGTGAGTATTCCGGCGAAGACGAATTGGTAGCCACTTGAGCTTAGCACGGAATTCTGAAATATGATCATATTTTCGCAAACCAAATATGAATCTTATGCAAAAATTTTGAAGCCGCTCAAGTTTATTAAGTTGGCTCTCAGTAAGATCGACATAACTGGCGTCTGCATAATCAAGGATAGGAAGAAGGAGGGATTGTGCGAGTGCAATTTTAGTGGCAGTGGGGAGAAAATTTCGCAGCCTCCTCAATGAACCTGCGGAAGCAAAGATCTTGCGGCTGAGATTTTGAAGATGTGGACCCCAAGTGAGATTGGTGTCGATGTAAATCCCCAAATTTTTTACAGTGGGACTTATTGGTATTGTGACACCGTCAAATTTTATCTGGGGAAGTTTCGACCAATCGACACGCGTAGTAAGCCTAGAGCTACCAATAACAATAGCTTGCGTTTTAACTGGGTTGACCGTGAGGCCATGACTTTTACTCCAGTCGCATATTTTATTTAAATCTTCATTAATAGTGTAAACAGCCTCCGACAACCTGGTCAGTGGAGCTTGTGAGTAAATTTGGAGATCATCTGCATAAAGGTGGTATGAAGAACGCAATTGGTTGGAAATAGAATTAATAAAGATAGCGAAAAGCAAAGGAGATAAAACGCCACCCTGTGGAACACCGGCATTCGTATTGCACCAAGAAGAGTAAGTATCTTCGATGCGAATGCGTTGCCGGCGACCAAACAGGTAATTACGAAACCAAACAATCGCCGTTGGAGATATGTTAATAGAGCATAGCACTCCAAGTAGGATATCAAAGTCCACTGTATTAAAAGCGTTGCTAAAATCGAGCAACGTAAGTATAGTTAGATTACTATTTTCCATTCCAAGTCTGATATCATCCGCAATATTCACCAGAGCAGTAACAGTACTATGACCAGGGCGAAAGCCGGACTGAAAAGGATTCAAGAGACAGTTTTTGTTAAGGAAACAACTGATCTGATCATGGACGAGCCGCTCAAGGACCTTGGATAGGAAAGGTAATATGGATATGGGACGATAATCGGAGTGGGAAGTCGGATTGGATTTCTTAGGTAATGGGATTATTTGGGCTTCTTTCCATGACGATGGAAAGTGGCCACTGGATATGGAATGGTTTAAAATATGGGAAATAGTAGGAAGGATTTCATCCAGGATAGGGAGGATAATATTACGGCTGATACAATCGCTGCCGATTGCGTTAGATGTGATCGATTCTATGCTCTTCTTAACATCACAAGCGGAAAATTGACTGAAGAAAAATGGAGAATAATCGGGCATCGGTATGGAAGAAAGATAGTTTAACGTATTTAATTTTGTAGTCTTATCGAAGTGAGACGAAGCAGAGAAATGTTTATTAAGAAGATTGATATCTAAATCTTTAGGAATGTTTTCTTGTCGCGATTTACCGATCCCCATTGATTTCAGAAATTTCCAGACTTTTGCTGGGTTACCGTTTTGGACAGAACTATGAATATGTTGGCGCTGAGCATCTCTACACACCTTGTTGCAGTGATTCCGAATGGCGACGTATTTATTCCAATTGGAATCTGTGACTCTAGCTTTAAATTTAGATTTGAGTGCCACTTTTTTACTCATCAATAGCTTGATATCATTAGTCAACCAAGGTGCCGGAAGATGTTTAACTTTAATGGGGCGAATTGGAGCGTGTTTATCGAATAACCGAATCAGTGTTGATGTGAAAATATTAACTTTGTCATCCAGTGAGTCGGACAACAATAAAATCTCCCAATCAATACTAGCTGCATCTTCTCGAAGTTTCCAAAGATTAATACCACTAAAATTACGCTGCATGAGAATTTTTGCCTTGGCCTTAGGGGGCCGGACTTTATAGGATAAGTAGACTAGGTCATGATAAGAAAAGGCGTCAGCTGAGCACTGGCCATGTTTAGCGACATGTTCAGTTGACGACACAAAGATAAGGTCAAGAAGTGAAGGAGTTGAATTAGGAAAATGATGTGTAGCTTGAAGTGGAAGAACAGATAAATTACAGGAATCAAGAACGGTGTGGAGACTGGAAGACCGGGAGTCGTTTTTAAGCAGACAAGTGTTGAAATCACCCATTATGATGCTATGACTGTAAGAAGGGACCGAATTTTCTAGAATATTCTCGAAAGAGGAAAAGAAATCTATACGTGACGAGGGACAGTAGAATACACCAAGAAGTATCCTTGAATGATGAAGTTCGATTTCTATGAAAAGATGTTCACCAGCATTTGGTGGAGGTGGTTGCGGCGATAAATCTATTAAAGAGAATGGAATATTGGATCGAAGATATATCGCCACACCACCCCCAGCTCCGACAGAACGATCATTTCTGATGAGATTAAATCCGGGGAGGGAATAAAGTGTGGATGGGAGGCATGGCTTCAGCCAGGATTCAGAGACAAGAATAGCGTGAATATTTTTACAGTCAAAACTTGCCAGCATATCGGAAAAATGAGCCGGAATACTTTGGGCATTAATGTGGACAACATTAAAATTCCTAAGGGCATCAGAAAACGTTGTCATTAGAGTGTCAGCAAGAGAAGGGATACTAACGAAACTATTATCGTTGCTGTCTACTGAAAAAAAAGTTTCCTCGTCACTGTTACTGTCATAATCAGACATAATAATATACTATTATACCTTTTAAGATATGTATATACCAATGAAGTACAGTTTAAGAAGTAAATATATATATATGTATATATAATAGTTATACTTATATAGTTAATATATTTTAGTATAAAAAAGAAAATATAAAAATGCCAAAATACATACAATGTAGGTACCAAATTCAACAAATGTATTCACCTGCCGCAAGTGTTTTATAGATTCAAATTAATATAACAGAAAAGAGACAAAAAAGAAGAAATAACAAAAAAACAATAATACAAACTAAGATAGAGGTTTTTCAATGCCAGAATGAAAATATCACGTGAATCGAAACGCAACCATCGACAAAATTTTGAACGAAACACAACGAGAAACTTTCAGTTTCAGAACGTAGCTGACATTGTCATTCTGGTTGCAAATTGACTTTGACAGTTATAAAGTAAACAAGTTCGTAATACACATGTGCCCATACAATGTGCCCTGTCACGTTTATCTTAACACGGCATATTATTAGTGTGACAAGGATGGAATATCAACTCGCTAACGTTTCGCTGAGGTGGTCACTACGGCAGGGATTCCCAAACTATTTTGGGCAAGGCCATAGCGAAATTACTTTGAAAATCCCATCTCTTGTTTTTGATACAAAATACTTACTTACCAATTTAAAAACTTTGCGATTGGTTAAATGAGTAAATTTAACATCATTTTCATTCAATAAGTATCAAGTGTAATTAATAATTATTAATACAATTTACGTAAAAATACTCAAGTAGGTAATTATTTAAAAATAAAACATTAAAATCGCAACTGCCTTGTTGGTCTAGTGGCAAAGCGCATCGCTTGGTGATCACGAGGTCCTGGGTTCAAAGCCTAGGTCGGACAAATAAAGTTTTTCTAACGATAACTTCCCAGTATGAGTCCGGAGTCTGGAATTGTGCCCGGTATATGACAAAAGGCTCGCCCCCTATTACATGGGACCTGACATCGTTGGCGAAAAGTGGGTGTACTCAGTACACCTCTGCCACCCCCGCTAGGGGAATATAGGCGTGACAGTGTGCATTAAAATCGCAAAGAAAAGATAAAAAAAAAGAAAAATTCAATGTGATGGGTGAACCTTTATGACTTTCTACAAATCTAGCTAAATCTGGTTTAATATTGGTGAGTTGCAGCCTTAAATCTCCGCATTCGTTGATTTTCAAACGGTTTCCTTGTTTTGTCAAAATTTTTGTAACCACACTGAAGCGTTTTTCGACTAGGTATGATGATGGAAAAGCGGTAAAAAATAAGGTATTTTTTAGCAAATTTCCACAATGCAGGATACTGTATTTCAATTTTGCGTTGCAACCAAAACTTCTAATAGCCTTGGTTGAACTTCTGCTTAAGCTCTTCGTCTGTGCTGATGGTAATCAACTCTTCTTGCATTATCACAATGGCTTCTTCTTGTACGGATTTATTATCCATTGAGATATTTGTAAATTTAAGGAATCCTCAAACCTCTTAGTAAAATCCTTATGTAATGCGGCCAAGTGAGTGACATATGATAAAATCACATCGTCTTGAAGGATTTCTGGTAATTTTAACAAATGTGCAAACTGGGAATATTCTTCTTAAATTTTGTTTATAAAGGATGAGTTAACCCACAAAGGCCGATATTATTAATTTTGTTTTAATCAAATTAAGATGGTCACCCCGCAGCTGCAAATAAACTTTGTTCAACATACCAAAGATATCAGTCAAGTAATAAATATCTGTTTTATAATTGTTCAGATTTGTTTTGTTGTTGTGATCTTTTCCTTGTAAAAACTCCAACACAGATTCAAAAATAGCTGAACATTTTGCTAAGCAAGAGCCTCTTGATAACCAGCGAACTTGAGTGTGCAGAAGTAACCTAGTAAAGACTTCTTCGTTTTCCTAACATAACTGAGCAACTAACCGAGAGTTCCAAGAATTGCTTGGAATCTTGTTGACAGCATTTATAACATATTGTAAAGACTAATGCAATCTACGACTCGGATTTTTTGCTACTAAATGCTGTCTGTGAATCACGCATTGAATGACCAGTACACACTGACTCCTGACTGACAAACTGAACATTTATAATTTTAGGTAACAACTTTTCTAAAGTAATTTCAAAAAATGTAATTCAGAGAGGTAAGTAAGGAAAGAACCTATTGGAACTCTCTATTCTCTGCCTACCCCGCAAGAGAACTGGCATGATAGAATTTGAAAAAATACTTCATCATCTCAGCCTATACTTGTCCACTGCTGAACATAGGCCTCCCCAATCGCTTTCCAGCGTAACCGGTCCGATGCCACCTGCATCCAACGACTTCCTGCGATTTTCACAAGATCGTCGGTCCATCTGGCAGGCGGTCGTCCCACGCTGCGCTTGCCAATACGTGGTCTCCACTCTAGAATCTTTCTGCCCCAACGCCCGTCCGATCTACGCGCTATGTGGCCCGCCCATTGCCACTTCAGCTTGCTAATCTTAACGGCTATGTCGGTGACCTTGGTTCTTCTACGAATCTCCTCATTCCTGATTCGATCGCGTAGAGAAACGCCGAGCATAGCTCTCTCCATAGCTCGCTGAGCAACTCTGAGCTTTTTTATGAGACCTATTGTAAGAGACCACGTCTCTGATCCATATATCATCACTGGTAACACACATTGACTAAAAACTTTAGTCTTAAGGCACTGAGGTATTTTGGATGAGAAGATGTTGCGCAGTTTCCCGAACGTTGCCCAGCCGAGTTGGATTCGTCGATTGACCTCTCTCTCAAAGTTGGACCTACCTAACCGGACTTAAAATACTTACAAAAATATTAAAACGTTTTTTGGTACTTACCCTGTTAGTTTTTCATAAACTCCAGAAATGTATGGTTACGCTATTAACGGGCGTAGGTAAGCATTTTGTAAATTATTTTTCAATCCCTTTATTTTAATTCTCTTTATTTAAATATGTTGTCATCTCGTAATCTCTTGAAATAAATTTGTAAATGAGTGTATTATCATTCAAGCTCCAACGAATTTCAAAACGCGAATAAACTTTCAACCTAAGTGCTAGCTTGTTATATAGTAAAATATCAGGAGCATGTTTGGACTTTAACTTGATCATGATTTCGTTCGTGTTAAATCGCGTATATGCATCAAATACAGTGTAAGTCTAAACGTGCCTGAAAGGCTTGTACGCTGGAAAATATTATCTTGCACGAACTTCTCCACGCTTATTGACTTGCCGAGTTTTTCACCTTGTACGAACTTGTGCACGCTTATCGACTTGTTGACTTTTTTAAAAGTACAACAATGATTCTTCTTACTAAAATATTAGTGATTCCTATAACAAGTTTGTACACGCAACATAACTTATTCAGTATCTTGAAAGTTTTATAATAATAATACACAAACAATAAGAACTTGTGTTAATTAATAGGGGTCGATTTTTACACCTCGTCGATCCCCAAAATCAGTTTACTTTTATGTCGACCCCTGGGAAACCGACCACTTCGGGAATCCCTGCACTATGGTATGAGAGCGTCGACAATACCAACTAAACAACGGTGTTTAGTAAACTACATAGGCATAGGTCCTAATCGATATTGGGACCTATCAATAACACCTAACATTTTTACTATAATGAATTTTATATTTTGATCGTTTATAACATAAAATTGATTTTCGCACAACAGCGTTTGTGGCTTTAGGAGATTTATTGAAGCTTAGGTACTAGGCCTACTATTTTAAGCACATTTTAAGAATAGTTTAATAGTTATTATTCGTGGATAATTTAGGTAAGTACTACATACTATAATATTTTTCACGTAAGATAGGTAGTGACAGTTGTAAGTGCCAAACGATATTAAAATTTAATTCAATGGTATTTTAACGGACGACTTAGCGCAATGGTTAAGAGCTTAAGCCGCTCCGCCCATTGTGTCTAATAGTCGCGGGTTCGATCCCCGCACGGGGCAAATCTTTGTGTGATCCACAATGATTTGTTCCGGTCTGGGTACTTGTGTATGTGAATTTTCATGTTTGTTAACGCACCCACGACACAGGAATAAATCCTAGCGTGGGGCTACGTTTTTTTAGAAAACAAAAAAAGGTATTAAGGCATAACACATAAGTATAGAAACTCTTATTGCCATGGAATAAAGTATCATTTTCTTTGACACTTACAGCTGTCACAGTACCATTCCTTCATGAAAAATACTATAGTATGCTTTATTAATAAAATGATTTTCACTTCTACCAGTTTCTGCCTTCATGTAATTTGGTTGGATATTAGGACTTAGTTTTTTAAATCACAGCTTAAGAGAAGGTAACTATGGATAACATTTTTCTCTACTACACAGTATAAAGCAAAAAGAGAAACCTGGCTTAGGTGTGTCAACATTTTCTATAATCCTTGTACAGAGGAACTGAAATACAAACAACATTGCACAGTTTATTAATTATAATATTTATTAATTCATACACAATGTACGAAAATACTACTTATTTGAAGTGTTATTATCAGAATTTATAATGTTTACATTGCGTAAACTGTGAAAGAGCGAGTTTGGTAAAGTTAATACATACATATGTTTATTTTAAGTATTTTGTATGATATTTCGACTACATCGATATGTGAAGTAATGTGATTGTTAATTTGTTTTCCCAGTTAAAATAACATGGCACTGTGAAGTATTTATTCATAAATGGAGTTAAGTGGTACTTTCAGGATTGCTTATTGCTTTTTTAGGAATACAATTATAATCCAATTAGTCAAGAAAAACTTATCTAATACTATATATCGTCACGCCAGATTACTTGCGGTGTAGTTAGAGAGTAAAGAATTCCAACAAGATATCTCCTTACAGACCTCTCCGAAATCCACCACTCTCATAGTTTTAGTCATAGTAGAAAACTTTTATGAGACATGCAAGCATATACCCTTTAAGGTGGCATTAAGTTTTCACATTGAACCATTTCTATGAAAAGCTTAATGTAAAGTAATATTATCACACAACATATCTTTCATAGGTTAATAACCATTTTTACATCTTTCCCTTACCCACTTAATAATTATAACACGGTTGTTTTACAACTCTACCAAATAAAAAAAGCATGCTGTATCTACGCCATATCGTCTAATTCAATGCTCAAGGCATTTTTTTATTTTCAAGTTCCGCCGATAGTATTTTTTATTACTAAGGACTGAGGTGTTAGACGTTCAAAAGGCATAGTTGTTCCGGGGTACCCTCAAACTTCTTAATTACTTTTGTTGGTCCGATCTACTGTAATATTTGTGTCAATCTAAAAACTCAGTATTACCGAATAAAGATTTATCGCTACGATAAAAAAATCATAGCAGTGAGCTGGCCGTAAATAATTCGTGGCATACCTGCGAATGCTAATTTGACACGGTTCAGGGTCTCGTTCAGTAGCACGGGAAGCGGTGCAAATTGAAACTTTCCTTTGGACACCGCTATCTTGTTATCGGTTTATGTGTATTACCCTGTGGTGTTCTATTTTATTGGATAACAGGTTTTTTTTCCTTTAAGCATCTGTTACACCAAAACTGGGTTTGATCTGTCTCCTAACTGTCTCTTCCCAAACTTTCCCCTGTTAATGGCCCTTAGTTCGCTTGGATGGACGAAGGAATGGATGCAAGATATCCAAGAGGCAAGATATAAATAACAAACGGTTGTTTGCATCAATTCTGTCTTTGCGGTATTAGCACTTTTTATAGTGTCTTAAATTGGGAATAAAAACCGTAGATTTCAGTAGAGCCTCTGATTCTATGAGGCCCACTTGCACGAACCAGGGTAAGCGTAATTAACGTAGAGTAACTCGAGATTATAACGTTAAATTGCCTTCAACCTAACATTATAACCTCGAGTCAGTCAATAGGTAACGCTAACCCTGGTTCGTGCAAGTGGGCCTAAGTACCACAATTTAAGCAATCATAACTGAGGATTATTTTGAGCCATGATAACAATTCCCCTATTATTGACTTTCCATTGTGAAAGAAAATGGTCTGACTTATATTGAACGATATCCGTATTGTGAGGATCAACTCACAGATTATAATAAAGCTGTGATGTGTTCATATCCACACCGAAATACTTTTGTCGCATTCCTTTATACCGAATAAGATGTGGATCCACGATATTGAAGAGGTAAGACATAAATAACAGACGGCCGTGTGCTCATACTTTATTTCCGGAATGAGCAATAATCCATATTCTTTTATATTAGAAATAAAAACCACTAGGGCGTGTAAATATCCCCAGCTAAATGTGGACAATATGGCCAGTCTTAGCGCATCGAAATAATTCTTAACAAAATGTCAATGCGGAGTGGACGCTGCACTAATGCGGTTTCATATTTAAAACAAGAGAGGGCGCTTTAGAGATACTGGCTCTACCAGTATTAAAATTAAAAATTACCAAGTATTAGCTATATTATTATTTTTATAAATATCAATGTAAGTAATCATATCTGTCATTAGCTTTTGAGTATTTCAGACCGTGATAAAGATTTCCCTACATTGACTTTCTAGTGTGACAGAATAATGTGACTTATACTGGTGTCCGTTTTATGAAGATCAAACTATAGTAAAGATGGGCTTATTTTGAGTGTAGATATATTCACGTTAGTTACATTTCCTTTTACTGAATAGAATCTGGATCCACGATATTCAGGAGACAAGATATAAATAACAGATGGCTGATTGCATCAGTCGCTCTTTTTTACAGGATGGGAATTTGCATTTTTATATTTGGAATAAAAAGTTTTGATTCGGGTAGAGAATACAGTATTTTGAAGTGCTTCATTTAATATCTTTTTAATAGATTTAAGTTTAAAGAAATATTTCAATTTCAAATATTAGTTATTTTTAATCTTAGTTACGACTTCCTTGTTGGTCTATTATAATGCGCGTAGCGATTAGGGTGTGGGTTCAAATCCTAGCTTGAACAAATTATAGTTTTTCTGTCGAAAAATTCCCAGTGTCATTCCGGAGTCTAAAATTGTGCCCGGTTTTTAATAATAGGCTGGCTCCATACATTACAACGCATAACGTAAGTATACATGTACAGTACACCTGTGCCACCCTCGTTTGGGACTCCACCACTACAAATTACGCCTATACGTACTTACTTACGGTAAGTACTTAATGGTCTTAAAACAAAAATAACCGTCTATACGTACTTACGTAATAATAATAAAATACGAACTATCTCAAATTATTATTTTGTACAGGTACCTATTACTGAAATAAAAAATCCTCTTATAATAAGAATGTACCTAAAAAGAGGTTTCTAGCGTAGCGTAACGTAGTTTATTACGATAATCAATTTAACAACAATCTCTTTTGCGAGAGATTATTAGCCGAGCAAAAATCTCAACAAAAGTGATTCAACGATGATTAAAACTACTAAATTTTATCTAACTATTTTCTTAAATTTAACCAACACAAACAAAAATAATCCTTACTAAAAGGTATCAAGTCTCAAAATCGATAAGTATACAAGTTCTATCTCAAAACGGACAAAAACATAGCTGTCGCATTTGGCTATTTGTCTTACAATCATTAATTTGACCGCGCGGCTAACCCCAGAATATCCTGAGCTATTTTATTAACTACCTAAACTGGGTGTACAATAAATTAAGACTTTTGATACATAAATCTGGGTCAGACGTATCGCGAAAGGTCCACAGATAAACCCGATGTTATAAAGAGAGGAACTACGAGTATGTTTGCCATAAATGTTGGGAAGAAATCCGGACACTAAAAAATAAGAGAGACGATAGAACATAGAAGACCTTCAGTAAAGCACAAGTTAATAAGTATGACAATATAGAGTAAATAAAGCAGTGTTAGACTAGGTCAATTTATAATTGGGCGGGCGAAAGGCTATCCCACCACACGCGTCCTTCGAGGCGCAGTGGCATAGCTTCTCGCCTATATTGCTCGTCTGTCCTGGCAAGCAATTTGGCGTGGTCTTGGGAGTAGCGCACGGTCGCGACGATCCCCAAGGCAAATGTGACTGTATCCTGCTCGCGGTTGCTGCCTGCTATTGGTCTGGTCCTTCTGAACAGACATAACAGAAACAGTCATGCGCTTACCTTTACCCAATCTTCGGTCCCATCCCTTCCCATCCTTTTCCTGAATAACACATCCTTTTGTCCCCCGGTTCTCTCCGGAAGTTTCGTGGAAGCATGTGGCGGGAGTCGCCATGCTGCCCCTCACAATGTCTGGCTTTCGGAGAGGGTGGGGCGTAGCGGGAAAATTGGAGAATCGTTGCTCGGTGTTCTAGGTACCTCTCTGGGCTTCAGAGAGGACCAGTGAGGCTCCGCGGGAACGACAGTCGGGAGAGGGCGTGAAGCCCTTACATAACCCTTCCCTTCCTCTATCCCCATCCCTAACTTCCCTCCTAATCCTTTCCCTTCCCCTCCTAGTCGTCGGGTCTGGTGTGCGCTCAACCCGCCTCCAGACCGATGACGAACCCGTAACCGGCAACGATGAGCTTCGGCTCTACGCTGGGACGGGGGCTTTGCCTTCGCCGGCCGGGCCGCGTGGAAGAAAACCACTTTAAAAAATTACCAGCTGCAGGTGCGGCAACCCGAGGTACCGGCCGACCCCTCGGTGTATATAGGCTTGCCCGGGTGCAGGGTGCTCCGCCCGGGTCGACGTTTTATTTCCCCCATACTCGTGGTACCAAAAATGGAAAACGTAAATAAAAATAAAAATGACGAGACGTAGGAGAAAGGAACAACGGTCACCAATTTGCAGGTGTTGAGGTCCAGCAAGCCGGTTATGGTCTTGGAGCGGTTGGATCGGGTCGCTTCGGCGACTGAAAAGAAAAAGGTGGAACAGAAGGAGTTGGATGTAAGCGAAATGTCCGCTTCGGACTCCAGCTTTGCCCAAAGCACCACAACGTGGCGCAAAAAGCGCCCCAGAAAGCCGGAAGGCAGTCGTTCGGGCTCAGGCGAGGGCTCGGACGCTGACAACCCGCCGAAACCCCAGTCAAAACGCGGGAGGGGACGACCCCCCACCACTGGGCAGTATGTAGGGTACTGGGAGGCGAAAAAGAAGCGCCAACGTAGAGAGAACACCGACTAGTCGAGCGCCGAGGCCGAACGGGCCGCCGGGAGTTCCCGTGCGGCGTCCATAGCCTCGTCAAACCCGGACTCGGACGAGCTACTGCTCGAAGGGCTAAAGGGCAGGGTGGCTGCGTCCCTGGTGAGCATACGGGACGTGGCCCGCATATCCAAGGGACTTAAGGGCACGTCCCAGAAGGCCCTAAAGCTGGCAGCCAATGCCATTGCCGAAGTGGTGGAGGAGGCGTTTTCCCGCACCGCCTCGGACGACGTTCGCCGCTTGCAGGTGGAAAATACCCGCCTGCAAAGACAAATGGCGGACCTATAAAAGGAGCTGGACGTGTTCAAGGCCATGGTCCTTACCGCTGAGGACAGGCCACAAGACCCGGCTCCCAAGGCGCCAGATACGGACCTAGCGACCGTGATCCGGGAGGAGATGGGTAGAGTCCTTCAGAGGCTCCTTTTTCTGGAGGGCAAAATCCTGCGCCCTCCCTTGGCCTCGGAAGCCGGCAAAACGTCTGCGACGCCCTCAACTGCCACGACGTACGCGCAGAAGGCCGCGCAGAAGGCGCCGCGAAGAGCCCTGATCCGCCCCTCGGGGCAGGACGCCGTGCCGTCGCCCGCTTCCGTACCGTCGACGTTGCCGCAGACGTCCGAATCCGTGCCGATCCCAGCTGCACCCGCCGCTCCCAAGGCTGCCGTGGTCCAAAAAGCCAAGGGAAATAGGAAGACGGCAAAGGGGCAGAAAAAGAAGGCGCAACAGCAGCAGCCGCCGCCGCTTGAAGCCGGAGCTGGGGGCCAATGGGAGGTTGCCGGGGCCAAAAAGACCCGAAAGAAGGCGGCCAAAAAGGACCAAAGGGCAAGAGCGCGCGAACGCCGGAGGCTCCGCGCTCCGGACACGTCGGCGGTCGTGCTGACACTGGCCCCCGGAGTGGAAATGCGAGACGTGACCTACTCGACGATACTGCATCTCGCCAGGTCAACTATCGACATCGGGGAGCTCGGAATCGAGGGGCTCAGGGTCAAGCGCACTATCACGGGTGCGCGCCTCCTCGAAGTCCCGGGCACGACCAGCTCCCCGAAGGCGGACGCACTGGCGGAGAGGCTCCGCCAAGGGCTGTCACCAGAAGACGTCCTCATTACGCGGCCCTACAAGTCGACGAGCCTCCGTATCAGTGAGCTGCGCGCTGGCTGCTTTGCAGCAAGGCCGGCAAGCCCGCCGAACACCGGGTAGGTTCAAAGACCTGTGGGTCGCACCCCACAGGCAAGAAGGCCCCAACGCGCACTCCAGGCGACCGAAAGAATGGAGACTGGCAATGGGTAGTCGTCCCCCCATCGTTAGTCTCCTGCAGACGAATCTCAACCACTCTGCCAGGGCTCAGGACCTCCTGCTCCAGAGCATGGTAGAGTGGTCGATCGACGTGGCAGTGACGTGGCAGCAACTGGGCTGGCGACGCTGACGGCACGGTGGCTATACTGCTGCCGAGGTGTGGGGGCTCCCTGTCTCTCGAAGACGTCGAGAGGCAGAGGGGCTTTGTCGCCGCTCGTGTGGTGGTAGTCGGAGTGTATTTCTCGCCAAACCGACCACTACCCGAGTTCGAGGCCTTCTTGTCGCGACTCGGCGACTTTGTTTATCGGTGTCGACCCCATCCCACTCTCGTCATGGGGAACTTTAACGCCAAGTCTTCGGACTGGAGTTCCTCCATCGACGATCTTAGGGGCGAGGCCCTCGAGGAGTGGTCGCATTCGCACGGATTGTCGGTCCTAAATAGGGGCACAGCCTTCACCTGTGTCAGGCGGGGCGGCGGATCGGTGGTCGACGTGTCCTTCGCCACCTTGGCGCTGGCGGGCCGGGTGCGAGGATGGAGAGTCGTTGACTCGGTGGAGACCCTATCTGATCATGTTTACATCAGGTTTGTGGTCTCCGTCGAGTCTCGGGCCGCCGTGTCGGCAGGCGTGGCTGGGGGTGGCTGGGGGTGGGCCGAGATGGGCGTTGGCACGCCTGAACGCAGAGGCCGCAACAGAGGTGGCCGAAGTCCAGGCCTGGACACCGGCACCGGTCTCCCCATTCAACATCCAAGGGATGGCCGAGTGGTTCAGAGCCGCAGCCACGGAGATTTGTGATGCCGCCATGCCCCGTGTACGGCATGCGGCTTCTCGCAGACGACAGGTGTACCGGTGGTTGCGTGAAATCGCGCAACTGCGACGCGCCTGCGTCGCTGCGCGCCTCCAGTACACCAGACAGCGGAGAAGAAGATGGCGGAACCCACCGCTTTCACTGGGCCTGACGCCCAGGGAGGAGGAGCTGCATGCCGTCTACCGGGCGGCTAAGACTACATTGCAGGTAGCGATTGCGGACGCCAAGGCGCGGGCCCGCGAGGAGATCCTGGCCAGTGTCGACGCCGACCCCTGGGGACGTCCCTACCGTATGGTGCGGAACAAACTCCGCCCCTGGACGCCCCCCCTTACGCAGACCATGCCGCCGACGTTTGCGGATGGCGTGCTTTCGGCCCTTTTCCTAGAAGGAGCGGCTCCCCGTGCTCCGGCAATGTTCCGGACACCCGGACCCAACATGCCGTTGAGCGAAGCCGTTCCCGAAGTTACGGAAGAGGAGCTGGACGCCGCCGACCGCAAGCTTAGGACGAAGAAGGTGGCACCCGGGCCAGATGGAGTCCCCGGCCGAGTGTGGGCTCTATTCCACGGTCCGCTCGGCCGCCGTCTCAGGGCTCTCTGGACCGAGTGCTTCAGGCAGGGCCAGTTTCCTCAGCTTTGGAAGTTGGGGAGACTGGTCCTGATCAGGAAGGAGGGGCGCCCGGCAGGCTCGCCGTCCACCTACCGCCCCATTGTGTTGCTCGACGAGGTCTGCAAGCTCTTTGAGAGAGTGATTGCGGACAGACTCGTCGAGCACCTCTCGCAGACTGGGCCGGACCTGCACGAGTGCCAGTTCGGGTTCAAGCGGGGCAGGTCCACAGTGGACGCTTTAAAGCGCGTCCAGAGGATGGCGGAGGAAGCCGTGGGTCGGGGGGAGGTGTTGTTGGCGGTGTCCTTGGACATCGCCAACGCGTTCAACTCGGTGCCCTACTCCTCGATACTGATGGCTCTCCAGTACCACGGCGTCCCCGAATACCTCCACTTGAGCATTTCAGATTACCTCGCGGACCGGCGGGTGGCTTACCCCGGGCCGTCGCGGTGGCAGGAGCGGAACGTCAGGTGCGGGGTTCCACAGGGGTCGATCCTCAGACCGCTCCTGTGGAACATCGCCTACGACTGGGTCCTGCGGGGCACGTTGCTACCGGGTCTGGCAGTGGCGTGCTACGCGGATGATACTCTCGTCACCGCGAGGGCCTGGATTCACAGGGAGGCGGCGCTGCTGGCTACAGCTGGCGTGGCTCAGGTGGTGGGGCGCATTAGGCGGCTTGGCCTGGAGGTGGCCCTAAGCAAGACGGAGGCCGTGTATTTCCACGGCCCCAGAAATCAGCCTCCCCCTGACGCTCACATCACTGTCGGGGGGCAGCGCATAAATATCTCAGCCCCAATGCGCGACCTGGGCCTCATACTCGACGAACGCTGGTCGTTTAAGGCCCACTTCGCCGCCCTAGCGCCACAATTAATGGCGACTGCAGGTGCCCTCTCGAGGCTCTTGCCTAACTTGAGCGGGCCAGAGGCCTCGGCGAGGAGACTGTATGCAGGGGTGGTGCGGTCCCAGGCCCTATACGGGTCCCCAGTCTGGGCGGGCGCCCTGACAGCCCGAAACGTGGTGCTGCTGCACCGCGCACAGCGATTCATGGCCGTCAGGGTCGTCCGAGGGTACCGCACCATTGGCTTTGAGGCGGCGACACTCCTTGCCAGAACGCCTCCCTGGGAGTTAGAGGCACAGGCGCTCTCTGAGCTGTATGCCTGGCGTAGGGATCCTACTAACATCTTGGATCCCTGCGCCCCGAGAGCGAGGCGGACGGAGCTGCACCGAGTCGCACTGGAGGGCTGGCGGAGCAAGCTCGCCCATCCCACTGCCGGTCACACCGTCATCGCTGCGCTGCTGCCAGTCTTCTAGGAGTGACTGGGGCGATGACACGGCGTCCTCACGTACCATCTGACGCAGGTACTGTCCGTGCATGGTTGCTTCTGGCGGTATCTGTGGCGCATCGGTCGTGAGGAGGCGGAGCGCTGCCACCATTGTGCGGCCCCGGAAGACGGACGGCGGCGCACACGTTGCTGGTGTGCCCGGCATGGGATGCCGAGCAGCGCCGGCTCGCCGGAGCGCTCGGTGCAGGGGGACAGGGGCTATCGCTCCCGACCGTGATATCATCCATGGTTGGGAGCGAGAGCGCCTGGGCGGCAATGGCGGCCTTCTACGAGGCCGTCATGTCCGCGAAGGAGGAGGCAGAGCGGGTACGGGAGGAGTCGTCCTCCAATCCCGCTCGCAGACAGCACGTTGGGCGAAGGCGCAGGGACTACGCCCGGAACGACCTTCGCCCATCGTAATCTCGGCCTACAGGCGTCGGAGGGGGCACCCCGGCGCCCTAGCACTTAGCAGGCCCGCGTCGCAATAGCGCTGTGTTACTACCGCCTGACGGCGGGTACAAATAAAACACACAATTATAAAAAAAAATACAATTGTTTATTGTTAACAGGAAAAATATATTTAATTACGCAAACAATTAAAATCGTAATAAGAACAATCCAGAAAATTAAAATAAGTAATAATATTAAAATGGGGCGTGAATTCACGGCACAGGGGAGTTTTCGGGTCCACAAAAAAAACCTATGGGCGCTGGGGACTTATCTTTAGGCCGCTCGATCCCGTGACGCGTGGGGGGTCTTCGGGTCACCTAGCCGGTGGAGGCTGTTACCGAAGACCCCCCACGCGTCACGTCCAAGATATACAAACTCATTCACTTGCTCCAGCACATCGTTACCAACCACAATCCTTACATTCGTTCTGGTTTCTTCCCTTTCAAAAACCATAATCTTGGTTTTCTTCACATTCAAGTGTAAGCCATTGATCATGCAGTCGTTTTTCATAACTGTGACTAGTGTTTGCAGATCAGTGGCTGTTGGCGCTATTAAAACCGCGTCATCTGCATAAAGTAGATGGTTTACCACTAAGTCACCCATTTGTACACCTTCATTCATCGCTTTCAGTCTTTGAAGACTTTTGTCCAGATATATTATAAACAGTCTAGCGGACAACACGCAACCCTGCTTGACGCCGATTTTAACGTCAAACCAGGGTGACCTGTTACCACCCACCCGTACGCATGCCTTGCAGTCCACATAAGTGGACTGGACGGCTCGCAACAGAGTGCCATCTATACCATACTCTGGCAAAATGTCCCAAAGTCTCTTTCGCATAACTCTGTCAAATGCCTTCTCCAGATCTACAAAACCGCAGAAAACCTTCCGGCCCACTGCCAGATGCTTCTCTACGATGTTGCGGAGTGAGAAGACTTGATCCAAACATCCTCTTCCAGACCTGAAACTTTTATATTTTATTTTATATTTTTAAAACTATGTTACGACGTAACAGCTGCGTCCGCGCAGCCTTCAAAAGGCGGTAGGGGGGAGACCGAACTCCCCCCCTACATGTGTCGAGGTCCGCGGCAAACTGCGGACCGAGCCCGCCGGTGCCACAGAGGTCATGCTGATGACAATTCCTGTGGCCCGGCAAAAGGGCAGTAGGACGCCGGGGGATTTTAGTGGGTGCAAGCCCCACATAACCACCTGGGCCGTGCCCTCGGCCCTGGGGTACGCGTTAGGCATTTCCCCACGGAAAAAAGGTCAATTTATAATTAAATAACCATTAGCTGAAATGATACTCAACCAAGCAGACCCAATGATAATTGGTAGTGTTGGAGAGTGCAAACAATATACATTGTGGGTATACATTAGTATAATAAAATATTGTAATATTTACACTAGCAGTTTCCCGTGGCTTTGCATCTGGTTAACAATATTGACAGCTACCGGGTGTTACGACCGCCTGACGGCGGGTACAAATAAAACAAACAATTACAAAAAAATACAAATGTTTATTGTTATCAAGAAAAATATATTTAATTACGCAAACAATCCAGAAAATTAGAATAAGTATCAATATTAAAATGGGGCGTGAATTCCCGGCACAGGGGAGTTTTCGGGTCCACAAAAAAAAAACCTATGGGCGCTGGGGACTTATCTTTAGGCCGCTCGATCCCGTGACGCGTGGGGGGTCTTCGGTAACAGCCTCCACCGGCTAGGTGAGGAATCTGGAGGTGCCCTGTAGAAGGCCCTCAGCCGCCGAGGTCAGCGGGAGTCGACGGGCAGAAATGAGGCCTGCTGTCTCCCAAACCGTACTTGTCAACCCGTACGGTGGACCCCCAGTTTTCTGGAACGCGCCGAATTGGACACATGTAGCGCGAAAGATCCGACCCCCAGGCACTAGGTGAGACCAGGAGTGGGCGTCGGCATCTTTCGCAAAGCAATTAAAATATTCACGAAATGGAGTGGTGATATATACGTCCGGTTTAAATATAAGGAAAAACAAATATATAAAAAAACTTATTACCCAACCCAGAATCAAACCCCAACATTATATTTAGGACTATCACCACTCCACTACGCTATGAGGTACATAAATTTTAATTCTTACACATGACGGTAGGTCTATAAAAACGTCGAAACAATGACCATTGATATTTTTTTTTTTGTCGTGTATATTGAGAAAACCCTCTTTCGTGACATCAATCCAGCGAATAATTTTGTGTTTACATTATGCAATTTGCGGTGGCAATTTCTAATAGATTAACAAAACAAAAAGGTCATTATTTTAATGTATGAAGTTAGAAATTTAGTGATTACGAAATTTTTGACAACAAATATTTAGAAAAATAGATATTCACAAGCCACAGATTTTCAACAACACACGCGTGGAATGCACAGTGGGAATTAATTATCCCGGCCATATCTCTCCTGGTTTCTTGTGGAGGCTGGATCGATTTGGACGAAATTAATATGATAATTGAAATGAAGAAAAATACCGCGGTAAACATATTCAAAACTTATCGAATGATTAAATAGAAAAGGTTATATTTTACAATTTTTAAGATACTAGCTGACACATTTGGTTACGTTGGTACCCACTATTAAGAAATATATTTAGCCACAGAAAAATACACTATTAAAAGGTAGAACAAATCACTTGTTGAATAGTAATCGAATTAATCCAGACACGAAAAATTAGTTAACAGCAATCAGAACTATTGGAATAATTATATTAAACTTACCAAGGGGGTTGAAGAATGTTGCTAATTTAAACTTTTATTTTTTTTATTTTAATAAAGCACTGTTCGAACTGAACTGATTTGTTGTCGTGCGAGCTCTGGCGTCGGAAAAGGGTTGTTCATGCGCGAACTCGTTTTTATATACCGCCCCCCAGAACGGCCTACTTCCTGCCTGGCAACAGTGCGCGCTCCCCAGATCTCTTGATCCTTCGTCTGAGACGAGGACAGAGATATAGAAAGAACGGCTCAACCGAAGCAAGGCACGCCCTAAACTATTGTCTGTTTTTTATAAAATTCTTGTGGGACTAAGTTAGCAATAACCGAACCGAGTGAGATAGGATCATTGTCCCGTTGTTCGCTATTGTATTATTTCTAGATCCTTCTATGTGGTGGGCGTTTCTTATTAGGTGTACTGGAAGGAATTTGATTTCCGGTGCCAACGAATACCTTATATGGTCATTATGATGCTATCACTAGTTAAGGCGCGCGGTTTCCATTCGATGTAACAACTAGTTATTTTGTTTGTCTGTGTGTAAAGATTTTTTATTTTTATTTTATATTTTTATAACTATGTTACGACGTAACAATACCCCCTCTCCCAGAGAAAGGATTTTACGTAGTAAAATCCGCTGCGGTAAGCGTCCATGAAGGACAGAACTGCCCAGTAACTGTCTCACTTTCATACTTCCACTACCAAATACCTACCATGCGACCTAGCATACGACCTGTCATAGTTGTCTGAGGAAATTTATAATCAACAGACTGCCATACAAACAGAGTACAACCCTATTAAAAGATTGGACTCGAGAACAGTACTGCTTGACAAGAAGCAGTCTAAGAGGAAGAATACTGAAACGTGAAACATTCGGACGAATCGGCACTGTGAAATACATTTGGTCTTTGATGAATTTGTTACAGTCACGACCCGCTGTAACGAGAAAATTAGTGTAGGCTTACTTAAAGAGTCACTACCCGCTCTATACGCGCAGAACGCAAAACAATAAGACGAATCAGACCCATACAAGAGGTCGCAACCCGCCATAAATGCGCAAAACGCAAAACAATAAACGAATAAGGCCCATACAAGGCTCATAATCCGCTATATCGCGCAAAACGCAAAAAAAAACAATCTCCCAACTAAACGTCAACTTTCGTGTAGGCTTATTTTAATTCATCAAAGACAACGTAGACAGAGACCGAAACGCAACAACTTTTTAATTTAAAATTATTGTAGACGAGAGAAAGAAAAAAAAAATTAACCAATATTCCGAAACACTATGTATCAAGGAAAACAGGAATCGAACCGTGGACGGTGACGACTGTGATTAATATACGAACAATTGATTAAAACAAAATTAACTAAACTAAGCGGCATTGCGAGTATGTCTAGTCTTTAGCGAATTTGTTACAGTCACGACCCGCTGTAACGAAAAGAAAGCAGCAGACGAGTAGACCTATACCAAGAAACTGTCATACTCCGCTAAAAATTTGCAAAACGCAAATAAAACAAAACGTGTGTAGACCTATAAAGGAATCATACACACTAAAACAAAACTCCCAATCAAAACATCAAATTCGTGTAGGCTTGTTTTAATCCGCTAAAGACAAACATAATTAATTACTGAACGAAATAATGTTCAATTTAATATTTGCCGATACATGATCAAATAAAACAAATGCTAATATTTCATAATAATGATTAGCAACCCTAAAAAAGGAAAAAACATTTTATGAGTCGAACCCACGAAACAGAACGAAAATGATAAGGTAAATTCAACGTGTATAACCCACGTGAATATAACAACATAATAAGTGACTTAATATGAGGATCAGAGACACTATAAAAGTATGACAACATACTACCAAAAAAAAAATTACGTAGGAGAGGAAACCGCGTTTGGCTACTTCATACGTGAGCTCCGGTTCAGTTAAATGTAAACATTTAATGGTACGGTCCATTTTTAAGCAAAATTAATTTTAAAGAATTGACTAAGTTCAAGCTAATTCAAGTAAATATTTTTATTAAACACCTCTATTGAAGCTAAAATGGCTCAATATATTAAATAATATTTTGTGAGACAAATAATTGAAATTAAAATAGTGAACTGAAATACGCGACGGAATGTGACACGATTGTGGGCAATGTTAAAAAAAAAATTACAACGATTTAAAATAATGTACGTAACCGCAATTATCTTTTCAGAGTTAAAAAAAATAAAATTGCAAAACAATAAATGATTGCAACAATAAAAAAATGAATGCAATAAATGCACCAATAAAAAATAAAATCTCTGAAAGGAAATGTCAATTACGCACAAACACAAATGCAAAATACAAATGCTAAAAAAAACATGAAAGGTAATGCAATGTTATAACAAAATAAAAAAACGAAACAAAAATGTAGTAGAAAAAAAATTATTGCCCACTGTGCAGTTCACGCATATGTGGGTAATCAGAGATGGTATTTGATTACCCGGCGGAGCCAGATGACAATAATCGGCTACTCGTTCCTCTTTAAAGAGAAACGGGTCGGTGGTACCACCCCGTTCAGCCTCGTCCGCAAAGGCTTACCACCTGGAATTGAAAAATACCGACACCACAATAGTACGAAAACTTCTCTGTGCTTTGCCCTTCAAACGTTGGGCGCCACTTTGTTACGACCGCCTGACGGCGGGTACAAATAAAACAAACAATTACAAAAAAATACAAATGTTTATTGTTATCAAGAAAAATATATTTAATTACGCAAACAATCCAGAAAATTAGAATAAGTATCAATATTAAAATGGGGCGTGAATTCCCGGCACAGGGGAGTTTTCGGGTCCACAAAAAAAAAACCTATGGGCGCTGGGGACTTATCTTTAGGCCGCTCGATCCCGTGACGCGTGGGGGGTCTTCGGTAACAGCCTCCACCGGCTAGGTGAGGAATCTGGAGGTGCCCTGTAGAAGGCCCTCAGCCGCCGAGGTCAGCGGGAGTCGACGGGCAGAAATGAGGCCTGCTGTCTCCCAAACCGTACTTGTCAACCCGTACGGTGGACCCCCAGTTTTCTGGAACGCGCCGAATTGGACACATGTAGCGCGAAAGATCCGACCCCCAGGCACTAGGTGAGACCAGGAGTGGGCGTCGGCATCTTTCGCAAAGCAATTAAAATATTCACGAAATGGAGTGGTGATATATACGTCCGGTTTAAATATAAGGAAAAACAAATATATAAAAAAACTTATTACCCAACCCAGAATCAAACCCCAACATTATATTTAGGACTATCACCACTCCACTACGCTATGAGGTACATAAATTTTAATTCTTACACATGACGGTAGGTCTATAAAAACGTCGAAACAATGACCATTGATATTTTTTTTTTTGTCGGGTATATTGAGAAAACCCTCTTTCGTGACATCAATCCAGCGAATAATTTTGTGTTTACATTATGCAATTTGCGGTGGCAATTTCTAATAGATTAACAAAACAAAAAGGTCATTATTTTAATGTATGAAGTTAGAAATTTAGTGATTACGAAATTTTTGACAACAAATATTTAGAAAAATAGATATTCACAAGCCACAGATTTTCAACAACACACGCGTGGAATGCACAGTGGGAATTAATTATCCCGGCCATATCTCTCCTGGTTTCTTGTGGAGGCTGGATCGATTTGGACGAAATTAATATGATAATTGAAATGAAGAAAAATACCGCGGTAAACATATTCAAAACTTATCGAATGATTAAATAGAAAAGGTTATATTTTACAATTTTTAAGATACTAGCTGACACATTTGGTTACGTTGGTACCCACTATTAAGAAATATATTTAGCCACAGAAAAATACACTATTAAAAGGTAGAACAAATCACTTGTTGAATAGTAATCGAATTAATCCAGACACGAAAAATTAGTTAACAGCAATCAGAACTATTGGAATAATTATATTAAACTTACCAAGGGGGTTGAAGAATGTTGCTAATTTAAACTTTTATTTTTTTTATTTTAATAAAGCACTGTTCGAACTGAACTGATTTGTTGTCGTGCGAGCTCTGGCGTCGGAAAAGGGTTGTTCATGCGCGAACTCGTTTTTATATACCGCCCCCCAGAACGGCCTACTTCCTGCCTGGCAACAGTGCGCGCTCCCCAGATCTCTTGATCCTTCGTCTGAGACGAGGACAGAGATATAGAAAGAACGGCTCAACCGAAGCAAGGCACGCCCTAAACTATTGTCTGTTTTTTATAAAATTCTTGTGGGACTAAGTTAGCAATAACCGAACCGAGTGAGATAGGATCATTGTCCCGTTGTTCGCTATTGTATTATTTCTAGATCCTTCTATGTGGTGGGCGTTTCTTATTAGGTGTACTGGAAGGAATTTGATTTCCGGTGTCAACGAATACCTTATATGGTCATTATGATGCTATCACTAGTTAAGGCGCGCGGTTTCCATTCGATGTAACAACTAGTTATTTTGTTTGTCTGTGTGTAAAGATTTTTTATTTTTATTTTATATTTTTATAACTATGTTACGACGTAACACGGGTCTAACTATAGTTAAGGACCACCTAGGTAATCAAATCAACAAAATCGACAAACCAAGTTTAGGTGGGGAAGGTTTAAGAGCACACAGACATCAGAATTTTATATACAAACATGCCAGATATTACATGGATGTTCTAAAAAAAGAAACATTTTCCAATAGCTTCATAATCGTCTATATGAAAGTATTTTCTATAATTTAGAATATTTAGGAGTTAAAGTGGCACAGGAAGACGTATTCATATGGAATACATGCAGGACAGATTTGAATTAGATAACGACGCAGTTTACTAATGCGAAATGTGTCTTTAGAATTTGCAGTGCCCGGGGCAAGAATCCATTAGTCTCAAGATTTGTACCAAAATATTAAGAAAATTTAAAAGCACCAAACATTATGTTTGGCCAACTAGCGAGAATATATTAGCTCATTATTATTAAAATTTTAAAGGCTGATCCAGAAGTTTTATGAATCTTAATTTGTTTCTAACCTTACCTATGACCAGAGGTGTCTCGCCGCTCACTAGCTGAGCCCTCAAATGGTTGTCATAAGATAACTGAGGGCAACACCGGTGTGAGCGGCTCAGGGGTGTCGAGAGGTGTGCCTTGCTGTTTCCGAAGTTACTCGCTGCGTTAGGCCCTTTAACACTTCCACCTCTGAAGTAAATCGAAGTAGGAAAACAATATCCCTGTGTGGCCTATTAAGGGAAGTCAGGGTCGAAAATCCTACGGGCCACAAATAATATATATATAAAAAAACGTATACGCTACCTTCCTTTTGGAAGGCCTATCATTTTATCTTCTTCTTTCCTTACATACCTTTCTGGCTTCCTCCACATAGTACGACTCATACACGTTCGCCGGTTACGGAGACTCTTGACTTGACCTTCAGATAAGACTCGGTTTATTTGGTCATGGTAAGATAGTCTAGGTCTTCCCCGGTACCTGCATCCTTCCACTTTCGCATTGTATATCTGATTTGTCATTTTTACTTCTGACATTCTTTTTATATGCCCGAACCAACGGAGCATACCCTTTCTCATCTTTACACCGATACTATCTTTCATACCTAATCTCTTACTTACTACGCTGTTGCGAATACGGTCGGTCAGCTTCACTCCGCACATCTTTCGCAGAGCTTGCATTTCCACCGCATTTATCCTACTTTCATTCTCCTTCTTACATACTCAACTCTCGCTGCCATATAACAGCGTTGAAGTTAGCACTCTGTTATGTATAGTCAGCTTCGCCTTTTTGCTAAAGTTTATTATTAATACTTAATGTAGAAATAATGAAAAAAATCAGAACAATTGTTTTGTATCTCTTTGAAGTATTATACCCACTTAGTTAATTACTATTCGCAAGCAAATTCCAATCATTTGAATAAAATTAACCAGAGAAATAGACACAATACACATTACCCAAAAATAATTCCAAAAAATTTTTGTTCAAAAATGCTAAACCAATACTAAAAATAGAGTACTATTAAATTATGTTAAATAGGTTGATTATTGACAGTTATAAAATACCTAATAAAGATACTAAGGGGACTCAAGACATAAAAATGAAAAGCATAAATGAAAATCTACTTAAAGTGCTTTCCACATCGCCGGCCACGTTTCCTTGGCTCTTAAATCCGGACATCCGGCTTGTTCTGGAAGCCGCTCTTTATTTGTCTTAAGGATAAATTTTGCCATTATATTAAACGAAAATGTACAAGAGCAAAGTTTAAACAGTACTAAGATGTACGATGAAAAGTTGGAGTGAAATTTAAAATCAATTGAAATAATCTTGATATCTTGTTGTTCTAGTAGGTAGACTAACAAATAATTTTTTTGGTGCGTTTCGTATTATTATTTCCTGTACATTTTTTACTTATGCAAATATTGCATAAGGTAGATAACTTAATTACAGAAGAGTAATGACATTTAAAACACTGAAACATTACTTTGTTCTGTTGTTATGTGCTTAATTATGTATGTCACTTTAGAACTTTGATATAGAAATATTACCTTCTGAAAGACCTGCTTTATTCCCCTGTTATTCCTTAGTGACTTTACTAGGAAAAAGTACTAACATGCTGACGTATAATTTACTTTTTGAATGTTAAGTAACTACACCTATTTTCACGACTATATCCCACTGGATTAGGCACCAGTGTGTGAATACCATTACTGTGCGACGGCGTCGTTCGACTCAGAGACTGCAGTTCGTCACATGCCACGATTCTGACATACTTCTTTTGCATCATCTATACTCATATGGAGAAAAAAAAATATCTTTTCATGCATTTCCGTCGATTTAGAATGCTACGCACTTGACTCTATTGCGAAAAAAAACATTGATTTGGTTATGATGTATTCCCTTTGGACGACCGCTTCCGATGTTTCCACTCACATAATATATTCTTCCGTTAGACGAGCAGTAGCAAAGTGAGGGCTTAACACGAAAAGATTGACGTTTGCGTGACGTTAGTAAGTTGCTATGCCATATTTGTTAAATAAACATGAAAGTGACAGCAAGCTTACCAGCGTCACGCTAACGTCAATATGTAAGTTCTCAACCCTCCGAGTGTCTAACCAAAATTAACGTGTCCATCAAAGTGACACATGACGTAACCAAATGGACAAACATGAATATTCAATATGCAAATTTCAGAAAAACGAAATTTTATAGTGTCGATTTGTTTAAAAAAGGCATTTTTGAAGTACACCATTTTCTACCGTCGTGAAAAATTTCATTTTGTTCAAAGTAAGTATGTAAAAACTGAATCTTTAAATACTGTTAAATCCTAAAACTGACAGGTGCTGTACCTATCATTTTAGGTTCCAAAATAGATTGGCTGAATTCAATTTGAATACATTTTAATATTAGCCACTTTTATTCAAAAATGTGTTCCTGTCCAGGGTTTTGAAACGGGAGAGCTTCATAAAAAATTGACTAAAACGTTGGTGATATTTGTGCCTATGAGGATACATAGCATAAAGGGTCTGATGCTTAAATATCTGCTTGGCCTACTAAATGCCATACCTAATTATAAGTTGAAATAAATAAAAATGTAGACTTTTAGAATAATGCCATCAGTCCCCTCAGCCATAGTGAGGACAATGGAAGTAATTTGTATTCATTATATAGTCACCAAAACATCCACCTTATTGACAGTTTCCAGAAAATACCTACATACCTACTTATGTCTTTATGTGTGTCAAATCCCCTTCCAGTAAGTATGAACACGAAAAGTATCACATTATATATGTTTTTTATGGGAAATAAGCCTACCTTAATATAATTTTTTTCAGTAACAGCGACACAATATTCCATTTTCATCCTTCACGGTATGTAATTTGCTATATGCTATATATATTTGCTATATGCTGTTCATTCAATACTTTTACGGTTGTTGAGTCTTAGTCGCGAAACGTAAAAGGGTTACGGTCCCCATTACTTACCCTCCTTTGTCCTTGTATGAAATTTCAAGAAGCTACTTCAGGTTTAAATAGATTTTTCTTATTTTATTGCTTTACCGATACGTTGTTTCAGATTTATTGGGGTATTATTCGACTAAAATGTGACGCCGTTGTGGTGTATACTGGTATATTTTTATTTGATCTCATTCGTAGTTCTATTTTTTTAACAACGTTTTCCCCTTCTGAACCCGTATTCACTTTCCATAAACATTCAGACCAAAACAAATAATAATGTGTCACGCAATGATTTGTCCCGTGAGCGGAGAAGCGTAAAATGTGACCACTAGACTAAGTTTTCGTCAATTCTTTTTTATGTCTTTTATGGTTAATATTTTAATATGATCGACTATCAGTGTGGATCGTAATTATCATAATGATAGGTAATCTGGCCAACCAAAAGCAAGCATGGAAATTAACAGCTGTGTCCTAAAATGTTGGAGTTTTGGCAGCCGCAGTGTGTGCCTATATGTAATTTGATATTTTGTTCGCAAAATATCTTGTTTTGCATTGGTTTAGTAGCGTATAGTGTAGCTAATGCTCACGACGTTGTCGTGTGTTCGATTTCCATGTTAGGCAAAGTATAGTCAAAAACATTCTGGATTCTGGAATTGTGCTCAGTAAAAAGGCACCAACACCTTTTACATTACGATCTTACATAGGCCTTGATATACTAGTGTAAACATGCAAAATTAACAAACAGCTATTCTAGGGCTTAATTTCTGTTTTAACTGCTATAATCATCACATATTATAAAACGAAGTCCTCCCGCCGCGTCTGTCTGTCTGCCCGAACGCGATAAACTACCAAACGGATTTTCATACTGTTTTCACCAAGGGACGGAATGATTTAAGAGGAAGGGTTATGTGTATAATTCACCCGTGCGAAGCCGGGGTGGGTCGCTAGTTATTTATAAGATATTCCAACCCAAACTCTGTCATTAATTTTTGAATACGTGTTCAGCTCTATGCAAATCAATTAAGCATGCAGAAATGGACTTGGAAATGTTGTCAAACATCACTACAAAGACAGAATCTGCTATATGCGTCCTTTAAACCAAATTATCTTTTTGTAAAGCGGATCCTGCCCGCAAAAATTCTGCTTTGTGGTGTAACATGACGATGCGATTGGTTTTATTCCATTTTGTATCCTATGTCTCGTACATATGCTTTGGAACCGTAAATATTGTGGATTCTTATTGCTCTTGTTATGTTCTTGCTATAACTACATATAAATATTTACATATACACATGCAGTTGCATGTATATTTTATGCTTTGTGCAGGTGGACATCGAGATAAAACGCAATAAAGAAAGTTAGAACTAAAACGACTTTATTTGTTTTAGACCAAGCAAGGCTAAAAGTAGGCCACCTGATATATGGACTCCCAACAAAACGGGTGTGTCTCCAGAGTCAGAATATAGAAAAACTGCGATAGATTAATGGATGGTGCATTTAAGATTTACTTGTATCTGATTAAAACTTTTGTAATCAACATGCTCGGTCGTGGTAAAGTTTACCACATCTTTATAGCTTAAAGGAAGCTTAACGGTCAACTCAGTACGAACACTAATATACGAAATTTGTATATTGTTACGACCGTAAACGACAATATTCCAGTCCAGTCTTCTTGCGCTATGTAGTAAATATTATCATAATAAACCAGCTTCTAAACAACTTTCTACTAAGAAATATTAGCTTCGAAAACTGGTGTTAATCCCTCTCCACCTCAACACCTACTTTAGAATTTCACAATATATCGCGATTTCGTTTCAAAACACTCGTCAATATACTACACTTGAGAAATAGAGCGTCGTTTTTAATACAAGTTGTCGAATGGCGATACAAGTCACGTAGAGGGCGCGGCGGTCGCTTGGGACCGTCGGAGTTACCCTCCCTAGATCACGTGACTGTGTTGCACTACTGATACCCTGGTACACGAGCGAATAAAGCTGATCTTTTATGCAAGACTTTTGCTAACAAAATTACTCAAAGGTAACTTTTAGTGGAACAGGAGTAAATTGTAGACATCTGTAACATGTTAAATAGAATTAAAGAGAAAAAAGACCTTGTGTGGTTTTATGAAACCACGGTAAAAGTGAAACATATTGGCCTTGGCTGCTCTGGCGAGCGCGTTGCATGTCGCGTGACGGTCGGGCAGGTCGCGTGATGGTCGGGCGTGTCGCGTGTCACGCGACATGCAACACACAGACCAAAAAGTCTGTAACGATCTAATAAAAGTTTCACTTTAATAAAGCGAAAAACGTAACTTCAGGTAAGATAAAGTCTCACTCAAGCGATAGGTTTTTATTGGGAATGAATGTTTGATATTGAATTCAATTCGTCATTTAATAATTACTAGTGGTCGCCCATAGGTCGATATTGGACTTACTCTTTCATCGCTTGCTGGTTATGTTTGGCATTCAGTAAGACTATAGACAAATAATATTAAAGACAAACATCAATTTGACGTGTATTGTGTCAAATACATGGTAGTGTGTGTAATGTTTTTTCATTGATTTAATGTATGTTTTATGCATAATTTTTAAAAAGTAGTAGCATGCTGCACTCTTTCTCTATGTAAACTATAAGTGTGGGAAATTTCATACTCCTCCCTCCGCGCAATTTTAGTAAAAAGGTTTTGCTTCACGTATTTATGTAATATATAAATATTTGAATCAACAAAGTTTAAAAGCCGTCGTTTGTTTAGGTAATATGCTTTTTAAAGAGGTTTGTCGGCACAGCACCACTCATCGTAAATTAATACTAATAATTAGTTAAATGAATAATTATTTCTTATGTTAATTAAATCTTGATGGTAAATTGTCACTTCAACATAATCCATGTAACAGTCGTGCAGATACTGATTAAGTAGTTTATATGTAGGTAAATTACATTTCCCACAATTTTCCTTTAAAGAATCCAAAATTGATCTCATGGAAAACTAATTTGTCCGTTCAGACGGACTAAAATTAAACTTGGAACATCTTGCACCAAGCTTTACGCTTTCTGCGCCAAATTAAAAAGCTGAGGATGCACAAAATAGTTTGGCAAATTTCCCCGAGCGTAGCAGAAGTGCAGGCCGAGTGTGGAGGCTCACTGGCATTCTCAAAGAAGAATGCGAATCACGTCCACGGCCAAGAGAATTCGGCCGGTCCGATCTCTCAAATTATCCCGTCGAACAGAACGCTGAAATTGCTTGTCTATATGTGAGAATAATACGCCTATAAAATACGGAATGATGTACAGAATAGCGTACTTCGATTGAATATGTATTGCTTTTGAATGCACGACATCGTTTTGGTGAGATGAGTTAATTATATTTGTATGTTGTCCTTTTCAAATGAGTGAGATCACGTTATTGAAGGCGTGTATTGTGTATGTGTCTAAAATAGTGATTCTTACTGGTCGAATGGAACAGTGACACAGCTAAATAAGACAACAAGAAAGAAATCAATTTTTTGATTGTTTATTAAAGTCCTTACTGAAATAATTAAATATTTGAATTGTGTTCTTATTGTGTTATTTAATGCACCAATAAATACCAATTCTTATTTTTTCATTTAGTGTTATTTCCTTTTATAACTGGAGACTTGACTGAAATGTAATGATTTATTCTTAATTTGATTTGCAGCAAAATTTATTCTGATAATTTATTCCTTTAATATTTATTGCATTATAATTTGTTATATATAATTATAAATGTGATGTTCTACCTACTTATTATGTATCCGAAACAATCCAATCGAATCCGTGACCCGAAATAAATGATTTATTATTACTATTTGTATCTCGCTGAGATTCAAGGGCTTTACCCGGACCTATGAATGGCTTACACGGGGGCCTGGGTGTAATACGTAGAGGCACTTTGCGAGAAGTTAATTTTATGTAAGTCACCTGCTGTGATCATTAGCCGAAAATGAAGAAACATAACCAGCAAACTGACCCCGGCAGGCGCTATATAAAGGCTATATAAATGAGGTTTGATTATGATATATTTAGTGACACCTAACTACCCGTGGGCGGCGGTGACTCGCCGCTTACTAGATAGGCCCTCAAATGGTCGTGCTAAGACAACTAAGGGCAGCTCAGGGGTCTAGGGAGGTATGCTGCGCTTTCTCCGAAGTTACTTGTGGTACCCCTTTAACACTTATACTCCTGGTACATCGACGTAGGAATGCATTATCTTCCTACGTCGATATAGTTCTTACGGCTCCTCTATAGGCGGCAAATTAAAGCAAGCCAGAGCCGAGAGTTCTGCGGGCACCCTTCGATTTCCACTCGACCGACGAAGACACGCCGAGTTGTGGGCTCTGACCGACTCTCTGGAACACTCGGGTCCGTGGTGTAGTTACTCACCAACAGCTTGCTACAAGCTGACCTGTGGGTATTATTATCGTTAAATTCGGTGAGCGTGTTGTTACATTACATTCACTTTTACTAAGCTATCTATGAAGAAGCAATGGTTTTGTAAAATTGAAAGATTTGTCAATACTTTGAGACATACGCTTATAATCATGGGCGATATTAATTTAAATAGTGCATGTATGAGTGTAAGGAATTATTATTGTTATTTTTTATCTTTTTGTAGTCTGTCTGAGAAGAATGTTGTGGTGAATGCGCATGGAGGTATATTCGATGTTGTGCTGATTAAGGAGAGTGACTGTGTTCATGAGGCTATCCTTGTAGCCACCAAAGGCATAGTTCCTTTCGATGCCTACCATCCCCCGTTGGATATTGAGGTAAGAGTAGATGCAACTCGTAACTCTGAAACTGTACCACCTAGCAACCTAGATCTATCAATAGATTGGAATTTTAAAAGGTGCGATTGTGATCTGTTGTATTATATGCCCTCTATAACTTAATGGGCTTGTGTCCTTCAGGCCAACGATATGCCTAGTGTTTGTTAACAATTCTATGGTGTTATCCGCACAATATTTGATACTTGTGTGTCTAAAAAACGGTGCCATCGTTTTAGGGTTAGACGCTATCAGTCTTTTCGCTGACTACATTCGGGATCGCCAGCAATTTGTCAGGCTTGGCCTATATTAGTGTAGGCATAATCACACGCGTTCTGGAGTTAATCAGGGGTCAATACTTGGTCCTCTGCTTTTTAACTTAATGGTAAATGATTTGCCTTTTGTTGTCTGTCATGCAAAATGTCTAATATACGCTGATGACCTTAAACTGTATATTGAAATAAAATCTATAGAGGACTGCTTGATGCTTCAGCATGACATTGACTAGACATATAAACGAGTGGAGCATCAAGAACAAAATAGAGTTTAATGCTAATAAATGTTATATGATGTCGTTTAGTCGAATGCAGCAGCTAATTGAGTATTATTATAAGTTAGGGAACGATATTATAGATCTACAACTTTAAAAGACGTAGTTGTGTATTTGATCGAAAATTGACTTTTCACGATCATGTAAACATAGTTGCCCGAGAATCTTATCGGCGGCTTGGCTTTGTGTTGAGAAATTCTCAGGACTTTTGCAACCATGGGGTCATTAAGCTTCTTTACAACACTATAGTTCGTACTAAGCCTGAGGCCAGCGCATCGGTGTGGCATCCATATGAGAGTTTATATACTTTACATGTAAAAAAGGTTCAGAAAGCGTTCCTCAAGTATTTATATAAACGCATTTTTGGCAGCTATCCTTTTATGTATTCGACCATGTTCTTTTTGGGGTATCTTGGATACAATTCTTTGCGACTATGAAGAAGCATAGACCAAATTGTCACCTCAATGAAAATTCTTTGCGGCAAAATTGATGCCCCTAACTTGCGTGATGAGTTGTGTCGTCTCTGCGCTCCTATTAACTACTCGTACTTTCGGAGCAGGAAGCATAGATTTTTTTCTGTTCCAACATACGCGTTCTCGTTCGCCAATCCCGCGCACCCTCGTCGAACTGAACGTTCTCCTTGACGGCAGTCCTGGTTGAGATAATTTGTCTGAGTGTCTGACGTATTGTGAGGGACTGGAGTGAATGAGCTTGCATTTTTCTTTATACTAACTTAAATGGTGTATCTGCCGTGTTAGTATGTAAATAAAATAAATATATAAATCTCAATCTTGCAATTTATGAGACCAATAATTTATTATAATAATGCCAATATTTGTACAAACATTGTACGTGACTTTCTACTATTGTTTAACAATATAGTTACGATTCAATAAATATGCAAATGAATATTGATCAATGTGGATATCACGCAATTAACTCCAGACTTTTGCTAGCGACAGCTTTTGTAATGGATTTATCTATACATTACGCGGAAATGCATGCGTATCTTTTTTTGGATACAATGTTCATTAATCAACTACAAGGGATATAACGATCACGCAATATTTCTGATCATCAGACTTAAATATATTGAGAACGGATTCAGTAATGAATATAAACCTATTTTTTGTATGGACTTCTCCATCACCCAAAACACAATGCAAAATTACGTAATACAAGCATGAGATTAAATTTTAAAAAATACAGTCTTCTATATTCTTAAATTAAAAAAAATGCCATCTAAGGTTGGTCTTTGGGCCTTTTTTAGAACTAATAAATCTAGAGGTGGCGTTTAATCTTGCGGCAGTGTGATCTCCTAATAGATCTTAATAATCACATTATGATAAATATGTATAAAGAGAAAATGAAATAAAAAATACAGCGAGATAAAACAACAGACAAAAGTTTTTCGCCGAAACTTAAAGTCCGCTTTCCGATTCATTTAATAATAAGTAGATAGATTAAATTGAAAATTTGTCAGTGACTTTTTATAACCAGGGGGCCTCTTTTGCATCATTATTGTAATCATACTATATGCAGTTTATAACTCTGTTTGTTTAGCATAGCAGTATAACAATACTACTGCAATAGATCTTCTGGCAACCCTTCAGGTCTTGACAAACTACATAAGTAAATATTTGCATTAAAACTCTACACTCCAATATAAGACATAAAAGAATATTAACTTTCGTGAGATTAAAGTTGTAAGCGAAAAAAGGTTATTTTGATGAAACTAGCGTCCGTAACCGTCTGCGGGCGAATTAAATCAGGGGTCATTTAGTTTTACCGACCTCTATAATTACTGCCGCGTTGCCTGACGATCCGACGAACGCACCGCAAACACCATTTATTATAATTATATATACTTACACGTAATTAAGAGGGACATAATGTTTATTGATTAATGGATAGATAAAATTGCATGAAAATAGGCAGAGTAGTTTTTCAAGCTTATAAACAAAGCAAGTAGGAACCAGAGCGCATACCATAATCTATTCAACAAAACTATCATAATATAACTTAGCTGTAAGAATAGCATGTGGATATATATCTATCTCTTATTTACGGCAAAGTAACCATAAAGAAGTTTCTCCAAAAATGTTGTAGTAACCCTTGAGGTCCTTACACACTACATAAAAAATATATGAAAATACATGAAAAATAGGTACATATGACTTAGTACAAACATATTGACGTTAGCCTAACGCTATCGAGTCGATATGCCATCATTTTCACCCTACAAATTTAAACTAAAGATGATCGTGGCAGTATGCTAGCGCCGAATGGTTTGCTTAGTCCTTAGTTAAATATTTTCAAGTTTAGATAAAAACAAAGGAAGTACGAAACAGGATTAAAATATCCATGACTGTCAATTCTATAAACTAGTAATTAACCTATCTTTACACACACAAAAAAAAAACACCGTCACGCCTATATTCCCCAGAGGGGGTGGCAGAGGTGTACTGCGTACACCCACGTTTCGCCGACGATATTAGGTCCCATGTAATAGGGGGCGAGCCTATTGCCATGTATCGGGCACAATTCCAGACGCCGGACTCATACTGGGAATTTTTCGTTAGACAAACTACATTTGTCCGACCTAGGATTTGAACATTTCTTTAATACCCCGTATATCTCGTTTTTCTATTGAAGACAAAATAAAGATATTTATGTTGTAATAAAAAATTACCATGAGGTTACCTCGTTCATATTATATACCTAATGCGTGAGAAGCAAAGGGCAATAACGAATGAGATATATTTATATATTCTTTTACTTAATTCTGAAGGCTGTCAAAGCTAGATTGTAGTCCGTAAATTTTATATCATGCGGTAATGGAGTTCACCTAATACACGCCCAGTGACTGACCTAAAAGGTTAAATGTATAAAAACCGACACCGTAATGGTTATGTTAGGTGATTACATCGGGTGCTAAAGTTGGTAATATTTACATAACTAAGCTGTACCCATATATCCCAAAAGTTAAGTAACTTTTGGGATATATAAGGTTGTATAAAAGGATTTTCTTGGAGGGCGTCAATGTTTTTGGGATTGACAGAATGTTTTTATTTTATCTATACTAATATTATAAATTCGAAAGTACTGTATGTTTGTATGTCTGTTACCTTTTCACGCCCAAACCGCTGAACAGAATTTGGCAAGAAAGTAGATCTTATCCAGGGGAAGGAAAGAGACTATCTTTTGTCTCATAAAAAAACTTCAGCGCGTGAAATACATGCTTGAAAATAACGCGAACAAAGGTGCGAGCGAGTACAGCTAGTACCTGTATATGTTGTACCGTTACAACTTCATGTGGTATTTTTCAAGATGGTTGCAATGCCGTGCATTTCATTAGAAGATTAAGCAATCATAAGAAGACAATTAAACTTCTTTAATTATTACTACATAAATAAAATAATATTAATCTATCTATCTATCTATAACCTCACGCCAGATCCCTTGCGGGGTAGGCAGAGAGTACAGAGTTCCAACAGGTTCTTTCCTTACATACCTCTCTGGCTTCCTCGACTCTCATAGTTCGTCTCATACACGCTCGCCGGTTACGGAGACTCTTGACTTTTCCATCAGATAAGACTCGGTTTATTTGGTCGTGGTAAGATAGTCTAGGTCTTCCCCGGTACCTGCATCCTTCCACTTTCACATTGTATATCTGTTTTGTCATTCTTTCCTCTGGCATTCTTTCTATATTCTTTAAATAATATTAATCATCACAGTTAAGGCCAAGTCAAGAGTCTCCGTAACTGGCATGTATGAGACGAATTATGAGAGTGGAGGAAGAAAGAACCTGTTGGAACTCTGTAATCAATAAATAAAGATAGTTAGCTTTATAGGCGGTTTTATAAATTCAACACAGTTTGCGGCTACACCGCAAACTGTCTGTATCAATCCGTACTGGGTCCGCGTAACGGAGTATGACCTAATCTCTCCCTCTCTTTGCCCAACAGTGGGACCGTAAAGGCCATTGGTCTCGGTGGACCAACTGCTTACCGTACTGTTGTAAGCACGGAGCCGCGTGTAAATAGAAATACCACAAACGGTCATTTATCTCAGACTGACCAAGTCGAATGCTGATTTTAAGACCTTTCTTGCGTTAAGACCTAGGTTATTGTTATGAACACCATGGAAACGGAATGTTACGAGGATTTTTTAATGACATTATTGTATGAACATATTATACGGCAAAATACATGACACAAGACATAACCATAATATACTAACCTAACGCCTGTCCTCTTTACTGAGAAGAGTCGGTGAAAAATACTTTAATTAAAGAGACTTCTTTTTTTCGTGTCAATGGTTTATGTGTCCCGTCAGGTGAGCGGCTTGTACAGGTGGTGGGGCACAAAGAGCCGACCAGCAAGTGCGACATAGTCTGTGAGGTCACACCGCAATCACAGGCTATTGAATCTGGGTCTCTGAACCCCCATGTGCACAAATTATGCCTGCATCTACCTACCTAAGTGCGGAGCCGATTTAATGATTTCCATACAGGCCATGGTAATTAGTGCCCTTGCGGTAGGTTTTCTTGACGTAGGGCAAAGTTAGACGGCGGGAGTTTCTTTTCTCACCATTGTCTAAGTCTGGCCGCTGTTAGGAGATCGTGCACGGTCTGAGTGTACTTTAAAAAAGCTTCTGAGACGGACTCGGGGAATTTGGTGGCCATGCAAGATGTATCGTGTGTCAGACTCTTGTTTCGACTTTTCTATATAGCAGGACATATCTCACCGAACTTCAGGTGGCGCTAAACTACCTACTAACTTAAATAGAATGTTATTGGTACGACTAAACCTGAATGTTTCTGTGACATAGCGGGTGAACATATAACTATACTGACTTGACTGACACAGATAGGTCTATACATGATAGCTCAAGAACTTGCGAAGGTAAAAAATAACCATATTCTATACACATTATTATTACTATAACAGAGGCTATTTTATGACTTAAATTCATTCAACGCTTCCCCTAACTAAAATCTGTCATAACCACAGTATGCTTTATATAAAATGAACAATTAAGTTTATGAATCTACGCCTTCATTTACGAGAATAATTTTATTTAGGAATAATAAAACCAATGAGATACAGATGCGAACCTATGAGACACATATCCGTTTTTACTGAAGTCATAAAATAATTTAGGACGGCAATATTCTGGCTGCGACCCCCTTTGGAATTGAGCCCAACATACCAGAAAACAATAACAGCGGCTATTTTATGACTTAAATTCTTTCAACGCTTCCCCTAACGAAACTCTGTCATAACCACAGTATGCTCTATATAAAATGAACAATTAAGTTTATGAATCTACACCTACATTTACGAGAATAATTTTATTTAGGAATAATAATACCAATAAAATACAGATGCGAACCCATGAGACACATATCCGTTTTTACTGAAGTCATAAAATAATTTAGGACGGCAATATCCTGGCTGCGACCCCCTTTGGAGTTGAGCCAAACATAGCAGAATACAACGATATCCCACCCTTGAATATAAACTCGAAGAGGCACACTCCTGTCTAACTTTACCTTTAATATAAAATGTAAGGGGCGACGATAATGGCCGAGAAGTAGAAATTCGAGGTATTTTTAGACATTTCCAACAACGATTATGAGAGAAATTTTTGTCTAGGTACGCTAGTTCGATACTCAGGAAATAGCTTTATTTGAATTACACGCTTTGCTACACTATGACGGGATATTAGTAGCATAACAGATAATATTATTTTCAATAAAATATTCTTTTTAAACCCATCGTTAGTACAAAGTGGGCCTATAAACCAGCTACATGCACTTTTGTCGGCCAGATATCTGCAAGAGACATGAAGTCCCACTAAACTAGATACACCTACGTCTAATTCCTAATGTTTCACACAAACTGCGAAGGTGTTTGTAAGTAACAACCAATAAATGATGGCAATGATAACGTCCAGATCTTCTTGGTCGCAAAGGTATCGTTTGTATGAGGAGTGACGTACAGACAGAAACTTTTTTCAAGTTTAATTGTCAATTAACACAATTAGACGCTCGTAGTGACGCATAGTGTCGCAGTGTTATAAGCAATCACTGAGATTAAACAGTTTTAGGCCCAGTCTGAAATGAATGGCCGTTTGTAGCATTTCAATAATTTGAACATCTTCATGATTAGAAAGATACGGTAAGCCGTCGGTCCCGCTTATTACTTCATGAGGTAGTTGGTAGGCCATGCTGGCAGGCTTATAAAGGGTTGGAATTTATTCCAACAGCAGATAACTTGCATTCTACCAAGCCGAAATAGGCCTTCTTGGTCTCCACCATATGACCTATTTTCTGACAATTCAATTTGTGGAATAGTAGGCTAATAAACTGATTTATATTTGTCAATTATGTTCCAATGGATGTATGAATATGAAAAAGGTATAGGTAAGGTATTTGTAGCGAGCTATATGAATTTTCCTATCTATATAAATTCAAGCTCTCCACTTGGCATATGTTTCAGTGTATTAAATTATACGTATCACTTGATATCGAAACTGTTGGCACCGGGCTGGGCACAGATGTGTGACATTGGGTATCTCATGCATTATTCAGATAGAGCCTGCCATCTAATCGCTCCTACATCAGTAGGGCTACAACAGACAAGACACATGTCATGGATTTTGTCGCCCTAAGCATGAAATAACCGTTTTGTCTTACGAGTTACCATGGAGTGCCATGACAAAAACTTGGCACGAGAAAACTTGTTTCAAGAATTGTACGACGTATTCACTATGTGTGCAAGACTGGAATCACGACCAGACAAAGTTTTTTCACGCACAGAAAGAGTCTTACCACCCTTGTTAGCCTTGCTGGTTATAGTTCGCCGCTCCTGTGATAAATCGCCTCTCGAGAAAACTTGTAAAGTCATCACGAGTCGTGGCCATGTGCTACATTGCAGACTTTTATCAGATCTTTCCAGCTGACTAAGAGGGCTCATGTAAAATGCATGCGGGACCTGTATTTGTAATTGATTCGGAAATTTTGCACCGTCACTAATGTTATAACATGACGTTTATCTACTCACTAGTTAGAAATGTTTGCAGAAAATTATGGTTCATATATTAGTGCATGATTTCGTAAGATGAAATGTAGCGCTGATATTTATTTAAATAATAATGTAATACATTTTCTTTATTCGGATAGCCAGATTCAGACATAACACACAGAAAATAATTGGACGTAGTGTTTACGTGAATTACCCTTGTTACGTGAATTATTGGATTAACATAAGAGCTGAACTCACTAACTTAAAAAACTGCCATATATTCACTCCTGTATTCCCCAACCAATTCTAGTAGACGAGTATGGTATAAACTCATTTATTGACTACATTCTGTTCTCATACAATAGGGGCCAGGGTTGATAGAAAACCGATGACACTGTCTGACCAAGAATTCGATCCAAGGACCTTGTGATCGCCAGCTGCTCCATTCATCAGTAGGCCAAACAAGGCAGTTAAGTAAGTAACTAAAATATTTACCTCCGTTTTCAAAGTCCTCCTATAATTAGATACATCCAAGATTTCATTCCTGTTACATTTTCTTTTACAATAAGCCCCACAAGTAACCAACAACAACTACAAATACAAATCAAACCACAATCATAGATTCCAAAGTCCATCATAACTACGCTTAATCTGAACGTCTTGAATATTGACCGTCAATAATTGCATCGCACTTACCAGAATTCCATGAAGCCAATATAGCTTGTGATATCGCAATTTCGTATTACATGGAAGTAATTGGGATTCCTGTCAAGGGTGAAATTCTTGTCTTCATTGGGGCGCAGAGACGAAAAGGACGTCTCATGCAATATGTATGTGGATGGTATATACGTCTATTTGTTCTTATATCAATTCTATCGTTTCTATTTATTCCTCTTTGAAGGTTATTACGCCCTAGTCATTATGTTAATTGCTTGATGGAGATGGCTGTAATTAATTGGGATATTCGAGGGAAACCGCCAAACGTATGTTAGCTATAGACTGCTGTCAATATAGCCGTTACAATTGGCAATTGTTGGGTATATTGAGCAAATGTGGTTTGGGTTAGTTTTTGTAGGAAAAAAATATTTATGGATGCTAATGCTAATGTCTATCTATCTATAACCTCACGCCAGTCCCTTACAGGGTAGGCAGAGAGTACAGAGTTCCAACAGGTTCTTTCCTTACATACCTCTCTGGCTTCCTCGACTCTCATAGTTCGTCTCATACACGCTCGCCGGTTACGGAGACTCTTGACTTATGCTAATGTCTGCTGTACTTAATTCGTTCGGAAGTGAGTGCGTTTACAGATCCTAAATGTTCAAGTTTTTCAGTATTGATATACTGGGTTGCATGAAAATAAATTATTTCTTATTTATGTCATTTTTATATAAGATAACTAAAGTTTCTATCTATATCATCACGCCAAATGCCTTGCCTATAGTTTATATAACTATAGTTTCATGGTTAAAAAAAATATTGTGTTAAACACTATAAATCGGAACGAAACATGGACGATTTTATATAAATTCTATTTAGATAACCACAAGAATTACATTTAAGTTGCGCTGGCTGTCTCAAACGGTTCTCAAGCTAAAGGATTATTTCAAAAACTCGGTAACGAGAGGACTAGAGGACGGAAGAAGGGTACAATAGACTGTCCTAACTTAAAGTACTATCAAAAGATGCCCAACAAAGATTTAAAGGAGACCAGGAAACACTTTAATCGCTTCGACTCGAATTTCACATAATATTTTGCAAATGTACCTAAATTTCTTCTAGTTTGTTCTGTATATGCGTTAACCGTGTTACTCGTCCGCAAATCCGGAGTAGAACAACGCCTCTGCTTCTTTTTAGAGATGCCGTAAGAGAAGATTAAAAGTGAATAGGCTTGGTCCAGTCGTTAAGAGCTGATTCCGCTCCGCCTGCTGCATCGAGTAGTCGCGGATTTGATTCCCGCACGGGAAAAACCGTTGTGTAACCCACAAATATTTGTTTCAGTCTGGGTGTCTGTGCATGTGAATTTTATGTTTGTAAGCGCACCCACGATACAGAAATATTTCCTAGTGTGAGGCTACTTTTTTAATTTAATTTTTTTTATAAAGGATAATTTAATCAAATCCTCTTTAAAGCGGTAGAGAAAGGTGTAACAAGTACTCTCGCATTTCACAAGGTATTTTATCTTAACGCGCTGTAAATCAATAGCTAAAAACCTTCCACTGATCACTAAAAATGATAAAATATATATAAAGAAAAGAAAAAATGTTTTGAATCAAGCTTTTTTGAAATAATAAACGAGTTGAAGTAAAAGCTTTCGCGGGACATTAAGAAAAGTAGGCTGTGAGTAGTATCCAAAGTGGTAGTAGGTATCCATTCATTATTTCCAAAAAAAGTTTCTCATCTTATTAATAACGCACTTTGAAAGTATAGAAGGACGGATATAAATTATAACAATTACAACAAAATTATACAATAAATATATTTAACTACTGACCGACATATATCATGAACTTCATTAGAAGAAGTAAGATATCCCGCAAATAAGGTCGTTACATCACATAAGCGAAAAAACATTTCGACAAAACACCATTATCATACAGAGCGCTTCCAATATCAAGTAGAATCAATAAAATATAATATGCCTATTAAACATTATCGAAATAACAGAGATATTAAACTGTATATTACGGGACCCAACATAAATAGTACCCAACAATTTTGCTACGCGGTCAACGTAATTTCTAGAGTTTTTCTACGAACTCATTAATTATTTTCGACATTGATGTTACAGTAAGCTGCAAATTATCTTCGGGCTCATGGAATAGCAATTTCCTAACGTTCCACTGGCGATGGGGTTCAGGTGCCCAAAGAAATTGTCCTCCATTATGTTCGCTTTGCTCGACCATTGTATGGTAACTGATGGCAAATTGTTCAGAACGTGATATGAAGGGAAAGGAATTTTGCGTTAATATTCACGTCTCGGTCTCGCCTTATGACTGTACGGAGGGTTTTCTACTGATAATATTGCAAAGGTTCTTCTGTTTGTTGTTTATTCAGCGCGCGTACGCACTATCTCGCCTAAAATATAAATAAAACGAAGATTTCTTAATGTTAGCTAGTACGTATGAGCACGCCAGTAGTTTTGTCCGTATTTGTTATATTATAGAACAAAATTGCGCACAGGGGTAATACTTTTTCGCAGTATATGAAAATTATTTAATTTTTTCATATTAAGACGGACGATTTGGTGCAGTGGTTTAGAGCTTAAGCCCCTCCACCCACTAGGTCGAATTATCGCGGGTTCTACTCCCACACGGGACAAATCTTTGTGTGACCCACAATTATTTGTTTCGGTAATTTTCATGTTTGTAAACGCACCTACGAAAAAATCCTAGTTGTGGGGAACTAAGAAAATATAGTAAAATGTTTATTTATGCTATGAAAATAGCAACGCTCTCTATCATTTGTTCCGTTAATTTGCTTAGTAAAGCTATCAGGCATATACAGGGGGGATTTTTGCAATCACTGACATTTTAACTAACCTCAAATAGTCCAGTAGAGGATTAAGATGCTTATAAGAAACAGGATCGACTGGCACAAAAAAAAGCTTTTATGTAAATTACTAGATGTGTACAGTCAGCTTATTTTTTGTCAAAATCTGTTAAATGAGTCCAAAATTGACACAAAAAGTTAAGTATAGTCTCCTAGGACTGTTTTTCTGTAGCTACAATGATTAAGGTAGTTGCCTTTACTGCCCCGTCTCAAAAATCCACCATGTAAGGTCGTGAACTACGATCTAGGTCAACACCTGTACAGTATGTACGTCATACCATCTAGCCATAATATAATTATAATTAATCTGTTTTGTGTGCTAATACATAAATAAATTGAGCACAACTGGTTGTGTTAAGGAGCTGAGTCGCGAAGGATAAACGGTCAACCTTACCTGTATGTACCTTAAGAAACACCATTATCACCGGTTGGAATTCTGTGCTCTCTGACCACTCTGCAAGGGATTTGGCGTGATGATAAAGATAAATAGAAGCAACAGATTATGCTAAGAACAAACCTAAAAATGGATCAGATTATTTAGATCTTATCGATATTTCTTCAAATAAGATTATAGGTCATGTTTTTTATCTATCTATACCATTACGCCAGCTCCCTTGCGGGGTAGGTAGAGAGTAAAGAGTTCCAACAGGTTCTTTCCTTACATACCTCTCTGGCTTCCTCCACTCTCATAATTCCTCTTATACACGCTCGCCGGTTACGGAGACCCTTGACTTGTCCTTCAGATAAGACCGTATCACGGTCAGGTCATGTTTTATACAAGTAAATTTATTTTTTGTGAAATATTAGGCGCTGCGATTGAATGTTTGAGGTCTTGTTGCTAGCGTCTAGATGCCGGCTTTTACATGATTTATTCTAAGTTGGCTCAATTCTCTTAGGGCTCTATTCTTGGCTCTATTCTACTCAGGGTTATCACAGTATTAATGCGAGAAACCACTTTATTTGGGTTATAATATAATCTTGGATTAAATAAAAAGCGTTGGCTTAAGTAACGTCGTAAGTCACCACATTAAAGAACATGTTTTAAAGAAAATCGTGAAACCAGAAATTTCTTAGTTTTAATCTGGAGTAAATGCGAAAATTCGCACAAACATATAGCAGCCATAAAAAGAGTTAAATACAATACTTTATTTAATGAATGTAATGATGATGCTCTAATTATTTAATTAGGTAAATAATAAAATTAAAAACAAATAGAAAACATTTTTCTTTATATGTAATGTCACAAAATTATTATAGCTTTACTTTATGCTTAACAGACTAGATACATCATTGTTTTTGACACTGATGTATATATTCTTTATTAAAATTTTGTTTTTATGGAGTTGCATAATGTCTTACAATATTATCAATGCCTTTTTTTATAAGTTTTCGTTACAGCGAAATATTTTATAAAAAATAAATATGTTTTAAAAAAATATCTAAACAGCTTTAGTAGCAAACAAACAACTTAATAAAGATTCATTACTGAATAAGTAATTATGATGAAGTGGTAGAAAATATGATATTAAAGTTCATAAACATTTTTTGCTTACAATAATTTGAGCTCTAATTAAAATATTCTATTTACTTATTAATGGTTACATGAGACTTTTAGACAGATGATTTATCTAGCAGTGACATTACTAAAACTAAATGGAGTAAACCCACTTAATGTGGATCAATATCGTTATATAATACAAAATCGTCAAGCCTTCTCATCAAATCTCAGATTGACTTTTGGAATATTATTTACTTTAAACGAATATTTGAAAGCAATTTCGTATCAATACTGGCGTGCCTGTATATACGAAATTTAATTTAGCATACCAACTTTATCGAAGATACTCCTGTTAAACTTAACTATACTAATTGTTCCTATCAATGGAACTATAGGTCGGCTGATTATGGCACCGTTACCACTCCATATGATAAGAGTAAATACTTAAGTCACACATTAATACCTTCTGTTCTTCTAATTAAGATTCCAATTCATCCTAAATCGAATCCCTGTATCGTTGCGGCTAATGTGTGCGAAATTCTTTATCTATCTCTTTAAGGAGGATACACTTTGAGTTCTTAATACAAAAATTCATTAGCTTTCTGCTTAAGCGACTTGTGCAACTTATACTTATATTTTATTTTCCTCTCTTTCCTTTTACTTCTCCTTGTAAGATGTTTGAATATAGCTATCATACGAAGATCTACCACCTTTAATTTTCTTCTTTGTATTGTTTCTACTACCACTCTTCTATCGTTAAAACTATATCTGCCCGACAGGTCCATACCACACATCACCAAATATCAAAATCTTCTAGTATTTCCCGATCCCTTTTTTATCATAGTCTACATATTGCATCCATATATTCTATCTATCTATCTATATCATCACGCCAGCTCCCTCGCGGGGTAGGCAGAGAGTACAGAGTTCCAACAGGTTCTTTCCTTACATACCTCTCTGGCTTCCTCCACTCTCATAGTTCGTCTCATACACACTCGCCGGTTACGGAGACTCTTGTCTTGCCCTTCAGCTAAGACACGGTCTATTTGGTCATGGTAAGATAGTCTAGGTCTTCCCCGGCACCTACATCCTTCCACTTTCGCATTGTATATCTGTTTTGTCATTATTTCTTCTGGCATTCTTTCTATATGCCCGAACCAACGGAGCATACCCTTTCTCATCTTTACACCGATACTATCTTTCATACCTACTCGCTTTCTTACTACGCTGTTGCGAATACGGTCAGTCAGCGTGACTCCGCACATCTTCCGCAGAGATTGCATCCATATATTAGTACTAAATAAACAAATTATATCCTACCGCGACGTCATAAAAAGCTGAGATCGTTATGGCACAACAAAGCAAGCTCTCATGAACAGAGTGCTATACAGCGGCGCGGCGTTGGGTGTACATACTCGTACGTAGAGAGGAGCGACGTAAATGCGGCACCATCTAGTGTATTGTGATTGACGACGTTTTATGGCATTTTTTTTTTAAATAGCATAGCCCCTCTCTTGGAACAATTCCTGTGTCGTGGGTGCGTTTACAAACACGAAATTCACATACACAAACACCCAGGCCGAAACAAACATTTGCGGGTCACGTAAAGATTTGTCCCGTGCGGGGATCGAACCTGCGACTACTCGCTCCAGGGGGCTGAGCGGGTGAAGCTCTTAATCACTGGACCAAGCCGTCCGCCTTCACATTATATATTTTATTTTTTACCTTCCTTAACTTGTTCACTCCCATAGCCGGTTTCCGTCTCCCCATATCTATTTTTACTATCAGTACATTAGTTTTTGTATAAAAAAGCTTATTAATAAATCACGTTTTTAAATGGACTACAAAGTATAAAATCAACTTTCTATACACATCTCTTGCAGAGTAAACATGGTAAAATTAAAACATAAAACGTGGGGCGCATGCAATAGAAGACACTATGGACTGTAAGTTTTTATTTGTTATAGGTGATGATAGTAGTACCAACTCCTTACCATATTATTACGTTGCAATCCAGTTCTGGTCTATGTTTAAAATTTCAAGTCTCTAGATTGTTGGGAAGTTAGTTTAAAATCGTTTGGAAAATTCGTACCGAACAGACAGACAGACACCGAAGGAAGTCGAAAACGTGGTAATAATAAAGAATAAAAAACTGCGACACCCATTTAACAGTAGTTCAAGCAGCTAGGTAATATGCTCAACTTCTATTACGTGGTTTATCCGCAATAATTTACTCTTCTTATGATGGGAAAGAAGCGGAGATAATTATGGCACAACAAAACAACTCTCCTGCACAGCGCTTTATACAGCGGCGCGGAAGTGGGAGTTCGTAGAGGAGCAACATAATTGCGGCAGCATTGGCGGAGACGAGTGAATGCCGCGTGACGAGCTGATGGCTGCAGCCCGCGCCGCTCTTTTGATGAAACCGTGATTACACCGTACATACCCATACGTGCCAACTGTTTCTACAAATACTGGAAACGACAAATAATGATTTAAAAAAATATTTTGCTTCTTATAAAATACTGCGTAAGTTATACTGACGGCCTTGTTTCTCCAATGGTGTACGAGTGACGATGGATTGGTCTTGTAATTTGAGCATCTAGGGCAATAAATCATGAAGTTACGAGTTAGATCCTTACCTGGGAGCTTCAAGTCTTTGCTTATGTTGTAACAAAGTGTTATTGCTGGAATTATGCTCGGTATAATTTTAGTAATCGTTAACGGACCTGAAATCGTTACCTTAATGACTTGAGGAATAGTGACGATATATAATTGAATATTTAAATTATTAAATTTTTTTATTTTTTTTAATTAACCAATTGTATTGCTGGGTACTTCCATCGACTTGGGATCCGCTAATTAATATAATCAAATTAAAAACCCCCAATAACACTGCAAGTCTCCAAGACACCGTAACCTCATTCTGCGTAGATCGGACCAACAAAAATAATAAAGAAGTTTGAGGGTACCCCGGAACAACTATGCCTTTTGGACGTCTAACAGGTCAGTCCTTCCCTTGAAAATGGGTGCTGCAAAGCACTTACTTAATTAATTTCTTACAAAATTAGATTAAATAATTTAATGTTATGGTTGGAATTATATAAATCTAACTCTAAATGTGATTTGGTGTGTTATTACTTTACAATGCAATATGCTTCATTGCACACAAAAATATAAGAACAAAAAGAAAATAACAAATAGTATTATGAAATCGAAAATCATAAAAAAGAGTATCCAATTAACTGACAAAATAGGAGTAAGTACCTATGTCTTTCCGTAGATTTATTTCATGTAAATAAGTAATGTTTTCTTCAACATTTTCTGTAATATTCAAACATGTTTGAAATGCTTTCATATAATACAGAGAGATGTCTGGCATCTGTCTGTCTATCACATTATGTTGACGTTCACAAGTACTCACGATACCTATCGATTTTGTGCCAAGACCATGTCAAATTTTTATAAAACTACTTTGCTTCGTTGTAGTGTATTCGACAATTGATTTCAATCGTCGAACAAGTTTGGAAGAACTTTAAAATTAAGGATAAAATGTGCATATTAGATGTCCATCCTCCTAACTATGTATTTTTTTTATGACTATGAGTGACATACAACGTACGAATAGAATATATCGAGCAAATATGAGTGAATTGTGTGTATCTAAAACCACCGCACGGCACAGAAATTTAATTCCTAGTTTGGCACTACATTAAAAAAACATAAGATGAATGACGCTCAAGAATGATTTAAGGAGAGACCTGCCAAAACAGTGTATGGCATTTTTGGCAATGCTAGTAAGCTTAAGTAAATCTTACTTTTAAATGCAGAAACTGGCTGATAATGTACCGGGAGTGGCAGAGATGTACTCCCAATTGGAAGCCAGCGAAAATTGGGTGTTGTTACGACCGCCTGACCGCGGGTACAAATAAAAAAAAACACAATTATAAAAAAATACAATTGTTTATTGTAAACAAAAAAATATATGTAATTAAACGCAAACAAATAAAAATCGTAATAAGAAGAAACAAGAAAATTAAAATAAGTAATAATATTTTTTTTTTCTACCCGGGGCGTGAATTCCTGGCACAGGGGAGTTTTCGGGTCACACAAAAAAACCTATGGGCGCTGGGGACTTAACTTTCGGCCGTTCGATCCCGTGACGCGTGGGGGGTCTTCGGTAATCAGCCTCCACCGGCTAGGTGGGGAACTTGGAGGTGCCCTGTAGAAGGCCCTCAGCCGCCGAGGTCAGCGGAAGTCGACGGGCAGAAGTGAGGCCTGCTGTCTCTCAAACCGTACTTTGGCAACCCGTACGGTGGACCTCCAGTTTTCAAGGGGGTTGAAAAATGTTGCTAATCTAAACTTTTATTTTTTATTTTAATAAAGCACTGTTTAAACTGAACTGAATTGTTGTCGTGCGAGCTCTGGCGTCGAAAAGGGCTTTCTTTGTGCGCGAACTCGTTTTTATATACTGCCCCCAGGACGGCCTACTTCCTGCCTGGCAACAGTGCGCACTCCCCAGATCTCTTGATCCTTCGTCTGAGACGAGGACAGAGATATGGAAAGAACGGCTCAACCGAAGCAAGGCACGCCCTAAACTATTGTCTGTTTTTTATAAAATTCTTGTGGGACTAAGATAGCAATAACCGAACCGAGCGAGATAGGATCATTGTCCCGTTGTTCGCTATTGTAGTATTTCTAGATCCTTCTATGTTGTGGGCGTTTCTTATTAGGTGTTCTAGAAGGAATTTGATTTCCGGTGCCAACGAATACCTTATATGGTCATTATGATTCTATCACTAGTTAAGGCGCGCGGTTTCCATTCGATGTAATAACTAGTTATTTTGTTTGTTTGTGTGTAAAGATTTTTTATTTTTATTTTATATTTTTAAAACTATGTTACGACGTAACAGTGTACACCCAATTTTCGCTGGCAACAAGACAATGTTAGATCTCCTTTAATAGGGGGCAAGTTTACTGCCATATACTGGGCATATTTCGTGACTTCGGACTAATATCGAGAATTTTTCGATAGAAAAACTACATTTGTCCCACCTAGGATTTGAAGCCAGGACATTGTGATCGCAACGCGCATCATTCGCCATTAGATCAACGAGGAAATAGTCTATTACAGCAGGACAGTACTTATGACGACCGAATTTATGGACATTTAATTACTTAGTCTTAAAAAATTACTTAGCTGAGTAATGTCACGTGTTTAAAATTCTATACTTGACTAATGATGCAGCCAAACCAATGCGTTCAGCCGCGTCCGCGGTCGCGTCCCACCCTATAATTGCGCGTGCAGACGCCTCCCAGGTAACACGCAGATAACGAGCAGGGCCCTTATTCGCTATGACAATTTAAACACGAAACAAGACGTGTTATCAAACATACGTGTTATTGGCGTGGAATGGAATTCTGTATGCCACTGTCAGATTTGAAAACATGATAAGGCTCGTCACACGCCATGTTTCGAACTGTCAAAATAACACGCTCCGCGCTTGCGTGTTATTGAAAACATGTTAAGAACTTGCTAAGTTAATTCAATGTAAACAAACATTTTTAAATAGTTTAATTGCAATTTAAATAATATATTATGATCATCGCGTCGTCGTCGTAGTAATAAATTATTACTCATTACCAGTGACATTGGAAAATTGTGGTGGCTCATCTATTAAAGTGAACTTCTCAATTTCAACAATAGTGTACACATTTATCTTAAAAATATGGTGTTTTGTTTTACTTTATAGTCACAATGAACCGGACGAAAGCTTCTACAGCCCAATTAGCATATTTACCCACCCACAGGTGGAATCTGGGTACATCAATTGTTCTCCTCAAGGAAGGTCATCGAGAAATGTGGAAAGACCTAACCTACCAATTAAATGCGTTAGGAGGCCCATTTAAAACTGTGATCATAAAAAAACAGGTACGTATCTACTAAAATAAATGATACTTTTGTTATTTTATAAAGATAAATAATTTGTGGTGTGCTACATTATTGATTTTGTGGTGAATTAAATATTTGTATCATTGATTTAATTATAGGGCATAGGTGGATGATGCTGACCTAAAATAACATAATAGGCTATTTTTCATTATCAATTTTCATTACAAGTAGAATGTAGGGTTATTATAATGCATTTTCTATTAGTGAGTCTTAATTGTTCATCAAATAATGTGTTGCATATATTATGAAGCACTAATTTTGCATCTAAAATCATATCTTTCATATGAAACTTCTTTTACAGAATTGCTGATGGTTGAGAAAATTAGAACACCCAAGTTGACCCATTCTTGTAGAGGAAGATGTGCGGTGATGTCATCTGTGGTGGGAATTTTTATACTAATGAATGAAAGAAAAATGGTTTTATATCAATTTGTTTTTCAATTATAGCTGCATAATTATGGTGTGGTGCTTGGTAGTAAAGTGGAACCATTACTGTGTGGTATACCAAACTGTATAATTTTGAATGTTTGTTGTTCAAATCAAATAAAATAGCATTTATTGTGGTCATAGGTTACAAAGATGGTATGTGTTGTTGTTCTGATGAGGAATTACAAGTTTCCATTTAACAATACCAAATATCTTGCATGTGATTATTGATTTGTTATTCATAAATAAAACTTGTTGATTTACCAATTACTTTTGTTTCATTTATATACATACCTGCCCCGCAGGGGATCTGGCTTGATGATGTTTTTATTATTTTATTTTTTTATTAATTCTTTAATTTAGATAGATACATAGATTATGTATCTATCTATGTATCTGTGTAGATAGATAGCTAGTAAAGATAAAGATACATAGTAAATAAACTAAATAAAAAAGTATACCTTTTAATTCACTGTATGTATATTTGCAAAACAAACTTTAAAATAAAAAATAAACACCGTCACGCCGGTATTCCCGGTGTGGGGGGCAGAAGGGCATAGGGGCAACTAGGTTCAGGGAGGACCGGCCTCGACTTGGGCTGTTGCTATGGGGGAAGGCATACATTAGGTGTCTCGCCGTGGTGAACATGAAAGAAAATTGTCGGCTGGCCAGTGCAGAGATGCACTGGCCAGCGGACAAGGGATTCTTCCGCGTCGCCGGCGAGGTCGGTGTCTAATCCTGTGTGTGATATCGGTATCTGATAGGAGGGAAGTAAGGGCATTGTAAGGGTTGCTGAAAATATGGCGCGGGCAGCAATAACGGCTGATAGGAGGCGAGTCAAGTGCGTAGGCGGCAGCAGCTAAAAAGGGCTTTTATATAGGTGCGAATAGGTTCAAGGCTGAGATCGGAATGGTGCTAGGTTTAGTCTGATTTTTCTTAAGTGGCCAATTTTATGAAAAAACATGGTGTGACAACTAAAGACACTAAAGTGGTCGGTTCGGACGAAGAGCAAGGATTGGGGAATTAATGAATGAATAAAATAAACTAATTTTGAACCAATTGTATTGCCTTAAGTTATACCACAATATTTTTATGTAAAATTGACCACTTAAAAAAAAACAGACTAAATATATGTGTGGGACAAGTCTTTGTTTGTTCAGGTGTGGGTATAGGTTATTGTATTTGACATTCGTACGTTCTAAAACTTGGATCTTTGTTTAATGTTAATTAAAGTTGCCTTTTTTATATCTGGCCCTACTTATTTACTTAGTTTTCAATAGACACATACTTAAAACCATGTTATCAGCACATATAAATATATTTTTACCGAAATTGAATAAGTTGAAACGAATATTCGAAAAACCGATACTTTACCGAAATTAACAGATGTAAGATTATGAACGAATCCAGCGAAATCTCAAATTAAAAATAAAATTGCCGTAGACAACATTCCTTACGGCATACCGAATACCATTTTGTAATTCCACGCGAAGGCTCGTCAAGGAAGCGTGTTTATGTTTACTGCTTGTTATGACGTCACACGTTACTTGCGGGGAATCTCATGTGGCATAGCGAATAAAGGCCCAGGACGTTGGACGCGTTAGTGTGAACTTCTATACAAATATTACTACAGGAGCCCATCGCCACCGTGCACGCCATTGCGGACGCGGCTGGACGCGTTGGTTTGGCCGTAGCTTAAGAGAACCAAGCGTCGATATTTCTTACTTTTGACAGTGTCTCAACTATAGAATAAAAATGATGTACCAAGTATAAAAAGCAGTGACAGCCTAGTGACTAGACCGTTGGACTGCAAACTCATAGGTCTCGGGTTCAAACCCAAGCACGCACCTCGGCCTTTTCAAAGCATGTGCGAATTAAAAATTAACTATCACTTGCTTTAACGGTGAAGGAAAACATCGTGAGGAAACCTGCATGCCTAAGAGTTTCTCGAAAGTGTGTGAAGTTCGCCAACCCGCACTGGGCCAGCGTGGTGGACTATGGCCTAAGCCCCCTCAACTTGAGAGGAGGCCCGTGCCCAATGGTGGTACAGTTTATTAACAGGGCTAAAAAAAAGTATATGCCTGAGTAAAAGTAATTACTATATTACAAACATTTATAGATACAGGTGGTACCCTTCTTAATAATTACTTTCCAGTATATTAACGCTTCTAGTCATTTCTATATATTCTATACTATACGGGCGAGGTTAGGTTGACACGCCTTTGTATTGCGCGCAGTCAGCTATGGGGTGAATAAAACCCAGTTCCGTGAAATGTAAAAAACACATGAGGAAATCTCTTTTTGGCTAAAATGTTCCTGTTACATTTTTATCTCAACATATTCTTTAACTTTTCCTTAATACTACTCAAAGCTAATTTAGAAGTCAAAAAAAGTCAAAATAAATTTTGTACATTATATAGCTTTTTTTGGAATGTGCAAATATCATGTCAAGCATAATGAAAAGGATGATTTCTTTTAAACAGATTTATAAAAATTTTAATGGAAATACATTATTATTATTATGTATGAAATGATTTATGAAAGTGGAGGAAGCCAGAGAAGTGTGTAGAGAAAGGACTTGTTGGAGTTCTGTAGTCTCTGGGTGCCTACATACATACATCTGGTGTGATGACATAGGTAGATAGATTATTACATGTGTAATTAAATAGTATAAGCATTTTGATACACCTTCAGAGTCAATGGCTAGTCATTTTTAAAAGCTTACAGTCATTTTTAAATACTTATAATTTTGGGAATCACCAGTATCGTTTCATTGAATAATTTGTATACACATTTGTTTGACTTTAAAACGCGAAGATATAAATAAAATAATTTCGCATACTAACGCACTTCAATATACCTACAGAAAGCATTTTAATAACTTTTATATTAGCACATGCAAAAAAAAAACTTTATTTAATTCTCGAAATCAGCAGTTTTAATTTCATTTGATAATAATTATGCACATGTTTTGATTATTTGAAAAGCAAAGAATATTTAAAAAACATTTCTGCCACAGACGAATTTTAACTCAAAAATTACAAACGCAATATGCAAAGATATTACTCAGAGCTGGTATTCTTCTAAGCTCAGATACAATCTTGGCTTGGAAAAGGATAACTTTGTTGTCTGTCTGTCTGACGGTTAAAACCCCTTTTGTCAGAAATATATATTTCTAGGTATCAATATGAATTTTTTGTCAAATATTATGTCCCTTGGTAATGTAAAACTTTGAAGCTGTTTACTCAATTCGATCAAAAGTGCATTTTGTTACTTTGTGTACCACCACATTTTGACTAAATATGAAAAACTTGTCCGTCATGCCAACGGTGTTCTTAGCGATCACGGAGTTCACATAGTAAAGGTAAGTCCTTTTAAACAGGAAATATGATTTACAAAATTCTTAAAAAAGTACGAACAATATTGACGCTTTTCATAAAATGGCGTGCTTTTATAATGAATATATATATCTGACTTAATTTTCATAGTTAAAGATATTTTCACCAGCTTTTATTTAACTTGCTCTCGTATGTCTGTCTGTTTGTGTTTCCGGTTCAAATCTGATCTATTATTTAAGCACCTGCGATTATCCAATTGAGCGGCAAATTTGGCATGAGTATGTAAGTTCGATGACAATGCAATAATAAAGCACCATAAAGCTTCATGGTCCTACCGTGATACCGCATCATCCATCACCATGTGGCCATGGGAATATTCCCATGGCCATAGCCTGTTTAGGCTTGTTGTATTTGTATTGACAAGAATTATATAACCAGATGATGTTCAAGGTATGATGATGAAGTCGAAAGGTGGCCGTTTTTAGGCTCGTTGGATTTGTCTTGACAAGTACTGCTGACTCGGATGGTGTCCAGGGTCTGATTTTGGAGCCGGAAGGTGGCCAACGGAACTAATCTACTCATTTACGCAACACAACCCCGTCATGTTCGGACTCAATGGATTTGTCATGACAATTAGTATGGAACCACATAGTGTCTAGGGCTTTGTGATATAGTCGGAAGCTATGAACGTTTTAACTAAGCAAGATATCTTTGTAGTGTTTTGCAATAAAAGCTTGTTTTTAAAAAGATAGATAGTTAACACTTTTTTGTTCCACCAAAGATACACAATATGGAAATAAAAACCAATACAAAGATTTTGACTACCTCGTTGGTCTAGTGGCGAATAATGTGCTTTGCGATCCCGAGGTGCTGGGTTCAAATCATAGGTCGGACAAAGGTGGTTTTTCTATCGGAAAAAAATGTTATTTTTCGATGTCAGTCCGTAGTCTGAAATTGTGCCCGGTATATGGCGATAGACTTACCTCCTATTACATGAGACCTAACATCGTTGGCGAAAAATAGGTGTACACATTACACCTCTGTCAACACCGCTTGGGGAATTCAGGCGTGTCTGTGTTTATTTTTATTTCTTTTTATTTTACAAAGATCTTTTTTAAATAAAAAAGATTTAATACTTAACTCTATGAGGTTTTTCAATCCTTCCGAACAATCTTATTACCGATTCTTGTCAAATATCGGATAAGCGTGTTTACAATTCAACGTCCGCGGGTTATCGGATCAGAGAGCATCCGGTACGTTTTCAAAGAAACAAAACGGCTCCGGAGCCGGATGAGTCGTGATAAGGAAACCGGATGCCGATCCCTGGCTAACGAACAACTAGTAACGTCCAACCAAGCACACCTGGCCTCTGTAAACCCGTTTATCTACTTCATAATTTACCTTTTCACTACAGTACAGAGAAGGAAGTTCGCTCAAGTTATGCTAGTCGTGTGTATGTACATGCTAATATAATGATCACAAAAGTGACGTGAAAGCAAACTTCCTTTGATACTTCACCCTCAAGAGCACTCGTCTTTGTAATATAAAAGTTATTTGAGTATAGAATTTTCATCAGAATGTAGACATGTGCGAGAAGGGTGATTTTAATAAAGTAGAGATGGATAGTGATTGTATTGGAAAGGTTAATAATGATTAAGATAAAAATTGCTTAGCACTGCCTACTAAGAATTAAATCGAAAATCCTACTACCTACTGATATTACAAATTTGAAAGTTTGTATGTTTGGATGTTTGTTACTTGATGACGCAAAAACGGCTGAACGGTTAGGATGAAATTTGGCGCACAGATAGTTTGTCACCAGGATTAACACCTAGGATAATTTTTATCCCAGAAAAATGTAAGGTGTCTTTCTTAAGTCACCGCGGACTAAGTCGCGGACAGAAACTAGTCTGTTATATTCTTAGATAAAAACAAAGGACATAAATTCACCATCGCCGCATCATTCACCTGAAAGACGAAGGTCTCCCCAAAGAATGCCTCAGTAAAATTGTCTTAGTAAAATAAATAAAAATCAAACCCGTCACACCTTAATACCCCAAGCGAGGGTGGCAAAGGTATTGCACTGCGGGTACTACGTACACCCACTTTTCGTCGACGATACTAGGTCCCAGGTAATAGGGGATAAATCTATTCATTGCCGTATATCGGGCACAGTTCCAGACTCTAGACTAATTCTGGGAATTTTTATGGGAAAAAATTTATCCGACCTAAAATGTGAATCCAGTAACTCGTGATCGCAAAATGTGTTACTCGCCACTCGACCAACGAAGCAGTCTTATCTTATAAAATCATGAGTATAGTGCTGTATCATCGTAACATATACTTTTATTTAATTTAAGAGCTACCAGACATAGGGATAAGGATCACTCCAGATAAAGCGCCTTTGATAAAAATAACTTACTCTTCCGCGAAAAACATTGTCTTACAAGGAATTTTTATCCTTATTTCACGAGTGTTAAGGTTTGCATTAATAAAGGGCTATTATCAAGAAGTTTGCATAAGGATGCACTTCATTACACTTAAGTACTGTGTAATGAAAATGGAATCTCCGCAGGAAAGAAAGCGAGGTAGTGACGTCATGAATCTGTAATTACAGAATTTTATCTCGTTATAGCTTATAATTTGTATTCTTTAAAATTTTCAAGGGTTCTAAGTGGTTTGGCATGAAATAAATATTTTTTTCCGTCTAATTAACTTCTTTAAAAGTAACTGCGAGGAATTAAGTATAACAGCGAACCAAAAACGGGCTGTCTCCTCCTAGAAGTAGGGATAGGTTTATATGACGCAGTCATATTTTGGTGTCGAGTCGTCGTTGGGTATAGTATAGGGCCATTCGTAAACTTTGAAATTCCCTAGAGTTGTCAAATAATCGGTACTATACAATCGCTCCTTTAGATAGGTACTGTGCCATACCATATCCCTAATGAAGGAGAAAAGAAATTTATCACAACCTTGTTATAATTTATGCTTCATACCAAACAGACTAAATTGAATAAGTTTGAAAAAAAAAGTATTAGTATCAGGACTACGCAATTTATAAAGGACAATGCCTGAAATTATATTGAAGTTCGGCTAATCTTGCATCTTTTCCAAATAGTCATTAAAGGGTAGGTAATATACGGTCAGTGTCATGTCATTACGAAAAAGTAAAAAAAAAAAATTTAATGCGATATTTGGATGATCACGTTTTTCTGAGAATCGAGCACGTTTCAGGTTATATTAAACTTCATTATAACTAGATCCTTGATGGAGAAAAAATACCCATGTGTATTGTAAAACTAATATTGTTCGCCTGGGCTCAAATTGAAGCCAACTAACTATAGATGTAAACATTTTGCTACGACAAAATTAGAACATGATAATGCATAACAAGTTACTATTATTAGATATAAAACACTTACTGAAGCAGGTGCACTGAATTTAGCATAGAATTTGGTTAGCACAATCAGATAATGAACTCGTACATGGCGTGGCACAACCAACAAACAGTAACTACACCGCCGTGGTATGTGGCTATGATAAAATCTTGACGACAACGTAATTAGTTCACAAGATTGACTTGCACTTGAAGAAATATCTACTAGGTACAGAAACACTTAACAAACTCAATATTTGCCAATATGAAAATTCAGAAAACAACGTTAACGTAATTGCAAAACCGTCCTTATGAATTTGTTATAGAGTAATTTTGACAATTACCCTTCAACTTGTTTATCAAATAATCTTTATCTATATATCTTTATCACGCCCGATACCTTGCGGGGTAGGCAGAGAGTACAGAGTTCCAACAGGTCCTTTCCTTACATACCTCTCTGGCTTCCTCCACTCTCATAGTTCGTCTCATACACGCTCGCCGATTACGGAGACTCTTGACTGGTCCTTCAGATAAGACTCGGTCTATTTGGTTATGGTAAGATAGTCTAGGTCTTCTCCGGTACCTACATCCTTCCACTTTCGCGTTGCATATCTGTTTTGTCATTCTTTCTTCTGACATTGACCCGAACCAAAAGTGGTAGTTATTTTTATACTTTATTTTTAAACAAACTTGGGCTAGAAATGCCAACAGGGACTTTTGACAGACAGCCCAGTTTTAGGCATTGTCCTTTAAAATATTTATGAACATAAAATCTAAATTTAATACCACAATCTACTAAACCATTGTCCTTTCAAATAGGTTTATAAATAATATTTTTTTCCAAAGAATCTTTTAACTTCAAATTAGATCTGTAACAATAAATAATGTTATCTACAGATTAAAATTATATCAGCGCAAAAAGGAACAAATGATAAGCATGAGAATAAAAACAGAAGGACCATTGGAGAGGAAATAATCAGTGCGTGGGTTCAAAACCAGCCCGTGGGAAATAACACATGAAAGGCAAACCAAAATGTCTTGCGATTAAATCGGCTTGTACCCTCGTTTCTGTTCCATCGTCTTATTTAATTGAGTGGAAATAGTCAACGTTCTGGGGCGTGTTCCAATTTACTACAAATTCATTGGACACGTGTCAGCAATATTAACCGATAATATACAAACCTAAAACTAATGTAACAATTTCTATATAATGTAAGTACCTATTTCCATCTAGAATAGATTTTTCCCTCATTTCAACAAATAAAAACTTAACTAAACCATAGTTCAACTATGGCTGATCCATAATCTAACTATGGTCTAGGTATCAGAAATCGTATTTAATCAATCAATCAATCAATCAGCCTATCGCAGTCCACTGCTGGACATAGGCCTCTCCTAACACGCGCCATTGCACACGGTCCTCCGCCTTCCGCATCCAGTCTGTCCCAGCGACCTTTTTGAGGTCGTCGGTCCATCTACCTTACGCTTACCAAGTCGCGGTCTCCACTCTAGGACACGCTTGCTCCATCGGCCGTCGGTCCTTCTGCAGATGTGACCAGCCCATTGCCACTTTAGCTTACTGAGTCTGCGAGCTATGTCGGTAACTTTGGTTCCTTGTCGGATTACCTCGTTACGAATTTTATCCTTCAAAGTGACGCCGAGCATAGCTCGCTCCATAGCCCGCTGTGCGACTTTGAATTTGTGGACTAGACCTACTGTGAGTGGCCACGTCTCGGCCCCGTAATATTATTACAAAAAAATACAAAAATAATATAAGTTTATTTCAGACGCTTGTCCTTATTTTGTTTGTATTACAAAAATTTAGGGCTATGTTATTACTTATTTATTTTTGACGTAGAGTGGGCAGACCACCTACAAGGTGGACTGTTGACCTAGTGAAGTTCACGGGTGTAAATTGGATGCATACAGCATCAAGCTCGTCATCATGGTTGTCTTTAGGCGAGGCCTTTGTCGTATAGTGGACGTCTGTCGACTGAAGATAGAGTTATTCCATTCAAAAATACTGAAACCAAACCCGAAACAATTACACTAAGTATCCAATGCGGGGATCAGATTTGTGACCACTCGACCAAGTATGTCGATCGGCCTATGTCTAAACCACGTCAAGCACGTAAGCAAGTCAGTCTTTATATTTTACTCAAATATCAAATAAAACTTAAACCAACAAAACAATCTCGGAGATACTTTGTTGCAGCATATATCGCGTTGACAAAATTTTAAAGAGTTTAGAATTCAGCACGAAGAAATATATTATTTCTTTACTCGTGTATAAAGTTTAAGACTAATTTTATCATCCAAATTTTCAAAGATCTCTAAAAGCAAAAGTAGTAAACAGTTTCCAAAACTTAAATAATTTATAAAAACTTTGATATCAATCTGATTTATGTACTATGCCAAAGATGGACTTTAACCTCTAATTACCTATTCTTTTAAAACAGATACACAAAAATACACCACATCTTTAACATTAAGCACATGCTTTAAAATCTTGAAAAATAATAAAGTTGGCCTTAATCATCCAGACTGAATCTAATAAATTCTTGATATTAAAATATCCACTCCAAGAAATCGTCTGATCTTCAGTTGTATAATAAAGGACGTCTTTAGCAATGTTGGTAAGTCTCATCACATTAAATGCTTACAGAAATATTATGCTGGAGTATTTTTAAAGGACCACTATGTGAAAACTCTTCGAGTATTATTGACAGATAACTCTAGGGGTGGACAAAGTTGCTAGATGTTATCGATGGAGCAATATTGAGGAAATGTTTCTGCAACGCATAATTGACGATTAGATTCACGTTGATTGCTATAATTAATCATTACTATTGCGAAATCTCTCTCTCTCCTTGGCAATTATTATTTCCAACTGATGGTGGGGTCTGCCTTCTTAATTTTCTTCTTCCACTTCGCTCTGTCGGACGTGTCGTGTTCGGAGGCATTGCAGATACACAGGTCTTTCTTGACCACATCTGCCTATCTTGTTTTTGGCCACGCTCTAGGTCTGGGCCCTGATAGGTTTAGATTGGCCGTAATATTACCCACATAATCGGGAGGTCTTCTCTTTATGTGGCCATACCAACGGAGTCTACTTTCTTGTAGCTTATCAGCGATGTCGCGAACACCGAGACTCCTGCGAACGTACTCGTTGCGAATTTTATCAAGTCTCGTCACCCCGCACATCCACCGAAGCATCTTCATTTCAGCGATTTCAATCGCATGGACTTGGCGCTGCGTTATGGCCATTACTATTGCGAAATGGTCCGAGAAAATTATCTTGATGGAAACTTGGGACCAAACTGTATTCAATAAATTATAGTTTGACGGGCGACAACAACTGACAGCAAACTAAATTATCTAGGAAAATGACAGCACTTGTTTTCGGCTTTAACGCAGCTAGTACAGTCCGACAATCGGAACTAACGCTGTCATCAAGTGAAATATCACTACATGGCAGTCGCAAAGTTGCCGTTTGCTATGAAATTTACCCAAGTTTTTTTTTTAATTGGTAGCCGTGCTCCATTTTTAATTAGTAACATCTCCTTGGAAGTAGGAACATTTTACTAAATGTTAACCCTAATTTTACACCAATGCCCTGTCGTTGTCATCCATGGGTCAAAAGATCCTTGTCACAATATAGCTAGTAAAGTGATTATGCCTATTTATGGTCTAATCGGATAGGTTTTGCTGATATTCTTACCTATCTCAGATACCAGCTCCTCAAATTATGTGAATATTGTAGACTAATAATGTTATTTGTACGAGTATGATGAGAAATAAATGATATTCGTGGGTTTTAACTTTGAACCGCATGCATGGGGCGCAACCGCAAACCGCATGCAGGTTTGTATGTACATATCTTAGGCAAAACGAGAGCTTGGCCCAGAGGTTAAGAGCTTGATTAGTCCATTGTAGTGTCGATTCGAGCTCGATCCTCCCTCGGGAATAATTTTCATATGACCTACAAATATTAGTTTCGGTTTGAGTATTTGTATATGTGAATCCCATGTTTGTAAACGCTCCTACGATACAGGAATAATTCCAAGTAATACGGTTTTTTTTAAGGAAAAATAAATATCTCTAAGTGGTTGTTTGTTCGTTATTAAGGTTACCAGGGCAGCATACTCTGAAAAACATTTCAACGCACCCCTGGGATCCTTTTCAACAATTTGCTCTGGGTTTCAATACACGAACACTTTTGTGTCGAATGTATCTAAAAACATTTCCAACGTAAAAGAACACCAAAGATAACATTTCACGTGTATGTAAACTTGTGACAGCGATACTCGTACTAAGCGTTGAAGGCGCACTATGCGCCTTCAATGTGTGCTGTTTTGATAGTACTTTTTGCTTGTAATAAAAAAAATAAAATTAAATAGATATTAACAGAAGCCAGCACAAAGTAAAATAAGAGATTTACTACTTAGTGGAATCTTCCCACATAGGTCAATCTATCTCTATCATCACGCCAAATCCCTTGCGGGGTAGACATGGAGTACAGATTTCGAATAGGTTATTTCCTTAGTGACTTTTCTGGCTTCCTCTATTCTCATATTTCCTCTAATACCCGCTCGCCGGTTACTGAGACTCTTGACTTGCCCTCCAGATATGTCACGGTCTATTGGATCATAGCAAGGTTTTCCTCGGTACCGATAAGCCTCCACTTTCGATTCGTATATCTGTTTTATCATAGGTAATTATGGTTGTATGTTTTACACACGTATGTAATTATGGTTTTATGACTTTAACTATGTTCCATGATATACGTAGAAAACTTTGTATGTGGCTACTTTATTATTAATTTCCATTTTTAGTAAGCGGCCTCATTATCTGACTGATCCAAAAACCTTTTTCGACGCTTAGGTTTGTCTATATTTGTGTTCCAATTGTGTAGACCTTAATTTTCTCTGGGCGACCAAATGACCGGTACCAATTAGAAAGTCCTCAGATGGACAATTTACCTGGCCAACGGTCCGGACATTTGTTCCATTCACATCATTGTGTTAGTTTTTATGAAGTTTGTTAAGCTTTAGGTACTGATTGAATATGCCGTTTGATTAATAAAGTTTAAATTAAGGTTAAAAGGTTTAGCGTATTGAATACGATACTTATGGCAGAACAGAATATTATAAGTGTATATTCTAGCTGAAAACAAGCTAAGCCAAGCTTTTAATCAAATTTTCAATCATGTTTTGAAACAAAAATAAGCATTAAGAAATCATAAAATTAGTGTAGATCTGAAGCATTAAAATCATAATTATGAGGTTTCTTAAAATTTTTAGCTTTTCTATAATAGTCCTTATAAACGTCTTTTTTTAAATATTGTTTGTTATTGCTGTTTATTAACTACATAACTGATTGTATTCGGCACTGCCAAAGCTCCTTGTTTGCTGACGGCATGAAAATCTCACGAAAAATAAATTCATTAACTGACTCAATCTATTACAAAGTGACCTAGATCGTGTCTGCCTGTGGTGTTGCGAAAATCGAATGAAGTTAAATGCCCCCAAATGTCAACATTAGGGTGTGCCAAAAAAAAATTTTTTTATTTTTTATTATGTACCATGAAATTATCGTCTGAGATGACGAAAAAAAAATTGTGTTAAAGTTTCAGCTCTTAATATTAATATTAAGAGGTGGCGCATTAGAGTTTTTCTTTTTTTCTTTAATCCCATACAAAAAAATTCATATCACACCATTCGTTGTCCGTACATCAAAATTTTTTAAGAGTTTTTTGTAGGAAATTGAACGTTCTACAAAAAAGGTATCCTACATTTTCTTCGCACGCCTCGCCATTTTAAAGATATTCAAGATTGAAATTTAAAGATTTTAAGGTACATTTCTTTTTTGCTTCTGAATTTTGTAAGTCGTTGACAAATGAACGTTATGAAATGCGCAATACATATTTTTGCAGGAAATTAAATGCTCTACGAAAAAGGTCTCCTATGCTTAGTCGATTAGAATAAGCGTTTGAAAGATATTTATGATCAAAGTTCAATACTTATCGCTCTTACTAATTTTTCACCATTTTCATCGGAAAATTTTAATATAATTCATTAGTTTCGAAAAAATTAATGCAAATTTAAGTTTTTATCAGCACAAAAATACATTTATCTATTATTTAAATTATTTTTTATATAAATGTACGTTGAATATCTTTAAAATGGCGAGGCGGGCGAAAAAAATGTAGGAAACCTTTTTTGTAGAATGTTCAATTTCCTACAAAAAACTCTTAAAAAATTTTGATGTACGAACAACGAATGGTGTGATATGAATTTTTTTGTATGGGATTAAAGAAAAAAAGAAAAACTCTAATGCGCCACCTCTTAATATTAATATTAAGAGCTGAAACTTTAACACAATTTTTTTTTCGTCATCTCAGACGATAATTTCATGGTACATAATAAAAAAAAAAGTTTTTTTTGGCACACCCTAGTCAACATATTAGATTCACAAAAAAAAGAAAAGTTTTAGAGTCTCAGTATTTCATCAATAACAACAAAATTGCACTTGTGCCTGAGGTTCGCGATCTTGGGGTCATTTAAGACTCCAAATGAATCTTTATCCCACATTATAACTTTATCATAAACAAGGCCTCCAGAACGCTAGGGTTCATCAAACGCAACATAAAAAACTTCAAATATACTGAATCCAAAATATTGTTATTTAATAATTAACATTATTTTTTACTAAAACATTTCCTTTTTTTTCTAAAGACAATTTTAAGTTTTTTTTATTTAATTATAATTTGCAATTTTATATTTTAACTTATTTTTGTACTAAATTTCAATCTTATTTTTTTATTCTTAATATAAACAAACTAACATTAATTACAATAATTATATACATTCTGAAATTCTCTGATTTTGACATAGCAAATTTGCTTGTGCTTTGCAAAAAAGAAGAAAACCAGGCCCCTAGTCCCCGGCGGTCCTGTTCGTCCTGGCCACGGTAGCAGCCATGGTAACGACAGGACAAGGGGTGCTAAGAATCTCCGGCAGAGATTCGGCTACCACCAAAAACGAAAATTGGCCCTGGTGACATACAACTTTGAGGACAGATGAGAAGCTTGTTGAGCTGGAAGAAGAGATAAAAAAGTTGCGGTAGAATATTGTTGGTTTATCGGAGGTCCGAAGAAAGGGCGAGGACACGATCACCTTAAAATCCGGCAACTTGTTTTACTACCGGGAGGGCGAACAGCAGTCCCAAGGTGGTGTCGGATTTATCGTCCACAAGTCACTCATAGACAACGTTGTGTCCATCACTAGTGTGTCGAGCAGGGTAGCGTACCTGATACTCAGAATATCCAAAAGATATTTGCTGAAGGTCATACAGGTCTACGCACCGACCTCGGCATACTCAGATGATCACGTCGAAGTTATGTATGAGGACATTAGTAGAGCCATACATACTTCCAAAACACACTTTACAGTGGTTATGGGTGACTTCAATGCGCGGCTGGGCAAACGGGGCGATGATGAGTTGAGAGTGGGGAAATTTGGATATGGGCAGCGCAACCCTAGGGGTCAGAGGCTGGCCGAATTCCTGGAGCAGGAGGGACTCTTTATGATGAACTCTTTCTTCCAGAAGCCGCCTCATAGGAAATGGACCTGGATGAGCCCTGATGGTTCCACAAAAAATGAAATAGACTTCATAATGAGCACCAAGCGACAAATATTTAATGATGTCTCCGTGATCCACAGGGTAAAAACCGGCAGTGATCACCGAATGGTCAGAGGCACATTAAATATTAATGTCAAAATGGAAAGATTGCGTCTGATGAAGTCTACGCTCCGACCTTGTAATGCACATATTCAAAATCCCGAGAACTGTCAACTCGAATTGGCAAACCGCTTCGAATTGCTAGACAGCAGCGCATCAGTGGACGAAATAACCAACAGGCTGGTAGAGACTGTCCATACGGTCGGGTCCAAGTATTGTAAGCCCCACCGTAAAAATAGACCTCAAAAACTATCCAACTACACCCGAAACCTCATGGCTGAGCGACGTTCCATGACGCTCCAAACCTCCGATGATGCTAAGTCCTATAGGCAGCTCAATGGACAGATATTGAAGTCCTTGCGACACGATTTACGGTCCTTCAATACAAGGCGTATTGAGGAGACCATAGCACAGAACAAGGGCTCTAAAGTGTTCGCAAGAGACGCGTCTATTGGGCAAATCCAGTTGACGAAGCTGAAGACGGAGGACGGAAACGTAACGTCGAATAGGTCAGAGGTGCTCAGGGAGATAGAGAGGTTCTATGGGCAGTTGTATACCTCAGTAGCTGAACCTGTTGTTGACTTGGTAAAAGACCCAAGAGCCAAGCTAACCAGACACTACACTGAAGATATCCCGGACATCAGCCTGTACGAGATTAGGATGGCTCTCAAGCAACTCAAAAATAACAAAGCGCCGGGCGAAGACGGAATTACCGTAGAGCTTCTGAAAGCGGGCGGAACGCCGGTACTTAAAGTCCTTCAGAGGCTGTTTAATTCCGTCTTGCTCGAAGAGAAAACGCCGGAAGCATGGAACAGGGGTGTGGTGGTACTGTTTTTCAAGAAAGGTGATAACACTTTACTGAAGAATTATAGGCCCATCACACTGCTGAGCCATGTTTATAAGTTGTTTTCGAGAGTCATCACGAATCGTCTCGAACGCAGGTTTGATGACTTCCAGCCTCCCGAACAAGCCGGTTTCCGGAAAGGCTTTAGTACCATAGACCACATACATACGCTGCGGCAGATTATACAGAAGACCGAGGAGTATAATCGGCCACTATGCTTGGCGTTTGTGGACTATGAGAAAGCCTTCGATTCGATCGAGACTTGGGCGGTTCTTAGTTCTCTCCAGCGATGCCGCATTGACTATCGGTACATCGAAGTGTTGAAGTGCTTGTATAATAACGCCACCATGTCAGTCCGAGTACAGGGGCAGTGCACGAAGGTGATCCCCATAAAAAGAGGAGTAAGACAGGGAGACGTCATTTCTCCGAAACTGTTTACGGCCACCTTAGAGGACGCCTTCAAGCTCTTGGAATGGCAAGGACTTGGCATCAACATCAATGGCGAATACATCACTCACCTTCGATTTGCCTTGTGGTCGTGGCGGAGTCGCTGGAAGATCTAGGACGAATGCTCGGTGACCTCAACAGAGTATCTCAACAAGTGGGTCTTAAAATGAACATGGACAAAACTAAAATAATGTCTAACGTCCATGTCGTACCCACCGCACTCACCGTTGGGAACTCTACTCTTGAAGTTGTCGACGAATACATTTACCTGGGACAGGTAGTCCGGTTAGGTAGGTCCAACTTTGAGAGAGCGTTCGGGAAACTGCGCAATATCTTCTCATCCAAAATACCTCAGTGCCTTAAGACTAAAGTTTTCAGTCAATGTGTGTTACCAGTGATGATATATGGATCAGAGACGTGGTCTCTTACAATAGGTCTCATAATAAAGCTCAGAGTTGCTCAGCGAGCTATGGAGAGAGCTATGCTCGGCGTTTCTCTACGCGATCGAATCAGGAATGAGGAACCAAGGTTACCGACATAGCCCTTAAGATTAGCAAGCTGAAGTGGCAATGGGCGGGCCACATAGCGCGTAGATCGGACGGGCGTTGGAGCAGAAACATTCTAGAGTGGCGACCACGTATTGGCAAGCGCAGCGTGGGACGACCGCCTGCCAGATGGACCGACGATCTTGTGAAAATCGCAGGAAGTCGTTGGATGCAGGTGGCATCGGACCGGTGACGCTGGAAAGCGATTGGGGAGGCCTATGTTCAACAGTGGACAAGTATGGGCTGAGATGATGATGATGATGAATTTGCTTGTATTTATTTGTTATATTTGTAGACTTTTAAATGTTTTTTCTCGTTATTTTGTATTCTGACATCCTAATATTGTCATTGTCTTAGCATTTCTGAACCATTTGCTGTTTATAATCTTACTTTTCCTTTGTAATGTTGTGCATGTCTACAATGGATGTAAACACTAGTTATTTCCTCTTCCATGCAATGTAGTAAAGACATGTTTATGTTTGCATTGTTGATATTCCTAATAAATGAGTAAATAAAAAAATTGTAAAAATTTTAGAAGTGCTCTTCCACAGACACAAATTAAAAAAGAATTACAATTAAGAGAATTGAAATATTGCATATAACCAGACCCAATTATACTTAAAAAAAAATGCCTCGTGCCATGTCCAGGAATAGTTGCGGGTAGCGCTAAAAAAACATAATAATTCTTTAAGTATTAAATAGCCCATAAGAAGCGAACAAAAATATAATATACTCGCTGTACCTATCTAAGCTATTTTCTATTACAGAGATGTCGATGACGTTAACTAGCATTTCTAGAGAGCAGCCAGAGGCCAATTTAATCTCAAATGGGTATTGATCAAAATTGTAAACGGTTGGAAGCGTACAATATTGAGCAATGTTCACGAGAAGCACGCTTTACTGAATACAACTAGTGATGGGTGTACTGTAATACAGTTAATGTCAATAAAGTGTGTTACTATTTTTTCTAATTATTTAAAAACATAGTAAGGAGTATTAAAAAAATAATAAAAACACCTAAAATACTTGGCTACAGTTAGGGCTAAGATAATAACTACAAATTATTCACTTCCCTAAAAAGAAATCGATAAATCCCTACATCACGCTCTTTTGTTCTAGTTTAAAGGCATACCCTAGGACTTGCTAACAACTAATATATCAGTTAAAATTTTCATTTCTGATACAAGCACTTACATAATACTATTGGCTAGTTAAGTTAAGTCTTAGTAACCTAAATCGTTACATATAGGAGACCAATTATATGACACTACAGTACGATTACAAACTGTTACTAAATTACTACATGCTAGTCTGTATATGAATAAAACGGATGAAACAGTAAAATTAAATAAAACATTCGTGTAAATATTTCTGATGCATCTATATCTTTCTATGATTAATAACGGTGGATAACATTATGCAATTTTACAGATTTAAACTATTATTTTAATGGTTGAGCACAACAACTCAACTATCGTTTCACAGTTTTGTCGGCCTGAAAGATTCCCGGGCATGTAATGCGATAAGCTAGCTCGCCAGTTTGGGATTCAATGTACTCTCAACGCACGTCCTCACGGTTCGTAGATAGACAAAATAAATGCTTAATCAGTGCAACATGGGACATGGAAATTTCATTGTAACTCATTATGAAGGCTTTTGAAGATCTTCGCGGATAGATCTTGATAGATTACGTTATATAATTACATGAGACATAACTTATATGGTTGCAAGACTGCCTCGTTGGTCTAGTGCCTAGTAATAAAGTTGGCTAGCACGAGTTCTTGGGTTCGAATCCAGGTTCAGAAAATATGTAATTAAGGTTTTTTATTGAACACTTCTCAGCAACACAGTATAGCTTTTTGGTGGTAACAATAACTTATTCATGTCCTTTATAAGCTCATCAACACTATCATACTTCTGCAATAATTTAATTTTCCTTGCTTTGATAATCTTTTTTTTAAACAAATTAGATTAATATTTTTACATTCTATCGTACTTAAAGTTGAACTATAATACTCTATGCTCTCAAACAACTGCTTAGTATTTTCATCAGTATCCGTCATACTGGGCAGGAGGCTCAGTGCAATTTTCAAATCAAATTTATTCCCTTCCATGGTGCTGGTTCAGGGGTTTTCCTCTATCAAGTCCTCACCACACAATAACAATATTTCTGAAAATAAACTTTGAAATTTGTCACAAATCCTTTTTACTAATGAACTCTACTCCTTAGAAAAATCTTTAAATTTTATTTTATAAACATTTAATAATTATTATAAAATATGAAAATATCGCGGGCTTCTTGTTTTCTAACATTTAATATGTTGAATTATAATTTCCTTTTTATTTAGGAACATAAAATATTAACTAATCTCAAATAAAGGCTTTATTATAAAATGAATAAATGTGTACACAAAAAAAAGAAGAAAAATATAGTTAAATGCGGATTACAATTACCTTTGTATTGAATAGGGTATTATATATCCCCCTTTTTATTCTACGTAAGCTCGAGTAATTATATAATGTTTTCTGCCCTACCCGGCTGGCCACCTGGTCCACGACCAGTCTGCATCCTTTTGAATAGACTGGCATACCGCTTTAGGGACATATCGTTAACTACAAATAATTACAACCTCCTCCTTAGTGCTGGAACTGCGCATTTTCTCTTCTCACCACCGTAACAATATGAGCCTGAAGGTTGCACGTTGATTGTGCTGACTGTCCGTGATTGAACTGCCCCATTTTCACATATACCTAATGTTGTAAAAATGAGCGCTGAAGTCGAGAGTTTAGCGCTTAGTCGACGCTCACGAGCGTTGAAACACGTAGTAGACGCGAGCGTTTGAAGCGCCGACTCGAGCGTTTTTACAATACTACACACACCACACAAGGAATACAATGTTTTTAAATACCATCCCTAATAAGAATAGACGACGCCTAAGCGACGGCTCCAAGTCTGGGCTTCTCACGTTACTGGAATGGTCGCCATGTATTATAAGGCCTATATGGGAGACAAGTGAAACCACCAAATGCTAATGTAAGACTGCGTATATTGTCATAACGTACATGATTAATATATCGTAGCAATACATAGTACCTAAGTACATCACAAAAACCCTTCACATTTTATTCATATTGGTAAAGAATTTTGATAACACTAATTAGTACGTAGCTAGCAAAATTGAGTTAAAAAGCAATAACAAAAACTATGAAGCACTACAGAGGCGAACAATAAGGGAACAGAGGGTTTAGCACTAACTGATTGACGTTAGCGTTACGTTATCACATTGATATGACATCTTTTTCACTCTACAGATTCACTAAATAGAGATGAACATGACAGCAAGTTTTCTCGAGAACATTACGATACCAATAAATGATGTGTGCTTAAGCCTTAGAAGGCTTAGTATGAAAACGTTGACGTTAGCGCAACGTTACCAAGACAGCGTGCTGTCACGTTCATCTGTATTTAGTTAATTTATTGTGTGAAAAGGATGGCATGTCTATTCGGTACGTATCGCTAACGTCAAACTGTTGATGCTTAACCCTCAGACATAATTATTCCGCCGAGTGATTTGTACCTCGGGCTTTCGAATGAGCAGTCCGCGAACTAATTAAAATAATTTTCTGTCTGGAATCACTGGACTTATTTATTGATGAGAATATTTCAATGGATGATTTAGAACAAAATTTTAACTTGAAATAATTGATAACCCTCACGCTCATTAATCCTAAAAGGTACTCCTTTCCCCCCAAATAATAGTCGCAATTGCAAGCTCTGGACTAGGATTTTTCTCATTAGATGAAATTTATTAAAAAGCTTTGTTCGACCTAGGATTTGATCGCAGGATTCGAACGGAGGACGCTGTGCTCTACCAGACCAACAAAGCAGTCACATAGCTAAACGAGTAAAATGAAATATTTAATAAATTCGGAAAAAACACTGAAGCTTTTACAGTCAACATTAACTGTTCTCCGATAATGATGCTCGGAATATCAGATGCCCCAAAAAGTCAATCATACGCGTATTAAACGATGCAACATAAAAAAAAAACATAACAGCAAAATCAATACACAAAAGTATTTTCCGATAACAAAGGTAAAGAACTTTTGAAGATATTATGCACTAAAACCTATGTCGGCGATCCTTACATTCCTAAAATGGCTAAAAAAGCCATAGAGTCGTGCTAAGAACAACAAGAGTTGTCATCGAAACGGTTTATCCAAAACTTTCGCAGATTACTTAGTTATAGCGCACTCATAATTTTTTAAGAAATAATTGCGAAATATTTTGGTTGACGAAACACCGAGGACAATTTTAGTAAGTAGTAAAATCGAAATTTTTTTTTGAAATATATGGTCGAAGAATGGCTACAGCCTTATCAGCAAAAATACCTCGGGATAGTGTATATTTACCATATACATCTGTCTTTTAAATATTTCTTAATTCTACCGAATCAATTTCATCTAGGAATAACTGGTTAGGCATACAACTTTATAGGTAGTACAACATTATTTTTTTAACTATTCTGTCCAACTACTGAGCTAAGCTCCATAGCACAGGATCGAGGTACTTTTCCCACTTCTATTAAAATAACATGTACAAAAGTACTTCACATCTTACGAGTAGGAAAACTGTACTTGGTAAAGTTCAAACAACATTTGAAAATGCTCTCTAAAATGACAAGTATCGACGTGTATGCTATCTCGCTTTTACCGTCAGGGTTAGCTAGCACACGTGGCAAAACTTTTCTGTGATTTGGCTCTAGTACGCAAGAAAAATAGTCTTGTCTGTACGTCCGCACACTACAATATTTGAACTCGTGTCAAACATTGGCACGTCATGTTAGGATTGCACGGCATTTTACTGCACGTTTTTTACAGTTTATGTCCTGTAGTGGCGCATGTATTGTGAATAAAACGTACACTGTTAAATATGTTAAACGAATACTCACAGAACTTGTCACGCGAACTACAACGTATCCGGTTTGCAGTAGCGCATGGTACTGCACCGTCTCTTTCACACCGTGCGATGCCACAAGTTTTATTAACGGACCTCTACTGAGAGTTGCTGTTCGTCTTTTCCACCAATGAAAATGTAGCGTCTGAACGTATCGCGTTTGTTACGTTCATAATCGAATACTTTAAAAAACATGCAGTGCAATGCCGTGTAAATATAGCCTACAACAAAACTGTAATCTCACTCCTATACACCGTCACGCCTATATTCCCCAGAGAGGGTGGCAGAGGTGTAATGCGTACACCCACGTTTCGCCGACGATGTTAGGTCCCATGTAATAGGGGGCGAGCCTATTGCCATATACCGGGCACAATTCCAGACTTCGGACTCATACTGGGAATTTTTCGTTAGAAAAACTACATTTGTCCGACCTAGGATTTGAACCCAGGACCTCGTGATCACAAAGCGATGCGCTTTGTCACCAGACCAACGAGGCAGAAATCGAATGCTAGTTTAGATTTTTTAGACAAGAAAAAACCTTATTACAGAAACAAAAACATATCTGAAATATTGATCGGCATTACTCTCGAAGCTAAAAAGACCGTGGATGCTGCTGCTCTTGGATATAATAATCATTATGTACCTTTAACTTTTGCAGGGGAAATTTTCGGAAGATTTTTTTGATCTCCGTGAGGAAAATTAAGGTGCGTAAGACTTCTTCGATATTATAGGACGGCGTGCCTCTTGTACCAAGCAGTTGTGTGATGAAGAATAAATGTCTTCTTGTACTTCGTTCCACTGAATAGATTTTGGGGGAAACAAAATTGGTTCTCATGCCCTCTCAGTACTCGCGGCCGTTTCCTTGGGTTTTCCTCCAGGAATGGGGTACTTAGCGCCACTACTTCAGACATATGGGAACCGCGGGGTAACTCCGCCTTTTAATCCCTGGGTAACAAGGCTTTGTGATATAGGTACTCATTGACGGCTCCGACCTTTTACAGTTAGGAAAACGAAGAGGCAGTTCCAACAGCGTATGTGTGACGTAACAAGCTGCGTTTCAATTTAAAGGGATCAACGTTTCATATTTATTCCCTCACATTTTCAATATTCCCCTCAGTAAACAAGTCGATGGCTCCGCAAACAAATATTTTACCTTTTTCTCTCATGGATTACGCACATTGACAGTCCTTTGTATTGTTTACTTTATTCCGTATGAACGTCGAGTGTGTTTTGTAGGATATTTGATAAAATAATGTACAAAATCATGTTGGTTTGATATATTATATACAGTATTTTCATTTCCGCTATCTCTTTTGTTTTTTAACGTTCTTTGTAAGATTAGTCTTTGTTACGGATTGTTACATTAGAAATATTTTTAAAATTATTTTTTCTTGTATCACGATTTCTGTCTGTTTTGATTAGTAGGAATTTGTTTTGGTAAATATGTGTTTAACCCTTAAATCTACATACGATTTGAAGATAGATAGCACCTCTTCTTTGGTATAGGGAGGTAACATAAATGTGTAGGTAATCACTAGATTAGTACATATTATAAAACAAAGTCCCCCCCCACCGCATCTGTCTGTTTGAACGCGATAAACTCTATAACTACCGAACATATTTTCATACGGTTTTTACAAATGGATGTGATTCAAGAAGAAAGTTTATGTGTTATAATTCACCCCTTCGAAGCCGGGGCGGTACGCTGGCATAGTAATAATTATTGCATTGAGGTATTATTTTATTCTTTACTGTTTTATTTTTATACAAATTGTAAAGATATATCAATAAAGTACCTATTTTGTGTGCCTCATATTAAGCAAACACTGAATGTAATAAATATACACATAACCAATATTTTTTTGGTTGAATTATATGATTCAATATAACAACACTAATATTTATAAACATCGGGGTGGAGCCACGACCCCTTAATTAATTGTGGTTAACGACTTTCGCAAATATGTCTCAAAATTTTGGGCTTGCCCGTCAATACTGGGTCATACATCATCCCGTCTCCTAGAGGGAGGTAAGATTGATAGGCGAACTTACTAATTGAACTTCATTAACGGCCATAATTTATAAACCATAGCAAAAACACTAATTGCATACCTTTGAAACGGACAAAAATTAATAACTTGCCGAATTAACTAATACTGTTTAACCAAGTTTGAAACTTGATGAAGTAAATATTAATTTAGATTAGAGTAAAATTTATGCAAATATATCGTTAAGAATTTTTTTGTAAAATGTCAACTGTAACTGTAACTGACAGAAGCAGATTACCAAAAAAGTATTCCCATAAAAGAAAAGCGAAGGTTCTGAAATCAATCAAAATAGGAAACAGAGGAAATCTTCGTAAAATCTGAAATCTGTTTTGTGTGGCCCTGATTTAAATCATCATATTCAGTATTCAGTTTGATGAAAGAATCGGTCTCATTAAATTGAGTTTGTATTATATTGGATTTTTTTTCTTAATTTTATCATAAGCGATTAACGAATTCCAAAACAACGTTGCGTTCGTTTTTATGAGGACGGTATATATGAATACTAAACTAGCGCACACAGGATCAGGCACCGACCTTCGAAGAATCCCTTGCAGCCGGTGCAGAGCACCACGGCGAGACACCTAGTATATTCCCTTCCCTATAGCGACAGCCCAAGCCGAGGCCGTTGCTCCTTGAGGCGCCCTTGAATTAGTCACCCCATTGCCCGTCTGGCTTGAGCGTAGTGGTTGCACGCTCGCCCTCTTGTCCGCTGTAGCTGTAAGGGGGGCCCGTATAGCTTTAGCGGACAAGAGGGCGAGCCAACAGCGTAGATCACATATACACACACACACACACAAAAGACCTAATTAGCACCCAGTTGCAGTTACGTTATGAAAAGGACATTGTTCTGCTCCCATACATGATTTGCCCCTGAACCAACAGCAATGAAATACTTGTATGATTTCGCCCATAAATTCTGATAAGGAATTTGTTATTAAACGGACAAGCGGGGGAATTGCAATATTGCACAAAAGGTTTTAAGGTTATAATTTAGTACCTATTAATAGGTATGAGGTTAAATTGTGTAGTCAAAAATATATTTAGTGGATTTAAAGATTAATTATATTTTATAGTCTATCTAGAAAAGCAATCTAGATAATTGCCCGTTAGATACGAATATTTGCCATTATTTTAATAAAATAGATAAATAATGGTGGTATGGGTCAAATGTTTGTTGGTTCTGGGGCAAATTTCGACAATGTCCTTTAAAGATGATATTAATTGCTATTTCATTTTTATAATACACTAGTGACTGCCTCGTTGGTCTGGTGGCAAAGCGCATCGCTTTGTGATCACGAGGTCCTGGGTTCAAATCCTAGGTCGGACAAATGTAGTTTTTCTAACGAAAAATTTCCAGTATAAGTCCGGAATCTGGAATTGTGCCCGGTATGTGGCAATAGGCTCGCCCCCTATTACATGGGACCTAACATCGTCGGCGAAACGTGTGTGTACTCAGTACACCTCTGCCACCCCCGCTGGGGAATAAAGGCGTGACGGTGTACATAATATACTAGTTTCTGCCCGAGACTTCTTCCTCGTACACTTTAGACAGGAATTTTACATTTTTCCAGGAAAAGTATCCTATGTGTTAATCCAGGTAATAACAGATGCCTAATTTCATCCAAATCCATTCCGCCGTTTTTGCGTGATTGAGTAACACACATCTAAACATACAAACTTTCACACAACATTTATAATATTAGTAGGATATTATATGATTTAGGGATAGATTAGCTATTATTGTCATTTTGAAATAAAACCTCTCAAATGAAATATTATCTCTGCAAGTAGGCGGAAACAAAAAAAAGCACCGTCACGCCTATGCGTGAGTGGAAGTACTAAGTACACCCACTTTACGCCGATGATATTCGGTCCCAGGGAGTAATAGGGGGCGAGTCAATTGCCTAATACCGGGCACAATTCCAGACTCCGAACTCATATTTGGAATTTTTCATTGGAAAAACTATATTTGTCCAACCTAAGATTTGAACCCAGGACCTCGTGATTACAAACGATGCGGTTTGCCACTAGACCAACGAGGCAGTCACAGGCGAGGCATTAACAATAATTTTAGATTTACCATAGGCTTTAATACTAGTAATTTACAGTAATAGTAATATATTGATTCGAAAACATTGATTTCTGCTTTTCAAGACGCCATCCTACCGAATATGCTATTGGTCATGTTTTTTAAATGTCACAATGTTATTGTATTTTTATTAACAAAAAACACGCCAAATTTCGCATAATATTCCACAGAAGTCACAATATTTTTTTACACAATATTTGCAGACTCACCTGATCAATTCTGCGAATCGTTGCCGAAAAAGCGTGAGGACGCATGTGTTTTTCCACATTTGGCGAAGCTCAGTTTTTATTTAGCCCATAGCTGAATGCGCAAAATAAAAAAGCGTGACAACCTAGCCACGTACGATACCACCGATATAAAACTTATCTTCTAGATAAGTTTTTCACTTCAAATTAGTGTTATAAGTTTTTGTAAAGTAAAGTAAGTTTAATGCTCAAGGAAGAAATTAGGCCTAACTCCCAATAAAGGCTCTATTTACAGAAGATTGTTGAAGAATGTACTGCGTGTTTGTTATAAGAAGTATGTATATATACAAATGAAAAGGTCATTATATAATGTATGAGTCAAAATTTAAATTTAATACTTTTAAGAAACTATCTTGAGCATATATTGCGAATGTTCTAAGATTGAATATATATATATACAAGGTGTAACATAATGAACGCAAAACCTCAGACACCCCAATTAGAGAATTGCTTCAGAAATTCAAAACGAAAACCAAATTTCCAAATATAAAGTTTTTAGCCATTTTAAGCAATTTTATACCCCAATTAACAATGAAACTTGTACGTGTATGTGTGCATTTTGAGAAATACGGGTTAGGAATGCATTTGTAATCTCCTTATTGCTATGAATCAAGGATAAATTTAGGTTTTTATAGCGCACTGAAGGAATAAAAGCATTTTCTGCAAATTTAAAAAAAATGTACAATACATTAAAAATTGTTGGAATCATTTCAGTTGTCGATTTAGAACAAACTACTTTCAGGTCTTGCGTTTATTATGTTACAGCTTGTATATATATTAGAGTGTGCCAAAATAAGACGATATATTTTTTTTTTCACTCTCACCCCTAAATTTCATAGGATATGCCCAAACAAAAATTCTGTCCTAAGGCCAGCTCTTAATTTAAATTTTAAGAGGTTCTACATCGAACTTTAAGTTTTCCCATTTAAATAACATGGAAAAAATGGTTTTTAATACTTTTTTGTCCTGCAAACTATAAAAAAATTATTTTTCAAGAAAATGAATGAATGGACTTTTTGTAGTATTCAATTTAGTACAAAAAGTTCCATTGAGTCGAATTTCTAATTTCCATACTCGATTTGTTATATAGCTTCGAAGTTAAAATTAACGGTTTTTTGCATTTTTTAGCTAAATTGTAAGAGTTAGAGAAAAATGTTAAATCACAAATTTGTAGTACGTTTAAAGTCCTATAAAAAAGTTCGTGTCAACTTTTTTATATCATCAATAACAACACATTTACAGGCTAATGAATAATTATTTTATCAAATTTTTGCTGACACATCAAATTTGCAACATTTTGAATTTGGAACTGTTCTATATTCGAATGTGTTTAAATTTTGAATATCAAAACAGTTGAAAGTATTAGGATTAATGTTATTGTTTAGTCACAGCGTCGATTGGAATCTGTCAGGTTAAGTACGAAAATGAATCTTTCTAAGGAAAATGTTCGTGCAATAATTTTCTACAACTTTAGAAGAGGCTTGACACGGCTTCAGTGTTTTAAAGAGCTAACATCTGTGTTCAGTGATGAAGCCCCATGTCTGCGGACTGTCAAACGCTGGTATTTAGAATTCCAGCGTGGACATACTAGTGTTAGTGACAAATCTCGCGAAGGACGCCCAAAATCCGCCTTCACTGAAGAAAACGTCATTGCTGTGAGACAAATAATTCTCGAAGATCGTCATGTGACGTATCGAGAGATAGAGGCTCTATTAGGCATCTCAGGGAGAACCATTCAGAAGATCTTGCATGAAGCGCTTGGTGTGAGAAAGCTAGTTTGGCGTTGGATACCGTTTTTTCATAGTTTGCAGGACAAAAAAGTATTAAAAACCATGTTTTCCATGTTATTTAAATGGGAAAACTTAAATTTCGATGGAGAACCTCTTAAAATAGAAATTAAGAGCTGGCCTTGGGACAGAATTTTTGTTTGGACATATCATATTGTTTGGACAGATATTTAGGGGTGACAGTGCAAAAAAATATCGTCTTATTTTGGCACACCCTAAATATATACACGAAAAATAAGCTAAAGATATGCTCTATACCTTGTATGGACGACTTTTTTATTTTAATTAAAAATCACACTTTTCATTGTTATAAAGGACAAGGGAAATTTCAAACAAAGGTTGTCAAGGTCATTGACGTTAGTAATCCCCTTAAGTTTAATTTTTCAACAGAAAATCAGATAAAGACATCCATTGCATAACAAAAGCCTGCCTTTAAGACCACCGCGACGACCAGCTTAGTGGGGTACGCATCAAATTTTAACCTGTCATCTGTCTAGAATACGAAAACATTTATAGGCAGCTTTTAAATTTCGGTTTTTAGAGAGTTTTGTAAGTAGAATTTAGGCCACATGGCCTCCTGTGGGTATAAAATTCCTGCCGAGGTAAAATAATTTTTATGTAGGGGTAATAAATTCGCGAAACGTGCGTGTAATTAGTACACCTCTGCCACACTGCTTGGTGAATATAGGCGTGACGGAGTGTAAAAAAGCTAGTAATAGTATGAATTACTCATGTTTTATATATTAAACTTATAATAAAACCTACTTGTAATGGAGTGTACCGTATACATCTTGAAGGGAAGGGGGTAAATTCATTTACAATTCTTAGGGTTCATAAGATTAAAACCACTGATTTAGGCTCAGTAGTGATACTAATACTCATTAGTGATATGCATACAGAAATTGTATTCCGTATAACTACGGTAAATGTGCCTACCGTACACACAGAGATTGAAACAAGTAACTCCAGAGTTCGTCTACCTTCCTTTGTGATAGTAAAGATACTAACTGCTTCCACATAGCCTTGTGGGTCGTAAAGCTAGGACAATTTTGTGCCGAGTCTGTGTCGAGGGACTTAGTTTTAACCGGCAACCTTGGAATACGACGCTTGCCCTGTCTTACCTAAGTAAAGTATACTATAGTTTTTATTAGACTACCGCTGAGAACTTTACAAAATATTGTAGTGTAGAGAAATATTTTCTGAAGTTCGGTTCTGTACTAAAAATAAAGTTCAAATATTTTTTCTTGGTTTCGCTGTCAAATGCAAACCTTTGAAAAAGAAACATATAAACCATCATGTTTCTTCTTCCGAAGCATAGGTGGCAGAGGTGTACTTTGTACACCCACACTGACCAGCGACGTATAAATCTCGGTGTAATAAAGGGTAAGCCTATTATTGTCATATCTGATTTCATCATCATCATCATCTCAGCCTATACTTGTCCACTGCTGAACATAGGCCTCCCCAATCGCTTTCCAGCGTAACCGGTCCGATGCCACCTGCATCCAACGACTTCCTGCGATTTTCACAAGATCGTCGGTCCATCTGGCAGGCGGTCGTCCCACACTGCGCTTGCCAATACGTGGTCTCCACTCTAGAATCTTTCTGCCCCAACGCCCGTCCGATCTACGCGCTATGTGGCCCGCCCATTGCCACTTCAGCTTGCTAATCTTAACGGCTATGTCGGTGACCTTGGTTCTTCTACGAATCTCCTCATTCCTGATTCGATCGCGTAGAGAAACGCCGAGCATAGCTCTCTCCATAGCTCGCTGAGCAACTCTGAGCTTTTTTATGAGACCTATAGTAAGAGACCACGTCTCTGATCCATATATCATCACTGGTAACACACACTGACTAAAAACTTTAGTCTTAAGGCACTGAGGTATTTTGGATGAGAAGATGTTGCGCAGTTTCCCGAACGCTGCCCAGCCGAGTTGGATTCGTCGATTGACCTCTCTCTCAAAGTTGGACCTACCTAACCGGACTACCTGTCCCAGGTAAATGTATTCGTCGACAACTTCAAGAGTAGAGTTCCCAACGGTGAGTGCGGTGGGTACGACATGGACGTTACACATTATTTTCGTTTTGTCCATGTTCATTTTAAGACCCACTTGTTGAGATACTCTGTTGAGGTCACCGAGCATTCGTCCTAGATCTTCCAGCGACTCCGCCACGACCACAATGTCGTCGGCAAATCGAAGGTGAGTGATGTATTCGCCATTGATGTTGATGCCAAGTCCTTGCCATTCCAAGAGCTTGAAGGCGTCCTCTAAGGTGGCCGTAAACAGTTTCGGAGAAATAACGTCTCCCTGCCTTACTCCTCTTTTTATGGGGATCGCCTTCGTGCAATGCCCCTGTACTCGGACTGACATGGTGGCGTTATTATACAAGCACTTCAACACTTCAATGTACCGATAGTCAATGCGGCATCGCTGGAGAGATCTAAGAACCGCCCAAGTCTCGATCGAATCGAAGGCTTTCTCATAGTCCACAAACGCCAAGCATAGTGGCCGATTATACTCCTCGGTCTTCTGTATAATCTGCCGCAGCGTATGTATGTGGTCTATGGTACTAAAGCCTTTCCGGAAACCGGCTTGTTCGGGAGGCTGGAAGTCATCAAGCCTGCGTTCGAGACGATTCGTGATGACTCTCGAAAACAACTTATAAACATGGCTCAGCAGTGTGATGGGCCTATAATTCTTCAGTAAAGTGTTATCACCTTTCTTGAAAAACAGTACCACCACTCCCCTGTTCCATGCTTCCGGCGTTTTCTCTTCGAGCAAGACGGAATTAAACAGCCTCTGAAGGACTTTAAGTACCGGCGATCCGCCCGCTTTCAGAAGCTCTGCGGTAATTCCGTCTTCGCCTGGTGCTTTGTTATTTTTGAGTTGTTTGAGAGCCATCGTAATCTCGTACAGGCTGATGTCCGGGATATCTTCAGTGTAGTGTCGGGTTAGCTTGGCTCTTGGGTCTTTTACCAAGTCAACAACAGGTTCAGCTACTGAGGTGTACAACTGCCCATAGAACCTCTCTATCTCCCTGAGCACCTCTGACCTATTCGACGTTACGTTTCCGTCCTCCGTCTTCAGCTTCGTCAACTGGCTTTGCCCAATAGACGCGTCTCTTGCGAACACTTTGGAGCCCTTGTTCTGTGCTATGGTCTCCTCAATACGCCTTGTATTGAAGGACCGTAAATCGTGACGCAAGGACTTCAGTATCTGTCCATTGAGCTGCCTATAGGACTTAGCATCATCGGAGGTTTGGAGCGTCATGGAACGTCGCTCAGCCATGAGATTTCGGGTGGAGTTAGATAGTTTTTGAGGTCTATTTTTACGGTGGGGCTTATAATACTTGGACCCGACCGTATGGACAGTCTCTACCAGCCTGTTGTTGATTTCGTCCACTGATGCGCTGCTGTCTAGCAATTCGAAGCGGTTTGCCAATTCGAGTTGAAAGTTCTCGGGGTTTTGGATGTGTGCATAAGAAGGTCGGAGCGTAGACTTCATCAGACGCGATCTTTCCATTTTGACATTAATATTTAATGTGCCTCTGACCATTCGGTGATCACTGCCGGTTTTTACCCTGTGAATCACGGAGACATCATTAAATATTTGTCGGTTGGTGCTCATGATGAAGTCTATCTCATTTTTTGTGGAACCATCAGGGCTCATCCAGGTCCATTTTCTATGAGGCGGCTTCCGGAAGAAAGAGTTCATCATAAAGAGTCCCTCCTTCTCCAGATATTCGGCCAGCCTCTGACCCCTGGGGTTGCGCTGCCCATATCCAAATTGCCCCACTCTCAACTCATCATCGCCCCGTTTGCCCAGCCGCGCATTGAAGTCACCCATAACCACTGTAAAGTGTGCTTTGGAAGTATGTATGGCTCTACTAATGTCCTCATACATTACTTCGACGTCATCATCTGAGTATGCCGAGGTCGGTGCGTAGACCTGTATGACCTTCAGCGAATATCTTTTGGATATTCTGAGTATCAGGTACGCTACCCTGCTCGACACACTAGTGATGGACACAATGTTGTCTATGAGTGACTTGTGGACGATAAATCCGACACCACCTTGGGACTGCTGTTCACCCTCCCGGTAGTAAAACAAGTTGCCGGATTTTAAGGTTATCGTGTCCTCGCCCTTTCTTCGGACCTCCGATAAACCAACAATATTCCACCGCAACTTGTTTATCTCTTCTTCCAGCTCAACAAGCTTCTCATCTGTCCTTAACGTGCGTGCATTGTATGTCACCAGGGCCAATTTTCGATGTTGGTGGTAGCCGAATCTCTGCCGGAGATTCTTAGCACCCCTTGTCCTGTCGTTACCATAGCTGCTACCGTGGCCAGGACGAACAGGACCGCCGGGGACTAGGGGCCTGGTTTTATTCTTATCTTCCATTTTAATAAATTGGGGGTGTTTTCCATACTCGCCACGCTTGGCAGGCGGGTTGGCGAGCGCAGTTTTTGATGGTAGAAGTGTTAAGGGAACGCTGCTGCCCATTCCCTAGTTTTCCCTTAGTCGCCTTGTACGACACCCGATGGGATGAGATGGGTTGGTCCTATTCTAAGCCGGGAACCACGCGGCATATCTGATTTAATTCCAGAATTTTTTTAGTAGTAAGTACTCCTATTTACTTCAATAATACTTTCTCTGACCTAGGGCAACCCAGAACGTCAAATTAGACTCATTACAGTAATATTACACGTAATAAAATCCATATCACATAGTTTAATTAAAACATGTCGTACAAAGTATTGTCATAAACGAAGTCAAAAATTGTATATTTGTATCGGCCAATAAAAAGAACAATAAAAGTCAAAATAATTAATTTTTTTGCATCTACCACATGGGCTATAAGTACTTTTAGCAACCACCTACAATCACTATCGTACTATCAGTACGTGATTTTTTATTGGGATGCTATGTCATTCCAGTATTTGTATAAACAGTTGGCACGTATGTGTATGTACGGTGTAATCATGGTTTCATCAAAAGAGCAGCGCGGGCTGCAGCCATCAGCTCGTCACGCGGCATTCACTCGTCTCCGCCGATGCTATCGCAATTATGTCGCTTCTGTACCCGCACCCACTTCCGCGCCGCTGTATAGCGCGCTGTGCATGAGAATTTGCTTAGTTGTGCCATCATTATCTCCGCTTCTTTCTCATCATAAGTAGAGTAAATTATTTTAGATAATCCATGTAATAAAAGTGGAGTCTATTACCTAGCTAGGTGTCGCAGTTTCTTTTTTCTTTTTTTGCCGTGATAGTGAAAGGAGTCGGTAGTCAGTAAACCAGCCATGGAAAGCGACGGGTTAAGGAAAGCCATTTTATTTGAAAATATAGTCTACTAGTACTGCTGTCAACATAATATATTTGTATATTATTAACTCTAAAGGTAGTTACAATGCACTGGAAAACTGCTAGTAAGATGAGAATGACTTCTTAGGAAGATTAATTATCTTATAAAATGGCAACCAAAGTTCTTTGTAATTGCTCGTATAAGGGATTCCCTATTAACTTTTTATAAACGAAATATAACATAGATTGCCTCTTTGGTCTAATGGCGAATGGTGTGCTTTGTGATCCCAAGGTCTTGGGTTCAAATCCTGGGTCGGACAAGTGTAGTTTAGCCATCAGTCCGGAGTCTAGAATTGTGCCCAGTATATGGCAATAGGCTTGCCCCCTATTACAGGTGACTTAACATCGTCGGCGAAAAGTGGGTGTACGCAGTACACCTCTGTCACCCCTGCTTGGGAAATAGCCATGACGGTGTTTGTAATATAGATACAAGATTTCCCAACGAAATTGGTTGATATTTAGCTAATATGGAAACCAATTTCCTAAGCCAACAAGCAACCGGATAGGCAATATTTTAAGAAAAATACCTAGAAACAATGAACCCGCAAAATTCAGGGATTTCAACAAGCTTTAATATTTATAAGATTTGATAAAGGTGACTATGTTGCTTCTGTGTAAATGAAAATGCAAAATATTCAACGAAATTCATTTTGGTGGTGCTTTAGAAGTGGGCTTATCCTAGTTGTGTTTTTCTTCTTTATAGCTGATATGGCAATTTTTTGTGTCTCATTGCAAAGGAGGGAAGTGGAATTTTACTTTTCCTACTCCTCCTGTTTTTCTTTTAAATTTAATTTGTTGCGGTTTCCAAGACAATTAAAGGCGCTTCCCGGGACACCCCAAAGTTCAAACCTTGGTGTCATCTAAGAAGACTATTGTGAATCCTGACTTATAGGAGTTACAATGGTTATAAAGTGTGACGGGCTTAGTCCCAAAAAAAAAAGAAAGTCATTTTGATTATATTTTTCGTGGTTCCTGAAAAAACGATGTTCCTCGAACTTTTAGAATGCAAATAAACTTCTTGTCTATCTATCTCTCTGTTGTTAAAAGTAAGCATGCTCTCAAGTGTAAGTAATTTATACAATAAGCTGTAAGTGTTTTATACAATAAACCACTTAAAAAGGACTACACAAGGTATAATTTTAGTCGTCCTGGAGCAAAACTGTTCACTGGTACTAAAAAAAACTAAAATAGAACATTTGAATAAGTAACATCTTTATAACAATACTAATTAAGTGCATTAAAAACCAACTTTTAACCTATACCAAGCGCTAAATGCTATTGAGGGGTGGCGAGACTCGTCAGCTGGCCATTGTTCCTGTGATAGGTCATTAGGTAGATGTTATTTATTGAAGTGATTTATTTATTTATTTATTATTACTAGTAAATTGGGCATTGGTACCATGATACAGTTGATTATATACATGAAAATATTAAGTTGGAAATGATTACTTTTAAAAAGGAAAGACATTACAAGGCCTATAAATTTTATGTGTCACAAATTAACAATATTCAATTAACAATAAATGGATGATAGATTACGGCCACAAGGCATTATATTTGGCGGTTAGCCACAGGATTCATTCCTAGAAAGATTCAACATTTTAGATTTAAAAAAAAACTTGGGGAATATAAATGTATTTTTTATTTGAGGCACTTCATCAATGTGGATCTGGTTATCTGAACGTATTTGTATGTATTTCTAAAATAACAGATATTTACACAACATACACGATCACTCCCATATTCCCTAAACGAGAGGGGCAGAAGTGTACACACATATTTCATAGACGATGTTACTTTCCAGCATTACGATACTGGGCACAGTTTCAGACTGTTACTGAGAAATATACATCCACAGGCAATTAATTCTCAAAAATAAGGACGAATTTGTAATGATTTCATTTCCACAAACCCGCCTCTCACAAATTGATTATTCCGCCATCGAAGACAGAAAAGTTGCAAATTATCCGGACTCACCGAAGAGTAATTTTCCAGCATAAGTGTCCATAGCAGACGGAGCGGCTCAGGTGGTGAAAGAAATTGTCCCCCATTATGCTCGCTTTGTTGGAAAATTTTATGAAAACTGGCGCCAAATTGTTTGGAACATTAGATGGAGAAAAATAATACGAATCTAAGTATTTACTTTGCGGTTATGTGTGAATAGAGATGAATTTGGTAACAATCCGTGAAGCTGAGTAGATAGTAAGCACCTATATAGTGATTTTTGTAATTTTGGAAACGGTTTTTAGTTCCGTTAGATCAAATAAATTGGGAAAGACCTAGACTATTTTAGCATGATCAAATAGAGCGTATCTTATCTGATGAGCAAGTGAAGAATCTCCGTCACCGGCGAGCGTGTATGAAACCATCTATCAAGATAGGAGAAAGCAATGGTTGTCTGTAATGAAAGAGACTTTTGGTTATCTCTCACTGTGTCTATCTACATATAAAGGGATTTGGCGTGATGATATAAATAGATAGATATTAGATATTTTTTTAATATTATTCTTAACGTAACGTTAAAGGTATACCTGATAGAATAATTAGCCAATTTTAGCTAATGAAAAGAATTGAAATAGATAAACCTACATATCTGTTATTATTTGATTAGACAAGAGTCCTATAAAATTTTACTATTCGTTACTACAGGGGTGACGAACGGCACATAATATATTTTAACACAAACAGTATCTAAAGTGACAAAGATTTCTGCCAACCATTGTTTCACAAAGGATTTCCTATCAAAATGAACTTTTGTGACAGCCTTCTAAATATAGTAAGCCTATTATCAATCAACTTTCATGACTGAAACTAATTTACATTATAAAGCTTTACTTATATTTGTTCAGAAAAAGTACATTAAATGCATTATGAGGCATAAGTATATCATGAAACATAAAGAGAGGTTAGAATGAAAAGATTGACATTAGTGTAAAACTAGTGAGTTGATATGCTATCCTTGTTACTCTTCAAATTAACTAAATATACATGAACGTGATAACACGATTACTCGCTAGTGTCACCCTAACGTGAGTTTTCATGCTAAGCCCGTAGAGCATAAACCATTTGAAGTTAAAGTAACGTTGTCGAAAAGTCGTGCTGTCGATTTCATCTTTATTTTATAAATTTGAATGTTGAAAAGGATGGCATATCCACTCGATAGCGTCACGTTAACGTCTATCTGTTCGTACTAAGCCCTCAGTTTTCCCAGTATTTGCAGTTTTCAGTCTTGGTTTATTTAGAATGCTGATTGCGTGCAATGGTTTATGTTATTACCGCGGGCCCTCATTGTCGATCGACACGCCATTTAAATGACGTCATAATTACGACTGAGTTGATTGTATTTTTCATTTCATGGAAATGTAGCGTGCATTGATGAGAAAAACTGTGAGTGTTTGCAATGCGGACTTAGTGTAATGTATGTGTGCAGCGTTATGTTTATGAATTTGCTAGTGATATTCTTGGAAGTAGGTAAATATGCGGCTGAACGTAATTATGACTGCTTTCTGTATTAAGAATTTCATGATGAGTTATTTATGTACGTATGTATGGTCAGGGACATAAGTTATTAAACATTCTCAGATTTTCAAATGGCTTCGACACTTTTGTTTTGCATTAAATGCATTTTGATTTATCTATCTATATCATCACACCAGATCCCTTACAGGGTAGGCAGAGGTACAGAGTTCCAACAGGTTCTTTCCTTACATACCTCTCTGGCTTCCTCTACTCTCATAGTTCGTCTCATATACGCTTTCCGGTTACGGAGACTCCTGACTTGTCCTTCAGATAAGACCCGGTCTATTTGGTCATGGTAAGATAGTCATCTTGATCTATCTAAATAGTATTTCCATACTTTGTTTGTGTAAATTACAGACTATTATCGAATTGTCAAATTTGGAATGTTCAGGGAATTATGTTGCTAGCTTTAGAGTTGATTGAGTCAAAATGCATGTACACCTTGTCAGTAATCACGTTAACTACATGCGCGGGCTACTGTCGCGGGTAACATTGCGTACACGTTTATGTACTGTGGACTAAGCACGAATAGATTGACGTTAGCGCACCGCTTCCGAACTGATATGTCATCTTTTTCACACGACAAATTTACTCCATAAAGTTGAATGGGACAGCACGATTTCTCGACAACATTAAGCTAATGTCAATATGTTCCTGCTAAGCCCACTAAACACGCGTTAAGTGCGCGCTCCATTACACAATTCAATTAACAACCAAGTAATCCAACCCGTACCAGTTGCAGCGTTGTAAGTACCATTAGTCAGATACACTTTTTAAGTTTTAGAGTTAGTAATTATTTAAGACTAACTTCATTAACAAGTCAAGAGTCTCCGTAACCGGCGAGTGTGTATCAGACAAACTATGAGAGTGGAGAAAGCCAGAGGTCTTTAAGGAAAGAGCCTATTGGAACTCTGTACTCTCTGACTACCGCGCAAGTGATCTAGCGGGTTGATATAGAATTATAGAACTTCATTGTACTTACGTTACTTGGCTTAGGGTCTATACCTGAGCTTCTGGGATATGATTAAACATGTTTCTTAGCTAAAATTACCCCATTTTATTACTCTCGATATGGCGGCTGCCTCGTTGGTCTAGTGGCGAATAACGCGTGTAGTGAGGTTCTGGGTTCGAATCCTAGATCGGATAAAATGTGATTTTTCAGTAGAAAAATATCCAGTATCAGTGCTCAATCTGGCTTTGTGCTCAGTATAATGGCAATAGGCTCATTATCAAATACATGAGACCTAACATAGTCGGAAAAAGTGGATGAACGCAGTACACCTTTGCCACCCCCACTTGGTAAATATAGGTGTCCTTTTTATGGGATTTCAAATTCACATGACTACAATATGCTAGCTTTTGTAATCGAAAAGTATAGTAATGGAAAAAATTAAACCTTTAGATTCTATTTTAAATTGGCTTCCAATTTTAAGTGAAGCAAAGAACACGCTTCATCATTATTCTTATTTATGACAGAATGGTGAAAATAAAAATGGAACTGGTACCAGGTACCGTCTAACGCCACTGGTTCGCGTGTCCCGGTGATTAAGAAATGTGGTAGGGCTACGGCGTCCAAAATTTTGATTCCTTTTTAAAGGAGATCTTAAAGATTGGATTATTGGGGGACAACTTGGACCTCAACTTAATTTTAAATGAAGTTTTTCATTACGTTCTTTCATGCATTAAAAGATATCATACTACGGCTATGTTACTTTACTCTAAGGACTGCGGTTTCTATCAGTCTGTCATTCTATGTCTTAGTCTGTTACTTTAAAAATAATGATAATAAATCAAGTAATGATCGACTGATGGGCCAAGAACCTTTTTCACAAATTAAGGAGAGAGAGTTTTAATCATACTTCACTATTCAGATCCAGCGCAAATTGGTGGAGACCTTTTAGGAGTTGTCGTTTTTATGTACCTTCGAAATTGAGCACATAGAGCAATTCTAAAATCCACTTTCTTGCATCTACTAATGACAAAAAGACTGATTAATTGTTTTTGCGTCCAAGGGTGATACCAAAATTTTAAACAATAGCACACACCGCGAGTAATTTTTTGTTCCATTTAAATTCACTTTATTGGTGTAGCAGTACATATTTCTTGCAGAAGTGTATTTTCTATACGAGACATTACTAAAATATCTTCAACATAAACCTGTAATAATTTGTCTTGGTTTGGCCACCAACCCTAACACTCCGTTCATTCCCAACCGCAACCAAGTTGTTCCACAGGTAAAACATTTATTACCTGAGGAACACGCCGCGAGTCTGTAATTGATTTGCCTTTGTTATTCTAAATGATTTCTGAGGGGTTGCTTGTTTTTTGGCAGTTTCTTTGAACAATATACCTTAATCATTTTCCCGGGTATTGTTTTAGTTCGGCTTCTTGTTTGAGAGATGTAATATTTTGCCATTCATGATTCGTTATCGGTTGATTTAATTTTAGCTAGATCCATATTTTTCCAGTCTCTCGTTTTAATGATAATTTTCAGTTTTTGGCCGTTAAAATCCTGTAGATAACCAAACGTTTACGTAGGTATAGTAAAATATGTAATTACTGAAAGATTTTTAACTAAATTACTAACACTTCTAGGACGATAACGTTCCCAGGAAAACATATGTTAGTGTATTTTTGGTTTATATGAAAAAATATTTCATGATATTTGCTTAAATATTGCCAATTTCATGATAGAAATAATACAAAAACAAAAATATGAATGGCCTTTGATTCAATATGACGAGATGTAAAGCGAATCGATATGAATGGAAAATCAAAGCAACATTCGTTTTATTCATATTTCACGAAAAAATCAATTTATGATTTTTCTATATGAAAATAAAAAAAAAGAATAACTTAATTGTCGTATAGCTGTCTGTGGATTTGAAGAGATTGTGCTTTAGACCTGTCCAAATTTTAACGAGGTTTATTGTGAAATCGTCAAATTTAAAGTACGATGTATTTAACGAAAATTAAATATTTTACCCTCTTGTCTGTTATTCCCGTACGGATAAGTCAAGGTATTGTTTCTGTAAGATTTCCCAAATATTTGATTGGTATATATCAAAATTATTTTCTTTAACTTTTCCCATTATCTGAGGGCTGCGCAATATGTCTCATCCATTGTAAGTTAAACAAATTAGACATTGTTTTACAACCGGCCGCCTACCAGATGTCAACTCTATTCGGGAGGCCTCAACCCAATGGATGGCATAGATACCCTCATTCTAAAGAGTGTTTACTCTTCTTCCAACAAAACCCAGCCCGAATAAGTCCTTCTGCTATATAGCACCAGAATACTGCCTCGCTGAAACTACCAATATTTTAGTTGTTTTATTGGTACGTATATTTTATTGGTACGAATCAAAAATACTAATCATATATCTATTACTAATTTAAGAGTTGTAAGTTAGGCGGTGCATCTGAGGTGTGCATATTTATATCTGTATAATTTGCACCATCAAAACACACAATAGGAGTCATCCAATGGATTCAAGTGCACCTTTTAAGTATCTAAGAATCCATTTTTTGGAACTGATTCGCATGATAGATTCGAGTGGAGGAAAAGTGCACTAGAATCCAGTAATGGAGCCATCCAATTGTTCCAAGTGGACGGCCGAGCCTATTGTTATTATACCAGATACAATTTCAACTCCTCAATGCTACTGCGCATTTCTCGATGGAAAATATTGTCCAATCTAGTGTTCGATTCCAGTATATAAGTCCTAAAGTCGAATACTAAATTGGGCGTTCATAAAACCTACTTTATATGTTATAACACAGTGAGACGTAGTAACTGGTATCAGAAATACAATTTTCACATTAGAGTTGTTGACTCATCTTATCATCCTCGGAACTTCCATTATTTCTGCCGTTTGCATCTCTCCCTACATTTTATAATAACATTGAAGTTAGACAAGAGTGTGCTTCTTAAAAATTTTATACTCAAGGGTGGGACAGCGTTACATCCCGTGGTGCTTAACACCGGTCCAAACTGTCGCAGTCGGATGACAACGGTCTATATTATTTTATTATTCCAAGACTGCGCGAGAATTAGTTGATATTCAAACACTTGTGTGCTATAAAAAGGTGTTGAGTGCTTTATTTTGTCTGCATGATGACTGATGATTTTGTCTATCGATTCAATGCACATGCAGGTCATGGTAGTGTTATGACGATGTGTGGTGACCCTTTCGCGATTTGTTAGAAATATTCAGAACATTTTTAATTTCAAGAGATTTGGCGTGATGATATAGATTTTTAATTTCAAACTGACGCTTCTTATACTGATATATTATCTAGAGAACTGAGTACCTATACGTATACAATAGTGTTTCATCCGGTAAGGATAGTTATTAAATACATCGTCGACATATTTGAAACCCTAGAATTTAGGAACATTCGGAATGATCCTATATACTTACTCTATGTTAGCTCATTATATTCATAACCCCTGAATTGTGGCAATTTGTATTAATTTTTGCTCATTTACTCAAAACTTACAACACAAATTGGTAAACCTAGGTCATCTGCGATACAAGTTCACCAAGTACGGGTCCCAGCGGAAACGGAGACTATAATTTTATTTGTTGTAGAAAATTGTATTCAGATAGATATATTTAATTTTGGCTATTCCACAGCTTATTTATAACTTTCAGTACAGTACAATAATGGGTACTACTAAAGACTTGATCGGTAAAATTGACTTCTTAATAGTAACATATCTTTTTAGATTTTAGATAGCAAGGCCAGAGTAGGTATATCGACCATATATTTTACAATAATTATAATATTGGCGTATTCGTACATTCAGTATAATCATTATCACATAGTTTCTGTCCCGTACCTCCGTTAACATCCAAACAAATATAGCAATGCACACATTTTGAGTACAATGTTCGTATGAATATCGTTTAAAGTTTTCTGCTCGTGCCGTAATTCAAATATACGAGTCAGTTACTGCCGCAAATATAAGCTATGTTTTGAAATATTTGCTCCGTTTATGTTGCTATATAACAGGAAATTTTCAGCTTTTACTGTTCTACTGCTGGGTAAAAGCCTTCTCTCACAAAACGTATATAAATGTATAATATATCGTAGCAATACATTCCCACGCATAGCCAGATGGAAGGTGTATTTCATCCTCCACGAAACCGCGTGACCGCGAAAAGTATGACCTATATCTGAGTAAGTAGTGTGTTCTAAATCGGTAACTGAATTGATTCCAACAACATCTAATGTATGTTACTTTTTTTTAAATTTGCAAAAAATGCTAAAGTTTTTCACTTCAGTGCCCTATAAACAACTAAATTTATTCTTGATTCATAGTAATAAGGAGATTTCAAATATATTCCTAAAACGTATTTCTCAAAATACACACATACACGTACAATTTTCATTGTTAACTGGGGTATAAAAGTGCTTATAACCAAGATAAAAAACTTTAAATTTGGTTTTTGTTTTGAATTTATGAAGCAATTCTCTAATCAGGGTGTCTGAGGTCTTGCGTTATTTATGCTACACTTTGTTTATATACATATAATTATGCCAGTGCTCGCGTAACCTATATGGCTGCCCTATTTTTATTTTTACTAGATTTAACAGTACTACGTCTACTGAACACATTACTACTATTGAGTTACTATTCAAATGTATTGTCTATTATTTTAAAATTGAAAATTCATGAGGCCCTAATACCGTACCGTACTAAAGTTACCGTACTTGGTTGTTATATTACTCGTGATTACGAGTAATATAAAAACGAACTTTGAGAGTAGAGAAAACCTGTGAGGCCTGCAAGGAAAGAACCTACTGAAACTTTTTGCACTCTGCCTACCTTTGAAAGGATATAGTGAGATATCACTTCACCGTCATGCCGTCCCACAACCGGTAGAGATGCACAGTGTACACTGAATATCTATATTTTGTCGACAATTTGAAGTTCCAATTTAAAGCTGTTTGCCATTATACCGGGCAGAATTCTAGACTCCCGCTAACAACTGATATATTTTTAAACGAAAAAACACACTTTTTCCAATCTAGATTGCATTATGTGCTATTAGACAAACAAGGATACGTACTCTTTCAACAAAATAGTTTTTTAATCAAAACAAACTTGTATACTTACATTAAACTAAAGCTCACAGTAGCAAAACTATTGTCGATGACGATCAATTGCACTTTCCGAAGCTGTCGCTTGGAGTGCAGTGCGCAATTGAATTTGCATAGCTCGATAACACTAGACGATATCCGCTGAGGATAGACTCCCCCAGTGTGCAACACTACACTACATAGTCATACGTTCGAACTTTTTAATAATATAATAATCTTTAATAGGTAACTTTGTTTTCACACTAGATTATGCCGATATTATCTGTTTAAGTGGTATATAAAATTACACCAATATGCATTTGGTGGGCTTTACCGACGTTTATGAAGGTCCAAAGATATTAATCATATTTTGGCTACAGAAAAGGCTGGAAATCCTTCGATTTCCCTCTTCCTCATCACAGGTGACTGGAAACCTGAGGACTAAAACTTAAAATAAAGTTATGTTTATGCATAATTCGATTGAACTCGAGTACTACAGTTCGAAAGACTTCAATCAATCAGCCTATCGCTGTCCACTGCTGGACATAGGCCTCTCCTAACACGCGCCATTGCACACGGTCCTCTACCTTCGGCATCCAGTCTGTCCCAGCGACCTTTTTGAGGTCGTCGGTCCATCTAGCTGGGGGCCGTCCTACCTTACGCTTACCAAGTCGCGCTCTCCACTCTAGGACACGTTTGCTCCATCGGCCGTCGGTCCTTCTGCAGATGTGACCAGACCATTGCCACTTTAGCTTCGAAAGACTTACAGAGTACCAATTGTATTACAAATGCATAGACCCACGCTGATATTACCTATTAGTATATATGAAAGAGAAAAAATATTAATTACTCTCAATCGGTACTCTATTAGATTGATAGATAGTATTAAAGTATCTTAAGTCGTGAAATAGTAATATGAAATGGGTAACTTTGTTCACACACTATATCATGTACTCTAATTACATATAGATAGAGTACAAGAACTACTTATACTAGGAGGAATCAAAAAGTAGTGAGAACGACATACTCTTTGGTAAAAAAAAAATACTGGCAGGCATAGCTCAGATACATATTTGTAATATTAATAAAAAAAAAAATCTTTGATTCTCTTTTGTTTTTTTCTGAATGTAGTCATTTGTTTGCTTCGTGTCGGAACGTGTTCTCGAAAATGGAGAAAAACGAATAGCGAGCCGTTATTAAATACCTCTGTTTAAAAAAGTTAACGACGCAAGAGATTCATTGCGATTCGGAGGCAACATTAGGTGAGTCTGCTCCGCCGTATTCCACTGTCTTCTTCGGGCTTCTCAATTTCAAGTAGGGAGAACGAGCACGGAAGACGAACATCGTTGCGGCCGTCCATCGACGTCAGTCACCCAAGAAAATGTTGCGAAAGTCGATACTTAATTCAAGAAACGGGCATTTCATATGGAAGTATTCAATCCATATTGAAACAATCTTTGAATATGAGAAAAGTCTCCGCAAGATGGATGCCGAGAATGTTAACCGCCACTCAGAAACAAAGTCGACTTGACATTTCGAAGATATTGATGGACAAGTTTCAAGAAGATTCTGAAAACTTTTTGTCTCGTTTCGTAACAATGGACGAAACATGGGTCCATCATTTTGATCCCGAGACAAAACATAAATCTTCGCAATGAAAACGGCCATCATCACCGACCCCAAAAAAGTTTTGTGTCGTGGCATTGGCTGGCAAGGTTATAGCCTCAATATTTTAGGACTCAGAAGGAATATTGTTGATTGATTACCTGGAGCGTGGAACCACTATTACAGGCCAATATTATGCAGCTTTAATTCCCAAGTTGAGGAATGCCATCAAAGAGAAAAAGGAGAGGGACACTTCGAAGGGGCGTGCTGTTTCATAACGACAACGCACCCGCGCACCCCAAATTGGGGAAAAAAATTCCCCTAAAAAAATACTTAAGGGGAAACAGGTACGAAGACGATAACGAGGTGATGGATGCCGTGGAGAGCTTTTTGCAGGACCAAGACAAAATTTTTTTTGTGAAAGGAATTGAAGCCTGGGAAAAGCGTTGGACTCAGTGTGTAGAGAAACTTGGAAACTATGTAGAAAAATAAATTAATAAGTTATCAATAGTCTTTATATTCTATCTCATTCTTTTCTTCTTCTCTTTCAACTACTTTTTGATCCCTCCTCGTACATAATGTCTGTGGTACATTTAACGGGTCGTCGGGCAGCGCGGTAGTAATTATCGACGTCGGTAAAACTGAATGACTTCTGATTTAATTCGTCCACAGCGCCTAACGATCGTTTGTGTTATAAAAACTGCTATTTTACAGCATTTTAATACAGCTCCTTAAACAGTAAAATTGTGAACCGTAATAACTATAATATTCGTTCATTACTTAATTTTGTATGTATTAACATTGTAAACGGAACTGTTTAGGTAATTATGAAAATATAATTTTTCGTTGGGTTAGTCACGGATTGTGAGATTGGGTATGTGACGGATTGTGAGACAAGCCCCTGGACTTGCATTCTTGCTCAAATGAAGTTTAGTTTTTCTATCGAAATCTTCTCAGCAGTAATCTAATATCTGAAATTGTGTCAGGTATATTGACAATAGGTTCGCCCTCTATTACATTGGGAACTAACATCGTCAGTAATACGTTGGTGTACATTGTACACCTCAGTCACCGCTGCTTTTATAATTACCTAAAGAAAGGAAGCGAAGGATACGTAAACTGCCCAACTGTTTCAAAAGTCAAAATAGACAAACAGCAATTCCAAAACCGAAAGCCTCGTTAACTTTTATCATACGATCATTAAATTACTTTGGACATGCAAGACTAGCAGTTTTCCGCAACCTTACATCCAATCGGTAACGGCGCCACCTACCAGGTCCAAGTTATTGATGGTGGTGGATAAAGTAGCTTTCTAATGGTGAAAGAATTATTAAATTTGGTTCAGTAGTTTCAGAGTTTATCGATTACAAATCTTTCTTTTAAATTGACGGCAGATGTGCTCACGAAAGGTCAACAAATATGATCAGACTCAGTAAAGAAAGAGTGGTGAGCGGCAGCAATTAGCCTGCGGTTCACTCCGCATATGACCGCACCTAATGGAGACTGATTATACGTATTCGCGATATTCAGCAAAAGGAAGAAGAGAGATTTAAGTTACAAATGGCAACGATATGAGTACCATATACACTGCCACGCCTATATTACCCAAGCGGGGGTCGCAGTGGTGTACCGAGTACACCCACGTTTCGCCGACGCTGTTAGATCCCATGTAATAGGTGGCGAGCGTATTGCCATATACCGGGCACAATTCCAGACTCCGGACTCGTACTGGGAAGTTTTCGTTAGAAAAACTACACTTGTCCGACGTAAGGATTTGAAACCAGGACCTAGTGGTCACAAAGCGATGCGTTTTGCCACTAGATCAACGACGCAGTCGTTCGACTACCATAATATAATAAATTCATCGATATAAGAATATCGGTTTAATTCTGCACAACCCGAATGAATCATTGGATACCTACCTCAATACCTATCGTATCTCGTTATTTACCTTGCCGTTTCTCAAGATGTATGTGAAAACGTGTTTCAGCCCGTGCATCGGATCCCATACTGGGGCCTTATTTGTTATGACCAGATGCAGCGCGTTACGATAACTTCGTGAAATGATCATGTTACTGAATGCAGTTTTTGAGCGAATACTGAGAGTTTGGTACGTACAGATTGCCGTTAGTTTGGCGCTGTCGAGAAAGAGTGCTGTCGCGGTCATCTATATTTAGTTGCCAAGGGGGCAACTAGCTCAAGGGCACCTCAAGGAGGATTGGCCTCGGCTTAAGCAGTCGCTATAGGGGCGGGCATATACAAGGTGTCTCGCCGTAGTGCTCTGCATCGGCCGGCGGGTAAGAGATTCTTCAACCTCGCCGGCGAGGTCGGTGCCTGATCCTGACTGAAGTAACAATAAACGATCATTTCATAAAGTTATTGTATTGACGGCTGGCTTGCTTCAGTGATCAAGAACTTGATTGCCACTCCGCCCACTGGATTGAGAAGTCGCGGGTTCAAATGTTTGTGTGACCCACAAATATTTGTATCGGTCTAGCCATGTGAATTTCATGTTTGTAAACGTAACACGACACATAAATAATTCCTAGTTTGGGGCTATGATTTAAAAAAAACGGATACATCACGAATTTATCTTATCACGCCGCGTTACGTATTTATTTGGTCATAGCGAATAATTTCCCTGAAAGCCGGCTTATCGCATTACACGTCGGAAACAACGGTTCTACCGAGCAATGCGCTATTGCCGGTATTGCCAAGATTGGTTCAATTGAAATCGAGTTATCGATATCGATTTCGGCAACAGACCGGAGCAATTTTCAGCTCGGAGTCCGGAAGATACGGAACGAAATGTTAATAATATTAATGTTGTAAGCATAGATGGAGAAGCACATTAAGGTTATGTTAGATCGGATAGTTGTTAGGGAGATCTATAACTAACGGCTATCTCACTGGTATAATAATAATAATATTAGCCCTGTTAAGAAACTGTCCCACCGTTGGGCACGGGCCTCAGGCCATTGTCCACCACGCTGGCCCAGTGCGGGTTGGCGAACTACACACACCTCCGAGAAACTCTCAGGCATGCAAGTTTCCTCAAGATGTTTTCCTTCACCGTTAAAGCAAGTGATAGTTATTTTTTAATACCCACATGATTTCGAAAAGACAGAATTGCGTGCCTGGGTTTGAACCCGAGACCCCTGCCTTTGCAGTCCAACGGTCTAACTACTAGGCTATCACTGCTTTGTCTCATTGGTATAGTGGCGCATAATGCGAGTAATGATCATGAGGTCCTTGATTCGAATCCTAGGTTCGACTAAATTTAGTTATTCTATCGACTAAAATCTTATTCTCGACAGACTCAAATTGTGCGCACTACAATAGTAACAGACTCGTCTGTATTGATACTTAACAGCCTTGGTGATGTGGGTAGAAAGTACACCTCATCCACTCATTCTTAGACAATAAGGCGGGACAATTATTTAAAAAAAAAGTACCGTTAAACTTGGCTTATCCTATCTTACCTACTACCCAATACTTTGAATTCTCTAGAAGCAAAACAAACATTTTTAAACTTACCATATCTGAAAATACATTCCCAATATTATTAAGGGTGGAGGCCAACTTAATCCAGGTAAGTTTTCCGCCATCGGAAGCGTTCCAATTATAGCCGCAATTTTCGGAATGGGTGCGAGGTAATGTGGACTTAGACAATTACTGGACATATATAGGACATGGGGTTATATTATGGGGTGGATTAATTTCGTTTTATAACCTTTTTATATTTTTTAAACTACTAGAATTTTTTCCTGTGTCGTGGGTACGTTTATAAATATTAACTTCACATACTCAAACACCCAGGCAAGGGATACGCAAAAATTTGTCTCATGAGGAGAGCGAAACCGCGACTACTCGATGCAGAGACCGAAGCGTCCTAAACTATAAATCACTGGACCAAGCTGTCAACAATTTAAAAAAAAAAACAAGTTTACAATTAAATCTTCGCGTATCACACAATCCTATTTTTACAAAAATATTAATTATCAATACACAAAGTATCTAAAAACAAAAATCTATGCTCACAAAAGATTTAAAAAAAAATCCATATTTTACCAAATAAAACTAATTTAAAACTTTTCTCGTTCATTAAATTTAAGTAAGTGTAAAATTACATTCAGAAAACTTATTTTTTGCATTAAGCAAACACAACAAACACTCGGTGTACTCTTTTTACAGTTACAATCTGCTCGTTTTACAGTCAGAAGTGTGAGTATTAATTCTCCATTTCGTTTTGCAAGTTACATGAAAATAGATTGCCTTTTTATATCTTCCTTTCTTTCTACATTACTTTTATCGTAATCAGGTTCATGTAGGTATTTAGTTAGTTTTGTTTTCAGTTTGTAGGGTTTTGTGTTAGTTATTACGGTGTTAGGGGCTAAAAGATCACGTCAGGATCACCAATTACATTTTTTGAAATACTAGATTTACTTAGAGGGTAAATTCTCTTCTGACTCTATATTCTTGGAGTAAAATAAAATAGTAATCCTTATAGTACCATATTTATTTAATGCGACGTGATCGGTCGGCACGATTACCGAGCGACACCTGACTGATACGATCGTCATGTTTTCTGATTGGCATGTGTTACTGCGTACTCGCAAATGTCCCCTTATACGTTTTATAGGAAATGCAAAAATAAGGTCCTCTTTCACCACCATCGAAGTGCTGGTAAGTTACTTTTCGATTAGCGTTACTCGGCAATTAAAACAGGCTAGTTTAACCTTTGGATAGGGCTACTCAAGATGGTGAAATTCGAACATAGACTGACCTGCAACTTTGACTGTCCACTAGTCTACTTAAGACTTTATTCGAGAGTGGCGAAAGATGACTTTGATTTTTTATTAAGTAAAGAACCAGAAATAATGCTTATACAATGGTATAAAATTCTACGTGTCTTAATTAAATGGATAATTGACACATTTCTGAATCAGTAGGATTAGTAAGAATTTAAAAGCTGATTATAACCAGCCTTATTTCTATCCACAGAACCAAAAAAGTCTAGTAGGTACTTCTCTATTCAGTGCACTGAACTCTTGCATATAATATTCTTGACAACGCACATGTCAATTGTATGTTCATTTTAATACTGCCAAGAAATGATCCCTTAAGGTGGTCTTTCAGGAATAGAAACATTTCTACTCCCTATACAAAAGTATCCATGTATTGAAAACGTCGAACAAATTGTTAGCGAGAATCCCAGAGACGTGTTGAGAGGGTGTTTCTCAGTTATATAAGTATGTTACCTGGCGTCTTACCGCCAAATAAACGATCACTTAGAGTGGTTTGTCAATACGACTGGTAAAGCTTTTATATTGTGCTCGTTGCAAAATACACGTCAATATTTTAGGGTTGCGTTCGTATAAATAAAAAAAATGCTTCGTTTACTTTGACTACTTTCCATATTCAAATTGGACATAAAAGCTTTATATTATCCACTTTCATCAAATTTAACGAAAACTAACCAAAATATCTTTTCATTTCAATGCGGTCAGAATCAACAAAATGGGCAGAATAAGTGTTAATTCAAAATTGAGACAAACAAGTTTGTAAAAAATGTAAGCCAAATTCATATGAAAGTATGTTAGTAGTTCATATGAATTTGGTTCATATTTTTATTATTGAGTCGTATTATTTTGTTTGAAACTTTATTGTTATAATAATTCAAAGCTATGGAGCGCCCTAGCTTGACTTAGATTTATCTTGTATTGTGGACATCTATGCTACTCAGCACCATTTTAAAAGTCTTTTATTGAACGAAATATTGCTATAAGCATTTCATTCCCATATAAATTAGCGCAATCAATCAGGCGTATATTGAATATTAAAATCATATTGAACCTAATCAGAATATGAAATTATGTCGATCATCAGAATTTCTGATAAAATGCAAATACACGTAGGATTTTGCGATCCTTTATTAAAATAACGCAGTCTTTGGGTTAGCTATATTTCTTTTTAGCCACCCGTACGCATGCCTTGCTGTCCACGTAGGTGGACTGGACGGCTCGCAACAGGCTGCCGTTTATACCATACTCTGGCAAAATGTCCCAAAGTCTCTTTCGCACGACTCTATTGAACAATGCAAAAAAGCTTATTATCTAGCAAAACATATTTTTGAACGAAACGAATTTGCCGATTCTGCTATTCTACTTACACTATTCGAGACAGTAGTAAGAGAAGATTTTACTTATTTCTCAGGATATCAGATTTTTGCCATAACTTTAATAAAGATAGCCACAATTATTCTTCTTCTTCAAACGAGAGATGTCCACTGCAAGGCAAAGGCCTTCTCAGAGATCGTTACCGGCCTCGACCGGCTTCGTGTCATGCGTGACCAGATTTAACCCTCGACCTTCACCCGGTCATCAATCCATCTTATAGCTACAATAAGATAATAACAAATAATGTACGAAGAATGTCCGACGCATGATGTAGTGGTCAATGGCAATGAAATAAGCACATAATGTGATTATACACTCCATAATTCAACAGGAAATGATGAATTATGTTACAGGCATCTGCTTACATCAGTCCATTACAACCTACGCCTTTTTCAAGGTTCGTCGCTCCATAATTATGTGGATGATATTTCTCATACATTAAGGCGCTTTTAATTTATATGATTGCTGTCATACTTCCAGCGCAGAGAAATTTCGTTTTAGACGAGCAGCGCCCGGCAAATGTTTATTTATTAAACACTCAGCTTTTTAGATGCTATCGTTTATTGACCCTGTATCAAACGTTACATCTGCGTCTTTACTACAACTTTACCAAGATACTAGCTACATAAGACACATGTAAGCGCACTAAGGTCAATAATAATAGAGTTGATGCTGTCGCCGCGGCTGAAATCAGTCTGGATCACGTAATCATTATCACATTATCAGTTTATATGTTTAACGCTAATACTACGATCTAACAATAGATTCAGTTGTCATTTATATGGTACTGGCATTTAAATCACTGTTCTTAAATTCTGTTCATCAGCATAAGAGTAAACGAAGCCAGAGTGATGTGTAAGGAAAGAACCTGTTGGTACTCTACAGAGTTGTTCAAAAAGTACACTCTCTACCTACCAAGTAAGCTATTTTGCGTGATGGTATAAATAGATAGATAAATAGATTCATATATTTTATGTAAAGAGCAACTCTCTTCTATCCACTTCACATTTAAGCTGAATACGGACTCTCAAATACTAACATTATAAAATGTCCATTTATAAATTCATGAGATTCAGCTTTATCAATAACATAAATTTATCATAGAAATTTCTCAAGAGATAAAATATTGAATACATGTCGTTGAAGAACGACAAATGGAAACATTGTGAAATAGACTGGTGAGGTGATAATTTAAGACAGCGCGTCATTCAAGTGTTAAGTGAAACACAGGTATGCTCTCATCTCTTTATACATAATTACGTAGAGTATAAGCCATTGGATACTGAGATTGGAAGTATAAAGCTAATTGGTACTTATGGAAAAATTTTGTTTTTGGTTATGCAACAGTAGACGCTCTCTAAGCGCTAGGCGATCGCGGTGTTCTTAGCGATCACTTAGGTGAAGTAGCGTTCGATAGGTGATGGTGGTGACATTTGTCGCAATTTCATATTCAAGCATGTTTGGAAGATACGCTAACTACGCCATTGGTCCCAATCACCACGTAATGCGGTAGTCGTAAAACCAAATTGGAAGCCTTATAAGCGGCTTGATCACTTCTAACAGCCGATGGCCACAAACCTGCCTCCACCAATGTAATGGTAAACACAAGGTGGCTAGCAATGATTGGAAGAGAAGATTCAAAGACCTGACTTAGTGACATGCCTTGGTAAAAACCTTCAAAGCGGATGTTCAATTGTGGATAAGATGTTCATCAGTGGACCAACACGGGTCAGTGACGAATACTTAAAATACCCAGTTGGTTTCGTGACCTGTATAGTTAGTTGATCGGTAACACTCCCTATTGATGTTGTTAAAGGTTACATATATTAAGTATATAAAAAGCTAGTTACTTATTCTCATACCTATGATAGCAACAGAAATAAGTCTTTAATTCTAGCATAAGGTAAGCGTAGGTACGTTTTTAAATTACGGTAATCCACGAACCACATAGCATATTCGGAATAGCGAGGAACCTATAATCAAGTTAGTTCGTGGATAAAATATGTATTACATAGTTATAAAACATGAAAAGTCATATCGTTAGAGCTTATAGAAATGCCTGATAGTAAATTTGAGGAGCTTTGTAAAAGAAAACACGTACAATTGATTTTCGATTATTCAGTAATTTTCAAAGGAAACTGCCACGAAATAATAGCGAACTTCGATAGAGGAAAATTGTAGAGGTATACTTACTACACGGCATACTTACTGTTTGACAAAAAATTCTAAATGCGATGGCGTTTTAGGTGTTAGGTATTTTTGGTTTGAATCCTATTTCGAACAAAGTGCAATAATAGGGTTTCCTATGGCAGAATTCTCAATCAGCCCCAAGTACTACCATTTAGGTAAATTGATGAAATTTGATTTGATTGAAATATGAATCAATTGAATTAAAAATTCTGTACATTGTAAACAAGTGCCTAAAGGCACTCTCACAAAAAGGTACATTGCAATAATCCAAAAGTTTGAAACGCAATAAATTGACGCAAACAAGCAAAACCTTGTAAACAAAACCAATAGTTCCATCAAAAAATTTACTTTGAATGCATAAATATAAAGTTCCATTTTGAAAGAAAGATTTTTATTGTAAGACTTGTTATTTAAAAAAAAAAACGTAGCCCTACACTAGGATTTATTCCTGTGTCATATAAAATTCCCAAATACAAATACCCAAACTGGAGCAAATATTTGTGGAGGATCACACAGAGATTTGTCCCGTGCGGGGGATGTGGGCGGAGTGGCTTAAACTCTTAACCACTGCGCTAAATCGTCATCGTTATCGTTTAAACACGTCGGTGTTCTCACTCGTATATCGCTACGCTTCCCACACATAATATAACACTCAGACGATATCGCTCAATTAGAAAATAAATAAAAAACGGGTTAACTGAAACAACCATTCCATCCAATAATTTACTTTAAATGAATAAACATAGAATGCCATTTAAAAATTATTTTCAGAGTTAGACACGTTATCGCTTCATTACGACGATATTCCTAATTGTCTACCGGTACGTCTCCGAGACATGCCAGTTTCTCAGACGCTATCACGAATATTAATATATTAGAATCCTGCATCATGTCTCATGAAAGAGCAAACGTACAATGGACCAACACGTTGCTACAACTTTATTGTGTTTCGTTGCATTCGTCGTGCATTTTTATAGCTCCCTTTATATGAATTTTCATATAAAGGGAGCTATAAAAATGCAAAAGTATGATAATTTGGTAAAAGTTTCGGTTACGTGTATGGAATCTTTATTTGAATACTTGAATGTACGAATATAAAAATAAAGATGCACAGAGGGTTAAAATTTCGGTTGTCTGTATAAAACATATTTAAAGTTGATAGATCGAACTCTTCATTTTTTATTGAAGACCGGTCAGCGATTGAGCCCTATTCCACCTGATGGAAAGTAAAGATGAGGCTGAAAATTCAGCATGATAAATCGGTACTGACTTATTTAATCTCAATTAAATATGACTGCTTTGATGGCGAAAAGCGATCACGGGGTCCTGAGTTCGAATCTTAGGTCGGACAAAAATATAAACTTTCCATAGAAAAATTTTAATAATAAGTCCGGAGTCTGGTATTGTGGCCGATACAATAAAAGAAGGTTCGCCCCTTATCACATAGGATCTAACATCGACGGCAAAATGTGGGTGTACGCAATACACCACTTCCACCCCAGCTTGAGGAGGTGTTAATTTTTTTTATCATACTCAAGTTATACCTCCTCGGAAACAGATACGATGGGAGCGAATTTCATTTTTATCAGTAGACACTATAAATGACAAAGCAACCGTTTGTGAAAAACATTTGTTTTTTTCACAAAAATAATGAAATCACGCTCTTGGCTAGTTGTCTGGTGGTGGAAAGGAGATAGTGAATTAACTCGTGTAATTTCCGTGTACACTCACGGTTACCTTGTTGGCCTTTTGCTATTGAGAATGTTTAACCGAATTCGAACCTAGAATCTTCTTATCAGCAGCACAATCAAAATCAAAACCTCATTAATGTACAAGAGGAAAATTTACAATAACATTACCAGTAGCCCTACAACAGGCAAGCCTGTCTTTTGAGTGCCTACATCAATTAGTATAAATATTTTTTAACTAAACATGCACTAGATCAACGAAGCACTCAACTAATGAATATAATTTGCGGATGTTAATACCTTTCTATAAATTTCAACTAAGTAGGGAACGCACATATATACAAGTATAAAATTACCTACAATACGCTTATCCAAGAAATAAAAGCATCTACACAGAAAATTGAGGATCCAAGTATTTTCCGATAGCAAAATGACCGCCCAAGGTATTATCCACTAAAACCCATGTTCACGACAATCCGTACATTACCATAACGTCTAAACAAAAGCCATCGAACTATACGAGGCATGAACAACTGAAATTGTACGAGTAGTTTTACCGTTACTAGAAGAACTTATCGGTAAACTTTTACCACTTTCATAAGTATCTGTATAAAGGGACTTAAAAGTATTGATAGAGATATTATGTTTGTGAGGACCAATCCGCACTCGGTCTGCGTGGTGAAGTATGCCCTAATCTCTCTTACCTCGGTTTGTGAAAGCAGCCCTTTGCCCAGCAGTGGGACAGTATACGCTGATATTATTTGAGACAGCATTGTCCAGTGGTCAGAGCGTAGGCCACACCATACAATAAATTAAGAAGTCACGGCATCGATCCCCGCATAATAAAAATCTTTCCGTAAACCGAAGTAATTTTTTGGATCCGACAACACAAGAATTATACCTAGTGTGGGACATAAGTACGAGGCATGCCTTTTAAGTTTTGTCGTTTGAAGAAAAAAACACAACTAGAACCTTATAGTACTTTATATTGTTTTTCAAAGTATTCACCACGTAGCTTAATACACTTTTCCATTCGCTCAAACCAGTTATTATAACATTTATTCCAATCAAAAGTGGGGGTGTTCAAAATGGCTAACTTGAAAGCGACTGCTTCTTTACCGGACTGGAACCTTTGACAACGAAGACTTTTCTTAATTTTAGGAAATGTAAAGAAATCGTTAGGGCTTAGGTCAGAACTGTATGGAGGATGGTCAAGAATTTCTACTTTTTCCTGCTTCAAATACTCAATCGTTTGACGAGCGCTGTGTGAGCTTGCGTTGTCGTGGTGCAGGATGATGCGTCGCTTTGAGATAGATTTTCGAAGTTTGGCGATGACTTGTGGTAAACAAACTGTGGTATACCACTCTGCGTTAACCGTTCTACGATCTTCAAGTGCAATAGTCGCAACATGGCCGGTTTTTCCAACGAACGTGGCCACCATCTTCTTTGAAGTGCTTTGAGAACGAACAACTTTAGTCGACTTTGGCTCGTCTTGAAAGACCCAGATTGTAGATTGTTGTTTGGAATCAGGATCGTAGGCATAGATCCAAGATTCGTCACCAGTGATGATGTCGTAGACGTGATTTGACTCTCCTCGGTTGAACCTTTGCAGAGTTTTCTTACACCATCTGACGCGGGCCGCCGTGTGATCGTCGGAAAGCAGATGCGGTATCCAACGGCAAACTAGCTTTCTCACACCAAGCGCTTCATGCAAGATCTTCTGAATGGTTGTCCCTTAGATGCCTAATAGAGCCTCTATCTCTCGATACGTCACATGACAATCTTCGAGAATTAGTTGTCTCACAGCAATGATGTTATATTCAGTGAAGGCAGGTTTTGGGCGTCCTTCGCGAGATTTGTCACTAACACTAGTATGTCTACGCTGGAATTCTAAATACCAGCGTGCGACAGTCCGCAGACATAGGGCTTCGTCACTGAACACAGATGTTAGCTCTTCATAATACTGAAGCCGTGTCAGGCCTCTTCTAAAGTTGTAGAAAATTATTGCACGAACATTTTCCTTAGAAAGATTCATTTTCGTACGTAATCTGCCAGATTCCAATCGACGCTGTGACTAAACAAAAGCATTAATCTTAATACTTTCAACTGTTTTGAGATTCAAAATTTAAACACATTCGAATGTAGAACAGTTCCAAATTCAAAATTGCCGGGAAATATGGAAACGACAGAACTTGAAAGGCATGCCTAGTACTGTGGAGCATTGTTTATTCAATGTGTGAAGGGTTTTATGGTTGGTTTCTTTTGATCGATGTTATGCAATCGACGATACGTGACGCATCATCCCTTAGAAATAACCAAAGCCTCCAGCAATTAAGTTTGCTCAAGCTTATGCTGATTGTAAACTCAAAAAGCTCTGCAAGGAATGCAGATAATATTTTACTTTATGATATAGTTCTATAACGCCTACTACTTACTCGTTGGGAACTCTACCAAAAACATATTTTTAAAACTAAGTAGCACTTGTAGTACAGAATAATGCTTATAATGAGAAAACGCCTCCAGTATTAAGTAAATTACTACTCGATGGTAGAACCAACGGTTCTGAATTAAACTCGTTGTTGCTAATAAAGCCGTTATGAACAATAATCAACCCTTCAAACGTGCCACTGTTGAGCATCGGCCTCCCTTCAATTCGAGGGGAATTTCAGCCATCTACCACCCTGGCTCAGTGCGGTTCGGCCCGCTATATTCATGAACAAATCTTTTGTATTAAAATACAATATATATTTACGTGGCACTCAATTTTACTCGCGTCAGATAACACGATTTTATTGAGCCGGTTAACTTTACGCGTTCGTTAAATATGTACTGTGGTTGGTACGGTTATATCGCCTTCATAATGTTGAGTCGGTTGCCTACGAAGTTATCTTATTTACGACTCAATTTGCGGTTTAATTATAGCTTTTGAATTAGATCTGATTTTATGTTACTTATGAAATTTGTGTCCTTATCAGACTCTTGGGTATTATATTTGTTTTTGGCATGGCATATCTGATTTGGATTTATTTTGTAATGAACAGAGTGGTATACTAACTTTAGGGTATAGTTTTGTTCGTGTTTATTTGTTGTATCTCATTTTAGGTTACGAGTGAAATGTTTTGTTTTACTGTAGAGAATTTGTAGTACTTCTTTCAAGTAGAGTATTTGTTAAGTATTCTATACAGAATAGTGAATGCTGTGGCAACTTTAAGAGTAACATTTTTATTGAAAATTACTTGTTTGATTGTCGGCCACGGCTTGGGCAGTCGCTATGGGGGAGGGCGTATACTAGGTGTCTCGCCGTGGTGCTCTACACCGGCCGGCGGATAAGGGATTTTTCGACCCCATCAGCGATATCTGAGCCTGTATGCGGTATACATACCGCACACCCGGATACATCCGGAAAAAGGGATGTAAAGGCATCGGGAGGGTCGGCGAGAACGTGCCGCGGATGGCGGTAGTGAATGATAGGAGTTAGGTTGGTAGTCGGCGGCGGCTACGATTAATGGATTCCTATGATTGGACGCATCCGAAATATCGGGTTGTCGCCTTTATTTAAAGGCGCAAATAGGTTCGAGACCGAGATGGGAAAGGAGATCGACGTTCCGTATGAACCACGGGGCTCCGACGGCTTTGCGGAACGGAAATAAATCGTTTGGAATCTAGCGATGCGAGAGCGGGTGGCGTGTCCCTGAAAATATAACAGTAAGAGCGAAGGAGCTCTCTACGAGACCGCTCTTTTACCAGATTTTTACCCATTGCTGAGATATTTTAACAGGCTAGTAAAAAACTTCGTGAGAAGAAACTTTAGTTTTTCCAAAGATGTGAACTACATTGCCCAAAGAAATGAGACAAGATCCACCAGCCCCAGACCAAATTACTCGCTGCAACGCTTTCGCCATTGCCTCTTTAAAAAATCTTTCTGCAATTGCATCCAATTTATTAATTGTATTAAGCTTTGAAAGAAACATATACATTAATTCAACAATTCGTAAATTAAGAACAACATAGACCAGTTTCGGCTGCGACGGCAAACAATAAGGTAACAAACGATGTTATTACGGCAAACGATTCCATACCTTGGGATTGTAAGTAAATAGTTGCTGGGTAAATTAGAATAATTTTCAGACAAAGACTTATTACTGGGGATACTAAGCGGGAGCTGTATGGAGATTAATAAATATAAAGACAGCGTTTAGTATCAAGACTTGTTCTGTCAACCTAATGAATTTAGTAATTAGCTAATGTGTGATGTTACGAGATATTAGATTTAAACAAGAAGGTATAGGAACATTATCACCGTGATAGGTCTAAAAGTGGTGGCGCGATGACCTCGATGCATCGATATGCTTTAGTAGATCTCATTTGCCGTGAGGCTTAACAGGTTGTTTAAAGGAGGTTATAGCTAGTGGTAATACCAAGGCCCATATCGTTACAAGGATTCAAAATACCTATCAATTAGGGCAGACATTCATTAAAGGGTTGAGTGACTAAAAATGGCATAGTATGTTTTTCAATCTCTCAATTGTTTTTTTTTTCAATAACTCAAATAGCCATATGAGTTTAAGAAAAAAACCAGATCGACACATGAATTCTGTCTGTTAGTATTCTCGTGTGGGAATCGTACTTGCGACTATTTGATAAAGTTTGTCTTTGAGTTGTCTACGTTTTAACGCATTGACGAAGCCACCATTGTTTTGCAAAACTATTTGAAAGGCAACTTCAAAATTAGTAAATTTACGTTATAGAACAATGTAGTCGACCATTTCTCTATCAACGGGTTACATCTTAGCCCGTCCAGATAGCCTTTGTAAAATATGAACTAAACTATAGCGCGATCTTATTCAATGCTGACGCCATCTCATAGAAGCCTTACTTTATACTTTATACACAATACCTAGGTACTTCCTTTCTGAAAAGAACTACCAGTTTATCTATTTATCATCATAATTACTGGTAAAATAGGTGTGATGGAAACTGTCCCAGCCTATTTTGCTAAAGAATATTAAATTAAAATTATTTTTTAGTAATAATATTTAAATGTATGGGAATGCCCCGGATGCTGGTGCCACAGACGAGCCCAGAGGCGAGTTTGCGGCACCAGAATCCACAGAGGACATCACTATGGAAGAAGTTGAATGGGCGATACGAAGTATGAAAAATGGTAAAGCTGCGGGAATAGACATGATATCTGCCGAGATGATTAAATATGGTGGAACTTGCGTCCGGGACCCTTTTTGGGTCCTCGCAAATCTTTGCTGGAAGACCGGTAGAGTCCCTACAGATTGGCGCCGCGCAGTCATAGTACCCTTGTATAAAGGCAAGGGCTCACAATATGACTGCGCTAATTACAGGGCCATCAGTTTGATCAGCTTGGCAGCTAAGGTGTATGGTAAAATTATTGAACGGTGAATGCGCGAGAAGTCCGATGGAGTGTTGTGTGAGGCACAGGGAGGTTTCAGGTCTGGAAGAGGATGTTCGGATCAAGTTTTCTCCCTCCGCAACATCGTAGAAAAGCATCTGGCAGTAGGCCGGAAGGTTTTCTGCAGTTTTGTGGACTTGGAGAAGGCGTTTGATAGAGTCGTGCGACAGAGACTTTGGGACATTTTGCCAGAATATGGTATAAACGGCACCCTGTTGCGAGCCGTCCAGTCCACCTACGTGGACAGCAAGGCATGCGTACGGGTGGGTGGTAACATGTTACCTTGGTTTGACGTTAAAATCGGCGTCAAGCAGGGTTGCGTGTTGTCCGCTAGACTGTTTATAGTGTATCTGGATAAAAGTCTTCAAAGACTGAATGCGATGACTGAAGGGGTAAAAATGGGTAATCTAGTGATAAACCACCTATTGTATGCAGATGACGCGGGTTTGATAGCGCCAACAGCCACTGATCTGCAAACACTAGTCACAGTTATGAGAGACGACTGCATAAACAATGGCTTACATTTGAATGTGAAGAAAACCAAAATTATGCTTTTTGAACGGGAAGAAACCAGAACGAATGCAAGGATTGTGGTTGGTAAAGGATGTGCTGGAGCAAGTGAATGAGTTTGTATATCTTGGATGCGCCTTCAGTAAGGATGGGAAATACACCGCTGATATAGAGAGATGAACTAATGCAGGGAATAGAGTGAATGGTGCGATGGGAAGGCTACTTGGGAGCCGGCACTTAAGCCAAAAGGCGCAGCTGGCCATGCATAACGGAGTGCTTGTCCCAACGCTGTTATATGTCAGTGAGAGTTGGGTATGTAAGAAGGAGAACGAAAGCAGGATAAATGCGGTCGAAATGCGATCTCTGCGAAAGATGTGCGGAGTCACGCTGACCGACCGTATTCGCAACAGCGTAGTAAGAAAGCGAGTAGGTATGAAAGATAGTATCGGTGTAAAGATAAGAAAGGGTATGCTCCGTTGGTTCGGGCATATAGAAAGAATGCCAGAAGAAAGAATGACAAAACAGAAATACAATGCGAAAGGGGAAGACCTAGACTATCTTACCATGACCAAATAGACCGTGTCTTAGCTGAAGGGCAAGTCAAGAGTCTCCGTAACCGGCGAGTGTGTATGAGACGAACTATGAGAGTGGAGGAAGCCAGAGAGGTATGTAAGGAAAGAACCTGTTGGAACTCTGTACTCTGGAGCTGGTGTGATGATATAGATAGATAGATAGAATATTTAAATATATAAAAGGTACACAAAGCACACTCATCAGTGCGCAATACCGGTCGGTATTTTTGGTTATTCTTTTTTATTTGTATGAGAGCTAAGTATGCAACAAAGTTTTGTCAGTATATTTCTTCTCAGTTTTCTCGTAAGACTACACAGTTCATGATCATTATCAGTCATGTTTAGGTATCATAATTGAACTAATATGCAAAATGTTGTATCCGGGTCATTCATTGTTGAAGAGTTCACTCCACAGACACTCACTATGGATTACGGTAGTTTTGCTGCGTTGCATGCGGGATAAACTATACAAAAAACATAACAAGAACCTTAAAGACGAGATTCTCATGACTACATATAGGCGATATAGGAACATCTGCAATACAATCATAAAAAAAAAAACAAAAAGGGCATACGAGAAAGAAGAATTTGCAAAAGCTAAGGGTAACAATAAAAAACTAGGGACTTAATAAAAAGTGTTACTAGTAAAGCAAGTGACCAGTGGTACTAGTAAAGCAAGTGACCATTCGTCTTGTCTTATCTCTCCCCAGAATGCACAATGTAGCGTAAACGAGGTATATAGATTTTTCACTAGTATTAGTAAAAACTTAGCCGAAAAAATCCATATCGATCCCCATCAACCAAAACATAGAACAAACCATGGTTCTTATTCATCCCCAATGAACTCGCTTGTTTTACTTCCCACTGATACAAGGGAAATTGAGCAGTTAATTACAAAAATGAGAGAAGATGCAGTCATGGGCATAGATTAAACAATACTTGACCATACTAGTAGTTCCCTTGTCACATATTTGTAATTTATCGTTCGCCACTGGAGGCTTTCCGCTAGCTTTTAAGATTGCTCTTGTAAAACCAGTTTATAAGGGTGGTGATAAAGACTGCATAAATAATTAAAGGCCCATTTTGATTCTCCCTACATTATCTAAAATCTTAGAACGACCCATATACAAACGCTTTATGAACTATCTGGAAACAAACACACTTCTCTCTCCATGTTAGTATGAATTTCGTACGAAGAAGTCAACCGATTATGCCGTCCACGAACTTACAAACTCTATTGTCTCAAATTTAGATTCTAGAAGAAACATGCTTAATTGTCTTCTTAGATTTGGCCAAGGCCTTTGATACTGTATCTATTCCACTACTTCTTTAGCAGCTAGAAGGAATTGGTGTCAGACGTCTTCCTCTAAAATTATTCGAATATTATTTGAGTGGAAGAAGGTAGCATGTAAAAGTAGATAACTGGGTGTGTGACGAACTATATCTCTACTACGGCGTACCATAGGGCAGCATACTTGGGCCTAGTCTGTTTCTGGTCTACGTAAATGAACTCCGTCAACTACGGCTACAAAACGGTAGAATTTTGTCCTTTGTTGATGACACAGCTTTGTTTTTTAAAGGAAATTCATGGGATGATGTACTCCAAAGCGCACAAAATGGCTTTAATAAAGTTAGATTATGGTTAAAATGTAACTTGTTCACACTCAATGTAAGTAAGAGTAAATACGTTGCTTTTGCCCGCAAAATAAATCTTCTTCCATTACCTACAGTATTAATTACTGCTCGTTCTTGCATTCCAAAAACTACTTCTTGCCTTTGCCCACCACTTGAAAGAACTAATACTGTCAAATATTTAGGTATCTACATAGATCAAGCGCTAAGTTTCAAACCACATATCGATGTTTTTGTTACTAGACTAAGCTTTGTGATATACAGCTAGCCTAGATACAATAAAAACGGTGTATTACTCCCTTTGCCAGGCCTTGCTACAGTATTGTGTTACCTCGTGGAGAGGCACTACCAAAGGACATTGGAAGCGAACGCGCACAAAGGGCAATCCTAAAGGTTGGTACTGGCCGGCCCTATCGTTACCCCATTACCGACCTGTACAAGCATAGGAATGTTTTAACTGTCAGACAAATAGAAGAAGAAGAAAGAAATTTTAAATGCCACAGCATGAGAGACACGATAATTAGCTGATATGACATATCCTTATAGGCAATGTAACCATACAATTACAAAAGGTACAAACGATTAACATTGTTACAAAAAAAGTACAAATGGTGAAAAAATACAAAAAAGGAACACAACAAAGTAATACACATGAATATGTGTCTCACGGCTGAGCATCAAAATAGTCCTCCATAATTCCGGCATACTAGCTTTTCGCATAGGTTTTACGGATTTCTTGGTGGCTATCTCTACACTAAGATTAATACGATTTTATCAGTATATCCCCTACGCAAGTCAGCGTGTTAAAATACTTTATCTGAATGGCTCAAGACGATTGACTATAAAACAACTGAGAGTCTTCTTACTACAATATTGTGACAACTTCCATCATAGTTATTTCAGTAATAACCACGTACACACTTGTAAACATGCAACCCTATTCTTATCCCCTCTCACACTCACACACACACACACAAGCGCGAACGCAGGCACGCATACACGCACGCACACGCACACACACACACACGCGCGCACACACACACACACACACTTAAAAACTGTTCAATATTTTATTTCATTTATATGACAATTTTTTTTTATTTTTTTTACGTTTAAACTTTGTTAACTTTGTAATCGTTATTAGGTACCTTCATTTGTGTAAACCTTACTGAAACTGAACAAAGGGTGTGGGATCCTAGTGACCTGTGACACAGGTATTTTATACCTACATCAGGCACCAGTCTCTCACAAATGCTTGTATTGGATTTTGTTAGCTTATGTTTTTTCAATTTCAACATTTGTGAAGAGAATTAAATACTTTATTATTATTATTTATAAGATTCACGGGCTTTACCCCGAACTTTGAAAGGCTTACATGGGGATACTGGTCCAACACGTAGAGGCCCTTTGCGAAACGTTTATGTTATGTAAGTCACCTGCTGAAATCATTTGCTAAAAATGAAAAAAAACATAACCAGCGAACTGACCCCGGCAGGGGCAAGGACTATTGTAATTTATAGAAGAAAACAAGGGCTATCTATGTAAATGAGGTTTGATGGACAAAAAACTGGACTATTTAAAAGGGGACGAACACCGGTCATAATTAGTGATACGTAATTACCCGTGGCCGGTGGTAACTCGCCGCTTACCGTGTAGGAAATCTTTTAAAGACTAGCCCCCACCTGCCTCGGGTAAATAGGCGGGGGAGTTTTGGACTCTGCTATGCTGCGATACTGCGATATGCTGCTCTCTGGATACTTCATAACAGGCCCACCTTTGGATTTGTCTACCAGGACATGTATAATACATGTCCTGGGAGACTCATCCAAGACTAATGAAAATCTTCAATAGTCACTTGAGGTGGTGCCAGAATAACCAAGATCAAATTAGAATGGACATCATTGCGAAACAGAGAGCGGACAGAAACTTTAGTAAGTTCTGGAAATCCACAAATAAGCTTGATTGTATGCGAGCGTGGATGGGGAATGCGATCACGGAGAAATCGCCAACATGTTCATGGAACATTTTCGAATGCGGTCTCCTCCTGGTCCCTCAAGAGGAATAAATGATGTTGAGCCTGTATGTGACGGAGAGGAATGTTTACTGTTTTTGTCGGCCAAAGAGGTCAAAGACATGCGCAAAGGCAAATCTCCGGGACATGATTGGCATTGAACATTTCAAACATGCGGGGGTACACCTGCCGAGAGTCTTGTCCCTAATGTACACAATGTGCATTAGTCACTCGTATCTGCCGGAGAGGTTGATGCGAACAGTGGTTTTCCCCATAGTAAAAAATAGGATAGGGGATATTGGGGACTGGAATAATTAGCGGCCTATCTCCCTGGCGACGACAGCGGCGATAATATTCGACAGAATGCTTGATTCTTATCTGGAAAAGCACATCAATTTAAGTGACGCGCAGTTTGGTTTTCAACCTAAGCTATCCACCGATAGCGCAATACTGAGTCTCAAGCATACAGTCTGATATTATATAGACCGTAAAACGCCGGTATACGCCTGTTTTCTGGATCTCTCTAGAGCTTTTGACCTTGTTTCGTACGATATGCTCTGGAAGAAGCTGGCCGAGACCGGTGTACCGGCCGAGGTTGTGAGGATTTTGCAGTTTTGGTATTGCAAACAAACGAATTCTGTAAAATAGTCAAACTCATTCTCTGAGACGGATGGGCTGGAGTGCGGCGTGAGACAGGGAGGGCTGACCTCGTCGAGATTCTTCAACCTCTACGTCAATGATCTATTGGTGGAGCTCAGCTGGTTGGTTCAGCTGGTTGGTTCAGCTGGTTGGCTCAGCTGGTTGGCTCAGTTGGTTGGCTCAGTTGGTTGTCGAATAGGGGATGTAAGCGTTAATAACATTAGTTACGCAGACGATATGGTACTGCTGGGCGCTAGTGCTGGATCGATCAGGAAGATGTTAAAAGTTAGTGAGAAATATATTGGTGCGCAGGAGCATCGATACAATGTGCAAAAATGTGAATATATGGTCTTTGGGGCCGCCGGTAAGCGTTTTACCCCGTCCTTACCCATTTTCACCTTAAATGGAGTGAATATTAGACGTGTAAAAACTTTCAAATATCTGGGGCACATTCTTGCCGATGACCTGAAAGACAATATGGATATTGAGAAGGAGCGCAGAGCACTATCGGTCAGAGGTAATATGCTGACCCGTAGATTTTACCGTTGCTCTGACGATGTTAAGATCACGCTCCTTAAGGCGTACTGTCAAGGTATTTACTCGGGGAATCAAAGGGTCAGCCACACCAAAAGATCGATGGATGTCCTGCGTATCCAATATAACAATATCTTTAGAATGCTGCTGGGACTACCCCGGTTTAGCAGTGCCTCGGAGATGTTTGCCAGTACCAAACTAATCGTTTTTCAGCCATCATCAGGAAAAAGACTGCAATATTAGTGAGAGCGGTGAGGCTGAGTCCCAACAGCATACTGAAGGTTGTGGCGGAAGACATTGGCGTGGCCTCAAATGGATGGCCTGACGTGGATAAAGATGCATGGTAGTGAATCAATTTAATTTATTTTATTTTGATTAATTTCTACTAACTCCTAAAATTAAAGCTTACTAACAAATAATGGATCATAGTTGTCCAAGCAAATAAATGAATTATTATTTACCCCATTGCAGTTCTTATGAATAATATTATAGAAAAAGAAAGATATTAGTTAGTTCCTCAAGATAGTATCACCCGTTCGAAATGTAAAATTAATTACTATGAATGGAGGAAAGTTATTTACTATCAAGTACAATATTCACGACAGCAGCAGTAGACAGGTAGGTAAAGGCACAGACAAAATTATTCCACCTAACGGTTTGGCCTCCAGCCACAAGTCACAAGTAGTTGCTAATTAGTATAATTTTTACCCTCCAAGAATTATTACAGCAAATTATTTATGAAGCTAAATTAATTTCAATAATCTATAGTTATATTATAGATGCAACATTTCGGAATTTAGTTTCAAAAGCAGGCTATCTATGCTATTTCATAGCATTTTAAGTGCATCGCGCTGTTAACCGACATATGTTTCTATTTGTTTATTTACTTGAAAAACATACAGAAAAGCCATTGACAGAAAAACAGAAATAAAGTGCTTAATGTATCAAAATACTAGATATTACATAATCTGATTAAGTTTCCACCATCGAAATAATAAGATGTATAAGACATACACATATGTAAGAAGAAGATAGTGCACAGGTACTACACTAGCTGATGAGAATACATTCAAAACGGATTGCAAAGTAATTTGAACTATTGATGAGATTGCTTTTTAAAGAATTTAAAGATATTCTTCTTCTTCTTTTCCTCTTTAAAAAAACGTAGCCCCACACTAGAATTTATTCCTGTGTAGTGTATGCGCTTATAAACATGAAAATTCACATACAGAAATACCCAGACAGCAACAAATAATTGTGGATCACTCAAAGATTTGTTCTGTGCGGAAATCAAACCCGCGACTATTAGACATAGTGGCCGGAGCGGCCTAAGCTCTTAACCACTGCGCTTAATCGTCCTTCAAAATAAAGTCTACAGTGATGGTCCTGACTTCAGCCGAAAGACGTCCATTGCTAGACAAAGACCTCCCGAAAGACAGCCACAACGACCGGCTCTGTACTGCCCGCATCCACCTTTAATGGTGATATTCCGCTTGTGTTCAATGGTGGTGGTTACTATAACATAAATGAAGTTATATTGTCTAAATATAATCTAAAGTCATAATCTAAAATTGAAATCCAGGCCTTTTCGTTTTCAACCAATGTAATTATAATTAGGTTGAGTAGCCTATCAACTACTAAATACGTATACTACCCTGCCCTTTCAGGACTTACTGCTATATTTTTTATGGATCTCTTTTCCATTCCATTCAATCGCTGAGTAGGTACATTCGCTTAATAATTATCTTAAAAGATGTTGCTTTTTATATACAACCTTTCTATAAAGAAGTTCTATTTTATACGAGTATAAAGATTCATTGATCGGAGAAAATACATCCGTTGTTTCTCAAGTATTTTGTATCTTGCTTATAAATAAATATAATGAATAATATATAGGCAGAGAGTACAGTGTTCCAACAGGTTATCATAACATAAAGAAAGAAAACTTATAGCGTGCTTGATCGGAGAGTAAGCCAGATAAGAAGATTAGACCAAAATCGCATGTTAGAATGGATATCGAATTCAAACATTTTAAAAACCATAGTCACACCTTTGTTTCTCAAGCGGGAGTAGCAAGGGTGTACTGTGTGCACTCGTTTTTTCATGTAAATGGGGGCAAGCCTATTGTTATATACCGTGCACAATTCCAAGCTCCAGACTTATACTGCGAATTTTACGATAGAAAAACTACATTTTACAAACACACCGACCTAGGATTTGAATACAGACCAACGAGGCAATCAAAGGCTTTTTTATTTACAAAATACAAAAGTAGTCTATATGAAAGTCCCTCATCATATTAAAGTTAACTGTATTTATAGTTAGGTAAAAGTTTGCATGCAATTTTCCAATTTAATGGCTTTGTAATATTCCACTACTAATACCATCACATTAGGGCCAACGCACGCAATTCCCCATCATTTGCGGTTGTAATATCCTAATGGGTCGAAACACCATCCTTAATTTAGTTTTCCACCCATCAGTTTATTAAGTAAGCGAAATTAAACATGGAATAACTGAATTAAGCATTTTTAATTAGCAATTTATTTGAAGACTGCTTCGTCTCATTTATAAATGTAAAACAAATAAAACTGCACCGAGTCAAAGTCACGCTTGTAGGTTCGTTCTTTCATTTAATGTTAAAAACTTATTTCAAAGGATTTTATTAATGTAAAAGGTATCTTTTCAAAGACAAATTTGTATTTTTTAAATTTAAAATATTTATGGCGTCGAATAAGTGGGCCAATTTATTTTAGTGTTGTATCAAGCGGGTGCATATACATATTGTATAACATTTTGTTAGCTTTTTGGAATAGATAGACAGAATTTATCTATTATAAAACTCACGTTCTATAAATGTAAATTTAGCTTTCTGAGCTATTATAGTATTGCTATAGTTTATCTTGTGGAAGGTCTTCTCAGATCCCGAGTAAAAATTGGACGGATAAACCCGGTCATCGTGACAATCTTTGGCAAAGGTCGTCCTGCAGTGGACGTTTTTTAGGCTGATGATGATGATATGACTTAAAAAATAACTTATGTCAATGTCTTTTGTTACCTCGATGACATTTTTAAAAATATTGACATTCGTATATTGATTCCGTTTACCCAAATATCCCAAAATACGATTTAGGAACAGAAACTCTTTTTTCTTTTATCTAAACGTATCTTCACAGACTAATGTAACTATAATTAGGACATAAGCACGGATTTATGACGTACATTAACGCATAATAACCCAATACCGTCAGATAAACTGTTCCAATTATTATCTCCTCGGGAACACGCAAACAATCCAAGTGATAATTATCACGATACTCTTGAAAATCTCATTATTGGCAGATATACCGCGTTATTCTTCCGATACGTTTTCCATTGTTGATCACGTTCACATCGCAAACAAGCTTGAGGTATGTGGAGGCGATGTTTGGTAATTGTCGATCGAGTTGAAATCGATTATGATGTCGAATCTCGTTACTGGCAGTTATCCCGCCTTATTCTTCTGTTACGTTTTCCATTGTTGATCACGTTCACATCGCAAACAAGCTAGGCATGTATGAAGGAGATGTTTAGTAATCGTATGTAGATCGAACTGGAATCGATTATGATGTCGAATCTCGTTACTGGCAGCTATCCCGCCTTATTCTTCTGTTACGTTTTCCATTGTTGATCACGTTCACATCGCAAACAAGCTAGGCATGTGTGAAGGAGATGTTTGGTAATCGTAGGTAGATCGAGCTGGAATCAATTATGATGTCAAATCTCATTACTGGCAGATATCCCGCGTTATTATTCCGGTTCGTTCCCTATTGTTGATCACGTCCACATCGCAAATAAGCTTGAGATGTGTAGAGGCGATATTTGGTAAACGTTGATTGAGTTGGAATCGGATTATGAAGTCGAATCTAATTACTCGCAGATGTCCCGCAGTATTATTCCGTTACTTTCCCCATTTTTGATCACGTCCATATCGCAAAAAAGCTCAGAGATGTATAAAGGCGATAATTGGTCATCGTAGATCGAGTTGGGATTCATATTAAAAACCAAACTATAGACAGACAGTTGATATGAGATGAGCTTATTACCAAAACATGTTGTTCACTCGATCTTCTAAGCATTCAAAATTCAAATATCGATTTAAATGTATCAATAATTAAAACATAAAACGTTCGTCATTATAACCGGAATAAATGTCCGATGAAGTGTTTAATTGATTTTAACTCGTTGTAGTTGGATTACCGTAGGTCAATAGCTGTCTAGAACGTGTGATCAATGTTACTTCACAGATACTAGAATATGTTCAGAATTTTTAATGTCTTAGTAAAATGGCGTACCAAATTAATAATCTGTTTTTTTTTTGTACACGGAAATTTACTTGAGGTGAAGTTACTTTACGTAATTACGATAATATCCACACTGAAGCATTTCGATCTAACTGAATTGACGACGATGTGAAACGAAGTGAATCGTAATACTTCAAATAGTTAAGTCAAAGCACGGCGGTTAAATTTTATAGGTTTATAATCTATTACAGTAACCAAAATCGCTTAAATAGTCTTTGTTGTTTATGTAGGTAAGTCATACCACTATCATGATTGCCAGAGCTATGTATATTCAAAACATTCCCTACATGCAATATCAGCAGAAACCCTGATCAAAAGTATAAAGGCAATATCATCATACGGGTTCCTAGTAAATGAGCCCAAATATACTTGACCCTCTATTTCGATTTCAAATAGTAATTTCCCGCCGAACAAGGAATTTTGTCCCCTCAAAGATAACAATTTGAATTCCTAATGGATCAATAACTATTTCAGTTTTGTCTTTGTGCTACAAAGCAAGTCTCAAAGGAATTCGCTGTATTTGCGTTCATTTCCCGGCACAGAAAATGAGGCGAATTTCACAGAAATTTTCAATTGAAATTGATAATTGATTTAGATAAATGACCCGCCTTGCTTAATTGCAATAAAAACGGGCACGCATTTGAAAACAGAATTAATGGCAACAAAGTACGCTACAGAATTGCTTCGGACAAAAATACTTTTTAATTAAGAACAAAATAGGTATGCTTCAAACATAACAGTATTTACTTGATGAGCTCTTGATGACACGAAAGTAAAGAGGCGAGAAGATAAAAGTAAATAACCAATAGGTATCCTTATTGTGAATTAATAGCATACTGATAAAGAAGTAAAAAATAATCTAAATCCGTATATTCGTGGATGTCAGAGGTAAACTGTATGTACCCTTGTTTCGCCGATGATAATAAGTCTTTCTGTAATAGGGGGAACCCTATTGTCATTACAACGAGTATAATCCCAGACATTGGAATAATACTAAAAATTTGACGCCTGCCTATCACGAGAATTCGAATTTTAGGGCACAACTAGTTCCTTCTTGATTTTGTTAGATAAAACTTGTGTTATGAATGAAATACTGCTTTAATTTTTTTGCTGTGCCCTGTTGATTCTACAATTGGCTCATTTATATATTTTACCACCCCTTTACATAGATATTGTGGAACGCAAATAAATGAATACGAAATATCGTAGGTACAGTTCTTTTTTGAAATCAATTTCTGTACTAGGTATACATACTGTTATTTATATACAGATACTTTGACCTTGAATACGAATTACTACAATAAAAATATCAGCCTAACTGTCCGGTTACTGTTAAAAGGCATTCTCTCACAAATTGAGGTGAGAGAGATGACATCATACTCCACAATGGTTTATGGCCACCTGCTGTTAGAGCTTATCAAGGCAACTTTAAGGCTTTTCACTTGGCTTAACGATTACCACAGTGATAACCATGATCAAGGGCTTAGCGTACCGTTCAAAGCACGAAGACGCTGGAATATGTAAATGTCACAAACGGTCACCGATTTCAGACCGACAAGAGCCGAACGCTGCTTAACTTAGGTGATATAGGTATAATCATATAGAATGATCATAAGTTGCTATCGACAGACATACCCAAATAATTAAAAGAAACACTTAAATATTATGTTGTTCGGTATTGTTGTGTATGACATTTTTGTGTATATTATAAAATAGCGATTCTTATTAAAAAGAAAAACTCATTAAAAGCGGTGAGTTCTCACATTTTATTTAGAATCTCTATTTCGTGTAAGTAGGTCGCAATTAATAGCTGGTGCAGTATAAAACTGGTCCTCGTGGTGAAAAAACAGTATCTTTTGCTCTTCTACTGCCTTAAATTACTTTTTGCTGACACATTCACCCCCTAAAATATAGAGACTTATATGTACGTATACATATCATTTTGATAACCGCCACACTCGCCTTAATTATGTGTATGTTTAGTCAAAAGTGATAAAGAGGCGGCCCTAGATATCGCAATTTACGCTCCATAAACTTTGCAAACACACCGCACACACAAATAATATAGTATTAAGTAAATATAGAAGCCGATGCCAAATTTTCAAACAAACTGTACGAAACACGCCCTACTATTTGGTTTACAAATGTAGTCTAATGTTTAGTTTTCAAATGTAAGCTTGATGCAGCGGGAATACCGTTAATGCAGATTGAAATCAAGTGCCTTTACATTTACATAAAGGCAAATAAACAGTAGGGGAGTTAGTAACCACAAAAAACAATCCGTTTAAACAAATTAAGATGAATCAATCACGAATGTTTCCGATGCTTTCTTCTTTTCTAGGGAAAGATTACTTTTTTTTAACTCAGAAAGAGACTAAGAGGGAAGATTAATGGCATTAATAAATGGCATGTCTAATGGCATTATTATCAAAACTGTGTGTTAGTAACAATAGTAACTTATTGAGTATGTTAGTAAGTATAAAATAAAAAACAAACACAATTAATTCACCAGCAGACATCTCTCACGTGTAAACTAATGAATCGACTGAGTACGACCGAGTCCAACCTATCCGATATCATCTTCAGGATTCCGTTGCTGCTCCCCCGCACTGCACGTATAATACATGCGGATTCTTACGCATGATTGCGTAGAAGTCCTCTACATGTACGTCTACAGGCATGCCCGATGCATTGCAGTAACGGGGAAGGATAAATGGGCATTAAATTCACAACACAACACATCACTAATTTCACTTCTAAAAAAAACTATTTTTTTCATTTTATTTAAAATCGTTTTCATAGGGCAATTCATAGGTTTGTTAAACGTTTGACGAGACGCTAATAAGTAAACAGCGAAAGTCATGAAAAAACCAGAAGCAGCACAGTTATAATTTACCATCTTTTTAATACGCTACTTTACCTTTTTCATCCCTTTCCACCCTTCTTAATAAATCAACAATACCGGAATAAAACTGCATCAGTGCTCCCAAATTGGCAAGTTATCGAAATAAATTTCAAAGAGGAAGATCAGGATACTAAACGTTGAAGTTTTAATGTTGGCAGCTCTGGCGTCGGCAGCTTAGTAACAAAAGCGGATAAATCGGCCGAGAATATCACGCATTGTATTCGTATTAAGTGAGAATAGACGATCACGACAAAAGCGACCTCACTGTTTGTAGATGTTACAAAGATGTATGATATATAAAACGTGTTGAGTAGATAAAAATTCTTCCTCACAGAATTGACGGACATGCAGAAAGGTTCAAAGTAGGCAAGCCCCCACAAGATAGACTTTTTTTAATGTTCCAAATCTGTTATAATGTCACATGCAATTTCAGTTCTAACACACTAGGCCCATGCTAATAAACATGGTATAACAGCGTAATAGTTATATAATGCTTTGTTTTCTTCCGTCGACTTTCAGTTGACAGAAAGACAGAAAACGTTTAAGGTTTGGTCAAATAGCCGACGGAGCGCGACGGGAGCGTGACAGAAGCGCTCGTCTGCATTCGATTGTGACGTCACGCAGTCACACCGAGCGGGACTACGTTGCGTGGCATCTCCCGTACATTTCATTACATTACAACTCCCCGAGCCACGCCACCGTCGCGCTCCCCTCGCGCTGCGTTAGCTATGTGGCAAAACCCCACAAAAAAAAAATAGTAAGGCCGTTAGTCTGGCATATATAGATGTGAACGACACGACACAGGAATAAGTCCTAGTGTGGGGATACTTTTTTTTATTTAAAAAAAAAATATATATAAAAAAATTTCCAACGAAGCGCGATGCGACAACGGTGATTGGTGATTGGCTGCGTTCGGTTGTGACGTTTGCCGTCGCGCCGAGTAAGACTGCGCTGTGTGGTATCTCCTGAATATTTCAGTACATTACAACTCCCGATGTCGCGCTTCTACCGTCGCGCACCCGTCGTGCTGCGTTGGCTACTGGAACAGTTGAACGCTTTTAAGTGCATGGCACACTCTTTTAGCATACAGATTTAGGACAGATAAGAGTAACGTTAAATGTGTGTACGTTGTATACAAAAAAATATGTTACTTTGCCGCATGCTTCGAATCTTATGATGATCAATAAAATGTATCTGCTAAGATCAGACTTAAAACAATAAATAAACAAATCTATTAAATTATTCTAAATTATGTACTTCCCAGTGCTAGTTTTTCCACGTCACCAGCTACACTGCAGGGACGAATGTTTCCCAGAGGACATTCAGGTAATGCAGCCGATGCTGGCTACTGGAATAGTCCTAACGGGACAAAATCGCGCACTCTCAGGCGCAAGTGGAGATCAAGTTAAATCTTTTAAAGGAGGTCGGCTTGATGGATTATCTCTTCGATGTACCTATAAACACAATTCCGTTTGGTTAGTGTCTGTAAAAGAGTTAGCTCTTTCTAAAAAAAAAGGGCAGAGGTCCTCGTAGCACCGTGCCACCGCAGTGTTCTTAGTCATCACCAAGGTTAAGGAGCGTTAGGCTCGGTCGGTTTAAGATGAGTGACTCTTTGTAGCAATTCCATTTTCAAGCGTCTTCATTCTGCAGAAAGTTATGAGCTTTTGATCCCGGCGGTTACTTAGCAATCAATTATCTGGCAAATTTTGTATTGTCAACTTATTGAAAAGGAAAAATAATTTTAATTTGAATAAGAACTTTTTTGAGGAGTTCCTACGGCTTCCTTCCGGCTTCGTCATCAGACCTTGGCCACCATCTGGGTCTGAAATACTCATCAAGACAAATCCAACGAGCCCATACACAGCGGGGTTATATTGAGTATTTGAGTGGATTCATTGGCCACCTTTCGGCTTCATCATCAGGCCCTGCACACTATCTTGTCGTATAGTACTTTTCAATACCAATCTTTGTTAGATTGGTATTGAAACCTAATTTGTATTGATGCCTAAACCTGAGGGGGTTATGTTGTATCGTTAACAAGTTCCTATGGCCACCTTCTGACTCCAGCATCAGACCAGCTCCATGGTACCATATTATTGCATTGTCACCGATTTTTCATATATATGCCAAATATTGGCTCAATCGAATATCTACAAGTGCTTGAAAAATAAATCACAAAATTTGAACCGGCAAGACAGACAGACAGACGTACGTACATTGAAAGTTAAATATAAGGTTGTAAAAACAACAAACAGTATGCCATACAGTCCGATAATGTTCTCAGCGATTACCAAGGTTAAGCAGCGTTCGGCTCTGTTGATCTCAGATGGGTCACCGTTTGTGATGCTACAGTTTTTCAGTAGTGGAACATCTGGCACTTTATTTGTTGTGAACTCATTCATAAAGGGAATAAAATATAAACAGTATGCTTCAGTTCAGTCCACTTCCAGCAGGGTTCAGATTTCTTAACAAACCAGGCGGCAGCCGGCGATTTATGACAAAGCTGAACAATAACTTTGCAAGCTATTAGTATCTGCTGGCACGCGACCAACTCGTTAAGGTACTTGTACACGATGCAAGCAACTGGCGAGAGTTGAGGCTCTCATGTTGTTATTTGCATCTTCAAAATGATGGTGTAAATAAGTGTGCAAGAGCAGTGGTCGTACAATATTGCCTAGTTAGTTACCCGCGCATGTAACTAACACGTTTACGCAGAAGTCTGAGCAGTAAAACCGATCTACGCATACCTTGGAATAATTTTCTGTCTATTTCCTTACATTCTCTTAAAGCATGAGACAGTTCAGACATAAGTGATTAAAGGGAACCTATAAGCAATTTTGTGAGAGAGTTATGAAGAGGATCTATGAGCAATATTTTCCGGAATCTATATATAATGTACCGACTATCAGAAGTACTATGCAAACATGAACTAATATGTTTGCACCACATAGTCCTATCTTCGGCTGCGAATACGTTCGGTCAAGCTGACCGATCGTATGTGCAAGAGCGTAGTAAGAAACTGTGTAGGTATGAAAGATAGTATCGGTGTAAAGATGAGAAAAGGTATGCTCTGTTGGTTCGGGCATATAGAAAGAATGTCGGAAGAAATAATGACAAAACAGATATACAATGCGAAAGTGGAAGGATGTAGGTACCGGGAAAGAAGGAAATAGACCGTGTCTTATCTGAAGGGCAAGACAAGAGTCTCCGTAACCGGCGAGCGTGTATGAGACGAACTATGAGAGTGGAAGAAGCCAGAGAGGTCTGTAAGGAAAGAACCTGTTGGAACTATTTACTCTCTGCCTATCCCGCAAGGGAACTGGCGTGATGATATAGTAGTAGTAGTAGTCCTTTCTTCTGTTTCTTCACCGTCCCCAGAAGAGGTAATCAGCGCTCATAGAAAACAAGAACGATTTTTAAATTTCCATATCTAAACATCTATGGCACGTGGGTTAACTGTTAGCATCGGTTACAACTTCATGTGGTAGTCGTTAAACCAAGTTTAAATCCGGCTTCATAAGAACCAACAGCAGATACCTAAGTCTGCGTGGTAATGGATGACCTATTCTCTCTAACCACGATATGTGAAAGAAACTATTGGCCCGTTGTGGCAACAGAGTTGACAACAGAGGCTAATTATTCTACTTTTATAATTATTCAATTCTAGAAGTAGTATAAGAAAGGTAGAAACATAAAAAAGTATCCGCCTTCTTTTAGCTTAATGATTCTACCAATAAATATTTAGTGGTAAACCATCTACTTTATGCAGATGACGCGGTTTTAATAGCGCCAACAGCCACTGATCTGCAAACACTAGTCACAGTTATGAAAGACGACTGCATGATCAATGGCTTACACTTGAATGTGAAGAAAACCAAGATTATGGTTTTTGAAAGGGAAGAAACCAGAACGAATGTAAGGATTGTGGTTGGTAACGATGTGCTGGAGCAAGTGAATGAGTTTGTATATCTTGGATGCGCCTTCAGTAAGGATGGGAAATACACCGCTGACATAGAGAGAAGAGTGAGTGCAGGGAACAGAGTGAATGGTGCGATGGGAAAGCTACTCGGGAGCCGGCACTTAAGCCATAAGGCGCAGCTGGCCATACATAACGGAGTTCTTGTCCCAACGCTGTTATATGGTAGCGAGAGCTGGGTATGTAAGAAGGAGAATGAAAGTAGGATAAATGCGGTAGAAATGCGAGCTCTGCGGAAGATGTGCGGAGTGAAGCTGACCGACCGCATTAGCAACAGCATAGTAAGACAGCGAGTAGGTATGAAAGATAGTATCGGTGTAAAGATGAGAAAGGGCATGCTCCGTTGGTTCGGGCATATAGAAAGAATGCCAGAGGAAAGAATGACAAAACAGATATACAATGTGAAAGTGGAAGGATGCAGGTACCGGGGAAGACCTAGACTATCTTACCACGACCAAATAAACCGAGTCTTATCTGATGGAAAAGTCAAGAGTCTCCGTAACCGGCGAGCGTGTATGAGACGAACTATGAGAGTCGAGGAAGCCAGAGAGGTATGTAAGGAAAGAACCTGTTGGAACTCTGTACTCTCTGCCTACTCCGCAAGGGATCTGGCGTGAGGTTATAGATAGATAGATAGATAGAAATATTTAAAATATATAAAATCAATAACCTCACGCCAGATCCCTTGCGGGGTAGGCAGAGAGTACAGAGTTCCAACAGGTTCTATCCTTACATACCTCTCTGGCTTCCTCGACTCTCATAGTTCGTCTCAGTTTATTGGTACGTATGTAATTATTCTGTCAGAAATACTAAATATATATCTATTACTAATTTAAGAGTTGTTATTTAGCCGGTGCATTTAAGTTGTGCATATTTCATCATCATCATCATCAGCCAATAGCAGTCCACTGCTGGAATAGGCATCTCCAAGTACACGCCACTGGTTACAATCCTCGGCTACTCGCATCCAGTTCATCCAGTTTTTTGCCAGCCGCCCTACGAAGATCGTCGCTTCACCTAGCCTGAGGGCGTCCTGCATTACGTTTGCCAGTCCGTGGTGTCCACTCAAGAACTCGTTTGTCCCAGCGGTCATAGGTTGTTCGGCCCAACCCAAATGTGACCAACCCATTGCCACTTCAGCTTACTAATCCGGTGGGCTATGTCGATAACCTTGGTTCTCTGTCGAATGACTTCGTTCCGGAATCTATCCTTCAAAGAAACTCCGAGCATAGCCCTTTCCATAGCTGTATTCATTCATTTTCACGAGATGTATTCATTCATTTTCAACCCGTAGCCACCCAATGCTGAGTGTAGGTCTCTTCCATGGCACTCCATTCCCTGGCGTTTTTCTCATTCAATCCCTTCCGGCCACCCTCGTCAGATCATCAGTCCATCTTGCGGGTTGTCTACCTACATTTTAATGGCCGATTCGCGGTCTCCAATTAAGCACCCTTTTCCCCCATCTGTTGTCTGATCTCCGGCATATGTGTCCTGCCCATCTCCACATTCTTTCCGCTATCACTTGAACTATGTCGGTAAGTTTTGTTCTTTCCCGGATTATGATGTTTTGGACCCGGTCTCTTAGCGATATACCTAACATAGCTCGCTCCATATCTCTTTGGCTCACACGTAGTTTATTTAAGTTGTATTTTGTGAGCGTCCAGGTTTCGGCTCCATATACCATAACGGGCAGGACACACTGTTCGAAGGTGCGACGTTTGAGATTCATGGGTATGTTTCTCTTAAATATGTCGGACAATTTTCCAAAAGTGCCCCATCCCAATCGAACACGGCGTAGGATTTCAGTTTCTTGCCTGTTCTTATTGAAGCTAAGGGTTTGTCCTAAGTAGATGTATGCAAGGCGTATAATCGGCTGTAGAAGTCTTCTACTTCCAAAAGAATCACCGGCTTAGAAGTGATGACGTCCCCATTTGCTTTGGACAACTTCATCAGATGACTTCTCCCCAAAGACTGGACAAACACTTTCGAACCCCGATTTTGCTCGATTGCTTTTTCAATAGAGCGTGTATAAGCGCATCGGAGGTCACGTCGTGCCAGTTTGTTTATTCGTTTGTTGATTACCAGTTGCTCTGATGAAGTGTTGAGTGGGTTTTCACGTCGTTCTCTCGTCGTTCACTCTGACGCTTCTTGTCAGTACAGTTTAGTTCTCTAGATAGTACATCAGTGTGTATTATCTAGAGAACTAAAAGCCTATACGTATACAAGTACAGTTTATCCAGTAAGGACAATTATTATAATACATCTTCGATATACTTGTAAAAACCCTAGAATTTAGGAACATCCGAAATAATTATATATACTTACTTTATATTTTATAATGTTAGCTATTTATTTTCATTACCCATGAATTATGGCACTTGTATTAATGTTTGCTTATTTACTCACAGCTCTTTTTACTTACTACTAAAGACTTCGCATGCGGCAAAATGGATTTCTTATTCGTAATCTATCTTTTTAGATTTTAGATAGACAGACCAGAGCAGGTATATCAACCATATCTTTTACAATAATTATAATATTGGCAATATCAATACGTATACTCAGTTTAAACATTATTACATAGTTTCTGTCCCGTACATCCGTTAACATCCAAACGTTATTTATAGCAATGCACACATTTCGAGTACAATGTTCGTATGAATATCGTTGAAAACTTACTGCTCGTGCCTTAATTCAAATATACGAGTCAGTTATTGCCGTAAATATAAGCTGTGTTTTGAATTTCCTTGGTTTATGTTGGTATATAAGTGCGAATTTTATTATAATAAATCAGCTTCTGTTGTTCCACTGCTGGGTAAAGACTTTGCTCACAAAACGTGGTGAGAGATAATAGGTCATACTTTTCTCGGTCACATTGCGGATCACTGAAGGCAAGTATGTGGCCTGTAACTTATCAAACCGCCAATGAATCTCCTAATTTGGCCTAATTAATACCACATGAAGTAGTTATCAGGAATAACGGCTTAACGTGCCCAACGACTGAGCTGTATTTAACTTTGATCACCAAGAATACCGTAGTCCAAGGTCCAAAGATTGCCTGGAAGAGCTTACTATTAATTATAAAACCGCCTATTGTTACACTGTCTATATTTATGATCTTTTTCATTTTTATTTCGTTTTTATATCTCAAGTAGAACAATATCTGGTTATCTCTAGCAACGTTAAGGGTGCAATTTCTTTACAATGACCATTTGATAGGCAAAATTGCTATTGAAGTTTAGCTAGTAACTTTTGGAGAATTGAGCTCGGTATAATGACAATAGGCTCGCCCCTAATACATAGACCTAGCATCGTTGGCGCTATATGGGTGAATAATAATTAATAAAAAAAAATAACAAAAATAATGCCTACGTTACGGGTGTAACGTAGGCATCACACATCAAGTTTACAAACTGCTTTAAAATATTTTGGAGAAACGTGGCCCTTTGGATTATTCAAGTACGAACATCACCCATTCAGGGATAACGATCGCGATGGTATGTATTAAAACGTTTCTTTTTTACACCATACAAACTTATGTATGTAAATCATCACGATTGTCGATCGACACTTTCGGAAACTTGTGAAAGTTTACCTACTCGTATCAAACTGGGAAATAGTCTTCTAAGTTTCTTCTTCTAACTTTCCCATAAAAGCTAAACTAAGCCTATATTTTTTGTTCAAGCCCTGGAGCGCAAAGAATTTACTTTCTCTGAACTAGAGAACGCCTTATCAAGGTTACATTATATAAGCTATTAATTTAATTCCCGTGGAGATTTCTTTGGAGTTTTGTTTGATTTTAGCCCAAATCAGAATAATAGTATTGTATGCTTTCTAATTATTATTGTTTGGTTACTGTTTTCTATTTTAAATGTGTATTTAGCTTACTAACTTACTACTACTGACTCTTGTAAATTTTGTAAGGATGAAAAACATCTCCCATTTGAAGATTTTTCTAAAGATGATACTGGAGAGATAGAGAGATAAGATGGACCTGGAATAAAGGCATTAAATGTTGTTTCTTTCGTTTTACAGATGAGTGAATCTGATCTATTGTCAACATATATTCCTAATTCTAAAGGAATCTAATCCAATTATAATAATAATAATAATATATTTATTTCACCAGAAAAAAGCACCCACATTATTCTTAGATTCAGGGGTAATCTTGAAGCAAAGTTAAACTTTAAAATTTGTATCACGCATAACAAAAAATCTTTTAAAAAAAAAGGTAATCCGACTTCAAAAAGCAAAAAATAAATATTTAAAGTCGGTGCCAAGTAACCGACTGCACCAACCAGCACCGACTTCAAATATTAATTTTTTGATTTTTGAAGTCGGTTTACCTTTTTTTTTATAGCTTTTTATTTTACGATTTTAAGTGACGAATTTATACACTGATATTATATTATTTTGCTGAGTTGTACAGTAAGGTGCCTACAGGATTAAATGAATGACTATAATAACGGAAACTACACATTCGTGCTATTCGCAGTTAAGGAGTTCCCTCTTGTATCTTCAAAGTCCAAGGTTCAATACCAATAACATTAAAATAGGACCACCTCAAAAGTATACTGAACCTAATGCAACTAGAATCATCAAAATCAGTTCATAAGCAAAGGAGTTATAAAAAAGGACGAATTATGAACCTCCTTTTTTTGAAGTTGGCTAATATACCGCTTAGTTCTATAGTAGGGTACATATAGGATTGACGTAATACCCATAATATCTCAATTTACACATGCCTATTGTTTGTCGTTAAGGGGTTCCCTGGTGTATCTTTTAAGTCCAAGGTCCAATGCCAATGAAATTAAAATGGGACCACCTTGGAGCTATACTAAACCCAATGCAACAAAAAAACATCAAATCCGTCCAAAAAATAGCATACATACAACCGAACATAGAACCTCCTCCTTTTTGAAGTCTGTTAAAAACAACGATTTCTTGCTATCAACATTTTCAATTTGATATTTTCGGAAATACTGTCGCCTGCATATTACACATGTTATAGATTGCATTCACAACTAAATATTAAAAAAAAAAAAGTTGAAGTTTGATTGGAATATACTATATAGATAAAGGAATCACCACCAATTTTACTCTATGATACTCTAATCATTAACTATTTGTTGATTGTGCCCTCAAGAACAAAACCCAACTGTAGACAGCTCCTACATAATGATCAACATACACATACTCTAATTACATATATATATAGAATTAATACATTTTGTTTGTGGCATATTTAACGGGTCGTCGGGCTGCGCGGTAGTAATTATTGATGTCGGTAAATCTGAATGACCTCTGATTTAATTCGTCCGCAGCGTCTAACGATCGTTTGTATCATAAAAACTGCTATTTTAATACAGTCTCTTAAAACACACAGTAAAATTGTGAACCATAATAAATGTAATATTCGTTCATTAATTTAATTTTGTATTTACATTGTAATCGGAACTATTTAGGTGATTATGAAAATATAATTTTTGGTTGGGTAAGTCACGAATTGTGAGGTTGAGTAAGTGAAGAATTGTGAAACAAGCTGGGCTTGCATTCTTGGTCGAACAAAGTGTAGACTTTCTATCGTAATATTCTCAGCAGTAATCTAATGGCTGGAATTGTTTTAGGTATATTGACAATAGGCTCTAAGATATTGGTAATACATAGGTGTATATAGTACACCTCGGTCACCGCTCATTTTATAATTACCTAAAGAAAGAAAGCGATACTTGAATTGTCCAACTGTTTCAAAAGTCAAAGTAGACAAACAGCAATTCCAAAACCAAAAGCCTTAACTGTTTTCTTTTATCATACGATCATTAAAATACTTACGACATCAGACTAGCGATTTTTCATGGCTTTATACCCAGTTGGTAACCAGGTCCAAGTTACTGATGGTGGTGGATAATGTAGCTTTCTAAAAGCGAAAGAATTATTGAAATTGGTTCACCAGTTTCAGAGTTTATCGATTACAAACAAATGAATCTTTCCATTAAATTGACGGCAGATGTGCTCAAGGAAGGTCAACAAGATGATCTGACCCAGCAAAGAAAAAAGCGGTGGGCGGCAGCATGCATCCTGCGGTTCACTCCGCACATGATCGCACCCAATGGAGACTGATTGTACGTGGTCACAGGTCAGCAGAAGGAAGAAAAGTATCTCACAGACATATATGCTAAAGAAAAGTAACAAATGGTCCCGTAATTGCATAAATCACTTCCATATGGAGCAACGATATGAGTACCATAATATAATAAATTCATCGATATAAGAATATCTGTTTAATTCTGCACAACCCGAATAAATCATTCGATAGACGTAGGTCTATACCAATAGCAGCGTATCTCCTTGCCATTTATCAAGATGTATGTGAAAACGTGTTTCGGCCCGTGCATCGGATCCCATATCTTATTTGTTATGACCAGACGCAGCGCGTTACGATAATTTCGTGAAATGATCGCGTTACTGAATGCAGTTTTTGAGCGAATATTAAGAGTTTAGCACGTACAGATTACCGCTAGTTTGACGCTGTCGAGAAGGAGTGTTATTGCGTTCATTTATATTTAGTAAACTACTATCTGTATCTATATCGTGTGCCGTAATGCCGCGTGGTTCCCGGCTTAGAATAGGACCAACCCATCTCATCCCATCGGGTGTCGTACAAGGCGACTAAGGGAAAACTAGGGAATGGGCAGCAGCGTTCCTTTAACACTTCGACGACCAATAACTGCGCTCGCCAACCCGCCTGCCAAGCGTGGCGAGTATGGCAAACACCCCCAATTATGGAAGAAAGTAGAAAAACCAGGCCCCTAGTCCCCGGCGGTCCTGTTCGTCCTGGCCACGGTAGCAGCCATGGTAACGACAGGACAAGGGGTGCTAAGAATCTCCGGCAGAGATTCGGCTACCACCAAAACCGAAAATTGGCCCTGGTGACATACAACGCACGCACATTGACGACAGATGAGAAGCTAGTTGAGCTGGAAGAAGAGTTAAACAAGTTGCGGTGGAGTATTGTTGGTTTATCGGAGGTCCGAAGAGAGGGCGAGGACACGATAACCTTAAAATCCGGCAACTTGTTTTACTACCGGGAGGGCGAACAGCAGTCCCAAGGTGGTGTCGGATTTATCATCCACAAGTCACTCATAAACAACGTTGTGTCCATCACTAGTGTGTCGAGCAGGGTAGCGTACCTGATACTCAGAATATCCAAAAGATATTCGCTGAAGGTCATACAGGTCTACGCACCGACCTCGGCATACTCAGATGATGACGTCGAAGTTATGTATGAGGACATTAGTAGAGCCATACATACTTCCAAAACACACTTTACAGTGGTTATGGGTGACTTCAATGCGCGGCTGGGCAAACGGGGCGATGATGAGTTGAGAGTGGGGCAATTTGGATATGGGCAGCGCAACCCCAGGGGTCATAGGCTGGCCGAATTTCTGGAGAAAGAGGGACTCTTTATGATGAACTCTTTCTTCCAGAAGCCGCCTCATAGGAAATGGACCTGGATGAGCCCTGATGGTTCCACAAAAAATGAGATAGACTTCATCATGAGCACCAAGCGACAAATATTTAATGATGTCTCCGTGATTCATAGGGTAAAAACCGGCAGTGATCACCGAATGGTCAGAGGCACATTAAATATTAATGTCAAAATGGAAAGATCGCGTCTGATGCAGTCTACGCTCCGACCTACTCATGCATATATCCAAAACCCCGAGAACTTTCAACTCGAATTGTCAAACCGCTTCGAATTGCTAGACAGCAGCGCATCAGTGGACAAAATCAACAACAGGCTGGTAGAGACTGTTCATACGGTCGGGTCCAAGTATTTTAAGACCCACCGTAAAAATAGGCCTCAAAAACTATCTGACTACACCCGAAACCTCATGGCTGAGCGACGTTCCATGACGCTCCAAACCTCCGATGATGCTAAGTCCTATAGGCAGCTTAATGGACAGATATTGAAGTCCTTGCGACACGACTTACGGTCCTTCAATGCAAGGCGTATTGAGGAGACCATAGAGCAGAACAAGGGCTCTAAAGTGTTCGCAAGAGACGCGTCTATTGGGCAGAGCCAGTTGACGAAGCTGAAGACGGAGGACGGAAACGTAACGTCAAATAGGTCAGAGGTGCTCAGGGAGATAGAGAGGTTCTATGGACAGTTATATACCTCAGTAGCTAAACCTGTTGTTCACTTGGTAAAAGACCCAAGAGCCAAGCTAACCCGACACTGCACTGAAGATATCCCGGACATCAGCCTGTGCGAGATTAGGATGGCTCTCAAACAACTAAAAAACAACAAAGCGCCGGGTGAAGACGGAATTACTGCAGAACTTCTGAAGGCGGGCGGATCGCCGGTACTTAAAGTCCTTCAGAGGCTATTTAAGTCCGTCTTGCTTGAAGGGAAAACGCCGGAAGCATGGAACAGGGGTGTGGTGGTGCTGTTTTTCAAGAAAGGTGATAACACCTTATTGAAGAACTATAGGCCCATCACACTGCTGAGCCATGTTTATAAGTTGTTTTCGAGAGTCATTACGAATCGTCTCGAACGAAGGCTTGATGACTTCCAGCCTCCCGAACAAGCCGGTTTCCGGAAAGGTTTTAGTACCATAGACCACATACATACGCTGCGGCAGGTTATACAGAAGACTGAGGAGTATAATCGGCCACTATGCTTGGCGTTTGTGGACTATGAGAAAGCCTTTGATTCGATCGAGACTTGGGCGGTTCTTAGATCTCTCCAGCGATGCCGCATTGACTATAGGTACATCGAAGTGTTGAAGTGCTTGTATAATAACGCCACCATGTCAGTCCGAGTACAGGGGCAGTGCACGAAGGTGATCCCCATAAAAAGAGGAGTAAGACAGGGAGACGTCATTTCTCCGAAACTGTTTACGGCCACCTTAGAGGACGCCTTCAAGCTCTTGGAATGGCAAGGACTTGGCATCAACATCAATGGCGAATACATCACTCACCTTCGATTTGCCGACGACATTGTGGTCATGGCGGAGTCGCTGGAAGATCTAGGACGAATGCTCGGTGACCTCAATAGAGTATCCCAACAAGTGGGTCTTAAAATGAATATGGACAAAACAAAAATAATGTCTAACGTCCATGTCGTACCCACCGCACTCACCGTTGGGAACTCTACTCTTGAAGTTGTCGACGAATACATTTACCTGGGACAGGCAGTCCGGTTAGGTAGGTCCAACTTTGAGAGAGAGGTCAATCGACGAATCCAACTCGGCTGGGCAGCGTTCGGGAAACTGCGCAACATCTTCTCATCCAAAATACCTCAGTGCCTAAAGACTAAAGTGTTTAGTCAATGTGTGTTACCAGTGATGACATATGGATCAGAGACGTGGTCTCTTACAATAGGTCTCATAAAAAAGCTCAAGGTTGCTCAGCGAGCTATGGAAAGAGCTATGCTCGGCGTTTCTCTACGTGATCGAATCAGGAATGAGGAGATTCGTAGAAGAACCAAGGTCACCGACATAGCCCTCAGGATTAGCATGCTGAAGTGGCAATGGGCTGGCCACATAGCGCGAAGATCGGACGGGCGTTGGGGCAGAAAGATTCTAGAGTGGAGACCACGTATTGGCAAGCGCAGCGTAGGACGACCGCCTGCCAGATGGACCGACGATCTTGTGAAAATCGCAGGAAATCGTTGGATGCAGGTGGCATCGGACCGGTTACGCTGGAAAGCGATTGGGGAGGCCTATGTTCAGCAGTGGACAAGTATAGGCTGAAATGATGATCTATATCGTTACACCAGATCCCTTGCGAGGTAGACAGAGAGTACAGAGTTCCAACAGTTTAGTAAACTTGTAGTGTGATAAAGGACGTCATACTTGATAGCGTTACGTTAGTTTCAGTCATTACTGTCAGTCTGGTCATTCTAAGCTCTCTATATCTCACTGGAGTACCTTTGTGTATGTGCGTGCGTGCATGCATGCGTGCGTGCGTTCGTGCATGCGTGCGTGCGTGCGTGCGTGCGTGCGTGAGTGTGAATGATCTACGCTGTTGGCCGCGAGGCCTTTACAGCCTCACCGGACAAGAGGACGAGCGTGCAACCACTACGCTCGAGCGAGAAAGGCAAGGGGCAACTAGCCCAAGGGCGTCTATAGGAGGATTGGCCTCGGCTTGGGCAGTTGCTATAGGGGAGGGCATATACTAGGTGTCTCGCCGCAGTGATCTGCACCGGCCGAAGGGCTAGGGATGCTTTGACCTCGCCGGCGAGGTCGATGTCTGATCCTGACTGGAGTACTAATTAACGATCATTTCATAAAGTTATCGTATTGACGGATGGCTTGTTTCAGTGATCAAGAACTTAAGCCACTACGCCTACGGGATTGAGGTGTCGCGGGTTCGATTGCCACACGCAACAAATGTTTGTGTGACCCACAAATATTTGTTTCAGTCCGGTCATGTGAATTTCATGTCGGTAAATGTAACACGACACAGAAATAATTCCTAGTTTGGGGCCACGATTTTTATAAGCCAGATATACCACGAAGTTATCTTATCACGCCGCGTTACTTGTTTATTTGGTCATAGCGAATAATTGCTCTGAAAGCTGGCTTATCGCATTACACGTCGGAAACAACGGTTCTACCGAGCAATGCACTATTGCCAATACTGCCAGGATCGGTTTGATTTAAATCGAGTTATCGATATCGATTTCGGAAACAGGCCTATTTCTTGAAGATACGGAACGAAATGTTAATAATATTAAAGTTATGTTAGATCGGATAGTTGTTAGGTAGATCTTGAACTAACGACTATCCCAGTGGTATAATAATAATAATTACGGGTACGGCCACTGGTAATTAGGTATCACTAATTATGGCCGGTGTCCGTCCCCTTTGAAATATTCCCGTTTATGTCCATCAAACCTCATTTACATAGCCCTTGTTTCCTTTCCATAATTTACAATTGACCTTGCACCTGCCGGGGTCAGTTCGCTGGTTATGTTTCTTCATTTGCAGCAAGTGATCTCAGCAGGTGGCTTACATAATATTTACTTCTCGCAAAGGGCCTCTACGTGTTGGACCCATGTCCCCATGCAAGCCTTTCAAAGGTTCGGGTAAAGCCCGTGAATCTCAGCGAGATACAATATAATAATAATATTAGCCCTGTCAAGAATCTGGCTCACCGTTGGGCACGGGCCTCAGGCCATAGTCTACCACGCTGGCCCAGTGCGGGTTGGCGAACTACGCACCTCCGAGAAACTCTCAAGCATGCAAGTTTCCTCAAGATGTTTTTCTTATACTTTTTTTAAAATACCCACATGCTTTCGAAAAGACAGAGTGTTACGTAGTAACAAAGTTTTAAAAATATAAGAAAAAATCATTACACACAAACAAACAAAATAACTAGTTGTTACAATCGAATTGGAACCGCGCGCTTTAGCTAGTGATAGCATCATAATGACCATATAAGGTATTCGTCGGTACCGGAAATCAAATTCTTTCTAGAACATCTAATAAGAAACGCCCACAACATAGAAATATCTAGAAATATAAGAAAAATACAATAGCGAACAACGGAGCAATGATCCTATCTCGCTCGTTTCGATTATTGCTATCTTAGTCCCACAAGAATTTTATAAAAAATAGACAATAGTTTAGGGCGTGACTTGCTTCGGTTGAGCTGTTCTTTCCATATCTCTGTCCTCGTCTCATACGAAGGTTCTAGAAATCTGGAGAGTGCGCACTGTTGCCTCAGGCAGGAAGTAGGCCGTCCCGAGATAGTATATAAAAACGAATTCGCGCAGGGACAACGATTTTTTCGACGTCAGAGTTCGCACGACAAGTACTCTTATTTAATGGTTCTATTTTAAAAAGTGATGGTACCAGTGCTATATTAAAATAAAAAAAAGAAAATTTTAGATTAGAAATTTTTTTCAACCCCCTTGAAATCTGGGGGTCCACCGTACGGATTGCAAAGTACGGTTTGGGCGACAACAGGCCACTCTTCTGCCCGTCGCCTCCAGCTGACCTCGGCGGCTGAGGGCCCTCCAAAGGGCACCTCCGAGTTTCCCACCTAGCCGGAGGAAGCTTCTCACCGAAGACCCCCACGCGTCACGGGAACGAACAGCCGAAGTTTAAGTCCCCAGCGCACATAGTTTTCTTTTTTGACCAGAAGGCTTCCCTGTGCCGCAAATCCACACCCCGGGTGTAGAAAAATTATTTACCTTAATTTAATTCCTTGTATTCTTTTTTTTAGAGATTTTTTTTTTAAATATTGAATTTTTAATAAACGATTGTACCGTTATAGTTGTTTTATTTGTTCCCGCCATCAGGCGGTCGTAACAAGAGGTGAGACTTGGGTTTGAACCCAAGACCCCTGACTTTGCAGTCCAGCGGTCTAACTACTAGGCTATCACTGCTTGGTCTTATTGGTATAGTGGCGCATAATGCGAGTGATGATCATGAGGTAGTTATTCAATCGACAAAAATTTTATTCCTGACAGACTAGAATTGTGCGCACTATAATGGCGACAAGCTCGTCTGTATTGAATACCTAACAGCCTCGGTGATGTGGGTACAAAGTACACTTAAGCGACCCATTCTTAGACACTATAAGCGGGACAATTGCTAAAAAAAAAACTGTTAAACTTGGCTTATCCTATCTTACCTACTAACCAATACTTTGAATTCTCCACAAGCAAAACAAACATTTTTAAACTAACCTTATCTGAAAACACAAACCCAATATTACAAACGGTATAAAGGGTGGAGGCCAACTTAATCCAGGTAAGTTTTCCGCCATCGGAAGCGTTCCAATTAGAGCCGCAATCGTCGGAATGGGTGCGAGGTAATAAGGATTTAGACAATTACTGGACATATATAGGATATGGGGTGGATTAATTTAGTTTTGTAACCTCTTTATTTTTTCTAAACTACTAGGACTTTTTCCTATGTCGTGTCGAATATGAAATTCACATACACAAACACCCAGGCGAGGGATACGCAAAGACTTGTCTCGTGCGGGGAGAAAATCCGCGAATACTCGGTGCAGAGACCGAAGCATCCTAAACTATAAATCACACGTTGTCATACTCCGGAAACCAGGCAAGGAAGACTACACCCAACCAAAGTCTTACAGACCAATCGGTCTAATGTCAGTCCTCGGGAAAATCGTTGAGAAAATCATGATATGCCGCATTCAGTGGCATATTCTTCCAACACTGAGTGAAAAACAATACGGTTTCATGCCACAGCGAGACACAGAGGACGCTCTCTATGACCTAGTGAAACATGTGAGGTCGGAAATCGACAAGAAGAAGTTAGTAGTCATAGTTTCACTGGACATAGAGGGTGCCTTCGACAACGCGTGGTGGCTGGCTTTAAAACGTCAGCTGACAATAAGGAAGTGTCCGAAAAACCTGTACGCAATGGTGGCGTCCTACCTCCAAGACCGAAAAATCAAGGTCAACTATGCCAGAGCAACGTGTGAAAGGGAAACTACGAAAGGTTGTGTCCAAGGATCCATAGGAGGACCGACCTTCTGGAACACAATCCTTAACACACTGTTGCAAAAACTATCTGGCGAGGACGTCCACTGTCAAGCGTTCGCGGACGAAGTGGTTCTAGTTTTCTCAGGGAAAACAACACCGACATGGAGTCGAACATCAACTCAGTCCTGGCAGGGATTGTGGAGTGGGGTAGACAAAATAAACTCAGCTTTGCAGTACACAAAACAAATGCAATGCTGCTAACAAGGAAGCTGAAATACACCACTCCGGCAATCTACATGTCGGGGACACAAATACAACTGGTTGATGAAATAAAGCTCCTAGGTCTCACCATAGACAAGAAACTCAACTTGAAACCACACGTAGCCGCAATCAGTAAGAAAGCTGCGGCTATATATAAACAGCTTGCGTGTGTGGCGAAGGTGACGTGGGGTCTAAACGGTGAGATAACTAGAACAATCTACGTCGCGGTAATAGAGCCAATCGTGCTGTACGCTGCGAGTGCGTGGTCCCAATCTACGGAACTGCAGATGATCCAAAATCATCTGCAAGCAATCCAGAGGGGCTTCGCTCAAAAGATCTGCAAGGCGTACCGCACAGTGTCTCTTACATCGGCATTAGCTCTGTCAGGGCTGCTACCTCTGGACCTAAGGGTACAGGAGGCGGCGGCCCTTTACACAGCCAAGAGAGGGATCTCAAAAGACTACATACCATCGGGAAGGGAACTAAAGCACACGGTGAGCTTCCAAGAACAGCCTCACCCATCCAAACTCATAACAACAGAGTATGGGCTCCTAGAGAGTACAGACTCCCAGACCCTGGAAAGCCACAACATCGTCGGGCCACACATCTATACCGACGGCAGCAAAATACTCGGCAGAGTGGGAGTTGCAGTAACCTGGTGGGAAGGGGGAAGGGAGACCGGGTCCTCAACCTTCAGTCTGGACCCCCACTGCACTGTATTCCAATCGGAACTTTATGCTCTCCATAGAGCGGTGCAAATGATAAAAGCCAGCGGGGTAAAAATAACAAACGTAATGAGCGACCCAAGATCTTCGCTCGACCTGCTGGCTGATCCAAAAACAAGGACCCCTCTAGCCAAAACCATAAAAGACTTCAAAAAGCAAAAAATAAATATTTGAAATCGGTGCCAAGTAACCTACTGCACCAACCAGCACCAGAAGTCGGTTTACCTTTTTTTTTTTAAAGATTTTTTTTAAGTTGATTTTTATAAATACTTTTGCAAAACAAAGATTCGACGACGACGATTTAGCGCAGTGGTTAAGAGCTTAAGCCGCTCTGCCCAGTGCGTTTAATAGTCGCGGGTTCGATTCCCGCACGGGACAAATCTTTGTGTGATCCACAATTATTTGTTCCGGTTTGGGTATTTGTGTATGTGAATTTTCATGTTTGTAAACGCACCCACGAAACAGGAATAAATCCTAGAGTGGGGCTACGTTTAATAAAAAAAAAAAAAAAAAGTTGACTTAAACGTAGGCTGCTTAACTTGGGCGGGCGAAAGGCTATCCCACCACAAGCGTCCTTCGAGGCGCAGTGGCATATCTTCTCGCCTATGTTGCTTGTCTGTCCCGGCAAGCAATTTGGCATGGTCTTGGGAGTAGCGCACGGTTGCGACGATCCCCAAGGCATGTGTGACCTTCTCCTGCACGTGGTTGCTGCCTGCTACTGGTCTGGTCCTTCTGAACAGACAGAACAAAAATGGTCATGCGTTTTCCTTCCCAAACCCCCCATACTCTTCCTTCCTTCTTCCTGTTCTCCCTTCACTCCATTATCCCGCCACCAAAGTGGCAAATCTGCGTCGGCAGCTGGGCTCTCGGTACCCATCTGATCATCAGATGGGACCAGAGAGACCGTTTTTATCGGTGGTCTGAAGGGATAGGTTCAGATTCTGCTCTGTCCTACCCTTCTCTTGGTATACTACACACACACCCCTTTTAACACACATACAGTAACGCACCCACGCAATACACACATACAATTTACACACCCACCACAGTTACACTACACTTAAACAGTCGACGTTGATAGGCCGGTCGGCTCGATGTGCCTGAATGCTGCAGTCTTGCGTGCTGCGGCTGGAATGAGAGGGGACGAAACCTACTGCTAGCGCACTAAAAACCCATGATATGTCAAAGAAACAAGAGAAACTACCCCAGGTGGGTACCGGCAAGGCCGGAAAATCCCACCCGGAGCTCCGAAAGGACTCCGGCAGGCCCTCGTATTCTGGAGGGGGGCACTCTGCGACATGATTTATACGACGACCTTGGCTATCCCATTTTGGACACCGAACCCTGCACTAACGACGACCTTGGCAATACCAAATAGGATATTGAACCTTCTAAAAACGACGACCATAGAAATACTCAGACGGACTCCGATGCATGCGTATCGGCAAACGTCACCTCGGCGACAAAGGCGGTAGAGAAGGAGCAAGAGGCGAGCGAAATGTCCACTTCGGACGTGGACTCTAATTACGCCCGAAGCACCACCATGTGGCGCAAAAAGCGGTTTAGAAGACCGGAAGGCAGCCGTTCGGGCTCAGGCGAGGGCTCGGACCCTGACGACCCACCGAAATCCCTGCCCAAACGCGGTAGGGGACGACCTCCCACCACCGGACAGTACGTGGGATATTGGGAGGCAAAAAAGAAGTTGGATCGAAAGAAGATGACCAACCTGACGAGTGCCGAGGCCGCACTGGCCGCCGAGAGTAGTTCCCGTGCGGCGTCGCGAGCCTGGTCAAATCCCGACCCGGACGAGCTGCTCCTCGAGGGACTTAAAGGCAAAACGGCCGAGTCCCTCGAAAACATAAGGGACGTCGCCCGTATATCAAAGGGGCTCAAGAGCACGTCCCAAAAGACCCTTAAGTTGGCGGCCAACTCCATCGCTGAAGTGGTGGAGGAGGCGTTTTCCCGCACCGCCTCGGACGAGGTCCGCCGTCTGCAGGTGGAGAACATCCGCCTCCGCAAGCAGATGGTGGAGATGAAATAGGAGCTGGACGTGGTCAAGGCGATAGTCCTTGGCGACGAGGACCGGTTACAAGATCCAGCTCCCAAGGCGGCTCCCAAAGCGCCAGACGCCGACCTGGCAACGCTAATCAGGGAGGAGATGGGCAAAGTCCTCCAGAGACTTTCGTTTCTGGAGGGCAAAGTATTGCGCCCTCCCTTGGCCTCGAAGGCATCGGCGGTGCCCGTTTCTGCGACGACATACGCGCAGAAGGCCGCGCAGAAGGCGCCGCCGAAAACCATTGTAGCGGGGCTGGCAGGCCAGCTGAGCACCGAGCAGGCTCAAAGACCTGTGGGTCGCGTCCCACAGGCAAGAGGGCCCCGAAGCGTACCTCCAAGCGGCCAGCGACGCCCAGGCCGCGAGAGACCCGGGTGGTGGAAGCTATGGACGCCACCAATGGGTAGTCGTCCCCCGGTGATAAGCTTCCTTCAGGTGAACCTCAACCACTCTGCTAGGGCTCAGGACCTCCTACTTCAGAGCATGGCAGAGTGGTCGATCGACGTGGCAGTGGCAGCGGAGCCATACTTCGTGCTGCCCGCCAGCAACTGGGCTGGCGACGCGGACGGCACGGTGGCGATAGTGCTGCCGAGGAATGGAGGCTTCCTGTCTCTCGAAGACGTCGAGAGGCAGAGGGGCTTTGTCGCCGCTCGTGTGGGGGGCATGGTGGTGGTCGGGGTGTATTTTTCGCCAAACCGACCACTACCCGAGTTCGAGGCCCTCCTCTCGCGACTCGGCGACCTTATGGGGCGTTGTCGGCCGCGTCCAGTTCTCGTCGCGGGGGACTTCAACGCCAAGTCCTCGGCGTGGGGTTCCCCCATTGACGACGTGAGGGGCGAGACGCTGGAAGAATGGGCGCATGCCCAGGCACTGGCGGTGCTAAACCGGGGCACAGCCTACACCTGCGTCAGGCGGGACGACGGCTCGGTGGTGGACGTATCATTCGCCACCCCGACACATGCGAACTGGATAAGAGGGTGGAGAGTCGTCGACTCGGTGGAGACCCTGTCTGATCATGTATATGTCAGATTTGTGGTCTCCGCCGAGTCTCAGGCCGCCGTGTCGGCTGTCGTAGTTGGGGGTGGGCCGAGGTAGGCCTTGGCGTGCCTGGATGTGGAGGCAGCAATCGAGGCAGCAGAGATCCAGGCCTGGAGACCGGCGCCGGTCTCCCCGTTCGACATCCAAGGGGAGGCCGAGTGGTGTAGAGCCACAGCCACGGCGATCTGCGATGCCGCCATGCCCCGTGTACGGCATGCAGCTCCTCGCAGACGACAGGTGAACTGGTGGTCGCGCGAAGTTGCGCAACTGCGACGCGCCTGCGTCGCTGCGCGCCGCCAGTACACCAGACAGCGGAGAAGAAGGCGTCAGAACCCACCGCTTTTACCGGGTCTAACGCCCAGGGAGGAGGAGCTGTATGCCGTCTACCGGGCTGCAAGAACAGCATTGCAGGTGACGATTGCTGACGCAAAGGCGTGGGCCCGTGAGGAATAGCTCCACTTGACCATTCGAGACTACCTCGTGGGTAGGCGGGTAGTTTACCCCGGGCCGTCGCGGTGGGAGGAGCGGAACGTCGGGTGCGGGGTTCTACAGAGGTCGGTCCTCGGACCTCCGACTCGGACCGGGGACGCCGTGGTGTTCCAAGTATCGAGGGATAGGGGTTGGAATTAAAAGCGTTGGCGATGTCCAAGGACACCGCCAGTATCACGCCCCCCTGCTCCACGGCCTCCTCCGCCATCACCTGGACCCGCCTTATTGCGTCCAACGTGGACCTGCCTCTCCTAAAGCCAACTTGGCACTCGTGCAGGTCCGGCCCCGTCTGCGAGAGGTGCTCGACGAGTCTGTCCGCAATTACTCTCTCGAAGAGCTTGCAGACCTCGTCGAGCAACACAATGGGGCGGTAGGCGGACGGCGAGTTTGACGGGCGCCCCTCCTTCCTGATCAGGACCAGTTTCCCCAACATCCAAAGCTGAGGAAACCGGCCCTGCCTGAAGCACTCGGCACTCGTGTGGAACATCGCCTACGATTGGGTCCTTCGTGGCACCCCAGCGCCCTAGCACTTAGCAGGCCCGCGTCGTCATAGCGCTGCGTTCACGCAGCCTCCAACAGGCGGTAGGGGGAGACCAAACTCCCCCCTACATTTGTCGAGGTCCGCGCCCAACTGCGGACCGAGCCCGAAGTGCCACAGAGGTCATGCCAATGACGATTCCTGTGGCCCGGCAAAAGGGCAGTAGGACGCCAGGGGGTTTTAGTGAGTGCGAGCCCCACATAACCACCCGGGCCGTGCCCTCGGCCCGGGGGTATGCGCTAGGCATTTCCCCCCGAAAAAAAAAAGGCTGCTTAACTTACTTTGTCAAATATTCGCAGGTAAGATCCCCGCAGAGCGCACAAGAATATTGATTTGGGATTTGTGATTTTTAAATTAAGTGCATACGGGCACGATAAAAAGATATTAGTTTGTCCGTGTTAATATCCAGAACGGTGGAACCCATTTTAAATAGACGATCACTGGAAAATGAAGGAATTTTCAGAGATTATTTAAGACTACTTTTTAGCTCGAGAAATGCAAGATTTCTCGGGGATTGTTGATTTTATTTCTCCATATTAACACGGCTGAACGTATTTAAAAGAAACTAAATATGGAGGTGTTTCTTCTGTCTTGCAATAATGCTATCCAAAAAATCCTACCTACCAATGTCATATTACAAAAGAAACGCGTGCAAGGCCGCGGGTTACGGCTAGTAACAATAATTCAACAATAATCCATAAATTAAGAACAACAAAGACCAGTTTAGCCTGCGACGGCAAACAGTAGGGCAATAGACAATGTTATTACGGCAAACGATTCCATACCTTGGGATTGTGAGTGAACAGTTGCTGGCTAAATAAGAATAATTTTCAGATAAAGACGTTTTACTGTGGATATTAAGAGCTGTATTGAGCTTAATAAATCTAAGGCAGCGTTTAGTAGTAAGACTTATTCTGTCAGCCTAATGCATTTAGTAATTACTTATTGATGTACTCGTAAGATTAAATTGAAACAAGATGGTATAGGAACTATAAATAGGCCTAAAAGCGGTGGCGCGATGACCCGATGCATATCCACTTTAATGGTCATATTTGGCCAAGGATGGGGCTGTATGGAAGGAGAAGGAAGAGACTTTTGCCCGGCACCGGGACACGAGCTGATGCCGAGCCCCATGTCATTACAATGAGTAAAAAGCACCCATGAATTGCGGCTGTCGTTTTTCAAAGTAGTAAGTGACTAAAATGCCGTGATATTTTTATTTATTTAATCATCTTAGCATTAAACTTGATTTTGGTGAATTAAATCAATGACCATTTAAAGGTAATAAAAATCCAAAGTTCATCCACATTCATTTATCCCATTACAGTTAATATGAATAATCGAATAAAAAAAGAAAAGATATTAGTTAGTTCCTCAAGATAGTACCACCCTTTCGAAATGTAAAATTAATTACTATAAATAAAGGAAAGTTATTAACTATCAATTACAATAGCCACGACTGCAGCGGTAGACAGGTAGGTAACGGCACAGACAAAGTTATTCCACCTTGCGGTTTTGTACTCCAGTCACAAGTCACAAGCAGTTGCTAATTAGAATAATTTGCACCCTCCAAGAGTTATTACTGCAAATTATTCATAAAGCTGGATGCAATATTTCGGAATTGTGTTGCAAATGCAGGCTATCAATGTTATTTCATGGCATTGTAAGTGCATCGCGCTGTTGACAGAGATATGTTTCTATTTGATTATTTATTTGGAAAATATACAGAAAACAGATAGAGAGATAAACAGAAATACAGTGCTTAATGTATAAAAATATTAGATATCACATAATCCAATTAAGTTTCCACCATCGAAATAATACACATAGGTAAGAAGATAATGAACAGATACAAAACTTGCTGATGAGACTACATTCAAAATGGATTGCAAAGATATTCAGAAATTGAGATTCCTATTTAAAGAATTTAAAGATATTGAAATAAAGTCTATAGTGATGGTCCTGTCTTTAGCCGACAGACGTCCATTGCTAGACAACGACCTCCCGAAAGACAGCCACAACGACCGGCTTTGTGCTGTCCACATCCACCTTCAATGGTGGTATTCCGCTTGTATCCAATCGTGGCGGTTACTATACATAAATGAAGTTATATTGTCAAACAACTGGCAATGGTCATCTCTCACACATCGAGGTGAAAGTGAATGGGTCAAACTCCACCAATTTACCTGATCTAAAATTCAAACCAAGGACTTAGTTTTCTACCAATATCCTTATAATTAGCTAGAGTATCCTATCAACTAATAAATATAGTGTCCTGCCCTTTCAGGACTTCCTGCTAAAGTTTTTATCCAACTCTTTGTATTCAATGGGTGAGTAGGTACATTCGCTTGCTAATTATCTTAAAAGATGTTGCTTTTTATTTACAACCTTTCTATAAAGAAGTTCTATTTTATATCAAGATTCATTGATCTGGGAAAATACATCAGCTGTTTCTCAAGTATTGCTAATAAGTTCAATATAATGAATAATATATACAGTTTATTTCTTAGATCGTAGAAAAATAATAATGCCCTTTTCATTTGAGTAAGAAATTCTTGGGTCTGCAACTAATTTATTTTATAAAATTACTGGCATTTTTAAGAAGAAATTTTCAATTACATTCGAGTACTACTACAATTTTCAATTAGCCGATGATTGTAATTAACAAAAGTTTAATAAAATTGACACACTTCGAAGTTTTATTCTACAAAATAACTTAGGAACGCCTCACGTCTGTTGAAAATACTAAGACAGTCACGCGTACATTCCCCAAACACGAAATGCAGAAGTGTTTACATACACCCACATTTAGCCAACGATATTAGAACCCTTTGCAATTAAAGGTAAGCTTATTTTATATATTCAGAAACAATTCAGAGACTTCGAAATTTAACATTCCTTTTCCAAGGCAGGAGGCAATGTTTGGTAATTGTCGATTAAGTTGAAATAGATTATGATGTCGAATCTCATTATTGGCAGTTATTCCGCGTTATTCTTTCGTTACGTTTTCCTTTGTTGATCACGTTCACATCGCAAACAAGCTAGAGATGTGTGGAGGAGATGTTTCCTAATCGTAGGTAGATCGAGTTGGAATCGATTACGATGTCGAATCTCGTTACTGGCAATTATCCCGCGTTATTTTCCTGTTACGTTCCTCATTTTTGATCACGTCCGCATCGCAAACAAGGTAGTTTTGTATGGAGGCAATGTTTGGTAATTGTAGGTAGATCGAGTTGGAATCGATTATGATGTCTAATCTAATAAATGGCAGATGTGCCGCAGTATTCTTCCGTTACTTTCCCCATTGTTGATCACGTCCATATCGCAAACAAGCTAAGAGATGTATAAAGGCGAGGATTGGTAATCGTATATCGAGTTGGAATCTATTATACTCGTAATGTTAACTGATGTTGAAAGTCATTACTAGTAAACAATCGCTACCGGTATCCCAGACAGAAGTGTCCGGAACAATTTCGTATTGAAAGCACCAAAATTATATCAGACTGTCTGTATGAGATATGTTTATTACAAAAACATATTGCTCGCTCAATATTCTAAGCAATCTAAATTCAAATATCGATTTAAACGTATCAATATTAAAAACGTAAAACGTTCGTCGTTACAACCGGAATAATTCTCCGATGAAATGTTTTATTGGTTTTAATTCGCTGAAGTTAGAGTACCCAAGGTCAATCGCTGTCTAGAACGTGTGATCAAAGTTTATTTACAGATACCTGAATACGTCCACAATTTTTAATGTCTTAGTAAAATGGCGTACCAAATTAATCTCCATCTGTATTTTTTTTCACACATAAATTTCAATAAGATGTGAAGATACTTTACGTAATTACGATCATATTCACACTGAAGCATTTTTTTTAGCAGCTGTGGCGTGGATGCGTTTACAAACATGAAAGTTTACACACACAAATACCCAGACCGAAACAAATAATTGTGGATCACACAAAGATTTGTCCCGTGCGGGCATCGAACCCACGACTATCAGACACAGTGGGCGGAGGGCTTAAGCTTTTAACCACTGCGCTAAATCGTCCGTCATTTCAGTTGAGTCCGTCAGTCGTCATTTCGAGCTAAGTACACAGTTAAGTAACAAAATGCAACCTTTGTAGGTACTTTGTGACAGATTCATAATACTTCAAATAATTAAATCAAAGCTCGGCCGTTAGATACAACAATAACCTATTTCAACAGGTTTATAATCTATTACAGTAACCAAAATCGCCTAAATATGTTTATGTAGGTAAGTCATACCACTATCATAATTGTCAGAGCTATTTGCATTCAAAACATTCCCTACCTGCAATATCAGCAGAAATCCAGATCAAAAGTATAAAGGCAATATTATCATTCGGCTTCCTATTAAACGAGCCGAAATATACTTGACCCTCTATTTCGATTTCAAATAGTAATTCCCCACCGAACAAGACATTTTGGCCTCCCAAAGATAGCAATTTGAATTGCTAATGGATCAATAACTATTTCAGTTTTGTCTTTGTCCTACAAAGCAAGTCTCAAAGGAATTCGCTGTATTTGCGTTCATTTCCCGGCAAAGAAAATGAGGCGAATTTCACAGGAATCTACAATTGAAATTGACAATTTAGATATATGGCTCGTCATGCTTAATTTTGATTAAAACGGGTACGCGTTTGAAAACAGAATTAATGGCAACGAAGTATGCTACAGAATTGCTTCGGACAAAAATACATTTAAATTAAGAACAAAATAGGTATGCTTCAAACCTAAAAGTGTTTACTTGATGAGCATCATATGCACGAAAGAAAACAGGCGTGAAGACGAAAGTAGATAACCAATAGGTATCCCTATTGTAAATTTTATAACTTATTGTAAATCCGTTGTGGGTACATTCGTGGATGTCAGAGGTAAACTGTATCCACCCACATTTCGCCGATGATATTAAGTCTTTTTGTAAAAAGGGAAACCCTATTGTCATAACAACGAGTACAATCCCAGACACTGTAATAACACTAAAAATTCGACGACTGCCTATCAAGAGTATTCGAATTTTAGGGCACAACTAGTTCCTTCTCGATATTGTAAACTAAAAATCTATTTAAAAAAAGGTAAACCGACTTCAAAAAGCAAAAAATAAATATTTGAAGTCGGTGCCAAGAAACCGACCAGCACCGACTTCAAATATTTATTTTTTGCTTTTTGAAGTCGGTTTACCTTTTTTTAAATAGATTTTTAGTTTACAGTTTTGAGTGACGAGTGAATTATTTACTAATATTTATATACCGATATTATATTATTTTGCTGAGTTGTACAGTAAGGTACCTACAGGATTAATATAATAACTATAATAACGGAATCTAGACATTCGTGCTGTTCGCCGTTAATGAGTTCTCTGGTGTATTTTCAAAGTCCAAGGTCCAATACCAATAACATTAAAATAGGACCACCTCAAAACTACTGCAAAAAGAATCGTCAAAATCGGTTCATAAGCAAAGGAGTTATAAGAAACAGGCGAATCATGATCCTCCTCATTTTTTGAAGTAATATACTGCTTAGTTTTATAGTGGGGTACCTATAGGATTGACGTAATACCCATAATATCTTAATTTACACATTCCTATTGTTTGTCGTAAAAGAGTTCTCTGGTGTATCTGCTAATTCCAGGGTCCAATAGCAATGAAATTAAAATGGGACCACCTTGGAGCCATACTGAATCCAATGCAAAATCATCAAAATCGGTCCACAATTGACGGAAATAGAAAAAAAACACAAAAAAAAAATAATCTTACATACAACCAAACATAGAACCTCCTCCCTTTTGAAGTCGGCTAAAAATAGAACTTGTGTTGTCAATGAAATACTGCTTTAATTTTTTGCGGTGCCCTGTTGAGTCTACAATTGGTTCATTTCATTTTACCACCCCTTTACATACATATTCTGGAACGCAATATCGTAGGTACAGTACGTGAAGTATATTTCTATAATAGGTATACATACTGTTATTTATACTATAGTACAGATACTTTGACCTTGAATACGAATTGATACAATAAAAATATCAGCTTAACTGTCCAGTTACTGGGCATTTTCTCACAAATCGAGGTGAGAGAGATGAGATCATACTCCACAACGCGGACCCAGGGCGAATTGGTGGAGCTTTTACGGCCACCTGCTCTTAGAGCTAATCAAAGCAACTTTAAGGCTTTTCACTAGGCTTAACGATTACCACAGTGATAACTTTGATCAAAGGCTTAGCGTACCTTTCGAAGCACGGAGACGCTGGAATATGCAATTGCCACAAACAGTCATCCATTTCAGATTGACCGACCCGAATACTTTTTAACTTAGGTGATCACTAAGAACATCGCAGTCGCATAGCGGTATGAACGCATCTACGATACGATTTAAAGTAGGTCATTATTAATTTCATTTCATCTGACTCTACAATCTTCATCTTATCCACGACAACTACTATTATCACCAAACCAGAAAGGCAGAATATTTCCATTTGACTCACATTTAAAAGCGTATTTACTGAAGCATAATCTTCTATCCCGAGCTAGCAATATCAAATATATGACACGCGTAATTTCCCTTGTAACATAAAGCTCAGGAATAGCCGGTGGTTTTTTTACGGTAAATTTAACTAAAAGGCTTTCAGGAGCAGACAGTTGTTGCGGATGCGGCTGACGCCGGACTTCCGGCTCTACCTTCCGGACTTGCATGCTGTAGTTTTTCTACTGTTCGCTAGTTATGGCCTTTCTAGTGTGTTTTCGCGAAGCTAAAGATGATCTTTTGGGTGATTTTGTAATTGTGTTGTACTCTTGGCAAACATCAACTGTAAAGCTACTGGGCAATTTGAGGTTCCTGTATGTATTCAAAACAGTATGTATTCTGAGAAGGTGACTTTGTCTATACATTTTTCATTGCGAATGAAAACCACAAAAATGGGCATGTAATGTAAAATTTATTTTATTTCAAAATTAAATTTAGTAGCAGTAGAAGTAGTTCAGCATCGAACACCTTACACCACCATTAAGTTGTCGCGGGTTCATTCCCCGCATGGGACAAATCTTCGCGTGACCCACAAATATTATAAACACACTCATGATACAGAAATAATTTCTAATGTGGAGCTAGGTTTAAAAAATAAAAAAACAAAAATTGACATACTATCGATAGATTAAGAATTTCTAGCAATTGCAATATAAATTGGTAAGTGCGATATGACTAAGGGTATGTTCCAAACGCGAAACCGTAGTTTACTGAACAGCGATAACAAAACTAAACTTAATATTAGGTATGTGAGGAACACTTACCAAAGTTTTAATATAAAACATGATACCAACCAAATACAGTTCAGAGTCGCTTAACTAACGCAAAACTAAAGCGAGTAGAAAGTTATAATCATATAGTTCAGTTAGTAACAAGTTCAAAACGGCTCGTACTAACACAGTATGTTTTAAGCAAATTGATGTCATTATGAAAACGTAGGCAATCAAACTGTAGTAACTGCGGAAACTCATAATTGGGCCGGAAGGTAGACGAGGGTATGAGGGTACGGAGTATCTTCGTAATTAGGTGTTCCGAATTACATATCATTTATAGAAATACACAGAATGCTTGACGCAGTAAACAAACTTGGGGACGAGATTATTAATAAAACTACATAAAAAAGGACGGCTTGCAGGGGTTAAGAGCTTCTGTCCGACCGTCTGACGCAGGTACTGTCCGGGCATGGTTGCTTCGGGCGGTATCTGTGGCGGATCGGGCGTGAGGAGGTGGAGCCCTGCCACCATTGTGCAGCCCCGGAAGACACGGCGGCGCACACTTTGCTGGTGTGCCCGGCATGGGATGACGAGCGGCGCCGGCTCGCCGGAGCGCTCGGTGCAGGGGGACAGGCGCTATCGCTCCCGACTGTAATATCATCCATGGTTGGGTGCGAGAGCGCCTGAGCGGCAATGGCGGCCTTTTGCGAGACCGTCATGTCCGCAAAGGAGGAGGCAGAGTGGGTGAGGGAGGAGGTGTCCTCCAATCCCGCTCGCAGACGGCGCGTTGGGCGAAGGTGCAGGGACCACGCCCGAAACGACCTTCGCCCACCGTAATCTCGGCCTGCAGGCATCGGGGAGGGCACCCCGGCGCCCTAGCACTTAGCAGGCCCGCGCCGGAAAAGCGCTGCGTCCGCGCAGCCTCCAAAAGGTGGTAGGGGGAGACCGAACTCCTCTACACGTGTCGAGGTCCGCGCCAAACTGCGGACCGAGCCCGCTGGTGCCACAGAGGTCATGCTGGTGACGATTCCTGTGGGCCGGCAAAAGGGCAGTGGGACGCCGAGGGGTTTTAGTGGGTGCGAGCTCCACATAATCACCCGGGCCGTGCCCTAGGCCCGGGGCTATGCGTTAGGCATTTCCCCTCGCTTAAGCCACTCCGCCCACTGGATCGAGCAGTCGCGGATTCGATTCCCGCACGATAAAAAACTTTGTGTGACCCACAAATGTTTGTTTCGTTCTATCCCTGTATGTGAATGTTGTTGTTGAATAATCATTCCTACCGTTATTGACTCTATATATATATATATATATATAGAGTCAATAACGGTAGGAATGATTATTACCTGTACTGAAATTTAACGTTACGCATTTTTTTTATGATGATGGGTTTAGGAAGTGGCCAGATATTAATTTATTTAACCGCGTGATACAAGTATTTTACAGAGAAACCTTGACTATTTAAGAAACTCTGTTACATAACGTTTCTTTGATGAAGCAAAAGGCTTAGTTTTTTGCTAACTTGATATATTCCTTTAAAAAATAGATTTTCTAGTTGTGTTAATTTGCAAGTATAAAGCTCAAAGATTTTTTGAACTAAAATTCAAAGTATTCAAGAAATGTTTATCTAAAGCATATCTTAAGTAAGAAAATGTGTGGTATTAATTATGATAAATACTAAGTAAGTTTAATCTTAAAGTACCTAGATAGTAAATTAATGTTAGATGTGATTGAAGCGTAAATAGTTAGTACTTTGTAAATAAAGCCTAAGTGGTGAGAATACGTCAGAGAGCTCTCAACGGGGATAAATGTCCTTAGTAAGACGCCGCATACGTTGTATAGAGCGAAGTATATGATAGTTTGAGTGCTCGGTAAATTGAAATGAAGTGTCTGGGGATATGAACTTTATTGGTAAGTGGCCGTATGTTTTAATAGGGTCGGTTTTTGTTATAAAAATGTGTTACTTTCACTACGATGTACATTTAGTTAATTATTAAAGAACTTAAAAAGAAAAATACCTAAAAAGGATTATTACATAGTATATAATCATATAGTATGATCATAAATAGGTATTGACATACAAACACAAATAATTAAAGGAATCACTTAAATATTCTCATATTGTTCGGTATTACAATTTTGTGTATACTATAAAAAAGTGATTTTTACCAAAAAGAAAAACTTATCGATCCTCATCAAAGCGGTAAGTTTGCACATTTTATTTAGAAACACTATTTTGTGTAAGAAGGTCGCAAATAAAAGCTAGTACCGTATAAAACTTGCTGACACATTCAACCCCTAAAGTATAATCATGTAATAATCTAGATACTTATATATATGACTTATATGTACGTATACATATCATTTTCATAACCGGCTCACTTGCCTAAATTATATGTCTGTTTATTCAAAAGTGATGAAGAGGTGGCCCTAGATATTGCAATTTACGCTTCATAAACTTTGCATACACACCGCACATACAAATAATATAAAAATCGACGCTAAATTTTCAAACAAACTTTACAAAACACGCCCCACTGGTCGGTTTACAAATGTAGTCTAATGTTTGGTTTTTAAATGAAAGCAAGACGCAGCTATAATACCGTTAATGCGGATTGAAATCAAGTGCCTTTACATTTACATAAAGGCAAAAAGAAGGTAGGGGAGTTAGTAACCACAAAAAACATCCCGTTTAAACAAATTAAGATGGATGAACAATCACGAGTGTTTCCAAAGTTTTCTTCTTTTCTAGGGGAAGACTACGTTTTTTAACTCAAAAAGAGGCAAAGAGGGAAAACTAATGGCATTAATATCAAAAATAAAAATATTTTATTGTCAGACTAAAAGCACGTATTGTGTGTTAGGAAGAATAGTAACTTATTGAGTATGTTATTAGTAAGAATAAAATAAACAAAAAAACACAATTCACGAGCCCACATCTGTCACATGTAAACTAATGAATCGACTGAGTACGGCCGAGTCCAACCTATCCGATATCATCTTCAGGATTCTGCTGTTGCTGCTCCCCCGCACTGAACGTATAATACATCCAGACTTACGCATGATTGCGTAGAAGTCCTCCACATGCGCATCTGCAGCGATGCCCGATGCACTGCAGTAACGAGGATAAATGGGCATTAAATGCACAACACAATACAGCACTAATTTTCACTTCTAAAAAATCTACTTATTTCCTTTTATTTAAAATCCTATTCATAGGGCAATTGATAGATTCGTTAAATGCTTGACGAGACCCTAATAAGTAAACTTCGAAAGTTATAAAACTGAACTGAAAACCAGAAGCAGCATAGTTATAATTTACCACCTTTTTAATACGCTACTTTGCCTTTTTCACCCCTTTCCACCCTTATTAATAAATCAACAATACTGGAATAAAACTGCACCAGTGCTCCGAAATAGGCAAGTTAGCGAAATACATTTCAACGAGAAAGATCAGGATTTAAACGTTGGAGTTTTTATGTTGGCAGCTCCGGCGTCGGCAGCTCAGTAACAAAAGCGGATAAATCGGCCGAAAATACCACGTATTGTATTCGTATTAAGTGAGAATAGACGACCCTCATCTTTCGAAAGACAAAAACGTTCTCACTAGTGTTCTAAAACGTTCGCGTTTTCTACGTGTTTCAACGCTCGTGAGCGTCGACGCTAGCCAGCGCTAAACGCTCGACTGCAGCGCTCATTTTTACAACACTAGATAGTCCTCACTGTTTGTAGACATATAAACCTTGCTAAGTAGATAAAAACTGTTTCTCACAACGTAGACAGACATACAGAAAGGTTAGAAGTGGGCAGGTCCCCACAAGATAGGAATTTAATTTCAATTCACAAAAATGATGTACATGCAATATTACAAATCTAGGTCTGATTGACATGAGTAAATGTGAATCCAGCATGCATTTTTAAAGTAAGGCAAGAACTTAAGCAAAGGACCATAATGGCTTAGTACAGGTCGCGGCTAAAATTTGGATGCATACAGCACAAAGCAGTGTACGAGTGGCGATCTTTAGGCTGACTTTTATCCTGGAGTAGGCAATTTCGGCTAATGGCGAATAATTAAAATAGGTTATTGAAAATTTAGTACCTATATGTTAATGAAGCTTATTGCATCGTTATAATCATATAAAGTGCTAAGTTCATTCAGGATTTATAAAAGAAAACTTTCAGTTTATCCTGATTATCTGTCCCGTGTCCTGGTTGGTCACCGAAAGGTTGACTGGAACAGTTTTACGTTTTTTATTGCATGTAAGTTAAAGGTTTGTACGTTGTATGCAAATAGGTACATTTTTGCATATAATGTACATCAGACTTCAAGTAAATAATAAACAAAACTTGGGTATTGTTAATCACAAGTAATTTTATATATATAGATTATGATGTCCTTTCCGGCTCATGATTTTCCATGTCCCCAGCTACACTGCAGGCACGAATGTACCCCAGAGGTTTTTTAGCTAATGCAGCCGATGCTGGCTACTGGAATAGTCCTAACGGGACAACATCGCGCTCTCTCAGGATGGAGCAAGTTAAATCTTTTACCCATTCGATGTACCTATAAACACAGTCCCGTTTGGTCAGTGTCTGTAAAATCGTTAGCTCTTTGTATAAAAAAACGGCTGAGGCACTCGTAGCCCTGTGCGACCGCGGTGTTCTTAGTGATCACCAAGGTTAAAGAGCGTTCGGCTCGGTCGGTTTAAGATGGTTAAGATTCTTTGTAGCAATTCCATTTTCAAGCGTCTTCATTCAGCAGAAAGTGTTGAGCTTTTGGTCCCGGCGGTCACTTAGCAGTGAATTATCTGGCAATTTATGTGTTGTCAACTTATTGAAAAGGAAAAACAAACGACACACAGTATGCAATACAGTCCAAACGATGTTCTCAGCGATCACCCAGGTTAAGCAGCGAACGGCTCTGTTAATTTTGGATGTTGTGTGTGTGTGTGTGTGGGCGTGGGCGTGGTCGCGTGAGCGTGTGTGTTTGTGTGTGTGTGTGTGTGTTTGTGTGTGTGTGAATGATCTACGCTGTTAGCCGCGGGGCCTTTCCAACTTCACTGGACAAGAGGGCGAGCGTTCAACCACTACGCCTGAGCCAGAAGGGCAAGAGGGGTAACTCAAGGGCGCCTCAAGGAGGAACGGCGTCGGCTTGGGCAATCGCTATGGGTGTCTCGTCGTGGTGCTCTGCACTGGCCGGCGGGTAAGGGATTCTTCGACCTCGCCGGCGATCTGATCCTGTGTGCGGTATCTGTATCCGAAAGAAGGGATGTAAGGGCATCGGTAGGGCCGGTGAGAACATGCCGCGGATGGCGGTAGCGGCTGATAAGAGGGGAGTTAGGTTCGTAGTCGGCGGTGGCTACGATTAACGGATTCCTATGATTGGCCGTGTTCACAAAATTATATATTGTATATATAGTAAGTAACCACTTTCTTTTAGCTTAATGATTCTACCAGTCCTCGCAAGTACAGAGTATGACGTTATCAAAAATCTTGAATTGAACAGAGTAAGAGTAATATTAATTAAGTTAGAATAGAATATCAAATTAACGTAACAATAATACCGAGTCTGAATTCGTTTCTAGTTACCTATTACTGCCTAGGCATACCCAAATTAAATTATATGAAACTTGATACAACTCTTTGCCTAGCTTCGTGATGGCAGAACCTAATCTAATGGATGATCTAAAAATCTATACCTTAACAAACTAAGATTTTTTCTCACAACTTTCATTTTTGTCTAGAAACTATGATCTATAAGTTTGAAATTACATACTCCAAACTTCGCTAGGATCTTTCAGCATATTGCTAGCTTTCAGCATACATAAATATAAAAATTACCACCATTCGTTTTTTTTAGAACTATCCTAGCTACTATTTAGTAAATTTTATGGTTGCATCTACAAGCATGCAGCATAGGTACTAGTATCTACTATTATAATTACTCTTTGTCAAGAAGTTACATGTGACCTATCGTTCACCCGCGTGGAATTCAACAAAAAATCTCGTTCTAAAATAAAAGTTCCTTAAGTCACTTTTTATAATATCAACTATCTGCCAGTGAAAGTTCCGTCAAAATCAGTTTAGCGATTTCGGAGATTAGCCGGAACAAAAAGACAGGCAGACAACAATTTTTTAAATATTTTTTTTTATATATACCGTATATACTTTCTTATGCATTTAGTAAAAAGCTGTTATATTTATATTACAAACAGACACTTCAATTTTATTTATTTGTATATAAGTTAATGCATACATGTGATCAGTCACATGTAGGTATAAATAAATAATCTACATTCTACTGCGTGGATCATATCGGGTAATGTTGTCCCGTAGCGTCGATATGTAAAATTTTAAAGAAATTGCTACGCTAACAAATTATTTCCACATTGTTGGTTAATCAGGACAATGAAAACTTCCGATTAAATTTTCCGCTGCATTGTATCACATTCAGTGTACAGTTACTCTCGATAAATACACTTTAATTACGCACTTCACACTTCACATTCAAACTGCTGCAATATTTTTACATCCACAAAGCTTCACTTCACGTAAATCGGATATTTCACGCACAAAATAACAGGTAAAATATAGCAGTATAAAAATGTATTATCTCCTCTATTAAAATTTGTTACGACGTCATTATATTTATTTTTCTGAAAAATTTATTTGTAGCGCAGGCTAATGGTACAGTAAATTTATGTAAACAGTAAAGCACATTTTCACTAGGAGACCGAATACGAATCACACACACAGCAGCGCGCTCTGCGCGTCTTCTCGGCTGGTCTCTACTCTACGGCCGGCAACTGCCCGTTGCATAAATCTATGTGATTCTTATTTGGACCACTAGCACTGAGATGTTCCACTGTTTGTGATTTTACCATAGATAATTAACACCACACCTCGCGTAGAGATGCACAGAGCTGTAATAAAATAAAAAATATATGTCGACGCTTGGGTTTTTTGATGGCCGTTTCAATGATGGTAATGGTGAAAGATGGATTTATCTTCGTTTTCATAATCATCCGCATGATGGCTGAACATAAAGGAAATATTTAAATAACACTGGGTCTCGTCCGGTATACTAATCTTCCTTGCTATGCGAGTATGCGCACAATAGCTGGAGATTAATATTGACACATGGAATGCAGTGGGGTTAGCTGCTCCGCGATACGTCCGACCGCCTGTTCCGTTGCCAATCGAATCACGACGCAGCGCCGTCTACAATCTTAACATACATCGACTATCTGTCATTGGTGATTCGTCATCTAACAGATGTCACTGTCATCGCTTCACAACTTAACACACTCAAGCAATTATTAAAGTCATAGGCTGTGACTATAAATAAGTTTAAAAGGTTACTAAAATCAAACTAACTGCTTGTCATTCCATATTGCATATTGTATAGTAGTAATAAAAGAAAGAACATAGGAAGCAAAAGAAAAAACCATAGTGTATAAAAAACCATATTTAGCATTAGTTACAAATTTATGTTCAACTGACATTGTTGCTAAATACACCAGAGTATATTCTGTATCCAAATAATTCTCTTACCTTATCAGTAATTAGCTGTTTTCCGCGGTTTTGCACCCGATCGACAACAGCTCCACTTACGTCTATATTGCTTCTGGATAATGTTGCTATCTCATGGTAAAAGAATCATTAAAATCGGTTAAGTAGTTTTAGAGTTTATCGCTTACAAATCAACAAATCTATCTTCTTTATATTATCAGTATACATTACGTCTAACTTTTCAACCTTTTCCTGTAAAATTTCTCTCCAGAAGCCAAATGGTGATTAAAAAATACATTGTAACAATTTTTATAGAAAGCACTCACGAAATAAAATCTAAAGTCCTCTCGAAAATGGCAAGCGGGCCACTTTTTTTAATTACAAACGTTTCAACGTGCGGCCCAGGCGGATGCGGGCGAAATTCACAATGCATTTTAGGTGCAGCGGATGGATATGCCTACTGCATCCTGGAAGGTGCATTATTTATAACCCAGTCATATAATTCTTCCCGTTATTTTTTTTGTTTTGTATAATACGGGCATCTTTTTCATATTTAGTAGCTATTTAAGAAAGAAAATATAATTAAATATTTACTAAAAATCGCAGATGAAGAGTTAAATAGAAGAACGACTGTGTATTTATCCAATTAATACGAAAGAGGTTGTGTATTGTATTTTTATAGCAAATTTATTTTCCATTACATACCACCAATCCGCACTGGTTCCGCGTGGTGCATAACTGTCCTACTGCTTGCAGGTCTTCTCTCATAAATCGAAGTGAGAGAGATTAGGACATTCCCCTTCAAGCGTGCCCACTGCGCATTGATGAACACAGGCTCGTAGCCAGCTACCTGCTGTTGGAACGCACCAAGAAGCCCATAGTCATCGAAGTGGACTTAACGACTATATCTCTATATTTTTCGAAGCACGAATCCATTCAAAAATGGAAACGTCACGGTCACCTATGCCTTTTTTTTGCATGAGGAAATCCTCATGGACTACCGCCAGCCTCGGGGGAAGCTGATGGGGCATTTCGGACTCTTACCGACTAAAACCCCACGGTGGCCGGCACTGGCACGTGTCAGAGGGGCTCCGAGTGGAACGCACCGGTGCCCCCCTTGCGCCACGCTCCGAAGTGCCCGCCTCGGAAGGGAAAATTTGTAGCTTATTTCCCCCCTTGCACCGTCACGGTGCTCACCGTGGCGTGGGCCACACACGCCACCGTCCGCCTCGGGGTCGCACGTGAAGGACGCTAAGGGGCATTCACCTATACTAGACTAATTGAGCCGAACGTTAATTATTCTTCGTGATCGCTAAAAATACTACGGTCTCACAGGGTTACGAATGCTTCATCAAAATAATTCCTAAAACATTTAAGTGCCTTCCAAACTACGGAGCCGTTAAAAAATGGGATTCACCCATTTTAGACTGACCGAGTCAAACGCTGCTTAACTTTTATAATCGCTAAGAACGCCACTGTCTCACTGGCTTACGAGCACCTCTCGATAATACCTAAAGTATTTAAGCTACGCCCATAAGATGAATTGCACGTATCGAGAAATGCGGCCATTTCTAGCTGTACGGGCATTGCGGAGATGAACCCAGTAGGATGGCCATTAGGAGATTAAAACATGGACACACCTGTAACGCTGCAGCCAAACCGCAGCCTTACTGCACCGCCATCCTCCCGTGAAATATGGATACCATTTCGCTGACATTCGGATTATTAGGCGTTTGTGAAACCATTATTTTGTTGGTATTCCTTGTGTTAATTTAACACGTTAAATTGTTTCGCATGCATGAGTATGCATATTAGCGTGCAAAGTGGTTTCTTTTGTAGAATGTTTGCTTTAGTTGTTTACTAACGTAATTAAAAAGTTTTCTCTTAAGCTTATTTTTCCCCATAGGAGTACATAGAGATGTATATCGTACATCTAAAACTTAGAAAAGGTATGAAAACCTAAAGTTAGGGCTTTAGAAGTTAGGAGTGTTACAGCCTCTTGGAACCACATAATAGTTCGAGTACTATAAATAATGAATAAAATATTTGTTAAAATCAAACAGGTAATTTTCAATAAGAATGATACTCTTACAGTTGCCACAGCATTCACTATTCTGTATAGAATACTCAACAAATACTCTACTTGAAAGAAGTACTACGAACTCACTACAGTAAAACGAAACATTTCACTCGTATCCTAGAATGAGATACAACAAACAAACAAGAACAAAACTAAACCCTAAAGTTAATATACCAATCTGTTCATAATAAAATAAATCCAAATCAGATATGATATGCCAAAAACAAATATAATACCCAAGAGTATAATAACGATACAAATTTTATAAGTAAGTCGTCGCAAATTAAGTCGTAAATGAGATAACTTCGTAGGCAACCGACTCAACATTATGGAGGCGATATAACCGTACCAATCACAGTACATATTTAACGAACGCGTAAAGTTAACCGGCTCAATAAAATCGTGTTATCTGACGCGAGTAAAATTGAGTGTCACGTAAATATATATTGTATTTTAATATAAAAGATTTGTTCGTGAATATAGCGGGCCGAACCGCACTGAGCCAGGGTGGTAGATGGTTGAAATTCCCCTCGAATTGAGGGGAGGCCGATGCTCAACAGTGGCACGTTTGAAGGGTTGATTATTGTTCATAACGGCTTTATTAGTAGCAACATCGAATTTAATTCAGAACCGTTGGTTGTACCATCGAGTAGTAATTTACTTAATACTGGAGGCGTTTCCTCATTGTTAGCATTATTCTATACTACAAGTGGTACTTAGTTTTAAAAATATCTTTTTGGGAGAGTTCCCAACGACTAAGTAGCCATGTTAGGCGTTATACAACTATATCATAAAGTAAAATATTATGTACATTCCTTGCAGAGCTTGTTGAGTTTACAACCAGCATAAGCTTGAGCAAACTTAATTGCTGGAGGCTTTGGTTATTTCTAAGGGATGGTGCGTCACGTATCGTCGATTGCATAACATCAATCAAAAGAAAGTTACAACCAACTGTAACACCCTTCACGCATTAAAAAAACATTTCTCCACAGTAACAACTATACTTGTTTCGTGATTGCGTTGCAAATACCACCAATACTAATTACTTTAACGGCCAACGCTCAGACTGCAAGACCACGCGATCGAGCAACGGATAGATCAGATCTTTAGTCAACGTCTTCACTAACCAGATCTTCGACCAAGTGTGTAATAGATGGATGTTGGTTTCCGTGACCGATAATACGCAACACACGTTGATATAATGAGTACCTAAATTTCTCATTGTCTTCTTGATATTTCCAAATAATTAAGGGACGACTAAGTGGTTTTTGGACGTGTTTACATAACATTACATCAAATGAAAATTATAATTAAATATAATGTAAACAATCCCAACCCAGAACATCATTGAAACACTGTAATGCAGCACAATTTGAATACGAGCACTTGATGAGATTCTAAATCGGACTAAATGTAAATGAAAGCGGTGATGTGCGCTTTAAATGTAATTTGCTGAATGCCTGTGGTTTCTATCCCTTTGATATTTGCTACATAACGTCACTTACATGAGAGCTTATTCCTAAAACTGATTTTAAAATTATCTATAATAGTCTTTCAAGAGACAGAAGTATTTATACTTATACGATTCAATTTCATGGTTGGTAGGTATTTAATAACCTAAAAAACCCGGTAATAATACTCAATGGGGTTTACTTTAAAACTCACTGTTTATTATTACATTACTACTAAAAAACTTAGGTACGATATTTTTTTCCATTTACAATTTAGCCTTCGTACGTAGACGGGTAGTTTAATCTATTATTACTGCGATTTTAGACTTACTTACTGGAAAAATGGAGGCTTTTTATACGGTATATAATCAAGTATTAATTTATTATATTATTTTCGAACGATGTCGACAGGGTCGTGGATTGGTCATGCTCACTAAAATGTCTTTGCTAGTGGCGGCTCTGTGGAGATGGTCACTTTTTTCTCTCTAATATGGTTGAGAATGATGGCTGCTTCTCAGGTCCTACTCGTGCACGGGTGCTGCTGTGGGTCCGACCTCTTTCCTTTGTTTGATTGAACATTTACCGTAGTGCTATTGAATTTTGTCTCGTTCGGCATCACACTGGAGCTATAACCAGTTGTTTTGTACGTACTCTTTACATATTTCATTGCAAACTCTTTTTCTCTTTTTATCCTTTTTATTATATACCTTTACAACATCTCTATTTTGTAAATAAGAGGACTATGTAGACACTGACCAATACCATGAATCTAAGTACACTTAAGATAAATTTATACTTAAGCACATCTGTTTAGCTCGTTCTGCTTTGTTTTCCCATACTCCATGAATGCAATGTATACAAAGAGAATTGTAAAATGACATTTTTAAAAAGAGTAACCGTGGAGTTTCTTGCCCTTCTTTTCCATAGGAATGACTTTCCGAACGGGTGATAGAGTCTTAATAATCAATAATTATCTCTTTTTGACTATTCATAAGTGCCTTTTGGTCTACATGAATAAAAAACTTTTGATTTTGATTAATCTTTCTTTTTAGTACTTATATTTTTTTATTTTTTGCTAAGTATGTCATAAAACAGGTGCGACATGCAAGCAATTTGCAATCATAATGGATAATAAGTTACACGATTTAGCTAGTAGCTAAAGCTGTTGCTGTAAGTAGCTGTTCTGTGTAAAAATTTTGTGGAAAAAAATCTTTTTAAAAAAAAGGTAAACCGACTTGAAAAACCAAAAAAATAAATATTTGAAGTCGGTGCTGGTTGGTGCAGTCGGTTACTTGGCACCGTCTTCAAATATTTTTTTTTTTGGTTTTTGAAGTCGGTTTACCTTTTTTTTTAAAAGATTTTTAATTTACAATTTTAAGTGACGAGTGAATTATTTAGCAATATTTATATACCGATATTATATTATTTTGCTAAGTTTCAAAGTAAGGTACCTACGGGATTAATATAATGACTATAATAACGGAATCTATACATTCGTGCTGTTCGCCGTTAAGGTGTTCCCTCTTGTATCTTGAAAGTCCAAGGTCCAATACCAATAACAATAAAATACGACCACCTCAAAACTATACTGAACCAAATGCAAAAAGAATCATCAAAATCGGTTCATAAGCAAAGGAGTTATAAAAAAAGGATGAATTATGAACCTCCTTTTTTGAAGTTGGCTAATATACTGCTTAGTTCTATAGTAGGGTACCTATAGGATAGACGTAATACCCATAATATCTCAATTTACACATGCCTATTGTTTGTCGTTAAGGAGTTCCCTGGTGTATCTTCTAAGTCCAAGGTCCAATACCAATGAAATTAAAATGGGACCACCGCGGAGCTACACTGAACCCAATGCACAAAAAATTATCAAAATCGGTCCACAATTGACGGAAATATCGCTAAACATACATAAAAAAAAAAAAAAAGCATACATACAACCGTACCTCCTCCTTTTTGAAGTCGGTTAAAAACACACAAAATTTCCTTTTGGCTTCTTTTCTTTACCGTACATTATTCATATGCTACCTAATTATGCATTACCAAAGTCTTGAAATTACCAACAGCCTTTTAAATTATTTACATTTAAACGATATCCAGTATACTTTTTGAGATTATCATTCTTTTTTTTAAAATACAACATATTTTGCCCTCATAATCACATTACCAGAATATAGGCGTGACGGTGTTTAATCACATTACCACCTTCCTAAAAAAAAAAGTATACAAAAATAACAGCGTAAATGGCGCCAAAATATCTCGGATACATCATGGACCAAACAATGGTTCGTGTTGTATGCATTTCCATCGTAAACTGTAAAACTTTTGTGGGTGTTGAGAGATCGCGCCGTCTATTCTCACTTAATACGAATACAATGCGTGGTATTCTCGGCCGATTTATCCGCTTTTGTAACCGAGCCACGGCAAGACTTAGGGAGCACAAAGGATTTTAAATGTGTAGTTTTCAACCGCTGCGTTTCCCGTTGGCTATTTGAGGATAAGATGTTTTTTATGATGTAGCGTCGTATTTTCTACTGATCAATCCTGTCATATTTTATTATTATGTACAACATTTTTTTCAACTACCAACCAAGACTAAAATCGTTGATAACCATTATTTTTATCGTCTAGATCGTTGCCATTATTGGAAGTAGCGTCATAGGAGTTCAAAACTATATTTTTCGAATCCTTCTTTATACATTGTTTTACAAATTTAAGGTTCTTCGTTTAGTTGATATTTTTAGGAAAAGTTGTGACTTCGTGTTAATGATATATCTTAAAGTATTTACCATCAATCTAGCAGCTTATATACAACAGAAGACTGACTTCCTGTGACAAAACTAACTACGTTATGCAGGTACGTGTATACATGTATCTGTGTAGGTAAGTCTTTGATTTCAATTCAATAAAACTTAGTCCAAATAGCAACAATATTCCTATCAAATTTCTTGCACATTACCGTGTGAATCAGGGTGAATGTAATTCAAGAGATAGATTTGAGTTTGCAATGTATTCGGGTTATGAAGCGTCAACTGCGATATCAAGTAGATGATGTCTCATTCCATTGCATACAGACATACAGTCTCTATTTTGTAAATGAGACGACTATGTAGACACCTAAATTGAAACCATAAGTGTAAGTAAATTTCCGTCTAATCATGCTTAGGCCTATATATCTGGCTTTTCTTCTCCACAAGTGAATAATCTCATAAGTGAAAAAAAAAATGATTTTGATTTTCGTATATAGGATTGAATTGTAACATACTCCTACAGTGTAAGCAGTGATAGCCTAGTAAGCAGTGATAGGTTAAACCGTTAGACTGCAAAGTCAGAGGTCTCGAGTTCAAATCTAGGCACGCACCTCTGTCTGTTCGTTTTAGCATTTTAAGATTCTTTAAAAACACTCCACCAAAGAGAAACAACGAAAAAAACGATAAATTACTTCAAACCATGCAGATTTGAGCGCAGATACGTAATAATACTTCAACAAACATAATTGGTATTTTAGAGAAATTGGTCTTAAGCTACCACATCTATATGTGTTGGCATTTTAGTGAAACAGGGCTATCCCTGTTTCACTTAAATGCCAACTATATTTTTGAAAGGCTATTGCATATCTATTAACAGCCGAATGCCCACTGCATGATAAACCCCATCCCCAGAGACGACTGTTACGCCGGTTATGTTCTGTATGCATGTATGTATCTTTTCCCACTATCTTCACAAGGCCATTTGTCCAACTTGTAGGGGGCCGGCTTACTCCACGTCTTCCGGTACGTGGTCAACAATTGAGAACAGTGAGTTATTACATAATTGCGCTCAAGGTTGTAACAACTTTTTGTTATGATAAGTATTTATAAAAATAAAAATAGGAATCTTTTGAACATAATGTTTTAAATGAAATTTTATTTAATGTATGCAAATTTTCACAAAATTACTTCTAACAAATCTTTTTTTAATATAATTTGTAAATTATCTAGTGAATTGCTGAGCATGTGTGTAGATGTGTAGAATATACACGAAAAGAAAGCTTAAAGTATGCACTAGAAATTGTATTGATTTTTTATTTAGATTTATGATACCTAGATTATTTGAAAAAAATCCTGCAATTTTGTCGTTCGGGCATAACATTTCTCAAGATCATTCACGTTAGTTATCCCCTTAAAGTCATTTCCAAGGCCACCAAAAAGGTGTGTACTATTCCTGCAGCGTGTAATATAATTAACTTCAACATTTACATATTTACACCGGTAATAAAAGCTATATACACATAATACCTACCAATGTTCAAATAAAATTAATATTTAGAACCGGGGAAGAAGTGAAACTGCACGTGCGGGTTGGTACCGAGCCGATATACTGTCGTGCGCGCCCGGTGCCCTACGCTCTGCTCGCGCGCGTCGATGCGGAGCTAGACGCGATGCTGCGCGCCGGCGTCATCGAGCCAGTTGACCGGTCCGACTGGGCGACACCGTTAGTGATAGCGAGAAAGGCGGACGGCGGTATTCGTCTTTGCGCCGATTATAAGGTAACGCTCCATAAGGCTTTATTGGTCGACAGGTACCCAGTTCCCAAGGTAGACGATTTATTTAGTAACTTAAGTGGTAACAATTATTTTACGAAATTGGATTTGTCGCAAGCGTATAATCAATTAGTCCTAAATGAACACTCCAGAAAGTATACAGTTATCAATACACACCGGGGGCTATTTAAATACAATCGCTTGCTTATCGTCTAGTCCGGGAATTTTTCAAAAGTTTATGGCTAATCTCTTTAAAAACGTTCCTGACGTAAGGGTATTATACGATGATATTTTAATAAAAAGTAAGTCCTTAGAATCACATTTAAAATGTGTAGAACAAGTATTTGATATTTTAGAAGAAAATGTTTTAAAAATAAAGAAAGATAAATGTGAGTTTTTGGCAGACCACGTAAAATATTTAGGATTCATAATAGATAAAAACGGAGTTCGAGTTAACCCTGTAAAGTTAAAACCGATTTTGTCCATGGGGGGAGGCCCCGACTAATGTCTCTGAATTAAAATCACTTTTAGGCATGATAAATTTTTACGGTAAATTTATTAAAAATTTAAGTACCCACATAGCCCCATTATACGAGCTGTTGAAAAAAGGTAAACACTGGAAATGGACAAAAAAGCATATGTTTGATTTCCAACAGATCAAAAAGTTACTATGTAGTACCGAAGTCCTGACTCACTTTGACATGTCGTTAGAAAGTATAGTAACGTGCGACGCGAGTGCACGCGGGCTCGGTGCCGTGGTGGCACAGCGCGCGCCCGACGGCTCCGAGCGCCCGGTGGCGTACGCGTCGCGCGCGCTCACCCCGGCAGAGCTACATTATAGTCAAATTTATAAGGAAGCCCTAGCTATCATATTCGCGATTGACAAATTTGACCAATATCTATTCAGTAGAAAGTTTAGGCTGCGTACTGATCATAAGCCCTTAGTCAGTATTTTTGGGCCTTAAACGGGTATTCCGAATACGACGGCTTGTCGTTTACAAAGATGGGCGTACGGATATATTCTACATACTTCGATGTAGAATATATCCGTAAGAACAAAAACACAGCTGATGTTTTGTCTAGGTTAATAAGCAAACATAAAGAATGCGTGCGAAAAGAAGATAACAGTTCTCCTGAACAAACTTACTTACATTTTGCAGTAGAATCTCTTTTGTTAGATAATAATGTAATAAAGAAAGAGACCGCCTCGGACCCCATATTGAGCCAAATAAGTAGATATATTAACGGCGGTTGGCCAGATGAAGTGGAAATCAGAGAATTGAAACCGTATTTCCATCGCAAAAGGGAGCTGTACACAGAGATAGGGTGCATTATGTGGGGACATCGCGTAGTCATCTCTAATTCATGGAGAAATAAAGTAATTCAGGAGCTCCATGATAGCTACATGGATGTAGTGAAAACAAAGTCATTAGAACGGAGTTACGTTTGGTGGCCGGGAGTGGACGAGGCAGTGGAGGCGGCGTGCCGCGTGTGCGCCGTATGCGCCGCGGTAGTGGAGGCGCCGCCTGGGCACGTGCCGTGCCCCTGGCCCTGGCCCGATCGCCCCTGGACTAGACTGCACCTAGATTTCTTAGGCCCCATTGCTGGTCTTACTTACCTTATTTTAATTGATGCCCACTCGAAATGGATCAAGGCTATTAAAATGAATAGCACCACAGCACGGGCAGTAATAAAAGAGCTACGCGAGCTGTGGTCAAGGTTCGGTTTGCCGAAACAAGTAGTCAGCGACAACGGGCCCCCGTTTTTCAGTTTAGAGTTTAAACAATTTTTAAATAACAATGGTATCGAACACGTTTTCTCCGCCCCATACCATCCGGCCTCGAACGGAGCGGCGGAAAACGCGGTGAAGATATGTAAACGCACTATTAAAAAGGCTATTAAATCTAAAACGGATGTGCATCTGCCCTGTGCCGGTTCTTACTAACTTACCGAAATACACAACATTACGCAACTGGAGAGAGTCCGGCTAAAATTTTGTTAGGTTGCAGCTTGCGCATGCGTTTAGATTGTTTAAAACCAGACCAGAAAGGACGTGTAGGCACGCACCAAGCGCGGGTGATGGCGACAGTTGGTGGCTCATGTAGGAATTTTAATCCTGGGGATACAGTTTGGTTTAGAGACTTCCGTAGCTCAGATAAGTGGTTGCCAGGAACGATTGTACAGAGATTGGGTAATACGGATTATACCGTTAAATCTACCAATGGAACTGAGGCACACAGACACGTTGACCAATTAAAGCAAAGAGTGTTAACTGTAAACGCAGAGTAATTATATCGAACACCTAGTGTAATTGTTATTAACCAGTACAGGCAAGTAGACGGTCTCGACCTTCGCTTGTTTTCCCTACAAACAACGAGAAATCAACAGACGGACCGGTCGACGGTGCGGGGACAGCCGATGCGCTGTTACCTGAAACGCAAAAGTCGGACGCAGTTGAAAATGGACCTACTTCAACCCCAATAAGCCCAGCTAAAGATATGCCCAATGTACGGGGGACAGGGAGTCATGACTGTGATGTATCTAGTAATGTAACAACACAACAACGCAATTTACAACGTGTAAACAAACCCGCCAAAAGATATGGTATAGACGACATCTATAAATGACACTATTCCTATTGGACTGCCTGTTGTGTTGTTCACATAAATTATAGTTATAATAGGTATATTGTAGTCTTAAGTATTTGTATTTTAGTGTAATTTCTTTTACTATTACTTACGGCACTGAGACATGGTCACTTACGATGGGCCTCATAAGAAGGCTCAAGGTCACCCAAAGGACGATGGAGAGAGCTATGCTTAGAGTTACCCTGCGGGATCGAATCAGTAACGAGGAGATCCGCAGGAGGACGAAAGTCACTGACATAGCACTCAGAATTGCTAAACTTAAGTGGCAGTGGGCGGGGCACATCGCTCGTAGAACTGACGGCCGTTGGGGCAGAAAGGTTCTCGAATGGCGACCACGTACCGGAAGACGTGGAGTGGGTAGGCCCCCTATACGATGGACCGATGACCTGGTGAAGGTCGCGGGTAGAAGTTGGATGCGTACAGCACAAAACCGGTCGTTGTGGCGGTCTTTAGGGAAGGCCTTTGTCCTGCAGTGGACGTCTTTCGGCTGAAGAAGAAGAAGAAGAAGTAATTTCTTTTAACATAATTGGTTATTTAAAGGTGAAGGTGTTATATATTAGAATAAATATTAAAGGGTACTTCGGTGGCGCGGGGCGCTCAGCTGATTGTCAACGCAGTCCAATACACGTCTAGATTCGATACACGTATTTTATTTACCAAATACAAAATAAAAATACGGTACTAATGCGAAATGTATAGGATCGCGAAATGTATGACGCGGCCACTGTTGCCGTCGACACCGCTATCGCTGTTTGTACGTCAATTAAACTAACAATCCAATTAGCTACGGCGCAGTAACTGAATACTAAAATTGTTTGGGGTAAAATACGATACCAATGTTATTTTGTTTTAAAATTCACGGTGCATCGCTGTTTTGGCTTAATTTGCGGGTGAATTAATGCAGTTTTCGTATATTTACAGGTGCACCCAGAATTGGGATGTAACGCCAAACGCTGCCACATCAGTTTAAACAATGTTTTTCCACAATTTCATATTCTTATTGTAAATGTTTTTAATTTTTCAATTTAAATTCATCAGCTGATCGAATAATCTCGTATGAAAGAGTGATAAAACGAGAAAAATAAGAAGTCGTGAAACAAAAGTTCTTAAGAGTGACTTATAAATGGAACACTTTCAGCATTTTTTTCCAATTCCGGTTCACTCTGTATAAAACTATTTATGTGATTATTTTATTAGTCTAGTAGCGTATAGTGCAGCCGGTGCAGCTGGTGAAGTCCTGGTTTTGAGTCCTAGGTCGGATAAAACGCGGACGGAAGTTCATTAGTGGCAGTTCAGAGACTTGGGTTCTGCCCAGTATATTGACAATGGGGTCGCTGCCTATTACATTAAGACCTAACATCGTTGGACCGTATAACTGTGCCACCTTCGTTTGAGGAACATATGCGTGAACGTGTTCTGTGAACCTATCTATAATGTATTAGATTTGGCTAATGAACTATACCTCTGTCAAGTTGAATTAAGGTTTAAATCAATGTGCTGAACACACCAAGAAAATATGTCATTGTGTTTTAGTTTGATTCCTCTTATAAAGAATAACGGGCATAATAGATATTCCAAATAAAAAAGTGGGTGTACACGGTACACTTCTGCCACCCTCGCTTGGGGAACATAGGCGTGACAGTATATATTCCGTATTATTCAATAAAAATACACACTAACAAACATATTATTAGGTTAATATAAGAACAAAGAATTATAGTTATTCCTTTCGCAGTAAATTGAAAACATAAGTATCTCTGGATCAGAAATCCCAATTTGGGCAATAGCTAATGCCAAGCAATTTCTGTAATAAGTCTCTTAGACTTTTTACAACCTGGAATGCTTTCCAATTTTTGGAAAATTTCTAAAGAAGTGAAATAGGCAAAGCTAATCGTCAATGGCAGGGGTTCTTTGGGTTTGTTTTATTGAAACGCTTGGATCACATTGCCTAGTATGACTTCACTTTAAGATTTTACATCAGTGTGACTTAACCTCTCTCACCGTAATTTCTGAAGGCTTTTACCCAGGTGTAGGACGGTATATTCTATACTTGGTTTATCGAAGCAAAAAAGTGCATACACATCCAAAGCAAAATTGCAACACTATTTGTTGCAACACTATTTCGTTACGTATTTCACGTTTTTCTTATATATACAAGCTGTAACATTATAACGCAAGACCTGAAAGTAGTTTGTTCTAAATTGGTAACTGAATCGATTCCAACAATTTTTAATGTATTTTACATTTATTTTAAATTTGCTAAATATGCTTTTAATCCTTCAGTGCGCTATAAAAAATTAAATTTATTCTTGATTCATAGCAAGAAGAAGATTCCAAACGCATTCCTAAAACGTATTTCTCAAAACACACACATGCACGTACATGTTTCATTGTTAATTAGGGTATAAAAGTGCTTTAAAAAAGGGAAAAGTCCTTTAAATTTGAAAATTTGGTTTTCGTTTTGACTTTATGAAGCAATTCTCTAATCGGGGTGTCTGAGGTCTTGCGTTTATTATGTTACACCTTGTATAAAAAAATATTAATAACAAGAAATAAAGATTAAAGTTTAATATTCTAATCACCCTGTTTAAGACTATTCTTTAATTTGCAGATAGGAGGCCATAGGAACTTCTCAACTAAAGAAGACAAAAACAAGCTTTGTATAGTGAAAACCCAATGTAGAGAACATTGGGTTTTCACTATACAAAGCTTGTTTTTCAAACTATATATATTTAATTATAATTTTTTATAACTTATTCAAGAGGACGTTACGAATACGGTCGGTCAGCTTGACGTACTAAAAAGCTTGTAGGTATGAAAGATAGTATCAGTTTAAAGATGAAAAAGTGTATGCTCCTTTGGTTTGGGCATATAGAAAGATTCGGAAGAAAGAATGACAAAAGAGATATTTATTGCCAAAGCGGAAGGATGAAGGTACCTGGGAAGACCTAGACTATCTTACCATGACCAAATAGAGCTTGTCTTAACTGAAGGGCAACTCAAGAGTCTCCGTAACCGGCGAGTGTGTATGAGATGAACTATGAGAGTAGAGGAAGGCAGAGAAGTGTGTAAGGAAAAAACCTGTTGGAACTCTGTACTCTCTGCCTACCCCGCAAGAGAACTTGGGTGATAATTTAGATAGAAATATAGACTAACGTTAATATCATTAATATAAAACAGTAAATAAATATAACAATTTGTGAATCGAAATCTTCATATCTACGTAGCCAGTGTTGACAGGGAGCCTGTCTAATTCCTTGTCATCAGATGTATTGAATATAGTTCCTCAGAAAGCGAATCCGTGTACTTAATCAGGAGCATGTGTACAAGCAATCAGTAATTAGGCGCAAGACTACTGCCTGCCAACGACCATTACGAACTAGTTGTTTACGTGATCAGTGCCATGTCGTGTGTGACACATTGACACCAAGAAACGTCAATTTTCCATTTTTTTTTCGTTAATTCATTCAACAGCCGAAAGACGTCTGCTGCAGGATAAAAGCTGCTTCAAGAATCGCCACGACAAGCGGCCTAATATTATATGTATTAAGATTATACCCGTAAGGTTTTTCGAATTTTTTATGGATCTTTTAATTCCTAACATTTTAAATGCAGCCTATCACACATTCTGACGTAAATAACAAAGATGTTTTGTTCTCGATGCAACTTACTTTCGTAATAGATTTTTGATGTATTTCAGTTTAAACTCAATTCATATAAAATTATTATTCTGGCATTTTAGAAAGGACTATTAGATTAAAATGCTTATATAATTTATATTCAATTTCAGAGACTAGTATTAGTGACCAGTGCCAAAATTAATAACTACATTCAAAATTCAATTTCTGCTTAGGCAATTTTATTGAATAGCTTTGTTTTTAGTGAATACTTCCCTAGCCCTGAGTCTGGAATAATGCCCACTTAAACGGGAATGGAACTTCCTATTACATATAGATATTTTGCCGTGATGTCAAATCCTAATATCACGGCGAACTGTAGGTGTACACAGTAAACTTCTGCCACCCCCGCTTGGGGAATATAGGCGTAACTGTCTTTATTCTTGTAAACTTCTAACATTCTTTTGTTGTTTATACTACTATAAAGTCTATAGCTAAATATATTTGGTTTTAGTGCTAATAAAAAACATAAACGACTTAACGAAAGTTAGTAAAAATCCTCATTGAACAAATAGCCCGTATGTCATCACACGAGCACATTAGGGATTAGGGCCCAGTGTCAATCAGCGGTGGCTTTAGTAATCTTGTTTCGTAAGTGTGCCAGAAATCCAATTACTCCAGCGATTCAGGATTAACCAGAGATTGGCATTAATATGTCTGGCATCTTTGCTGGTTTAAAGCTAGTGGCCTTGTGAGGTCCAAAATAGTTGTCCATTTATAAGGCCTTATTTAATAATTACTTGATATAATTGAAGAACACAGTTCCAACAGTCTCTTAGATCTGGCGAAATAATATAATAATAGTAGTGACAGTTTAATTGAGACTAGACTATCTGAATCTTGAGTTTGTAGAATTTTATATTAAGAGGCAAAAAAGAGTAATATATCCAGAAGGTGCGTCCAGTCATAATTGCACGTCGCGCGGGAAAGCCTAAAATTCAACAAACGCTCCGCACTCACCGCACTTCCCATCCGGGTAATGTTGGCAGCCCGGAAAAATTACCACTTTTTGTAGTAAATGTTGATGACATTAGAGTAGATGATAAAAAAGTTTTTACGGTAACGTGTATTTTAATGCATATTAAACTCAAGAAATAGATATACTAAAGCTATTAAAGTTTGTAGTAATTTAATGTAGGGAAAATACACTTTCATCATGTTAACTAAATATTAAAACCATGATGTTGTTGTTAACTACAGTAATACTATTTAATACTAGAATGTAAGAAGTCCTCAGCAAATAAAAGTAGGGAAAAATTAAATTGTTATACTAGCAACACTAACAAAATGGATGCGTGTTTTACTATGACAATTACAGATGGAAGAATTAATTAGATATTTAGTTCGCTAGTTACGTATGAAATGTGATCCTATCATGTTTCTTTGTCAAGACGACATAATTCAATTTAATGTGACACGCGCAGAGTACGTTATTTCGCATGACAGTCGCAGAGTGACTACTCGCGTGAACGTGTGACTACTTGCTTTGTTGCTTCAATTTGATGCGCGCCCGCGGCTTTTAGATTATATTTATTCTAAGTAATACTCTTAACAAATGGCATATCTAGGAACGCCTACCATCTACGCTCCCCAAGTCAACCTCTCCTGCCCGCGATGCATCCTGCTGATCAATGGACGAGGCTCTGACGACCGACAATGGCGGTATAACCATTCAAATATGGCGTAACTAAATTTTTAACCAGACCGGTGACGGGCAGCAGCGTCACTAGTGCGAGAAGTTACGCCCTGCGATCGCCAACCCGCATGCCCAGCGTGGCGATTATGGGCAAAACCTTCCATGGCAAGTCGAAATATACCACGGCCCCCAGTTCCCGGTCGCTCCGCTATTCCTGACCACGGCGGCGGTCACGGTTCCGGCGGGGCAGGGGGTGCGAAGAATCCCCGGGCTACGATAGGCCGCCAACATGAACTGACCCTGGCTACGTATAACGGACGCACGCTGCGACTGGATGAACATCTTCTGCAGTTGGAAGAAGAACTGAAGTGCATAAGATGGCACGTTCTGGGTTTATGTGAAGTAAGAAGAGAGGGAGAAGACACCATAACCCTAGAATCTGGCCATCTTTTGTACTTTAGAGAGGGAGACCAACTTTTCCAGGTTGGCGTCGGGTTTCTGGTCCATAGTCTTCGCTGACAATGTTTTAGAAATGTCCAGTGTGTCGACAAGGGTAGCATACCTCATAATTAAGCTGACCGAGAGGTACACCCTCAAGATCGTGCAGGTTTATGCACCGACTTCAGCACACTTGGACAAGGACATAGAGATACTCTACGAAGACATCTCTAAGGCCCTTCATAATACCCCTAGGGCACACTACAACGTTGTCATGGGAGATTTTAATGCCAAAGTGGGAGTAAAAACTGACAGCGAATCCTCAGTAGGACCATACGGCTATGACAGCAGAAATGATAGGGGGCAAACGCTCGTCAACTTTCTCGAAAGAGAAGGGCTGTTTATGATGAACTCTTTCTTTAAAAAACAGCCCCAAAGAAAGTGGACGTGGCAAAGCCCCGATGGTAAAATAAAAAATGAGATCGACTTCATCATGGCGGACAAGAGGCGCATATTCAGAGATGTCTCAGTGATCGCAAGATTTAAAACCGGAAGCGACCACCGGCTCGTACGGGGCACTCTGAATATACAATGGAAGCGCGAAAGAGCCCGCTTGATGAAGTCCAGTCTCCGACCGAATTTGCTCCAAGCCGCTATGGATTCCCAAGCTTTTCAGCTATAATTGGAAAACCGTTTCGCTGCGTTGGAAACCACTGACAGCGTTGATCAGAAGTTCGAGCAGGTGGTACAGACTCTTAGAGACGAGGGCACTAAATTCTGCGAAACGAGGCGTACAGGCAAGAAATCTAAGCTTTCGGGGGGGACTCTGGAGCTTATGAGCGAACGACGCCGAAATGCTGCCTCAACCTTGTCAGAACACCGGGCCTTAAATAAAAAGATCACAAAGCTGGTCCGACACGACCTCCGAGCTTTCAACAAGCTTGAGATTGAGAAAGCCATCGAGCAGAACCGAGGGTCGAAAGTGTTTGTCCAGTCACTTGGGAGAAACCACTTGACAAGGTTGACTACACAAGCGGGTACTGTGATCGCTTCTAGGCCGGAAATCCTCTCGGAAGTAAGGAATTTCTATAGCCAGCTCTACGCCTCACACGCACCTCGACCCGAATCTCTTAGAGGAGATCCCAGAGCCACTCTTACACGCCACTTCACAGAAGACTTGCCCGAGATCAACCTGGATGAGATCGAGTTGGCCCTTAAACAGCTTAAAAATGGAAAAGCCCCGGGTGAGGACGGCGTCACGACTGAGCTTCTGAGGGCAGGGGGTACCCCACTACTTAAGGAGCTTCGGAAGTTATTTAACACTGTCCTCTACACTGGGAGAACTCCGCAGGCATGGAACAGAAGAGTGGTCGTCCTGTTTTTCAAGAAGGGTGACAAAACCCTTTTGAAAAACTATCGACCCATATCGCTTCTGAGCCATGTATACAAGCTGTTTTCAAGGGTCATCACGAACCGTCTTGCGCGAAGGCTCGACGAGTTTCAACCCCCGGGGCAGGCCGGGTTTCGAAGTGGTTACGGCACCATAGACCACATCCACACAGTGCGGCAGATTATACAGAAGACTGCAGAGTATAATCTGCCCCTATGTCTAGCCTTCGTGGACTATGAGAAGGCCTTTGACACTGTCGAAACCTGGTCAGTTCTGGACTCCTTGCAACGATGCCAAGTTGATTGGCGATACATCGAGGTGATGAGATGCCTTTTTGAAGCCGCAACGATTACCGTCCAAGTACAGAACCAGCGGACTGAACATATCCACCTACGCCGCGGAGTGCGCCAAGGTGATGTCATATCACCAAAACTATTCACCAATGTACTGGAGGATATGTTTAAGACGCTGGACTGGAAAGGTCGCGGCATCAATATAAATGGCGCATACATCTCTTACCTGCGATTTGCATACGACATCGTCATCATGGCTGAAACGTTGCAAGACCTACAACAGATGCTGGACAGCCTTGCTAATTCGTCTCAGCGAATCGGTCTCCGGATGAACTTAGATAAAACTAAAGTTATGATCAACAAGCATGTTGACCCGGGACCGATCGCCGTAAACGGAGCCTCCCTCGAAGTTGTTTCTGAGTACGTATACCTAGGGCAGTTGCTCCAACTAGGTAAAAACAACTTCGACAAGGAAGTTAAGAGACGGATACAGCTGGGCTGGCCAGCATTTGGAAAACTCCGTCGAGTCTTCTTATCGCCCATACCCCAATGCCTAAAAACGAAAGTTTTCAATCAGTGCGTCCTACCTATAATGACATACGGAGCCGAAACGTGGCCACTCACTGTGCGGCTTGTCCACCAGTTCAAGGTCGCTCAGCGAGCTATTGAAAGAGCTATGCTCGGAGTTTCTCTTAGGGATCGAATCCGGAATAAAGTTATTCGTCAGAGAACCAAGGTTACCGACATAGCTCAGCGAATTAGCAAACTGAAGTGGCAGTGGGCAGGTCACATATGCCGCAGAACCGATGGCCGTTGGGGCAGACTAGTTCTTGAGTGGAGACCGCGTGTCGGCAAACGTAGTATAGGGCGCCCTGTAGCTAGGTGGGGCGACGATATTCGTAAGGCAGCGGGCAGGGATTGGAGAAGGAGAGCTGAAGATCGAGCTCAGTGGCGTGCCATGGGAGAGGCCTACGTCCAGCAGTGGACAGACACGGGCTGATGATGACGATATCTAGGAAAAATTCTGAGAAGCAGACCTGAGTCTGGATTTATAGTATGATAACAGGCGCCCCCAATAGGGCCTAACAGTACTTGTGAAATGTGGGTGTTAAACCTGCTTGACGGCCATAATTCGGTCAGTTAGATTCTGGTCGACCTAAAGTAGGGACTTAATTTATCTGCGTCGTTGGTCTAGCGGTGAAAATAATGTGCTTTACGATCATGAGATTCTGGGTACAAATCATAGGTCGGACAAATGTACTCGTAGTTTTTCTATCGAAAAACTTCCAGTATCAGTCCGGAGTCTGGAATTGTGTCCGGTATATGGCAATAGGCTCGCCCCTATTACATGGGACCAACCATCGTCGGCGAGAAGTTGCTGTACATAATACACCTATGTCACACCCGGATGGGGAATATAGGCGTGACGGTGTTTTTTTTCTAATTTATAAAAAAGTATTGATCGGTTGAAAAAAAACTTTATCTAAATAATATAAATATTTTATTTATAATCATTATCACACTCTTAAAAAAATACGAACTACTACGGCGCTTAAAAAAATTCACTAATGAACTCATTTCAACACAACCTTTCAACATCATTTCGAACACGCTCTACATTTTTCTCGCGACATAAGACATCTAAAGGGGACCTTATTCCAATTTCTTTAGAAGGCTCACGGCTCACAAGTCATCGTCTTTTGTGAGTAGCAACTGAGGGCGAATTCAACGTGGATTGCAAACAAGCCGAATCAAAGAGACACTAATGAGTCCACGGCTCAAGTGTTTCGGTATTTGAGTCTCTTGGTTCGCGACTTACCTGCTAGAACGGTACCAATCAGCCGTTTGTGTATTTTGCCCAATTATAGATATATATATATATATATATATATATATCTATATAATTATAGATATATATATATATATATATATATATATATATATATATATATATATATATAGATTTTTGTCATCTTCGATTGGGCAATTAAAACGTGACGTATTAAAAGCTAAATAACTAATAACTGTCAGTGAGATATTTTGCTCTTTCAAGCTAGTCTTTTTCATTTCATTCAATAAAAGGGTAAGTAAAAGGGTTTTCCCAATAAAGTTAATATGAAATTAGTCCATTATGTACTGCGCGTACACATCTAAAGATATGATTAATAGTCTTTTAAAGGATTCGTACGACCGCAATTACGCCCACGCTCGTCTCTCAGTGAATAGGATTTATTTGGAGCACGTATTGGGACTTTCTTTCAATTTTCCTCACTATTATACTTATCTGGTACTTGCCTACAAATATAATGACGTTGGCAAAGAATTAAGAACTATTAGAGATAAGCACGTCCTTTTTACACCAGGTATAATGGTATAAAAATTATAATGTCTATCTATATCATCACGCCAGTTCCCTTGCGAGGTAGGCAGAGAGTACAAAGTTCCAACAGGTTTTTTCCTTGCAGACCTCTGGCTTCCTCCCATACGCTCGCCGGTTACGGAGACTCTTGACTTGCCCTTCAGATAAGACACGGTCTCTTTGGTCATGGTAGGATATTCTAGATCTTCCCCAGTACCTACATCCTTCCACTTTCGCATTACAATGAAATAGCTTTTATAACCCAAATGGGGGAGGCACAGGTGTACCGTGTACACCCACTTTTTGCCGAAGATGTTAGGTCCCAATATAACAGGGGGCGAGCTTACTGTCATTATGCCAAGCACAATGCCAGGCTATGGGCTGATACTGGCAATTTTTTACCGACAAAATTACTCTGTGACTTACCTGGTATTTTAACTCGGGTCCATGTGATCCTCTAGAGTAATGAGGTAGTCTTATGATATAGGTATTCTTTATTTCTAACTGCCTTGTTGGCCATGTTTCGAAACTCTAGTACTAATTGTGATCACAAGTCAGGAGTTAGAACTGTAGATGTAGCGAAGTGTTATTAGGGTATTTTTTTAAGATTAAATTTCAATAGCAGTTCAGAGTCTGAAATTAGGTGTATGTGATACAATGCCAAACAGACTCCTATTATTTTAGCCGAAATGTGGGTGTGCACAATACCGCTCTGCCGCCTCCACTAGAAGAATGCAGGTAGGCAGATATAAAAGAAATAGTCTTTTAATTCATTTATTTTATAGTAAAAAAGCTTGTCCATGTCCATGATAGACCGATGGCTTAGTGAAGGTCGCGAATAAAACATGCGTACAGCACACAGCCATTGTGACGATCTCTGGTTGTCATGGTGATCTTTGTAGAAGGCATTCGTCCTGCAGTGAACGTCTTTTGGCTGAAGAAGAAGAGTACATAATGTTATTTAAAAAAAAGTAGCCCCACCCTAGGATTTATTCCTGTGTCGTGGGTGCGTTTACAAACATGAAAATTCACACGCACAAATTCCTAGACCGAAACCAACATTTGTGGGTTACACAAAGATTTGTCCTGTGCGGGAATCGGACCCGCGACTATTCGACGTGCGTGGAGACTATATGGTTATTAGATTATGGTTATTAGATCTATCTATCTATCTATCTATAACCTCACGCCAGATCCCTTGCGGGGTAGGCAGAGAGTACAGAGTTCCAACAGGTTCTTTCCTTACATACCTCTCTGGCTTCCTCGACTCTCATAGTTCGTCTCATACACGCTCGCCAGTTACGGAGACTCTTGACTTTTCCATCAGATAAGACTCGGTTTATTTGGTCGTGGTAAGGTAGCCTAGGTCTTCCCCGGTACCTGCATCCTTCCACTTTCACATTGTGTATCTGTTTTGTCATTCTTTCTATATGCCCGAACCAACGGAGCATGCCCTTTCTCATCTTTACATCGATACTATCTTTCATACCAACTCGCTGTCTTACTATGCTGTTGCTAATGCGGTCGGTCAGCTTCACTCCGCACATCTTCCGCAGAGCTCGCATTTCTACCGCATTTATCCTACTTTCATTCTCCTTCCTACATACCCAGCTCTCGCTACCATATAACAGCGTTGGGACAAGAACTCCGTTATGTATGGCCAGCTGCGCCTTATGGCTTAAGTGCCGGCTCCCGAGTAGCTTTCCCATCGCACCATTCACTCTGTTCCCTGCACTCACTCTTCTCTCTATGTCAGCGGTGTATTTCCCATCCTTACTGAAGGCGCATCCAAGATATACAAACTTATTCACTTGCTCCAGCACATCGTTACCAACCACAATCCTTACATTCGTTCTGGTTTCTTCCCTTTCAAAAACCATAATCTTGGTTTTCTTCACATTCAAGTGTAAGCCATTGATCATGCAGTCGTCGTGGTTATTAGATCACAGAATATTATTTATTTTGTATGAAAATCTAACCTTGTGGGTTGGTAATGCTGAACAAACTGTTAACCTGATATTATCGGTTTTGCCAAGTGAGATGTATACACACCAGCCTAATTAGACTAATAACGCATGGTACGGGTATCATGAGGTTTTAGGTTGAAATCTTAGGTCGGACAAATTGTAATCAGGATAATTCTTTGAAAAATTCTCATGTGCAATCCGGAGTCTGAAACTATGCTCGATGAAATGGTAATAATTCCGTACCCTATTAAATTCGGATTTTACATCGTCGGCGAAATGTGCGTATAATATGTGTACTTACCCCACACTAGCGTGAGGAATATAGGCGTTAAAGTGTTTTTTTTCTGTAATCTTCTGAACTACCGGAATCTAACCAGTATTGCCTAAGAGTCGCGTAATAAGCTCTACGATACCGCCACTTACTTTCCCTACGTCGTAAACGCGTCTAAAGGAAAAACGCAAACGTGTACCATCGTTACCATAACACTTCACGAAAATGCTCTCAAACAGCCCAAGTTATAGGTGACGTGGTAATCTAAATATCAGAGGGCTTGCCACGAAAAGATTGACATTAGTGTAACGCTAGCAAGTTGATATTCCATCCTTGTCATACTACGAATTTACTAAATAAATATGGACGTGACAGCACGCTAACTCGCTAGCGTCACGCCAACATCACTCTTTTTGTGCTGAACCCTCAGGTTCTTAAGTAAAACCTCGTAAGTGACAAACTGCGGTCTTATTGAGAAAGAAGAGAAGACTCCATATTTATTGCAATAAGCTTTCTTATAAGCTTCGAAAATATTCAGTGGAATTCTTTGGTAGTGGAATACTATAATTTTATTTGAGTTTGGACACTATTGGATGGTTTACAATTAGAGAGCAACAATATATAATATAATAATATCAGCCTATACTGCCCACTGATGGGCAAAGGCATTCTCTCACAAATCAAGGTGAGAGAGATTAGGTCAGACTCCACCACGCGGACCCAGTGCGGATTGGTGGAGGCAGGTTTGTGGTCACCTGCTGTTGGAACTTATCAAGCCGCCTTTCTTCCAACTCGGCTTAATGACTACCACATTAAGTGGTAACCGGGACCAATGGCTTAACGTGCCTTCCGAAGCACAGAGACGCTCGAATATGAAAATGCCACAAACGGTCTCCCATCTTAGGCCGACCGAGTCGTGAACTGGTGATGGTCTAGGATAAAGGCTGCATCGTACAGCCAGTCGAGTTGTGACTATCTTAAGAAACGCCTTTATCCTGCAATGGATATCTTTCAGTTGATAGGTAGAGAAGAAGGTAAGAATCTTTCAAATACCTTGCTATCATTATTTTTCGTTATCTCCTATGGTGTCTCTATACAAAAAAAAAGAATTAAAAATACCTTTTTACAAACAAGCTTTTATAGCAAAAATATAACGAAGATATTTTGCTTACTTGACCTTGAACCGGATGGTGTCCAAGGGTTGGAGCCAGAAGGAAGTCATAGGGACTCCCCCTATGACTTCCTTCTGGCTCCAACCCTTGGACACCATCCAGTTTTACAGTACTCGTCAAGACAAATCAAAAGAGCGAACACGGCGGGTTTTTTATTAAGTAGTTGGGTAGTTCTATTGGCCACCCTTCGATTACATCATCAGACCCTGAACCCTATGTTGTTGTTAATATAAATGTACTTGTCAATATCAGTCTAACAAGCCTAAACACGAAGGGGCTACGTTGTATATTTCACATATTCCCGTGAACACCTTCCGACTCCATCATCAGACACGCTCCATGGTATTGCATATTATTGCATTGTCACTGACTTTACATACGTATGCCAAATTTCAGCTCAGTCGGACACTCGCAAGAGCTTGAAAAATGGATTACAAGATTTGAACCGGAAAGACAGACTGACATACGAACATTGCCAGTCAAATAAAAGCTTGTAAAAATTACATTTTCACTTTTTCTACTCGAATCGATGATACAAGAGCTTATTGTTTTAGCCTCAAAAGTAACCACGCCGTTGGCACCGCCACTAGTTTTGTTGAAGATCGTATTGTTTGCAAATGAATCGTAATTTAGAGCATATAAACTTTCAATTCAAACCATACTTGTTTCACGCTTAACCTTAGATTTTTACTTGCTTACTTTACTGTTCCGCTCCTGAACAAAAGCCTCGCCTTTATATTTTCACAGCTGTCGATCCATTGCCATTCCGGGCCACGACGTACCCGCAAAGGTATCCAAAGCGTCGCACCACCTTTTTCTAGGTCTGTCTTGTCGTATGTGATCACTACCTTTCTTAAGAATAATAAGGTTACATCTTTTACCGTTTATCTTGAAATTCAAACAAGTGTTCATTCACGATTTTTGGTAAGCTTTTGTGCCAAAAGGCCACGGATAAACCTAAACCCAAAATAAGGACCGCGACCTTATTAAACGAAATTTGATGAAAAGCTCGGAATACACAGGACACGAGTGCAACCGCAAATTAAAGGGACCGGACCATATCCGGCGGTTGTTTTGCCGCCAGTATACCGGGTCTATAGAAAAACAACAATATCCCGACGGCACGACAACCAAACGGCTCTGATTAATGTTTTTGTTGATTACACCATGAAAATATACCTAGGGCATGATAATGTGTAACTAAAAAAGTTCCACCGGTTATTGAGTTTGCAATATTGAGTTTACGTTTTGTATATATTATAGTTTTATTTGTATAGGTTATTGGATCGAGTTTCACTATAATTTTCAGTTAAAAATACAATGACCCGGTACACTTTGGTAGTAGGCTTGTATGTAAGGCTAAGTTAGACGCTGTTCATATTTTACTGCAAAAATTTGTGAAATTGTATACCACGTTGCTATTAATATTGATCGTGATGAGTCTGTAAGCTTGTATAAACTCATGATGGGCCGGAAGATATCCAATGCAGGATAAAAGCCCCAAAGATCGTCACAACGGCTGTGTTCTGTACGCATATTTTATTCGCGACCTTCACTAAGCCATCGGTCTATACTGTGGACAAGCTTTTTTACTATAAAATAAATGAATTAAACGATTATTTCTTTTATATCTGCCTACCTGCATTCTCCTAGTGGAGGCGGCAGAGCGGTATTGTGCACACACACATTTCGCCAAAAAAAAATAAGAGCCTTTTTGACATTGTATCACATACGCCTAATTACAGACTCTGAACTGCTATTAAAATTTTATCTTATAAAAATACCCTAATAACACTTCGCTACATTTACATGTCTTACTCCTGACTTGTGATCACAATAAGTTTAGAAACTAGACCAACAAGGCAGTTAGAAATAAAGAATACCTATATCATAAGACTGCCTCGTTACTCTAGAGGATCGCATGGAACCGAGTTAAAATACAAGGTAAGTCATAGAGTAATTTTGTCGGTAAAAAATTGCCAGTATCAGTCCACAGCCTGGCATTGTGCCTGGTATAATGACAGTAAGCTCGCCTCTTGTTATATTGGGACCTAACATCGTCGGCAAAAAGTGGGTGTACACGGTACACCTTTGCTACCCCCATTTGGGTTATAAAGGCGTGACATTGTAATGCGAAAGTGGAAGGATGTAGGTACCGGGGAAGACCTAGAATATCCTACCATGACCAAAGAGACCGTGTCTTATCTGAGGGCAAATCAAGAGTCTCCGTAACCGGCGAGCGTGTATAAGACGAACTATGAGAGTGGAGGAAGCCAGAGGTCTGCAAGAAAAGAATCTGTTGGAACTTTGTACTCTCTGCCTACCCCGCAAGAGAACTGGCGTGATGATATAGATAAACATTATAATTTTAATACCATTATACCTGGTATAAAATGGATGTGCTTATCTCTAATAGTTCTTAATTCTTTGCCAACGTCATTATATTTCTAGGCAAGTACCAGATAAGTATAATAGTGAGGAAAATTGAAAGAAAGTCCCAATACGTGCTCCAAATAAATCCTATTCACTGAGAGACGAGCGTGGGCATAATTGCGGTCGTACGAACCCTTTTGAAGACTATTAATCATTGTCTGCCATCACTGCCTCGTTGGTCTAGTGGCACAGCGCATCGCTTTGTGATCACGAGGTCCTGGGTTCAAATCCTAGGTCGGACAAATGTAGTTTTTCTAACGAAAAATTCCCAGTATGAGTACGGAGTCTGGAATTGTGCCCGTTATATGGCAATAGGCTCGCCCCCTATTACATGGGACCTAACATCGTCGGCGAAACGTGGATGTACTCAGTACACCTCTGCCACCCCCTCTGGGGAATATAGGCGTGACGGTGTTTTTTTTTTTTTATATATCATAACTTTAGATGTATACGCGCAGTACATAATGGACTAATTTCATATTAACTTTATTGGGAAAACCCTTTTACTTACCCTTTTACTGAAAAAAGACTAGCTTGAAACAGCAAAATATATAGTAGTATTGAAAGAAAAAAATCTTTATAGTAAAAAAACCGGCTTCAAAAAGCAAGAAATAAATATTTGAAATCGGTGCCATATATATATTTGAGTCGTTTTTTTTTGTTAAAAAGATTTTTATTTTACAATTTTAAGTGACAAATTCATTATTTACTAATATTTATATACCTATATTATATTATTTTGCTAAGTTGTACTGCAAGGTACCTACAGGATTGATATAATAACCATAATAACGGAATCTATAAATTCGTGCTGTTCGCCGTTAAGGAGTCCCCTGGTGTATCTTATAAATTCAAAGTTCAATACCGATTTCATTAAAATGGGACCACCTCAAAACTATACTAAACCCAACACAAAAAGAATCATCAAAATCAGTTCATAAATAAAGAAGTTATAAAACAACACAGACGAATTGTCGACCTCCTCCTTTTTTGAAGTCGGTTAATATTCTGATTAGTTCTATGGCAGGGTACGTATAGGATTGACGTAATACCCATAATATCTCAATCTACGCATTCTTATTGTTTGTCGTTAAGGAGTTCCCTGGTGTATCTTCCAAATCCAAGGTCCAATACCGATAAAATTAAATAAAGGACCACCTTGGAACTATACTGAACCCAATGCAAAAAGAATTTTTAAAATTGATTCATAATTGGCGGAATAATCGCGTAACATACATACAAAAAAACACAGTCGAATTGAGAACCTCCTCCTTCTTAGAAGTCGGTTAAAAATAACTGCGTCACGTTTTAATTGCCAAAGTGAAGATGACAAAGATGTCCTGTGTGCTGTGGGAGTACTCCCACATTTTCCAACAAATTCGAATATCATTTTATTCGGTCACAAATATATGTGTATGTAATTCCTAATAAACACACACCTATCATGATTTTCCTTCTTGTAAAATAAGTTTATGAAGGATTGTTTTTTCCGAAAAATTATAAGACAAATTTATGTACTTTAAAATCTCAACAAACATAATTTTAATTAAAATCCCGCACAAAAATTGGTGTTACAGAATCAATTTATACATGGTCATAACTTGGCTAGCGCTAAAAACAAATTAACATCCGACCCGGCAATTTTTCATCGACTCTTGACTTTTTGACATAGGCCAGACACATCACTCGACTATCATAGTTCGTGAAATTGAGCTGACGTTAAAAAAAGATTTTAGTGCCAGTGAGCAATATTTTTTCCATCCGACGGCCTTTCCCGGGAAGTTTTCATTCAAAAAAGCAGTACATAACTGATTGGAATCAATAATACAATGCCATTTGATGGTATCGCATCAACTCAATAACTAGTATGTACACTAAATAATGCTTTTTATAAAATATTTAACTCATAGAGTAAATATTACTGTAATTCGATATCATTATGCCCACCAGAGATTAGTAGAGCTTTTTCTTATACTATTCTATTTTGATTATTTTCTCCATTGGTAATATTAACATTTTTTATCTATATTAGGTTATATTTAAACTTTAAATTTAACCATACATGTTTATAGTTACAAAATTAATGCTTGACCTCGTAGAGCTCTTGTATTTAAAGTCAAAATATTAAAAAGAGCTTATGTATCACAAGGCAAAACAGTCGTAGATTATTACATTTTCGGCATCCTAATTCTGATCGAATATACACCACACCAGTGATTTGGTTCGGACTTGGTTATAGCACATGTAAACTTCGTGATACAAAAATAATTTTAGGCTAAAGCAACAATTTTTAGAGATACTTAAATAAGTTCCTCTAATATCGTATTATTACCGTTTTTACGTGATTGAGTAACAAACATCCAAATATTTAAACCTCCAAACATACAAATTTTCACATTAATAATTTTAGTAGGATAATAAATAATATTAGGAGTTCACAAAAGCATTGTTCAAATATGGTTATAAAACTTCGACGATCGTTGGTTCATATTCAAGGGCCGGATCCCCACGGTTATGGACACTCGTAAAACCTAACGATATCAATGGGTTTAGCACGAACAGATTGACGTTATCGTAATGTTGTCGAGAAAGCGTGCATCACGTTCATCAGTATTTAGCAAGTTTGTAGTGTGAAAAGCATGGCATATCAACTTGATGTAGCTAATGTCAATCACTTCATTCTAGACCCTCATTGGGTTTAGCATGAATAAAATAACGTAATCGTAAGGTTATCGATAACTGGATAAGCAATACAGTAATGTCAACCTAACGGTAATAAGCCCTCAGTAGACTTAGCACGATAGATTGACGTTATCGAAACATTGCTCAGCAAGCTATGGAAAGAGCTATGCTCGGCGTTGAAGATACGTAGATTGGTTGAAGAACCAAAATCACCGACATAGCCCATAGGATTAGAAAACTGAAGTGGCAATGGGCGGGCCACATAGCGCGAAGATCGGATGGGCATTGGGGTAGAAAGATTCTAGAGTAGAGATCACGTTTTGGCAAGCAAGGACGGCCGGCTATCGAATGGACCGATGATATTGTGAGGATCGCAGAAAGTCGTTCAATGCAGGTAACACCGGACCGGCTGCGCTGGAGAGCGATTGGGAAGGCCTATGTTAAGCAGTGGACAAGTATAGGCTGAGATGCTGATCAGAACATTGTTGATAAGCCATGCTGTCACGTTCATGTTTATTTAGTAAATTTGTAGTCCAAAAAGCATGGCACATCAACTCGATAGCGTTACGTTGACGTCAATATGTTCGAGTTAAGCCCTTAGATTTTATCCGAATATAGAGCTTTAATAATAATCTCGAAAGATTCCAGGGCGAGTACCCTTGATCTTGTCATTAAGGCTTACCGCCCGATAGAGATCGTATTTTTCGGATCTGGTAACTTAAGTCGCCGTTATCATTTTTTTACGATTTTTTAATTATGTCGATGATCCTATAAGTTGGAGAGATATTTGAAGAATACTGTGTGTAGCAGTAGTACCAATAACACACACCAATTGCAATACTAATAACACACTTACAATGTACATATAAGTATTGATTTTCCGAATACGTTACTATCATTACATATTATAAAACAAAGTTCCCCCGCCGTGTCTGCCTATCTCTCTGAACGCCATAAACTCAGTAACTACCGAATAGATTTTGATACAATTTTCACCAATCGACGGAGTAATTCAAGAGGAAGGTTTATGCGTATAATACACCCGTCCGTAGCCAAGGCTGGTCGCTAGTATAAATTAAAATATACAACTGGCGTTCTATTACAACCGATCACACTCAAAATAGTTCATTTAGGATCGTAACTGCAGGAATCCTGTAATAAACTAAATCCAATTTAAGTATTTAGCAAGTTTTTAATTAAGACAAATTATTTTTAAAAATTAACTATTACTTACTTTAACGGTGAAGTAAAACGTCGTGAGGAAACCTGCATGCCTAAGAGTTTCTCGAAGGTGTGTGAAGTTCGCCAACCCGCACTGGGCCAGCGTAGTGGACTATGGCCTAAATCCTCTCAGTTTTAGTGAAACGTGCCCGTGCCCAACGGTGAGATAGTTTCTTAACAGGGCTTATTATATTATTATCAAATAGTTATGGTAAAACAAAACCTGTTATTAAATTATGTTCCCGGATTATTACACAAAACCTTTTTTCCAATCCATTTAACCTGAAATGTGCTTAACCCGGACTGTAAAAATATGCGTAAAATGGGCCTACTAATTATAAATTCAACATTTTATACCCACAACATAACCCCTCTAATGCTAATTTTATTTCGCCCCGTAATAAATCTTCGCCGATCTTTTGGAGGTTACATTGAGCAGGCATAATGAAGGTGCCTTTCATGTAAATATCGGTTTAGCCTTTTAATTTACGAATGGCAATAACAGTGACCCCAGAAAATGTCAATGACAACGAATACTGTTAAAAATATAATATAAGTACGTTTACGTGCTTTCGAACTTACATCAATGTTCAATGAAACTTTACGCGTGAACTAAACGTAGACGTAAGCGAACCCTTACCCCTTCTACGGCGGCTATTTTACTTGAGTCACCGGTGCCAATGGACACCGCAAAACGCGGCCCTTTTATTGTACAATTGAAATGTACCCTTTTCGATACAGTCTGCGCCTATTTTATTTATCTAGAGATCAACATCATAAGATTTAGATCTTTTGTTTTCGTCACCTGTAACAACTACACTCTGTCAAAGTATAACACTATATATTACTCACACTATATATAACAACAATAATATTTTGACAGCATAATACAGACATATATATACAGATTAACCGATTGACGATATAATGATGTTGCTGAGAAAACGTCCTGTGATGTTCATCTTTATTAAGTAAAACTGAAGTATGAAGAGGTGAGCATTAACTGGATAGCGTTAATCTAACGCCAATATACTCGTGTTAATCCATTAGATATCGTTTGACAAAAAAATAATACATATTTATTATAAGTTCGTGTTTCCCTTGGTCAACCAAAACTATTGTTCCTAACTTAATTGAATTCCGAAATCACCTGTATAATTATTCAAGTTTCAACTAAGTGTAATTTTTTGATCTTCAAAAAATTAAACCATAATGAATGTGGCACATAAAATGTCTGCGGGGGCTCATTCCTTAATATCGCATTTTATTCACTGGAGGGCTATTCGGATCGCTCTCACCTGAAATAACTGACGCATAATGTTGATATAAAGCTTGGACCGAGCAGGTGCTGGCTTCCAGCTCGGCTGTTTTGATTTAACTAGAATCTATCACACTAGAATGATTTTGTCTGGGGTAGCTTTTGGGGGTTTACACGCTGGCGTATTTTCGGCTATATTTTCGGGGACAAAAGTCGAGGAAAAGATAAAAAAAAACGATCAGAAAACTAAGATTAAAAAACCTGCCCAAATATAGCTAAATGCCAAATCCTTTGCAGGGTAGGCAGAGAGTTAAAAAAATCCAAAGGGTTCTTTCCTCACATACCTCTCTCGCTTTCTCCACAATAATAGTTATTCGCACACACCCTCAACCGTTACTTGTCTATCATACAAAACGCGATCTATTTGGCCATGGTAAAATAGTCAAATTTTGAGATATTTAAAACGAAAGAATTAAACGAAATGAGAGACGTGCGGAAAAAATGAATCTAGGGATATACGTAGGTATATCCCTAGTATCCCTGCAATTTCGAGTCACCAGACGACTCGAAATTGCACCAAAAAATTTAGTATGCAGACAATTTTGTTATGTTTTCACAGAATGAGAAAATTCTCTTTTATTTTCACCAGTCTTATCGCTTTCGCGTACGGTCATAAAATTTGAAACTTATTGGTTGTAAATATGCTTTATTATCTCTGGGGCAGCAATGAGCACGTAAATGCATTCACCATCCTTAAAATATATTATAGCCCGGAAAATTGCGGATAGCGCGGTGCTTAGTTGGTACCGAGCTAAACGACCAATCAGAGACCGATGTTGAGTTCAAAATACACCATTTTTTATGTTTTGAGAGCACTAACTTTAGGTATTTGTAAAATAAAATTCGATATCACTATACTGTATGTCGTTAAATTAAGCGCAGACTCTTCCTATATTCTTTGCGTGATTATTATAGTGTCACTTGTCAACCTTCTTGTGCCACCATATATATTGGTTTTGTTTGCAAAATCCTACCTGTTATTAGAGTTGACAAATTTTAGGACGATTCAAATACTATATTAAAATTAATTAAAGTCAAAATATAAAATAGGGTAGCTAATTAGATAGGTACAAAATAGAAGCTAAAATTTGAACAAGCAAAATTGTTTGATAAAATTAATGTCATGTGCAAATTTGTTTGATGTTCTTAATGCCAAAAGACGTTTTAAAACGTCATATTCTTATATAAATTAAATGTTTCTCTAAACAATTATACACTCAACAACAATGGATAGCACTTTGTTAAAACAAAGATAAGATACGTTTTACTATTAATACGTTTAATAAGTAACAATAAAAACGTTTTAACAGCTTGAATGGTACACTTGGTGGCCATTGACGAAATTAGTTTGTCCAAAATTACACCCGGCTACCCCACGCCTAATTAAGTTTTAGACTATTTTACTTGTTCAAACTTGAGGGGGCTGAGAATTCCCACTTGGTATTCTTACTAACTAAATTTGAATGGCTTTGGTATATATTTTAGTGCAGTTGTAGATTTATGATCTGCACTTTGCCGTTGTTTTAAACGTTATGACCTTCTTTGATACAGTGCACTTATCCTTTACGTTTAGTAATTATGCCTATTTTTCACCTACACATCTATATCATCAAGCCAGACCCCTTGACGGGTAGGCAAAGAGTACAGGGCACCAATAGGATGTTCCTTCCTCAACTCTCATAGTTAACTCTCATACATTCTCGCCGATTACCGAGACTCTTGACTGGCCCATCAGATAAGACACGATCTATCAGATTATGTTAAGATTATCTAGGTCTTACCCGGTAAATACATAAATTAGTCTTTTAAGCATTTCCAGTTTAAGCGGTACATGCAGCCAAGGTCCTTATTAGCCTTCCTTATCCTTATGACCAATTAAACACGTAACGCGATGCGTTACGATAACTTCGTGAAATGATCATTTAATGGTATCCCAGTGGAATAAAGAATACTATTACACGAGCATTTTACAGAGTGATCGCAACGCATCACGTTTAGTCATAGCGAATAAGGCCCGGAGCTTATGTAGTTAGTATCTACGTGCTTTGAAGAATACTCTAACACCGGCATCCCTAGTAGTTATCACTTTACTACAGTCCTCACACCAAGTTTGGAGGCTCTAGACCGCTAATCCAAACCAAGTATTGAGAATAATCAACGCCTGTCTAACCAAGGTGTTACAAATTCTCGAAGCATCTCCGTAGAAATTACACCTGACAAAACTATTCAAAACTATCTTTGGACGTACGTACATAGTTTCGTACTTAACTTGTTCGGGTTCATGTCTGAATTTTGAAGCGCTAACTACTAACTATGCGAGAGCTTTGCCCGGTTTTAGTTATGCGATTCTTATAGACGAACCAAGTTCTAAGCCTCTTTATTGCGCTGTGAAACACGTAATCCTCGAATCAATGAGCAGGTAACTGCAGCGAACAACTTTAGAGCTAATATTAGTTCTGTAAGGGCACCGTAAAATGGGTTGCGCAGTGATTGGCTGCGGTACACAGCGGACTTCAGAATGTCCCATCAGAGCGCGACGGCATCGGCTCCAATTAAATTCGATTGAATGGGAAAATTCTGATGCTGCTGCTCGCCTGTTCTTCGTAAACTTGACGATATAAAAAATTGAGCTTTAGAAATATTCTGTAGTGCTGGTTTGTGGGTTAGACGAAATCGGCTTTAGACTACAAAAGATTTTTTTAATAACTAAAAATACTTTTAAGCTACTTACTGTGATTCGGCGTTATTATGAATTAAGACATCAAATACAAAATATGGTCCTGAAAATTGAACTTTATAAAGTTTTAGTCAAAGTTGAAATTGATATGACTACCTAATTAAATATTATTGACACGCTTCTGCTTATTTGCATCAGATGTTATTGTAAATTGGTGGACTGTGACAGTTTTTTTAGAGTATCCAATTATTATCGCATCAATGATTCTTATTCATTGTATTCTGCGTTAATCACAGATAGTACATATTATTTCAATGCAATTCTATCATATATTTTTAATCACAAACAAATATATGAATCAAAAATTCCAATCAAATGCTTATAGAACACAAATAATTCAAACAGTTCCAAAATAATACTAATAAACAACAATAAGTAAATAAATCATTCCAGGGACAAATATGTATACTTATTAGGCATATGAGTAGTCTACGTGCGGCTTGGTAAAATTACATCGCGACAATTAGGGGGGAAATGCAATTAGCCATTTCACAGGAGGCAAACCGTTGTCACTCCGGCTCTAATGGCCCTAACTAGCTCCCCTGCACGCCCGCAAAGGCTAGAACGACTTTTTTAAACTGTTACTTCAATCGAGTCACACAAAATGTAATTTAAAATCTTAATTTAGACGATTTCAACGCTGCTGTCATAATTAAATGCTGGCAACTTTAAGTAAAATTTAAAAGTGGAACAAGACAAAAGAACTGATTTATTACAGATTTTTATAAGAATGCAGGTACAAGAACAAAATTTTAAAATACATTTTGCAGTTCCACAAGGATCTTTTAGCCCGCGGCCAATATCGAATCTAATGCTGTCATCAACTGAAATATCACTTCATGACAGTCGCACAGTTGCCGTTTGCTATGAAATTTACCCAGCTTCTTTTTTTTAATTAGTAACCGTGTGGACGCACCTGCTGAAATATCTCCTTGGAAGTAGAAAAATACTCGCTACACCTATAAGTTTTTTTTTTATATTAAAAGTATCGTTAACAAACATCACTAAACCTTATAGCTGTTTCGCGCCAGGTTTTTTACAACTAGGCCGGCATTGTACGCTAACTCCACAGGCCAGCTCCTGTAGCCAAGTTGATTTTCTACATGTTGTCGTTGAGGGTAATAAAAATCCGAATAATTTACGGCTATGACATTTACAAGCGATAGTAAGAAATGCTCACATATTGGTTAAGCCCCTTGTTTCGTCTTTAATGAGCACGGAATCCTAAAAAAACATATTTTTTTGTTCTACCTACATTGTTTCGTCCGAAATTGCCTCTGGAAATTGAACAAACGAGTTTGGAACTAACTTCACGGATGTTGGTGAACACAAATTAAGCAACATTTCAGAAGCTATTTTTGTCCGTGAAAGTAAAGTGAGTGTACACTCGTATACATAAGTTATTTTACGGGGAAATTCGTTACAAAAGTGAAGTTTCGTGTATCCGGTTCGTTTCGATTTATTTTTAACGGACTAAAAAAGGTGGAGGTTCTATGTTCTTCTATATGTATGCTTTTTTATGTATGGTCATCGATATTTCCGTCAATTGTGGACCGATTTTAATGATCCTTTTTGCATTGGGTTGAGTATAGCACTATGGTGGTCCCATTTTAATTTTATTGGTATTTAACCTTGGACTTTGAAGATACCCCAGGGAACTACTTAACGACAAATAATATGCATGCGTAGATTGAGATATTATGGGTATTACGTTAATCCTATAGGTAGCCTACTATTGAACTAAGCAGAATATTATCCGACTTCAAAAAAGGAGCAGGTTCATAATTCCTCTGTGTTTTTAGAACTTCTTTGCTTATAAACCGATTCTGATGATTATTTTTGCATCGAGTTCAGTATAGCTCCAAGGTGATCCTATATTATTTTTATTATTATCGAACCTTGGACTTTGAAGATACACCAGCTAACTCCTTAACGACAAACAATACGAATATGTAGATTGAGACATTATGGGTATTACGTCAATTCTATAGGTACTCTACTATACGACTAAGCAGAATTTTAACCAACTTCAAGTAAGAGGGAGGTTCATAATTTGTTTGTGTTTTTTATGGCTTCTTTGCTTATCAACCTATTTTGATGATTCTTATTACATTGGATTCAGTATAGCTCCGAGGTAGTCCCATATTAATTTTATCGGTATTGGACCTTGGACTTTGAAGATAAACCACGAGAGTCCTTAACGGCAAACAGCATAGCGGCAATGTGTGTATTCAGTTATTATGAGTATTACATTAATTAGGACAATTTATAGCAGTTGTTAAGACCTTAAGCTGCTCCGCCCACTGTGTCTAATAGTCACGGTTTCGATTCCCGCATGGGACAAATCTTTGTGTGAACCACAATTATTTGTTCTGGTCTGGGTATTTGTGTATGTGAATTTTCATGTTTGTAAGCGCACCCACGATACACGAATAAATCTTAATAAAAGAAAAAAGAAAGAAAACGATAAAAATGAAAGACTGCAATATACAAGGTGTAACATAATAAACGCAAGACCTGAAAGTAGTTTGTTCTAAATCGAGAACTGAATTGATTCCAACAATTTTTAATGTATTTTATATTTTTTTTAATTTCAAAAATATGCTGTTACCCCTACCTACTTCTGTGCGCTATAATAAATTATATTTATTATTGATTCAAATCAATACGGAAATTTTAAATGCATTTCTCAAACGTATTTCTAAATACGCATACATAAACATACAAGTTTCATTGTTAATTGGGGTATGAAAGTGCTTAAAAAAGGGGTAAAAAAAATTAAATTTGGAAAATTGGTTCTGGTATTGAATTTGTGAAGCAATTATCTACAGCGCGTACAGCGAGTACATCGGGTGATTGCCAATTTGTTGACTCGTCCCCGTGCTTCGGAAGGCACGTTAAAACGTTGATCCCGGCTACCACATAATGTGGTAGTTGTTAAACCTAGTTAGAAGCCTTATAGGCGACCTGCCTTCACCAATCCGCACTGGGTCCGCGTGGTGGAGTATGTAATCACTCGCACCTCGATTTGTGACCGTAGGCTTTTGCCCAGTAGTGGGCCAGTATTGGCTGGCATCATTGCCTCAACCCTGTGGCCCGAACTAATATTAAATGAATTATATTTCATGAAGATAGGCAATGGCCCCAATTGCCTATCTTCATCAAATCTAACGGCACAGAACAAACCCTATAAATTTACGGCACAGCCCGCTCAATGCGCGGCGTAATGTCCAAAGTCCCTTTGCCATTCCAAACAGTCGGTACACCGGGTGATCGCCAATTTATTGACTGGTCTCTGTGCTTCGGACGGCGCGCTAAACCGTTGGTCCCGGCTACGACCTAATGTGGTACTGTTTCAACCAAGTTGGAAGCCTTATAGTGTTGTGCTTCCACAAATCCCCACTGAGTCCACGTGGTGGAGTATGTGATCTCTCTCGCCTCGATTTGTGAGAAAAGGCCTTTGCCCAGCAGTGGGACAGTAGAGGTTAAGTCCCCTAAACCTGTTACCCGAACTAAAATTTATAGTATAGTTACCATTACCTAGCTTCATCAAATCTAACGGCACAGAACAAACCCTATAAATTGACCTCAAAGCCCGCTCAATGCACTAGGTAATGTCCACAATTCCTTTGCCATTCCAAACAGTCGGTACGTCGGGTGATTGCCAATTTATTGACTCGCAAAGGTCCTTTATCTTGAAAGTCCACAACCTGGATCAAGTTGACACAAAGATAAATTGTGCTTGGCTATAATCCGAGCTTATAGGACGCCGGTGTTCTGGTAATGTCTTTGGAAAAAATGTATTAGCGATTTGTGTGTGCGTAAAAAATATTGGATGGATTAGAAATAAATGTATGAAAGAAACTGGTAATTATAATTTCGTGCGTACTGTCTGTGATTATATGTTTTGCTATACTAACGTAAAAAGATGGGTTGATTTTATTGAAATCTTTGCAACTATTCTCTTAGAGTCTTTGATATGCCTTTGAGCAAGTTACAAATGGTCATCTTTCTTGGCGATATTTGTGAAAAATTACCTGATAACATATTAAGATTCTTATTGCTGTAAACCAGAGAGCTCAATTAAGTTTAAGTTAGGTTTTTTATTTTAAAAAAGTGTAAAATACATAACAAGTCTACCAAGTCTCTAAACATTTTAGGGCCGTAACTCGGCAATTAAAGCCGGTAAGTAAAGTAATAGTGACAATAATGACATCACATCTGAGCCTCACATTCAAATTTCAATTTGCTAGTGAATTGCATTATAATGTGCAACAAAAAACGTAATCTTATTTATTAATCTATTTAAAATCGTTATAATTAGTATTTGACATGCACGCACTCGTAAAAAACGAGTTAGCACTAGGCATGTCGTTTAAAATCGATTAGTCGAAGAATCGATTTTTTAACTTAATTAATCGACTTTTCAGATAGATCTGAATTCTGAACCACTGAATCAATTCAGTAGATCGATTCACAATTCAATCATAAGAAATGTAGTAATCCAAAATATGACCAAGTTGGTTTTGTAAATCAGGGATATACATAATGGCAAAACACGTTTATTTTTAAAAATACTACGTTCCAAACACGAGTTTATTTTAAGTCAGTTGTCTTTTTAATAAACTCTAAATTGAACGTATCAAGAAATTATAAGAAGGAAGGAATCCAAAAAAAACTCAATCGTCAAATTAATAAGAATCGACTTTGAATCTATTAATTAACAATTGATCTTTTGATCTTCGATTTAACGAGAATTGATTCTTTCGCGTTCGACTCGAATCAATCCAAAAATCGATTTCTCTTTAAGATATGACATGCCTAATTGCACGTTTCCAAAAATTTGAATAACCTTTTGGTACTCTGTTTGACTCTCTTTTAAATAGTTATATAGTATATGTAATATATCCAACTCTCTGTAACAAAGTGAATGTGAGTCTGTTTTTTCGCTGAGTGCCATCTATCGGGGCGAAAGTAAACTTTTAAGCCCCATAAAATTTACAAGTTTATAGGTCTTCATAGAAGATATTAATTAATTACTATACCGGTTTCGAGTTATATATAAATTGGACAACGAAAAATCTAATTAAAGAACTGTATGAATGTGTACACGTAAATGTTCATAATTAACAGGGTGACAGGGGAACATTGGAAACGTTTGAGATGTGTTTATTATTTTTAAAATAGATGTTGGATTAAAAACATTGTATATATTAAAAAATACAATAATAGGATACCAAAAAATGCTAATTAGGCTACAAGATGGCACCATATATAACCTCTATCTATCTATATCTGATATATGATCACGCCAGCTCCCTCGCGGGGTAGGCAGAGAGTACAGAGTTCCAACAGGTTCTTTCCTTACATACCTCTCTGGCTTCCTCCACTCTCATAGTTCGTCTCATACACACTCGCCGGTTACGGAGACTCTTGACTTGCCCTTCAGCTAAGACACGGTCTATTTGGTCATGGTAAGATAGTCTAGGTCTTCCCCGGCACCTACATCCTTCCACTTTCGCATTGTATATCTGTTTTGTCATTCTTTCTTCTGGCATCCTTTCTATATGCCCGAACCAACGGAGCATACCCTTTCTCATCTTTACACCGATACTATCTTTCATACCTACTCGCTTTCTTATTACGCTGTTGCGAATACGGTCGGTCAGCGTGACTCCGCACATCTTCCGCAGAGATCGCATTTCGACCGCATTTATCCTGCTTTCGTTCTCCTTCTTACATACCCAACTCTCACTGCACTCCATCGGACTTCTCGCGCATCCATATATAACGTTTACAAAAATGGTTGCGTTTGTCCCTTATAATTAAAAAATTTGTATATTATTATCTGTAATTAGCACTTATTAATTGAAATTTCGATTCGTGGTATTCACCATTTAATCTGATTCTTAAATACAGAGCTCTATGTAGACTACAACTAGACTAGAATTAAAATTAACCTGGTAAGAAAACCTGTCGCAAATTTTAGGTACGATTATTTTATATTGCAAAAGTCTATTCGATTGTCATTTAGCTCAAAATTATTATAGCCAGAAACACGCCAAAAAACTAAGCAGTGGTAAATATAGCCAATTTCACATTCCTCTTTTCCACTTTTTCAGAAGAGACGAGCAATACCTTAGCTGATGTTATTCAATTTAGTTTTTGATCAACAGATTTCTTGACTTCAACTATTAATGCTAAGATTTTTATAGGGAATTAAAAAATTTAATAAAGAGATATGGAAAAAAATACAATATTCTTATTCGTCGAGAAAATTGTTTGCCTATTTTCAGTAACCCCGCCTCCCTCTCTGGCCCTCTGAATTCATATACGACTATATTAAGAATATAAGGTAATAATGCTTATAACAAAATTCTTTTGTGAGAAAATCTTTTTATCGAATAAATATAAACACTGTATAAATCCAATCTTTTGTCGAATAAATATTGAGAATTTATTGTTAAAACGATATTTTCATCATGATAGATGCTACCTACACAAACCTTTTTCGACGAATTCAATTAAGCCGATAAAAGATAAAACACGAACTCTTAAAGCGATTCGGAAAATATTACCCACAACTTCTTACAGAACTTTGCGAGTGTAGATTAGGTTGAGTCACGAAAGTTAAACATTGACCTTATAATTTTATCGCAAGGAATTGAAGTATAACGGCAACATTAAGTACAATCGTACAAGGAAGTTTTGGCCAGCGGACATATTTGGAAATAACGCTGTCATCGAACGAAATGTCACTTAATGAGAGTTGCAGAGTTGCCGTTAGCTATAAAATTTACCCAAGTTCTTTTTTTAATTAGTAACCGTACGGGCTCACCCGTTGAAATATCTCCTTGGAAGTAAGAATATTTTACTAAATGTTAATCCTAATTTCACACCAACGCCCCGTCAATGTCATCCGTGAGCCAAAAGATCCTTGTCACACTACACATAGGTAAAACTAGATATAGCACAACTCAGTATTTTTCTATGGTATGGAGTATAGGGAACAAATTTTGTAAGTTACTTTATTTTTGAAGACGAGATCAATATTTTTATGTGTTCTTACTACAAGTTTTATATAAGTTTTATAATAATAACATAAGTTCTTGAGAATTGTTTCGGTAAATATTAAATAATGTGTATAATTAGTATTTTATAAGCCGTGGGTGTGTAATATAAAAAGCATATGAATAAGAATACTTTATTGCCAAAATAGCCTAAAAATAAGACGTTCCACAGTGGTCCCCGCACTAAGCACAGTTTTTATCGCGGGATACCCACAAATACATTTATCTATCACAGTTTGGATTTTTAATCTATTTGTTAGATTATAAACTGTTTTAGGAACTATATATCCGGCCGTTTCTAAGAGAATGTGTGCTTCATAGTGTAAATGAGTGCGTTCGAGTGTGTGTGTGTGTGTGCCTGAGTGCCTGAGTGCGTGTGTGTGTGTGTGTGTGTGTGTGTGTGTGTGTGTGTGTGTATGTGTGTGAAGTGAGGGAACTGGAGTGTAAGTCCTGTCAACAATAAGCTTTCCGTCTGAGTATAGTCAAGATTGGTTAACCAAGATTCAAGTTATTTTTTGCCTTTCCCTTCCCCTTTGATATGGAGAGATTAAAGATATTTGGGTTATTCTGGCAAGTAATGTTATATGTGTGTGGAAGAAGGTACTTAGGCAAACGTTTTGCAAAGGTGATACGGACAGAAGGAGTAGGTACCCTGAAAACTGGGCGTTTGGTTAAGCTTTCAAAAAACTTAAATTATGTTTTTTTTATATATTAAGACTTCATTCATAGGTTACAGAGCCGAAAGGTCGCCACAGCAACATAAAGGCCTCTCCCGAAGTTCACATGACGACAGGCTTTGTACCGTACGCATCAAGCTATTACACGCGACCTTAAGTCACAATACACCTAAAATCAACCACACTAAACTACCTGCTTTTTCATCAATTTCTATCAAAAAATTAATATCAACAAAATTTGTAACAGAAAAAGATAGAAAAAGCAAAAAATGAAGTCTGTAAATAAGTGAAAAACTTATTGACGCTATGAATAAATAGGGATTTTCTTAATCAAATCCGCCTAAAAGACCTCAGACAGGTGTCAGTAACAGAATTTTAAATAAAACGAAACATATTTCTGTGAGAACCCGCGTACAGTACTTATAAAATTAGAACGTATACAGGGTGAGTTTTGGAGGCAGGACAGTCAGGGCAGCTACCTCAACCATTGTAGCTACAGTAAAACGGTCTTAGGAGACTATCCTTAACTTATTGTGACATTTTAATCAGGATTAACAGATTTAAAAAAAAAGCTTCTCCGATTTTTGTAGTAATCGCCATGGTAAATTACCCTTTTTTCACCAATCGATCTTGCGTCTTATAAGGATCAAAAATGTCTATTGGACTAATTGAGGTTGGAGCACTAAAAAAGTTAGAAATCGCAAAAAAATCGATTTCATACAAAATGAATGGGAAAAGTTTTTTACGTTTCTAACTTTCCTAAAACTCCATCCCCAGTCGCTCCAATAGAGGTTTTGATCCTTATTAGAAACAGGATCAATTGGCATCAAAAGAGTTGTTATATAAATTGCCCATTTTATTGCTGACTGTACATTTCATGAAATCCGTAAATGCAGTTCAAAATATCGCAAAAATTTAAGTATCGCAAAAATATAACGATAATTTCCTAAGACCGCTTTCCTGTAGCGACAACGGCTGCCCTTACTGCCCCGCCTCAAAATTCACCCTGTATAATAAGTGATCAAACGAACTTACCCGAAGTGAAGTTCGATCATTATTATACGAAGTCCTTCGTTCGAAGATATAAACATGCAGCTCTCTCTACTCGCTTGGCAAGCCGCTAAGTTTTTTAGAAACGTCAACGCCTCCTCTATGGTATCTGTGGACATAACCTCTGCGACCATTCCTTTTAGAAGTAGTACATTTCAACTTTACCAACGGGCAGGGCGGGTTGGGTACTTATATCTTCGAACGAAGGACTTCGTATAATAATGATCGAACTTCACTTCAGGTAAGTTCGTTTGATCACTTATTATACTGTGTCCTTCGTTCTCGATATAAACATGCAGCTGTTTAGAGCTATAAGGGTAAAGTTGAAGTATACCACATGAATGTCATTTTTAAGCGTGAGCTCTAAAAACATAATATGTCATGAGTACATTTGTATAACACATTCCTGTTGTTTGCATTGCTACACAACACAAATACAACATATATTGTTTCTTACAACCAGTCTGTCTAACTTATTCAAAATAAATTTATTTAATCAAATTCTATAACATGTTATGTTATATAGCGTAGATCCATCCCAACAAAATTCTTTAAAGCACCTGTTATAGCACACCTGTTGTCCATAACTCATTACTACCGGGTAATAATAATCAATGATTACTTATCAGATATCAGTGCATTCTCCATCTGTTATGTCTTCTATATATAGATTTTTTTTTTTTTTTTTTTTATAGTAGTCTCTTTATATAACGAGAGTTGAGGAATTACCGATCCAGAACTTTGTTTATATGAAATTAATCCCTTTATAATAATTCTTGTATCATAGAAAACCCTTCCGAAACGAACTATGAGAGTGGAGGAAGCCAGTAAGTAAAGAATCTGTTGGAACCCCGCACCCCCTGCCTACCCCGCAAGGGGTCTGGCGTGACGATATAGATAGAGATAGATAGAAAACTCTTACTGTGTACTAGATCTGGAAACAAAGTATGTTAGTACCCAATCTATAACAATATAAGACAAATAAGACAGGGAAACCTGTTTCCCCACTAAAGTGTCTTCCAAGTGGGGCTTTTTTTTTTTTTTTTTTTATCAAATGATCTCGTTTTTGAGTACAGTACCAGACAAAGGCTACAAATTATATTGGTGATTATAAGGATGCTTTGCTATAATTACTTATTTAATTTATGATAAAGTATTTTCCTTTATGTCAAAGTTCGGTTATATTTAATGTTAGTTATATTTATAATCTTTAAAGATGTACATATACCAAAATTTACCATTTTTGTACTAGAGGCCTTTGTACTAATGTCCTTATCTAGAGCTATTCCTCACATAAGGCTATGTACATTAACTATATGATCTCGCCCCCCCCCCCCCTCCCCCATTTTTGGGTTTGGAACGAAGGGCAGTGCTGATGTGTGGTAACCTAATTTAACCTGCCCCACTGTTAACCTATACTACTACTATTATTATATATTTCGAAACTATCCCGGAATCATTTCCATGTCCTGAGTGGCCACCTAAATATTTATGTATCACTTAACAATTCGTTCTTGCGCAATAACGCCCGCGAACATTCATTTTTGGCAATACGATCGGGCCTCCCCTGACCCGTTATATTACTGATGAAAATTATACTCAAATTTACTAATTTAGTAATGACTTAAGTAGCGAATAAGTCACAGCAACTAGACCAAACCACGGACTATAACTTTATGATATTGGGAATCCTATTCATAACTTAACTTTTTCATACCCTTAAATGCCACACTTCCTCTGCTTCTTTGTATGTGGCTGTTTTTTATAAGTAGCAACTGTAATGAGTAACTTTCTAGTAAGTTCTAGATTTCCAACTGTGAGAATAGAGTGTCACTTAACTTATACATGTAGTACCTACGTATCATTCATATTTCATTTAATATCATAATATTTTTTGCGCCCTCGCCTACCCACTTGGGATCTGGCGTGGTCTTATAATTAATAATAAATAAATAATATCAAGTTCCCTAAGACTAAGGTTATTGCAGATACTACCTAATATTTATCATACCTGTGATAAAAATATACTTTTGATTATTCTTGTTTAAGATAATCTATACTTTTAAATATTGTAACTCAATATTTCATCAACTATATCATGTCAACCTAATATCGTTAAATTTTTAAATAGGTATTATTATCAAGTCATTTGCATGACTTTATTTTCTTTTTATATATAGATACATTAATAAGATACATGTAACATGTGGATGTAATAATTTAAATGTAACAATATGAAAAATGCAAATTTTTTGTATGGCATTTCCAATTCAATATTTTTACACTGAACCACCTTCAAATAAATTACAGCATGTATAGTGCTCTAAAACCACCTGTTTCCATAATAGTAGCAGGTTGTGTTTGTGTCATATCTCCGATATCCTAACTGTACCAGAACCATCACTGGTGCTCAATATAAATGTGCACATTCAAAACTAAACACAAACCTATTTTTTTTATAGTTATTATATATTATTTATTGATTATCATATTATCAAACAAAAGTACAATAAAAACATCTAATTCTTCAATTCATGAATTGATGTATAATCTTGCCTCTGTGTGTCTCAAATTTCTAATGTATTAATTACACTATAAATGATGCAGGACGTAACCAAAAACCAAAACCATTGGACTCATTACCCAATAGAAAGCTGAATAGCTCCTAATAAATTTTTATTAGTATATTTAATATGACTCTAATGTCTATTATTAGCATTGAGTTTCTTTGTGGGATAAGGATTATAGCACCGTTGTGATCATCTATCTTTAATTAAATTCTAATGAGAATGGCTATAAATTGTATATCAATTATTAAAAATTATGTTTCTAATAATAATGTTTCTATACATAATGTTAAATATATGTAGGACCAGATTTTTTAACCTTCACTTGTCTGGATTACTTGCAGTATTTGCACAAAACCCATAAAGTTATGTTTGCCGTTGAAGGCAGACAGACACACATTTTTATTAGTGTCATAGATACATTGTTACATACCAAAGTCAGTGAATACCTTTAGCCTCCAATATTATGGTTTATTTGTAACAGCCATGTTGTATTCCTGAATGTTTAACTGATTTTTTCAGTAACATAAAAAAAAACAAAACAAGCCTTTATGTAAAAAGCCTAGCAAGCTTTTCTTACCTCACATTCTCTGGTAGGAGACTTCCAATGTCCATTGTGATTTGTTTTTTGGTGGGCTGATAGGTACACTGTAGGTACATTTATACATACATTTGTGGATAGGTGTACATTTTTACACACCGGATGAGGATTGTTGTTCCATATTGGTTACAACACTGGTGGTTTCTTGAAATTTAAACTACTGCTTATGAATAGATAGTTATAATTCCATCTTGGTACTCCACTATATTAACCTTATTTAATACAAAATATATACTGCTGACCACAAAGGTTCTTATCCCAATCAATGTTTCATGACTGTATTGTTAGGACTCATCTTCCCTGGCTACCCTGCAAGGGGTCTGGGCTGATAATATTGATAATTATTAGTTTTATGTTAACTGGATAGACCAGGTATTTTATATTATATTTTAAGGATGTATGTGTGTAACACAAATTATTGTACAACTTGCCTGTCTCAGCATCGGTAGGCTGTGATATTATATTTGGAATATTTCCACAATTCTGTTGCTTGTCAGTTATAACAGGCATTGTTATAAGTAGAGACTACTTTGGCTCATCTGTTTATAAACCCTGTTCAGGGATAAATATTGCAAGGTTTACCTTTTTAATACAAGTGCTCATAATATTGCACAATTCTTTGTGTAATAAGCTCCACTTTGGGCTATTTTAGGATTATTATACAAGTATGTCTAATAATGAAATCAATGCAAAACATTATGTTTCTGCAAAGGGGTGGCTTATGTTATTAATAATGTATTGTTATTCATAAATTCATAAACAATGTCCCTTTAGTTACCCTTTCAGAAAGTCTCCTTTAGGAGATATAATATCACAAATTGCTTATAGTTTATAGCAATAGTCTTTGTATTTACTGTTTAAGGTATGTATGTTGGGTAACATTTTAGTTTCTTACCATTGTAGAAATGTGAACTGCACAGGAGCACCTCATGGGTGAAACCTATGAGTAGTATGACCTTCAGCACATATCTCGTATGGGCCCCAAGTCTTGCGGATCACGCCGATGCATCTCGTACACCGCTCGTGTCCTTGAATTACCGTTAAGTCTTGCGGACCACGTCGATGCATCTCGTACATCGCCCGTGTCCTTAAATTGGCATCGATCCTTAACAATCATTATTGATTAATGTCCCCGCTAATTTCTCTCATTAGAGGTATTACCTTGCCAATTTATAGACGGTTAATAATTGTTTGCAGGTATATTGCGTACTAAACTGTTTTTACACGAAGAGGGACATGAGACTTCGTAAGTTTACTTTTCGAGTGAAGACTTTACAAGTCTTAATATAATAAAACTCACGTCTCCAAATATTCGATATTACATAAACAAGTTAAGCTGAAAACGCCACAAATAAACAACTATCAGTTGATCTTTTTTGAATGTACTCTTTTGTCAAGACGTAAAATATTTCTGAATTTGCCTATACGATGTTTTAAATTTATTTCACAACATCACTTGAGTATATAAAAACCTTTTGTTATATAATTTCACTGCTACGATTATTTGATTAAATTAAATGTCGACCAAAACTTTATTACAAGGCATCGGCTGCCACGCTAAAAGAAAGAATGGTCGCAGAGGTTATGTCCACAGATACCATAGAGGAGGCGTTGACGTTTCTAAAAAACTTAGCGGCTTGCCAAGCGAGTAGAGAGAGCTGCATGTTTATATCGAGAACGAAGGACACAGTATAATAGTTCATAATCATAACAGATATGCAGCCTGGTGTAAGTGAGGACGGAGTCATTATAATAATGTATCCATGTCTGTATCTATATATCTAAGTTTTATAACTTTGTAAAGGCACTGTGTTTGTTCATAACCTATCATCATCAGCCTAATCTCCAAGGATATCGCGTGGAGATATAGATATACAGAATATAGACCATCGTCGGCCAAAAAATATGCACTGCAGAACAAAAGTCTCCCCCAAAGATCTCCACGACGATCAGCTTCATGCTGTACCAACACTGATGGCGTTGGGGCAGAAAAGTTCTCGGTGATGACAACATACCTGAAGACTTGGAGTGAGCGGACCACCGACAGAGTTGAGCGATGGCCTCGTGAAGGTCAGAGATAAAAGCTGAGTGAGTTAAGGGGGAACCTAACCGTAACTCCCAAAAATAGGCTCTATTTACAGAAGATTGTTTCTGAATTTTCTGCATATTTGCGTAAGAAATAAATATAAAAATTTTCATTTTTAACCGACTTCTAAAAAGGAGGAGGTTCTCAATTCGACTGTATGTTTTTTTTTTGTATGTATGTTACGCGATCATTCCGCCAATTCTGAATCGATTGTGATGATTCTTTTTGCATTAGGTTCAGTATAGCTCCAAGGTGGTCCCCTTTTAATTTTATCAGTATTGGACCTTCGACTTTAAAGACACACCAGAGAACTCCTTAACGACAAACAATAAGAATGCGTAGATTGAGATATTATGGGTATTACGTCAATCCTATAGGTACCCTGCCATAGAACTAATCAGAATATTAACCGACTTCAAAAAAAAAATGGTTGACAATTCGTCTGTGTTTTTTATAACGTCTTTATCTATGAACTGATTTTGATGATTCTTTTTGCGTCGGGCTTAGTATAGTTTCGAGGTGGTACCATTTTAATGAAATCGGTATTGAACTTTGGACTTGAAAAGTACACCAGGGTACTCCTTAACCCCGAACAGCACGAATGTATAGATTCCGTTATTATGGTTATTATATCAATCCTGTAGGTACTTTACTGTACAACTCAGCAAAATAATATAATATAGGTACATAAATATTAGTAAATAATTCACTCGTCACATAAAATTGTAAAATGAAAATATTTTATTTTACAATTTTATGTGTTAAAACAAAGCTTAGCAAAGCACCGACTTCAAAAAGCATAAAATAAATATTTGATGTCGGTGCCAAGTAACCGACTGCACTAACCGGTACCGACTTCAAATATTTTTTTTTTTGATTTTCAAAGTCGGTTCCGCTTTTAAAAAACGATTTGTATACGTATTCAATTATCCCAAATAATACTTTTAAAAAACTTAATTTGAATATAAATTGCAAATGTTCTTTTCAATGATAGATTGCATATGTATAACATACACATGAAAAAAAGTTAATATATGCTGTGTAACTTGTATAGATGGCTTTTTTATTTAAATTAATGATATCTGAATTATTTGAAAAAAACCTGCGTTTGGATCCTCGGGCACACTTTTCTCAGAAATTCTACTAATAAATATAAATACATGGTCATAACCATACACTTTTCACAACAAAAAACAGCGCAGCTAACCGCAAACTTTTAAAACAAAACTTAAACCATTTTTTCGTTAAATATTTAGTCCTGAAGCAATAAAAATGACATCGAGAAATTCGCTTTTTTCTACTTTTAATATCACTGGAATGGCTGTTTTATGTTGTGATTTTAATGTCCAACCTTTTTATTCTAATTGCGTTTATAACAGTGTCAGAAGCGGTACGTAAAACCAACAAAAGTACCTTTACATAACGTAGATTCCTATTAAATATTTTACAAGCAGACACTGCTAATTAGAACGATATCACATCTAGAGCATCACAATGGAGACCCCCTCAAACATTGTCTGTTGGTAATTAAAACGTGATAATGAACGAGTCTGGCGTATCATCATAATAAGAACTATTCCGCGTGTTCATTAGTGAGATTACAAGCGAAATTCATGACGTAACGCGCTTCATGCTCCATGTGCTCACTATGCTGCTGTCTAATTATGTGCTTGTTGGCTTTGGAAGTTAAAGGTTTTATACTCGAGTAATTATCAGAATCAGAATATTTCTATTGTAGATGTATCAACGCAGATGAATCGAAAGAGATATATAGATATGTCAGAATCAATGTGTATAACGAACTATAGTCTCTGCTGACCCCAGTGCATAACATATATTAATTTTCTGGAAAGTAACTACTGACTACCACTATTTCGGAATGTAATTTCTGTGGAAAACAAGGCCAAAAACCTCCTTACTCTTTTAAAATAAGGTAGAGGAACATCATGACGAAATGTATAAACACCATCACGCTTGATTCACAAAGGACAGGTGTCAGTGGTGCACTATGTACACCCATATTGTACCCACCCCGACAATGGTAGTCTTAGACAACTCCATGTTTAAAACAACCTAAAAACAAATTCAAAGATATTAAATAAATATCCCGAAAAGTGGTGACAGGCTCACCCTTTTCACTTTAACGGTCAAAAATACCTTGTCAAGATTTGGAGGAATATTTGCAAACCTAACCTAGGTTTCAAGAAAAATAGGCGTATTTATTATCTATTCTGGCCTTAGTACAAGATATCAAAATTTACCACTCTTGTTAAAATCCAAAAGGACTTGCACCAAATTTCGCGAATCTCAATAAAAAAGGCGATAAATTTACAAGAAATCACAGAAAGAAAAAACAATTTTATTCACCCACTTTAGAATTTCGAGGGTAAACTGCCCTTTTTTATCTCGAGATCTATAACGATGGCTCCACCCAGCTGCTCTAAATACGGTGGCGAGGGTTGAAAGTTTTACACCGGAGGGCTTAGGACAAAAATTTTAGCGTGAGCGTGACGCTAGCGAGTAATCGTGCTGTCACTTTCATGTTTATTTAGTAAATTTCTAGTGAGACAAGGATAGCGTATCAATTTGCTTAATCTTTTCGTGTTGAGCTCTTAGGTTGTCGACATAAATTACCATAAATGCTTCCCAGGGTCGCGTACAAATCTATAATTTAGATTTTGGGCAATTGAGCAGGTCAATTAAGAGCTCTTTTCTATGTTACAATCGTAGTTCTATGCAAATAATTCCAGGGTAATTTGTTGTTCAGCCCATTTGTTTATTGGGTATTTGTATATTACTAGTCTACTATCTACTACTACCGCGACTTCGTCCGCGTTGACTTAAGACACGAACCTAACATATTACCAGGATAAAAGTACCTTATGTGTTAATCCAGATATCTGTGTGCCAACTTTCATCCAAATCTGTGTCTTTTTTACGTGATTGAGTAACCAACATCCAAAAATCTAACCGTACAAACTTACACGTTTATAATACTACTTTTTGCCCGCGACCTCGTCCGCGTTGACTTAAGACAGGAACCTTACATTTTTCCGGGATAGAATGAGAATCAGAATATTTTTTATTCATGTAAACCATTATAGTATTTATTAATCGTCAGAAAAGTAACAGAGACCCTCCCACCACTTCCGAATGTCATTCCTGTGGAGAAGAAGAGCAAGAAACTCCACGGTTACTCATTTGAAATATATTTTTTTTACAAAATTTTTTTGTTGTAGTATTAACCCAGGTAATTAACTGTGTGCTAAATGTCCTCTAAATCCGTTCACCAGTTTTTGCGTGATTGAGTAACAAACATCCATACACCTAAACATCTAAACATACAAACTTTCTCATATATTTAATATTAGTGAAATTAGTAGGATAAAAGGATATTTAAAGAGTTAGGCTAAGTTCAAAGGCTTTGGCAGGCCTCTTATTCATTTTGACTAAACGTGACGCGTTGCCAAGATTTCTTGAAACGATCGCGTAATGTTATTCTGTAATATGTATCTCTGGAATACAGTTATGCGATAATTTCGCGAAATTGTCCTAACGTGACGCGTTGTTTAATTGGTCATAGCGAATACGGATTATGTTTCATCTTAGATTGACCACTGGCCATTCAAAAATGTTTTTTTCAGCATATTTTGTCATTAAGTGTATTCTCAGGGTACATAATAGAAACTTACTGAGTTCTTATATTTATGCGAATCATCATCATCATTTCAGCCTATACTTGTCCACTGCTGAACATAGGCCTCCCCAATCGCTTTCCAGCGTAACCGGTCCGATGCCACCTGCATCCAACGACTTCCTGCGATTTTCACAAGATCGTCGGTCCATCTGGCAGGCGGTCGTCCCACGCTGCGCTTGCCAATACGTGGTCTCCACTCTAGAATCTTTCTGCCCCAACGCCCGTCCGATCTACGCGCTATGTGGCCCGCCCATTGCCACTTCAGCTTGCTAATCTTAACGGCTATGTCGGTGACCTTGGTTCTTCTACGAATCTCCTCATTCCTGATTCGATCGCGTAGAGAAACGCCGAGCATAGCTCTCTCCATAGCTCGCTGAGCAACTTGAGCTTTTTTATGAGACCTATTGTAAGAGACCACGTCTCTGATCCATTTATGCGATTATATTACATATTTATATGTTCCCGATGTTTCGAATGCTTTGCATTCGATCACGGGGTCACGGGAAGGACTGTTGTGATAGACATCCAAAAGTTTGTTGGTCCGATCTACGCAGAATGAGCTAACGGTGTCTTGAGGTCTTGCAGTGTCAGGAACTTAAGAACGACGGGAACTTAAACGTCAAAAAACCCGCGATATAGTCCGAAAAATTGTTTCTTTTATAAGTGAAACTTGTTAGTAAAACGTAATTTCGCTGTAGGTACTTCTTTCATTTAAGAAAGGCTCATAACTGCCTTTTGATAAGTAAATACCGACAGATCTATTTATTATAAGAAACTCAACAGATTGTTTTTTTATACACATCATTATGATACTCCCAGCACAATTTATTGTTATATATTAGGGTATAACAATAAATTTTGCTTGTGATATTATGGTATGAAGTTGTTATTTACTGTAACTGTAAAGGTACTCCTTTAACAAAAACCTAATACAAACGTAACAAGCCAGTAACAGTTTTGTGGTATCTTAAGCATTTAGAAATGTAATGAAAAGTTTATAAGTATAAGTTTATTTATAGCCGTGTTATATTTCCATCGGCAAATTGACGTTTATAGTGTTGTCAAAATTTTTGCACTTTAAATAGTCACGTACCTACCACAATTTACTTTATATGTCGATATTAGAAATAAAATAAAAATGAATCGTATACAACTAAAATTTATTTTTATTCAGATTTAAATGTTAAGACAGATTTATTCACAATTTGTATTACTTAAAAAATCATAAGTGAAATCGGTATTTATATCCAAAATTAATTCAGTTACCGGCGAGCGTGTATGAGACGAACTATGAGAGTGGAGGAAGCCAGAGAGGTCTGTAAGAAAAGAACCTGTTGGAACTCTGTACTCTCTGCCTACCCCGCAAGGAATCTGGCGTGATGATATAGATAGATTGATAGATAGAAATTCCTTTACTCCACAATTTATTGTTTAAATGTACACTGAGTATATAGTATATTCAACCGTAATTTAATCATCATCATCAGCCTATAGCAGTCCACTGCTAGCCTCTCCAAGTGCACGCCACTGGGTACGATCCTCGGCTACTCGCATCCAGTTTCTGCCAGCCACCCTACGAAGGTCATCGCTCCACCTAGCCTAAGGGCGTCCTGCATTACGTTTGCCAGTCCGCGGTCTCCACTCAAGAACTAGTTTGTCCCAGCGGTTATCGGTTGTTCGGCTAATGTGACCGGCCCATTGCCACTTCAGCTTACTAATCCGGTGGGCTATGTCGATAACTTTGGTTCTCTGTCGAATGACTTCGTTCCGGATTCTATCCTTCAGAGAAACTCCGAGCATAGCCCTTTCCATAGCTCGCTGAGTGACTTTAAATTTATGAACCATTCCAACCGTGAGTGTCCACGTCTTGGCTCCATATGTCATTACGGGCAGGATGCACTGATTAAAGACTTTTGTCTTTAGGCTTTGTGGAATGGGCGATGTAAATACTCGACGTAATTTCCCAAATGCCGCCCAGCCCAGCCGTATTCTTCTGTTGACCTCTTTCTCGAAGTTGTTTTTCCCCAACTGCAGAGTTTGCCCTAGGTAAACATATTCTTGAACAACCTCAATTTAATAAATAAAATAAATATTTTTGAATATGTCGATAATTGATTTCGAAATTACACCTGTCAAGTTATCCGCGGATTTTTAAACACGTGTAAAATAAAAGTATATATATATAGTCATGTTTCATTTGGTATATATACATATTCATGTCCCTGTATAAACAATAACATCTAGCTTTATCAGACTATCAATGTTCCCTCTAATAACACATTACGCCGATACACAAAAGTTGACCCAAATATCAATTAAACCCCAAAATATTTTCCATGCCATCAATAACTTTGCCGTAATGGAAATCGTCCTCAGGCATTGTCAATAGTATCCAGTGGCCAAACACAAACGAATTAAATCAATTCGCAACAAAGGGAAACCTTTTCCCATTAGTCCAAGGTAAACCATAGTAATTGAGTTTGAATTGCTTTAAAGATTTATTCGCACTATGTTTGTGTTGGAGATAGAAATCGTTATAATAAAACGCTAGAAGTGTGTGAACTTCTTGCCACGCATGTTATAAAATAATCACATACTAGTTTCTGCCCGTGACTTTGTCCGAGTTGACTTTGGATAGGAACGAAATATTTTTCCGGGATACAAAGTACACTGTATATTAATCCAGGTGATAAACTATCTGTGTGCCAAATTTCATCGAAATCCGTTCAGCCATTTTTGCGTGATTGAGTAACAAACATCCAAACATACAAACGTGCAGACTAACGCACGGTAAGCGGCAGTAAATAATTTACATTGGCTAAAGATGGAAATAATTGGCTACTTTCGGCTACGTGAAGCATCGTCTCTGTCACTCAGTACGTAACGTTTTGTCGCTTTCGTCAGTCGTTGTCACATGATCATATAATATATCCATGCACATAATGGACTGAGTGAAAGACACGACGCTCTACTAAGCCAAAAGTAGCGGATTATCTTCCTCTTAAACCGGTTTACATTATTTACCGCCGCTTATAGTACATATGCAATAAAATAGTCGTTAGCGGAAGGCTTGGTACAATGGTTAAGAGTTTGAGTGGCTTCGCCCACTGGATTAAGTAGTCGCGGTTTCGATTTCCGCACGGGACAAATATTTGTGTAATCCACCAATATTTGTTTCGGTCTGCATGTCTGTGCATGTGAATTTCACGTTTGTAAATGCACCTACGACACGGGAATAATTTCTAGTGTGGGGCTACGTTTTTTATAAATAAAAAATGCAATAAAGTGGATAGTGTTGTAAAGAAAGACTTTTTAAAAATTTATAACTACTTATTACGTAATACAATTCATCGGAAATTTTATTTGTAGTTTTAATAGCAATAATGTTAGAGTATGTCTCTCTCTATCTATTGTACCTGTGCACGTATGATAAAACGATGACAGTAGTTTCGACCGAAATTGCGCACTATTTCACTTCTAGTGTTTTGTACGATTTCTGTGGTGTTGGCTTATATCGACGCAAAAATTAAAGGTTACCGGGTTTAATTGAAACGTAATTGAAAAGGGGTGACCTAACGGATGAGAAGTGGATTTCATTTACGAAAATAAATGTGTTGAGAATTTTAATAAGAATGGATTTTGATTTCGGAATTGTGTATTGTTTGTTTTGATAGGATTTCACATAATTAACATATTAGGCATGTGTGATTTGGGATTTTAAAAATTGGGTAAATATAATACTATTCCAAAGAAAAACAAAGTTGATTTAGGATAAGATACCATTTCCCACTTTGAAAGAAAAACCATATTTTCACGCTAGAAAATATTCCTGTGTTGTAGGCGCGATTACAAACATGAATATTACATACACGAATACCAACACTGATAAAGGATATCGTCGAATATGGCCCCAGAACCAACAAACATGTGACCTATACCATAATTATATATATATATGTTTTATTCTAGTAGTTACAAACATCAGTATCTAACAATTTGCAATAAAAAACGAATATTTCAAAGTACTTAAATCAAAGTCGTCAACGTCTTTTCCGAATATCAACGCTGTTTACGAATTACGGTTGGAGGTGTCAATTGGTTATATTTAGTCGATTACATTGAATCATGATGATATGATTATTGCTAGTGTATTTTCACATAACGTTTTTACATGCCTACTAAATTATACCTTTAAAAACTAATACTTTTTTTGCAATAATGGAATTCCCGCGGTTGTCCGTTTAATAATAAATGCATGAAGACAATTTCCAGGTAACTTAAACAAGCATTTTTTCATTGCTTTTGGTTCTGGGGCAAATTTGTATAAACGCAGAACAATGTGCTTTGGTGGTCACACGATTTTACACACTATATATACTAATGACAACGATCTAGTAAGTGGAGCGTACGTTCTAACTATCTACTATACAGAGCCATTGTGAGACCCATGCACACAAGCTGCCTCTACAAAATGTAGAGTCAGCCTTTGACTCTACTAACTCTACTAAATGTTATCATCATGCCCGATCCCTTGCGGGACGTAGAACACAGTGTTCCAACAGGACCCCAACTAAATATTAATCAAAAAAAGAACTGAAAATTAGTGAAAGTCATTCACAGTATAAAACTTACAGACAATATGCCAACATTTATACCCATAGCAATGCCTATCTCCGCTAAACGGGTCTTAATAAAATAAATGTGTTATGCAAAATGAACCTAGCAGTGGAGAATCTACCCGATCCTGCGGCCAAATTGATTATAATTTGGGTATTAGGGCATAATATTTTACAGGACTAGGGGTTCATGCGGGTCTTTTAATTATAGAGCCAAGGTTACTTCATAATAATACTATTCTAACTACATTTTCAATCTATAGCAATCCACTTCGACATACTGCTTGGTTTAAAGCTTCAGCCGCTTCGCCCACTGAATCCAGTAGTCGCGGTTTCGTTCCCCACACGGGATAAATCTTTGTGTTACCCACAAATATTTCAATTTGGGCATTTGTAAATATAAATTTCATGTTTGTAAATGTATTCCCGACACATAAATAATTTTTAATGTAAGTATATATGAAAAAACTTCGACGCATATTCCCTTAAAGCAATTGACGATTCCGCTTAATTAAATAAATGAAGAAAATATATTTCTAATTACTGTGAGTTATCACAGTATTTTTCCATATTATTGAGTCTCTAACGAAGTACTCGTATTTGGAGGCGCAGGTGTCCAAATTACCAATATGAAAAAAAAAAGTTACATTGAAGTAAAAAAGAAAACTATCATGCGTTTTACACATTCAGCTGTTTGGACATTATAGAATGCTCTATATGTCACATACACATCTGTGTTTTTACTAAAATTGTATCAGTATTTTTAGAAAATTTGACTAAAATTGTATTATACCTACCTTGACGGACGATTTAGCGCAGTGGTTAAGAGCTTAAGCCGCTCCGCCCACTGCGTCTAATAGTCGCGGGTTCGATTCCCGCACGGGACAAATCTTTGTGTGATCCACAGTTATTTGTTCCGGTCTGGGTATTTGTGTATGTGAATTTTCATGTTTGTAAACGCACTCACGACACAGGAATAAATTCTAGTGTGGGGCTACGTTTTTCAAAAAAAATAAAAAAAAATTAAAAATATCTAGGTTTAATACAATTTTAGTAAAATTTTAACACCTTTTTATCAGGGGTAAAAAATAACAAAGTCAGACTTAAAATACATAGCACGCTACGAGACAGGTACAATTTTCCCTTTTCGCTCCGTGTAACCTAACAATCAGTATAAAAGCTTTTATCTGCTCTCTTTAAACATAAATCAAGTTTGATTCAGTCTGTCTGGCACACCCATTACTTTAGAAAATGCATGATATTTTTCTTACTTCCTTTTTATGTTTTCCCACAAGTTACCGTCAATAGAAAATCTATCAGATATGATCTATTATCATCTCAGTTTATAAAAAATATATAAATGCGTACTGCTAAAGAATGGAATTTGCTCCCACCATATCTGTTTCCGGAGAGGTATAATTTGGGTATAATAAAAAAGATTAACACCTTCACGCCTATATTCTCCAAACGGGGGTGGCAGAGGTGTCCTGAGTACACCTACTTTTTGCCGACGATGTTAGATCCTATGTAATAGGGGGCGAGCCTATTGCCATATACCGAGCATACTTCCAGACTTCGGACTCATACAGGATTTGACCGCAGAACCTAGTGATTAAACAATCACAAATTTCCTTACATAGGCATAAATATATTCTTCCTTTTTTTCGAATACACCTAGCCCAGACATAAAGAAATATCTAGCCCGAATTAAACATTTATAGGTCACGCCAAGATTTGTTCCAGGTATCAAATCCGCGATTACTTGATAGATCATGTCGGTAGGTCGTTTCAAAAAACGACCTACGTTCTAACTACTGCACAAAACCGTATTAACATAAGAAACACAATATGACACAAAGTCGTTGTGGCGATCACTAGAGAGGCCTTTGTACTTTGTCCTTTAGTAGTCATCTTTTAGCTAACAATGATAAATAACTGTAATAATCTAATTAATTGAACTGACTAACCGACAGCTAAAACTGAAAGTTCATATATTGGCCAAAACTTAAAAAACATAGCTCAAAAATTACTTAGCTATACCAGCACCGTAAAAGTACACAACATTAATAAATTACTTGTTATACTAAAATTTGTTTTACATTTTTCAGCAAAACACTGCACATCTATTGATTTACGATTTTCAGACATCATAAATCGATCAGTGGCAGGCTCGGAGAACAATGCTTAATCGCAGCCATCTGCCTTCCATATTTAAATATGGAATTATATTATATTCTTAAGGCTTCTTTTACCACCCTCAAGTAGACTAATCGACAATCAAAGCCGCAAGTAAATAATAATACGAATTACACAATCTCTGACTAGCCCTATCCGACGATAAAACTGGCCAGTTTTAATTGGCGAGTATCGCTAATCCAGAAATAATTAATCTACACTTTACTCGAGGGTGATAAAGAGGTGAAAATGAAATTGTATATAGAACAGAGGGCTTAGCACGAAAAGATTGACGTTAGCGTGACGCTTGTGAGTTGATATGTCATCCTTAATAATATTTATAATATTAGCCCTGTTAAGAAACTGTCCCACAGCTGGGCACGGGCCTCCTCTCCAACTGAGAGGGTTTAGGCCATAGTCCACCACGCTGGCCCAGTGCGGGTTGGCGAACTTCACACACCTTCGAGGAACTCTTAGGCATGCAGGTTTCCTCACGATGTTTTCCTTCACCGTTAAAGCAAGTGATAATTAATTTTAAATACGCACATGCTTTCGAAAAGACAGAGGTGCGTGCCTGGGTTTGAACCCGAGACCTCTGACTTTGCAGTCCAACGGTCTAACCACTAGGCTATCACTGCTTACTAGGCTATCACTGCTTCCTTCATCCTTGTCCCACTAAAAATTTATTAAATAAACATGACCGTGACAACATGTTTACTCGCTAGCGTCAAGCTAACGTCAATCTTTTCATACTAAACCTTCATAAAATCAAAGTATTAAAACCATCAAAAGTAATAGGCCAGTAGTTAAATAGCAATATAGAGAAACAAAGTACTGTTTTTTTTTAACCGAATTAATATAAAAGCACATGAGGAGCATGATTATTCTTTTTATAAGGAACTTATTACACTAACCCTATGTAATGTTATTACGAGATGATTATAAAAATCGTTTCACAAATCTAGCAGCTGTGAACGACTCAGTCGAGTAAAGGCGAGAAAACATAAGAAACAAATGAGTATTATTGTTTTTACCAGTCGTAACCAGAGTATATAATCACTTGGTCGTAATAATCTGAGGGGTTAAGACGAAAAGTTTGATGTTAGCGTGACGCTAGGGTTTTGCTATGCCATCCTTGTCACAATACAAATCTTTTAAATGAGCATGAACATGACAGCTTACTCACTAACGTTACGCAACATCATTATTTTCGTGCTAAGCCCTTAGAATCTGGAATTGTGACCACTACAATGAGCTCACTCCGTACATGGGACCTAGCATGGTCAGCGTTGTAGGTGTTTATCCTCTTTTGGGAATTGAAGTATAGCGGTGTTTGAATATAAATATAATTTGTATTAGTCGAATCATTATTTAATGAGCTAAATACGTTCCTATTCATTTATTTGAATAATAAATACTTCCTCATTGCACAAGACATAATGCCTCAGTTCGGTTGTACACATAACCACAATAGATTCCTAATAGTTGTTTACTGAGACGACATTACCACTCAGTTCTGAATTAATTGAAAGGGCCTCAGACTCGACTGGCAACAACCGTTACATATCGCTCTGATTTATTATGTAAGCAAAGTTGTACAGAATTCGAGAGGGATTTGCCTATGTAACGCGAAAATTTACCTGCCGCTCGGTTTTGGTTGTAAGTTGTTTATTGATTGCTCGTGATCGCCTGCGGTTTGCGAAGAGTACGAAAAATTATTAGAAGTTTATGATTGCTTGCCTTACTTTTTTAGGACTTTTAAGAGTTTGAAAGAAAAACGGTAAGGATGTTTCCAAATTTCTCTGTTCAATATTTTTTGAATCGACGCAAGTTGCCTATATTTATCAAACCAAATATCCATTACTTTTATAAATTGTATAATCTGAATAAAATTCGAATATATATCTAAGCTCATACTTCGATATATTAGGACAAAAGGATTCAAGCCTATACTGATTTTAATGTCGTATAGTTATAACATGGATTTACAACAATTACAACTTACACATTAATTATAGCACATTGTGTGACGTAAATAATGCAAGACCTCACAAGATCCATTTCGATTTTCGCTTCACAAATTCAATATGAATACCATACTTCTATTCCTTAAAGAGTAGATTGCCATATTTTTAAGAACTTTCATATTAAACATACTTAACTTTCGTGTTAACGCGCATTGAGAAATATGTTCAGATGTAAAATGTATACTGCCGTAGTTATGGTTCAATCAATCAAATCAGCCTATTGCAGTCCACTGCTGGACATAGGCCTCTCCCAATTTGCGCCACAATACACGGTCCTCCGCCTTCCGCATCCAGTCCCACCCTGCGACCTTCTTCAGGTCGTCGGTCCACCTAGCTGGGGGGCGCCCTACCTTACGTTTGCCGAGTCGCGGTCTCCACTCTAGAACTCGTCTGCTCCATCGGCCATCGGTTCTTCGACAGACATGGCAAGCCCACTGCCACTTTAGCGAGCTCACTCTGCGAGCTATGTCAACTACTTTGGTTCTTTGACGGATAACTTCATTTCGGAGTTTATCCCTCAAAGAGACTCCGAGCATAGCCCGCTCCATAGCTTGCTGCGCGACTTATGTATTTATGGTTAAATTTATTTAATTCATTTATTTAAATAAAAGTAAAACTAACGTCATATATTAAAACCAGTTGACATCGATTCAGCTGCAAATTTCATAAAACCACTTTGAGACATTAAGCATTGTATCTAATCATCAATCTTCCCCAAACTAAATCTCCAAGTACGAAGTGAAATCCATCAACCTGTACAGGTATTACTGTTTATTCAAACGAGGCTAACAGATATTGCGTACACGAAACAAGCATTAGTGGGTTCCAAATATCTCAGAATGGAAGCAAAACATATCGACTACGTACCCTATAACATGTTTATTCAAATTAGATCGCTTCTCGCATAAATCATTATGTTCGCATTCCGATCGCAGGTATTTAGATCAAACTCGAATACGGTCCGAGCAAATCTTCACTGGAATATGCATGGCATTTTTGATGTACGATATAAAAGGTATTTGGCTTCGCGTATTATAATTTGACAGAAAGTCTCGTGAGTGTTGTATTTATTGCTAGTAAGTGAAGTTTTAAATATTGTATGAATCTTGAATAATAAAATGAACGCCATTTTAATTTTCGACTAGGTACGTATTTCTCAAAAGAGCCAATAATACTATTAGTCTGTAAAGAAATAATCTGAAGAGTAAGAATTTTAGTCTATGCAGAAATAATTTACTGTCCCCTACTCCTGTCTCGTCCCTGTACTTTTCAGACAATACATAAATGTTTTAAAATCAAATTGACATTCCTGTCAAGCTAGACGTTTAATAAATTAAGGGAAAAGAGACAGCTTTATTCTTCATATTTATCTATTTATTCTTGCTTGAATAAATGTAACTTAGGCGTAGGCATGTATAGGCCAAAATCATCAACGGGTGCTGTGAATCCACTGGTAACGTTATACATCCAAAACCTACGTCTTCGTGTTCGCCCCGAGACGTTTGATGAATGCGTCTCGCTTCTATGCTTGGCAACTATCTCCAACATGTGTGGGCGTAACAAATTACACTGTTTCGTATTTGTATAGCTGCATGAAGGGTTTTAGGCAAGTATCAAGATACACAAATATTCATTCATAATCATTTCTTTGCTTGTACGTGAGTTACAATGTAAGGTCCTACTTAATTTTAATTAACAAGCTTTTATTAGCTTGAGCTATGTTTTTATGTAACGGAATCTTTTAACGTAATTTTCACTAACTTCAACGCGTCCAATTAACCTGAAAATGACAGTACAATAATGTTATAACTTTTTTTATCTTGGTGTCCCTAGTCAGGATATTTATCTTTCTGGGTAAATTTATCTTCACCAGGGTAAAAATGTAATAATTATACAGTTTAAATATATACCATCAATGTTGTTTTGTACTAACTACTTTTGATGTTGTTCTGAGACTAAAACATAAGAAATAAATTATAATTTAAAAACATCCTTTAATAGCAAGCCGAATTAAAAAAGAGAAATCATCATTTCTTTGTCTGTAAATGCTGAAAATGATATGTCATTTACAGATAAGGAAATGAGGATTTCTCCTATACCATATAGCCATTCTGATAAATAGTATAACTTGGTTAATTTAATTTAGACTCACCTAATACTACATTGTTCTCCTATACCCTACAACAAAAAGAAGATGGAAAAAATGGTAAAAATACTATTTTAAAAGAGTAACTGTGGAGTTTCTTGCCCTTCTTCTCCACAAGAATGACATTCCGAAGTGGTGGTAGAATCTTTGTTACTTTACAAATACAGTAATGGTCAACATGACTAAAAAATATTCGAGTCTGTTTCGGAAAAGAATAAATAAATAATAAATTTGATTGATTATTGAAAAATGTGTGTGCTTTTTACTGATGTACTTTTTACTATATAATTATTTATAATAACTCTATAACCTCACGCCAGATCCCTTGCGGGGTAGGCAGAGAGTACAGAGTTCCAACAGGGTTCCAACAGGTTCTTTCCTATAAGGTTCCAGGTTTATAATAACTCTACTTTTATAAACAGCTTCCAAACAACGATGTTATAACATTTAATGACAAGCACCCCACGGTTTTTCAAATTACAATTAATTATTTAGATTTTATATATGGCTTGGTCTAGTTATAGTTTTAACATCTAGCATTTATTGTGATTGTCAACTGCTAACAATAAAAAAACGAATAACAATAGCCACATTATTATGTTAATAAAAGGCTCAATTTCAATACTAAGGTATTGCAATGGGATTATTTTGTATTTACAGGAATATTTTGCATTTGTGAAATTATTTCAATAGACGCGATTGTGGTTTCATGCAGAATCAAATATCATTAATTCTGAATTTATTCCTATGTGCTTAAATAACTCGCACTGTGTTCTGAATTACTTTATGAAAATTCGCTGAATGCATATGATAATATAATATTTAGTATTTTGTCTTTGATATACCTATTCAGATATATGTATGAGGCGCTTGTAGCGCTGTGCGACCCCGGTGTTCTTACCGATCACAAAGGTTAATCACGTTCGACTCAGTTGTTCTAAGATGGGTGACCGTTTGTGGCATTTTCGTATTTGAGCATCCTCGTGCTTCGGAAGGCACGTTAAGCAGTTGGTCCCGGTTACTACTTAATATGGTAGTCGTCAAACCGAGTTGGAAGCCTTATAGGCGGCTTGATAAGTTCTAACAACAGGTGGCCGCAAACCTGCCTCCACCAATCCGCACTGGGTCCGTGGTGGAGTATGACCTAATGTGTTCCAGCTCCATTTGAGAGCTTTTGCCCATATTATATATATGAGCGGATGACTCGCATACTATTTGCCATAAAAAATAACCACGCCGATGTATATGACGCCATATTTCATATATCTTATGGTAATAACGAGTACTAGTCCCATTAGCCGTTATATTATGTGTAGTTATTATACTTTATACCACTTCTTCTAATTTTAATAACGTTCTTCAGTTTGGAAGCACCTCTTTTTGGTTTCCTAACAATAATTACATACATTTTGACATACTCAAGAAAATCTGAGATAACATATTAAAATTAGAAATACCTGAAAGTAAATAGCTCATGTGTATTGCAAGCTGAAATCCCCCTGTATTCATTTCTAACCATATAACAGTTTTTCAATTTGCAATTTTTAACGCACGCCATTTTGAAAATAGTTTTCAAACGGCCACTATACCCACACAACACCGATAGTAATTCACATGATGTATTCAATTCCTCGTAAGTGACGAACGATCGGGTGGGAGCCAGGCACTGATTCGATATGACCAATTAAACACGTAACGCGGCGCGTTACGATAAATTCGTGAAATGATAGTTTAAATGGCGCCTTATCAGTCATACAGACATTACATATTAATATATTATTTGTACTAGACTAAAGATGACAGTCTTAGAAATAAGTTTATATAATAATAATATCAGCTTATATTGTCTCACTGCTGGACAAAGACCATCTTTCCCAAATCGAGGTGGGAGGGCTTAAACTCCACGCAGACCCAGTGCGGATTGGTGGAGGCAGGTTTGTGGCCACCTGCTGTTGGAACTTATCAAGCTGCGTATAAGGATTCCAACGCTTCGAGCGGTCCGAACACCGCACAGCACTACAAGAGTTAAATAAGTTTAGGTGTGGTTTTTCGAATTAGTTCATCCGACTATATAGCTAACATGAGGATGCGCTAATATGCTACCGTTAGCTAAAACTACCATAATAAAAGGACCGGAGGTCATTAATAATTTAAAACTAATTCCTACGGCATATATAGATATGTCCAAACAAGTATATCTAATGACGGCGGTTCTTTGGCTGTCATTTAGCTAGTAGCTAATACGAATAATATCGATGCCATTTCATGATCATTTTACGAAGGTACCGTAACGTGCCGCGTTTATTTATAGCGAATAAAGGCACAGGCATTCAATGAATTTAACCGATTCATCTTCGGTGTAACACCACAATGCTAACATTTGTGTTCAGATGAAACAGTAGACGGGTAGGCGTGCCGGCTTCGCCAATAACACAATTAGTGGGGAATCTGAATAGACTGGAATTCTTTCCAATTATTGCTGGTGGTTTTTAGACTTGGGTTTTGATTTAGTACACCATTATTCCTGAGTTTGAGATGCAAATTTATTGGTGTACAATGAATAGTACTCTGTCTCTAACTATCAATATTTTTCTTCCAAAATAAGTTAACTGAAAGTGCTTTAACACCAATAATAGAGCGTGTGATTGATGGTTCAGCTAAGGTAGTTAAAGTTAAGGGGGAACCTTGCCCTAACTCCCAAAAATAGGCTCTATTTACAGAAGATTGTTGATGAATGTACTGCGAATTGGTTATAAGAAATATATATATGAAAACGTAGATGATGAGGTCGTGAATTTATTGTATGGAGTAAAATTTAATTTTAAATTCTAAGTTTTCCGAAATATTACTTTTTAAAGACTCTATCTTGAATATACAATTGCAAATGTTCTATTCGATGGTAGATTAGATATGTATAAAATATACGTGAACAAAAGCTTAAAGTATGCTCTATAGCTTTTATGGATGACTTTTTTATTTTAATTAATTATATCTGAATTATTTGAAAAAAATCTGGCTTTTTGGATCCTCCGGGCACACTTCACTGTTGTCAAGGTCATCAGATAAAGGAAATTTTCAAACAAAAATTCTCAATGTCATTGGCGTTAGTAATTTCGTAATAAGTACATGCTTACTATTAAAGTTGTGACCACACATGACCCAATTACCTCTGTATTTATCTACTTTATCATCTCTTTTGTGTATCTTCAACATTTTCTTTACTAATATTATAAATTCGAAAGTAACTCTGTCTTTCTGTCTGTTTGTTTGTTACCTTTTCTCGCCCAAACCGCTGAAAAGATTTTGATCAAATTCGGCAAGAAAATAGATTTTACCAAGTAGAAGCACATACGCCACCTTTTGTGTCAAAAATAACTTAAGGGTAACCTAATTTACTGCTTTAATATTTTTCAAATAGGATGGGTAGCGACAGTTCTAATTGCCAAACGAAATTAATATTTAATTTAATGGTGTTAAGGCATAAAACCATAAGTATAGAAACGGGTCATGCCTCTTATTGCCATTGAATAAAGTATAATTTCGTTTGGCAATTAGAACTTTTGCTACCCATCCTATTTGAAAAATACTACAATTTATTTTTATTGCACAAAAATTAACATAGGTTAGTCAGTACATTTGCACAAATGTACAAAGGCAAACATAACTCAATTTCAACAAACCCGCACGCCTATATTATAGTAGTAAAAATCATTGACATCATTAAGCAAATAGCAAGAAGGACATTCCTTCTAACAAAATCTGGTATTTACCTTAAGGACCTTGAATGATTATTTACCCATCTCTATGAGTGACTAAAACCCTGTTCCTAATTGTTGGCTTCCATAAATTAAAAAAAGAATATTCCTAACTGAGAAATACTCCTTGATTGAATATACGTACGTAAATAAACTGGATTTTGATCTCTTTGGTGGAATGGTCCGCAGACTGTAGTGGATTGATGTGATTCATCTTGCTCGCATGTAGATACTGACGCCGTAGCAAACGGTTACCATATCGAACGGAATTTTTTTAAGATAAAATAATAATACTGCGTCGTTGGTACAGTGGTGTACTTGCGTAGCGATCACGAGGTCCTGGTTTCAAATCCTAGGTCAGACAATATAGTTTTTCTATCAAAAAATGGTAACAAATTTAAATTCTTCTTCTTTTTCGCTTCACTCTAGACAGAGTGATCGTGGTCACGATTAAGTTTAGTCGCTGGAGGCTAATGTAGCTCGCCTTACGATATCTCTCCATATAGTTCGATCATTTGAGATTCTGGTGCACTTGATTAAAGTATCTACCACTGCGGACTTAATTTGATCTGTCCACCGCCGTGATGACCGCCCTCGTGGTCTAATTCCTTCCACTTTGCCTGCTACAGACGCTCTATGGAGTCGCTGTTACGCCTCGAGACATGGCCGAAAAAATTGAGTATGCGAGACTGTACTACAGCAGTAGTAAAGTCTCGCATACTCAATTGCATGGACATTCGTGCGAAATTCGGTCCAAGATATCCCAAGCATTTTTCTCCAGCACCATATTTCCAGCGCATCTATTTTCTTCTTTTCCAGTTTTCCGTCCTAGTCTCTGTAGCGTATAAGAATATGAGGAATACGAGTGTTCGTACGAGCCTAGTTTTAGTAGCTTTGGTTATATTACCATTCCGCCATATTTTTTTCAACTTGTCCATTGCAATTCTGGTAATCGCCATATGTCGCTTTACTTCATCTATGCAACCGCTGTTATTTGAGATTAAAGCAACAAGGTATATGTAGGTCTTAACCACATAACAGTTCGCAATTTGTTTTGTTTCCGGCGAGTTGTTGTTGGGGCGATCTACAATCATAATCTTGGTCTTACTCCGATTACTCTTTAATCCAAACTAAAGGCTCACGCAAATTTAAATATTTTAACAATACCTTTATTTCACTTGAATGACATCATCGATGACGTATTTATGTGATTATTTTCCCAAAAAATAAGAAAATCGTCAAGGGTCTGTCATGACTGGTGTTAATAGTAATTTCATTATCGTCTTTTACGTTATACATTTTGTATAATATTAAGACACAGATATTAGAGTAATTGAATTATAGCAAAAATGCGTATAACTAATGCGTAATAGCGTAGTAGCGTAGGAATGTCCTGGTATAACGGCCTCATCTGTCGACTCTACATGTACCTGCCAGAGCCAGTGAATATCCGACAGGTTGGTGTTGTCATCTCTCTAAAACCTTGCTAAAATCTTGTTAAATTTTATAATTTCCCTGGCCGAGTGTAATAATGGCATAACTCAAAAAAAATATTTATTAAAATCAAATCAATCAAATCAACTTCTCATTATCATCTTTGTGTCACCTACAAGTATTTGTTTCGGTCTGGGTGTATGTGAATGTAAATTTCATGTTTGTAGAGACATCTACAATACAGGAACAATTCCTAGAGTAGTGGTTTTCTTTAAATCTCTAAACCTATCTAAAGAATATCCTGGTACAACAAGCCCACCTGGTGACTCTACATGTAAAATGAATACCTGCTCCATCCACCTGCCAGAGCTAGTGAATAGCCGACAGGTTGGACTTCACATCGCGATCGGAACGAGATTACTCTATGAGTAGGTACCCTCTAAACTTGTACTGCTTGCTTCAGAAATTTAATACGAAAACCAAATTTCAAATTTTTTACCCCTTTTTTAAGCACTTTTATACCCCAATTAACAATAAAGCTTGTACGTGTATGTATGCACATTGAGAAATACATTTAAGAAATGCATTTGAAATCTCCATATTGCTTTGAATCAATACTAAATTTAGTTTATTATAGCGCATTGAAGGAGTAACAGCATTTTTTGCAAATTTTGAATAATGATGTACGGTCTCACACCGCCCATACTTGCTGACACCGCTGCCTTCATTGGCGCGCGTCATATGTTTTATGTATAAAATAATGGATACGGGAACTATAAGATAGAGTGCGATAACAACCACTGACGTGAACACATATAGAGAAAGGAATTGCTATTTGTTTTGACTTGTACTTTTAACTAGTAAACCTAACTGGAAACTATAGTGATCGTTTCTCTCCGCACCTCAACCAACACACTAACTACATAACGAACATATAACAAATGTACAAACTGTACATTTAATGGTCCTTCTACCGTGAACAGATATTTGGTGCAGTAATTAATTTTGTTTATAACAGCGAATCGGTTTGGTTGGCCTTCCACAAGCGGACCTTCCCAATCAAATTGAGAAATCGCAATAATAATGTAAGCAAAATGATAGTGCACTTAATATCTAAAGCGACCATTTCAAGACTCTGCGGATTTCGTAACTACGAGCATTCAAGAGGAATTAGAAGGAGAAGCTATAAACTACAGTCTTCGTGTCGTGAACCAACGCAACACTCTACCATCTGCTGCTGTCACCATCAACTACGTGCCAGAGCCCGGGAGCTGCTATAACAAAACTAACTTAAACAAGAAGCAGCGAGATGAATAAACTAGAACTTTAATCTAACTGCTTTGAGAACATCAAGTCCTTGTGTGTCAAGTATCGCAAGGATTCTTCCACTCGGAAAACCGAAGAATATCTAACTAAGCGTTTGTCATCGCTGGAAGACCAATGGAAGGAATTCAAAGCGCGGCACGCTCTTCTGGTGCTCGAACTTGAAGACAAAAGCATCAACTATTTCACAGAAGATGTCTATGGGAAGACCAAAGAAATGTATGCAGCAACCCAGGACGACATCACTAGCATGCTCAAAAACTTGAGAAGCAAAAAACAAACCGTGAAGTTTGATTTAGCCGGAACTTCGGCTGATGAAGCCTCAAAGTCAGAGGATGGCGCAACTGACAACATTAAAAAACTACTCATCAAACAAGAATGCAACTTTAACGCGATCTACCTAGCGATGTCCAAAATTAACGTAACTACCATAACCGAGAACTGGGAACTGGAAGATTACTTTACCATTTTGAAATCAAAATGGGAGCTCGTCGACAACCTGCATTGGGAAATAGATTTCTTGTTGAAGGGATCTAATGATGAAAATTACGACATCTTCACGTACATCGAAAAGAGGTACGACGAACTTAAGAAGAAACTCAACTCCAAAATATGGTCAACCGCCCACTACCATAAATCTACGGCCAAGATGGAGATTCCCGACTTTACGGGAAACTATGCCAAATGGTTTCCATTCAAGGATCTGTTTCTCGAAACCGTTCACGAAGAACCGTACTATTAACAAGGCGCAGAAGATGCAGCACCTCAAGGCCAAACTACGAGGTGAAGCCGAAGCATTGGTTCAGCATTTGTCCATCAGTGCCGACAACTACGACACCTGTTTGCAAATATTAGGTCAGCTTTATGATAATCGCCGCCTACAGTTTACATCATTCTTCAACACCATGCTCAATCTGCCCGTCATACAACAACCAGACGCTAACAACATAAAGAAAATGCACGATGTCGTAACAGAATGCATGAACGGCATGACCAACATTGGGCTAGACACGTCAACATGGGACCCACTAATTGTGCACTTAATGTCGCATAAACTGGACGCCGTAACATTAAACGACTATACAAGGGACATTCACGACCACAAGGAGTTACAGAGTTTACATGATTTCTTGTACTTCCTCGAAAGCAAATTTATGGCATTCGAAAGTCTCAAATCTGCAAAAAAGGGAAATACACCATCTACAACAACAACATCAGAAAAGCCATCCTCCTGGAAACCGCCAAACAAACAAACTGTAAACAAGTCTTATCCACATTATGATTTCAAGAAATCACATAACTATCACGCTGCATACGGAAAATGCCCAAGTTGCGAAGGAAGTCACGTTTTAATGCTATGTGACAAATTCATCGAAATGGACACCACACAGCGGCATAACTTAGTCGCGAAACTGAAACTATGCAAAAACTGCTTATTTAGCCACAATAACGAGGAATGCAAGTCAACAAGAACATGCAAGGAGTGTAACTTGAAACATCATACACTACTGCACAATTTCCGCAAGACTCCGAACGGAAAAAACAACATTTCGCAACGTCCATCGAATTCCCAGCAATGAACATCAAACCATCTATTCGATAGGAGCATGGAAATCTTATTAACTACGGTCCAATTTAAGATAAAATCCATTGATGGGACTTAAGTAACACTTCGAGCCCTTCTGGACCAAGGCTCGCAAGTCAACTTAATATCGGAAATTGCTGCACAATTATTACGACTACCCCGTAAAAACCTTAAAGCAAATATAACGGGCGTTGGGTCTGTGTCTGGAGATCGCAGGGGACAACTCAACTTAACCTTTAAATCAATCCACTCAGATTTCAACATTAACATTCAAGCTCTTATTATGAAGAGACTAACGAATAACTTACCTAATTCTATGTTCAAGAAAACTAACTGGCCACTTGTGGAAAACCTCAAACTCGCAGATCCCGAATTTAACATATCTCGCCCCATTGAACTACTACTGGGGGCCAACATATATTCGGAAATCGGAATCATGGACGGGGTCCTAAAAGGACAACAACAATCCCCCGTTGCGCAACAATCACAACTGGGGTGGATTATGTGGCAAAATGAAAACTTTCAATTGCAACGCAACATTAATTGATTCAGAATAACTGACCAAATTTTGGGAATCGGAAGACATCCAGAATGCCGGGGATGTGCCTGCGGACGACCGGTGCGAGCAAGTTTACCACAAAACAGTACAACGAGTGACTGATGGCAATATATTGTGAAGATGCCACTTTGCCCTGATTACAAACAAAAATTGGGGCATTCGCGATCTACTGCGGTCTCTCAATTTCTGCAACTGGAAAAACGACTGCACAAGAACTCAAAACTTTTAACCATGTACAGAGACTTTATTAACGAATATGCTGATCTCGGTCACATGAAACTCTCGTCTCGTACTACAACTAATGAATGCTTTTTGCCACATCACTGCGTGTATAAAGAAAACTCTCAAACAACTAAACTAAGAGTTGTATTCAACGCCTCGCAAAAAAACTCTGGTGGATACAGTCTCAACAGCCTCATGGATAAAGGTCCTAACCTACAAAGGGACATCCAAGCTTTGATCCTGAAATGGAGAACATACAAATACGCCTTCAATGCCGATATCGAGAAGATGTATCGCTGTTTATGGCTTAACGAACAGCAACAACAACTACAAAAGATCATCTGGCGGGCCTCGCCTGACGATGCTCAACTATTAGCTGACTTGATGGAGAAACCTAGAGAAGCTTTAACTGGATATAACATAACTATATAAGCCTGGTCTGACTCTCAGGTAGTGTTAGCATGGATTCAAGGCGAACAAACAAAATGGGAGGTGTACGTGGCTAACAGAGTCACAAAAATCAAGCGCATCATCCCAGCCGCTCAATGGCGTTACATAAAGTCTGAGCAGAGTCCCGCTGACTGCGCTTCAAGAGGTCTGTCGCCGAGTAAACTGAACAGCTACAACTTATGGTGGCGAAGCCATGCATTTTTAAAAGAAACGGAAAAAGAAGCTATCCCACATAACGGAACCTATACATTCCATACAAACGTCGGCTGCATAAAACAAGACAAAAATAAACAAACATTAGTTTAACTAACGATAATGAACAATTTATGTCAGCACTGTTGCATAAATTTAGTTCATTAATACGGATTTCAAGGGTAACTGCCTGAATACTACGTTGCATCACAAACATGCGCAACAAAAAGAAATCCGAAACCCCGTACCTAACAACAAGCGAACTAAAAACGGCGAATAACTACGTCATAACTTATGTACAACGAAAACATTTCGAACAAGAATATAAACAACTTGTAAATAACGAAGCCTTATCTCGGAAGAGCGTAATTTACAAACTAAACCCATATCTGGACTCCAGCGGAGTCATACGCGTCGGAGGTCGCCTCAAAAACTCTAAGTTGCCCGAAGATATGAAAAATCCGATCATTATACCACATACCGGCCGATATACGAAGCTATTAATAGATCAAGCACATTTAAGCATGTTACACGGAGAAGCTAGGCTGACATTGACTCATATCCGACAGCGATATTGGATCGTCGGTGGCAATAGGGCTGTCAAAACACAACTACGACGCTGCGTGCGCTGCCATCGTTTCAGCCAAACAGATACCCATCAACTGATGGGTGATCTACCCCAGCAACGAGTCACTCCGTGTAGACCATTCACATATACGGGGGTGGACTTCTCCGGTTACGTGGATGTCAAAATCAACAAGGGCAGAGGCGTCAAAACTAACAAGGGGTACATAGCCATATTCATATGTATGGCTACTAAAGCTGTACTTATTGAACTCGTGTCCGACCTTAGCACAGAAACATTTATCGCAGCTTTCCAGCGGCTATGTGCAAGGCGCGGCACCCCTAAACACATGTACTTGGATCGCGGCACCAATTTTGTCGGCGCTGCAAAAGTACTACGACAACAATATGAGGAAATCGAGGAAATACTGACGCCGGAATTTTTCAATGAACTAATTAAACTGGAGGTAGAATGGCACTTAAATGCCCCTGCGTGTCCTAGCGCCGGTGGGCTATGGGAAGCTGCCGTGAAGTCCATGAAACCTTGGGTGAACAGAAACTAGCCTACGAAGAGTTTACAACACTTTTAGCGAAGATTGAAGCTTGCCTAAACTCGAGGCCACTGTGTCCTCTTACAGAAGATCCAGAAGAGTTCTACAATTGCCTGGCTCCTGGACACTTTCTGACGGGAAGCCCGACAATGTCCACTCACTACCTTTACATCCATATCAACAACATAAACATTCGACGCAGGTGGCAACTGGTTGAACACATGTTTCAACAATTTTGGAAAAAATGGTCGAATGAATATCTTGCGCAATTACAAACGCGCTGTAAATGGAACAAACCCACTACAAACATTAAGGAAGGTGATCTCGTACTTGTGAGAGACAACAACCTGCCGCCGGGAAAGTGGGCTATGGGCCGTGTACTGGAAACACATCCCGGTTCCGATGGATACGTTCGGGTCACTACCCTCAAAACTCAAACGGGGACTATCAAGCACTCAGTAGTGAAACTGTCTCCTCTGCCGCTGACCTCGGAATTCGAAAACTGTAATATGGATAACGAAACTCAACAAGAAACAGAACAAAAGCCAAAAACGGAAGAGAGAGTGCGGAAAAGAGGAAACAAGACTATTTCCAAACTAGTAACTTCGCTGTTGGTCTTGTTTACATTTATAACGGGATCATATGCATCCTTTGACAGCGCGCCGACGGGCGTTCGGATATCATACTTGGAACCCGAGCGGCCTGTCTACTATGACGCAATCGGAAGAATATTCGACTATTTCGACTCACGACGTGCATCAATACGTGATCAGTTACGTGTTGGTGGCGTCAGCGATTACAACTTTGATCGTGCTGGTTGCGAGAAAACATTGCCCCCACTGTTTCGCAAGAAAACAGAAGTCAGCTGCTGGCCTAACAGAAGACATCGTACTTCAAGTCATTCATCGGATGGATGACTGCCGGCAGATCAACGGCACTGAAGTGGAGGCCCGCGCGAAGACATCGCGTCGGACCCGGACCAGTGGAACAAGAAACGTCGCATTTAATTTTAACTGATGTTTGTTTTTAGTTTTTGCTATGTACTGCATTATCCTTTCTCTGTATGTAACTTTAACTTTTCCTTCGGGTTGCCAAGATGTAAGGTCTCACACCGCCCATACTTGCTGACACCACTGCCTTCATTGGCGCGCGTCATATGTTTTATGTATAAAATAATGGATACGGGAACTATAAGATAGAGTGCGATAACAACCACTGACGTGAACACATATAGAGAACTGAATTGCTATTTGTTTTAACTTGTACTTTTAACTTGTAAACCTAACTGGAAACTATAGTGATCGTTTCTCTCCGCACCTCAACCAACAAACTAACTACATCATCATCATCATCATCATCTCAGCCTATACTTGTCCACTGCTGAACATAGGCCTCCCCAATCGCTTTCCAGCGTAACCGGTCCGATGCCACCTGCATCCAACGACTTCCTGCGATTTTCACAAGATCTTCGGTCCATCTGGCAGGCGGTCGTCCCACGCCGCGCCTGCCAATACGTGGTCTCCACTCTAGAATCTTTCTGCCCCAACGCCCGTCCGATCTACGCGCTATGTGGCCCGCCCATTGCCACTTCAGCTTGCTAATCTTAACGGCTATGTCGGTGACCTTGGCTCTTCTACGAATCTCCTCATTCCTGAGTCGATCGCGTAGAGAAACGCCGAGCATAGCTCTCTCCATAGCTCGCTGAGCAACTCTGAGCTTTTTTATGAGACCTATTGTAAGAGACCACGTCTCTGATTCATATATCATCACTGGTAACACACATTGACTAAAAACTTTAGTCTTTAGGCACTGAGGTATTTTGGATGAGAAGATGTTGCGCAGTTTCCCGAACGCTGCCCAGCCGAGTTGGATTCGTCGATTGACCTCTCTCTCAAAGTTGGACTTACCTAACCGGACTGCCTGTCCCAGGTAAATGTATTCGTCGACAACTTCAAGAGTGGAGTTCCCAACGGTGAGTGCGGTGGGTACAACATGGACATTAAACATTATTTTTGTTTTGTCCATATTCATTTTAAGACCCACTTGTTGGGATACTCTATTTAGGTCACCGAGCATTCGTCCTAGATCTTCCAGCGACTCCGCCATGACCACAATGTCGTCGGCAAATCGAAGGTGAGTGATGTATTCGCCATTGATGTTGATGCCAAGTCCTTGCCATTCCAAGAGCTTGAAGGCGTCCTCTAAGGTGGCCGTAAACAGTTTCGGAGAAATGACGTCTCCCTGTCTTACTCCTCTTTTTATGGGGATCACCTTCGTGCACTGCCCCTGTACTCGGACTGACATGGTGGCGTTATTATACAAGCACTTCAACACTTCGATGTACCGATAGTCAATGCGGCATCGCTGGAGAGATCTAAGAACCGCCCAAGTCTCGATCGAATCGAAGGCTTTCTCATAGTCCACAAACGCCAAGCATAGTGGCCGATTATACTCCTCGGTCTTCTGTATAATCTGCCGCAGCGTATGTATGTGGTCTATGGTACTAAAGCCTTTCCGGAAACCGGCTTGTTCGGGAGGCTGGAAGTCATCAAGCCTGCGTTCGAGACGATTCGTGATGACTCTCGAAAACAACTTATAAACATGGCTCAGCAGTGTGATGGGCCTATAATTCTTCAGTAAAGTGTTATCACCTTTCTTGAAAAAGAGTACCACCACACCCCTGTTCCACGCTTCCGGCGTTTTTCCTTCGAGCAAGACGGAATTAAACAGCCTCTGAAGGACTTTAAGTACCGGCGATCCGCCCGCTTTCAGAAGCTCTGCGGTAATTCCGTCTTCACCCGGCGCTTTGTTGTTTTTAAGGTGTTTGAGAGCCATCCCAATCTCGCACAGGCTGATGTCCGGGATATCTTCAGTGTAGTGTCGGGTTAGCTTAGCTCTTGGGTCTTTTACCAAGTCAACAACAGGTTCAGCTACTGAGGTATACAACTGCCCATAGAACCTCTCTATCTCCCTGAGCACCTCTGACCTATTCGACGTTACGTTTCCGTCCTCCGTCTTCAGCTTCGTCAACTGGCTTTGCCCAATAGACGCGTCTCTTGCAAACACTTTGGAGCCCTTGTTCTGCTCTATGGTCTCCTCAATACGTCTTGTATTGAAGGACCGTAAATCGTGTCGCAAGGACTTCAATATCTGTCCATTGAGCTACCTATAGGACTTAGCATCATCGGAGGTTTGGAGCGTCATGGAACGTCGCTCAGCCATGAGGTTTCGGGTGTAGTTGGATAGTTTTTGAGGTCTATTTTTACGGTGGGGCTTAAAATACTTGGACCCGACCGTATGGACAGTCTCTACCAGCCTGTTGTTGATTTCGTCCACTGATGCGCTGCTGTCTAGCAATTCGAAGCGGTTTGCCAATTCGAGTTGAAAGTTCTCGGGGTTTTGGATATGTGCATAAGAAGGTCGGAGCGTAGACTTCATCAGACGCGATCTTTCCATTTTGACATTAATATTTAATGTGCCTCTGACCATTCGGTGATCACTGCCGGTTTTTACCCTGTGAATCACGGAGACATCATTAAATATTTGTCGCTTGGTGCTCATGATGAAGTCTATCTCATTTTTTGTGGAACCATCAGGGCTCATCCAGGTCCATTTCCTATGAGGCGGCTTCCGGAAGAAAGAGTTCATCATAAAGAGTCCCTCCTTCTCCAGATATTCGGCCAGCCTCTGACCCCTGGGGTTGCGTTGCCCATATCCAAATTGCCCTACTCTCAATTCATCATCGCCCCGTTTGCCCAGCCGCGCATTGAAGTCACCCATAGCCACTGTAAAGTGTGCTTTGGAAGTATGTATGGCTCTACTAATGTCCTCATACATTACTTCGACGTCATCATCTGAGTATGCCGAGGTCGGTGCGTAGACCTGTATGACCTTCAGCGAATATCTTTTGGATATTCTGAGTATCAGGTACGCTACCCTGCTCGACACACTAGTGATGGACACAACGTTGTCTATGAGTGACTTGTGGACGATAAATCCGACACCACCTTGGGACTGCTGTTCGCCCTCCCGGTAGTAAAACAAATTGCCGGATTTTAAGGTTATCGTGTCCTCGCCCTTTCTTCGGACCTCCGATAAACCAACAATATTCCACCGCAACTTGTTTATCTCTTCCTCCAGCTCAACAAGCTTCTCATCTGTCCTTAACGTGCGTGCGTTGTATGTCACCAGGGCCAATTTTCGGTGTTGGTGGTAGCCGAATCTCTGCCGGAGATTCTTAGCACCCCTTGTCCTGTCGTTACCATGGCTGCTACCGTGGCCAGGACGAACAGGACCGCCGGGGACTAGGGGCCTGGTTTTCTTGCATTCTTCCATTATTGGGGGTGTTTGCCATACTCGCCACGCTTGGCAGGCGGGTTGGCGAGCGCAGTTATTGGTCGTCGAAGTGCTAAGGGAACGCTGCTGCCCATTCCCTAGTTTTCCCTTAGTCGCCTTGTACGACACCCGATGGGATGAGATGGGTTGGTCCTATTCTAAGCCGGGAACCACGCGGCAAACTACATAACGAACATATAACAAATGTACAAACTGTACAAATATAAAATCCATTAAAAATAATTGGAATGCATTCAGTTACTGATTTAGAACAAACTATTTTCAGGTCTTTCATTTATTATGTTACACCTTTTATATATAACAGAAAGAAGAAGAAATTCCTAGAGAAATAACTTTCATATTTATTATATTTAAGACAGCGACTCAAGCCTGCTATCTGCTGTATAATATCAAAAATTATTAGAATGACCTCAAAAGTTACCATAGGTGGTAGAACTACACTAAAATAAACACTATTTCATATTTCTTTGGCTAAATGTAATAGTGACTTAACTCAAAAATCGATGAAATCGAACAAAAAAAAGCTTGATTTCTTTCTTGATTAGTTCCCGCTTTTAATTTGTATTATTACTCCATTCGGCCACCCATTAACTATACTTAGAATGTAAATGGAACTATTTTTGTGTACTTATTTATATTTTCTTAATTGGTCTGGTTCTATCATTTTTAAACCCATAGCCACCCAATGCTGAGTGTAGGTCTCTTCCATGGCACTCCATTCTCTTCGGTCTTGCATTTTCCGCATCTAATCCTTTCAGGCTACCTTCGTCAGGTCATCAGTCCATCTTGCGGGTTGTCTTCCTACATTTCGATGGCCAGTCCGCGGTCTCTACTCAAGCACCGTTTTCCCCCATCTGTAGTCCGATCTCCGGAATATATTTCCTTCCCATCTCCACTTTCTCTCCGCTATCACTTGAGCTATGTCGGTAAGTTTTGTTCTTTCCCGGATTATGATATTTTGGACCTGGTCTCTTCGCGATATTATAAAGAGCTATGGAGCAAGCTATGTTAGGTATAACTTAGCTCGCTTCATAGCTCTTTGAATCACTCGTAATTTATTTTGGTATGAGATGTGTTAATTTTTAAATCAACACGCAGCGACACAGAGTACAGTTCTTCAACCATAATTTGCAGATCATCGAGACCCTCTGCGAATACAATGATATCGTCCGCAAAGCGGAGGTGGCTTAGCCGTTCACCATTTACGTTTAAACCTCTATTGGATCAGTCGAGGAGCCGGAATATGTCTTCTAGACAGGACGTAAATAGTTTCGGTGAGATAGTATCACCCTGTCTGACTCCTCTCTTCACTTGTATGGGATATGTCAGCGTCTGTAATTTGACCTGCGGGGTAGCGCCACGGTAGACTTCTTTGATGACCTTGATATACCTATACTCTACTTGAGACCTTTGTAATGATTGTATTATACCATTTAGAGGTTGTGTTTTTAGCGGCGGTGTATGAATTCGGTGATTTATTTTGAAATAAAGAAACGTTAGTATACCGAAAAAATACTCTGAGCTAGTGATAGTAGCCTAAAAGTGGGCTACAAATCCATTTGAACTTAGCAGCACAGATTCGTCCGGCTTTCGCGTGGATATTAAACGAAGTACTTAGTAATTAACTATCGTGAATTTGTAGTCAAAGCTACTCCAAACGCGTTAACCACCACCGCCACTAAATCAAGCCTACGTGGCTATCTTTCTCATCTACAATTAGTTTACCTATTGTCCTTTTTACCAGACATGGGTGCGGTGTCGTTTGGGATTTGATGTCCTTAGAAATGTGGTGATGATAAAAGTGGATGAAATAGAATTCATTAAATATTGTATCGAGATAATTTATAACGAAGAATGAATCGATTTTAATTATAATAACTTAGGCACAAGAAGAAAATAAAATACAATAATTTCATTACTTATTGAATCACGTAAATTATTGTTTAAAAATCGATAAAAATATCTATGAACGGAGAATGCGCGAGAAGTCCGATGGAGTGTTGTGTGAGGCACAGAGAGGTTTCAGGTCTGGAAGAGGATGTTCGGATCAAGTTTTCTCCCTCCGCAACATCGTAGAAAAGCATCTGGCAGTAGGCCGGAAGGTTTTCTGCGGTTTTGTGGACCTGGAGAAGGCGTTTGATAGAGTCGTGCGAAAGAGACTTTGGGACATTTTGCCAGAGTATGGTATAAACGGCACCCTGTTGCGAGCCGTCCAGTCCACATACGTGGACAGCAAGGCATGCGTACGGGTGGGTGGTAACATGTCACCTTGGTTTGACGTTAAAATCGGCGTCAAGCAGGGTTGCGTGTTGTCCGCTAGACTGTTTATAGTGTATCTGGATAAAAGTCTTCAAAGACTGTGTGCGATGACTGAAGGGGTAAAAATGGGTGATCTAGTGATAAACCACTTATTGTATGCAGATGACGCGGTTTTGATAGCGCCAACAGCCACTGATCTGCAAACACTAGTCACAGTTATGAGAGACGACTGCATGAACAATGGCTTACATTTGAATGTGAAGAATACCAAAATTATGGTTTTTGAACGGGAAGAAACCAGAACGAATGCAAGGATTGTGGTTGGTAACGATGTGGTGAAGCAAGTGAATGAGTTTGTATATCTTGGATGCGCCTTCAGTAAGGATGGGAAATACACCGCTGATATAGAGAGAAGAGTGAATGCAGGTAATAGAGTGAATGGTGCGATGGGAAGGCTACTTAGGAGCCGGCACTTAAGCCAAAAGGCGCAGCTGGCCATGCATAACGGAGTGCTTGTCCCAACGCTGTTATATGGCAGTGAGAGTTGGGTATGTAAGAAGGAGAACGAAAGCAGGATAAATGCGGTCGAAATGCGATCTCTGCGGAAGATGTGCGGAGTCACGCTGACCGACCGTATTCGCAACAGCGTAGTAAGAAAGCGAGTAGGTATGAAAGATAGTATCGGTGTAAAGATGAGAAAGGGTATGCTCCGTTGGTTCGGGCATATAGAAAGGATGCCAGAAGAAAGAATGACAAAACAGATATACAATGCGAAAGTGGAAGGATGTAGGTGCCGGGGAAGACCTAGACTATCTTACCATGACCAAATAGACCGTGTCTTAGCTGAAGGGCAAGTCAAGAGTCTCCGTAACCGGCGAGTGTGTATGAGACGAACTATGAGAGTGGAGGAAGCCAGAGAGGTATGTAAGGAAAGAACCTGTTGGAACTCTGTACTCTCTGCCTATCCCGCGAGGGAGCTGGCGTGATGATATAGATAGAGATAGATAGAAAAATATCTATTTCAATATGTCAAGATGGCGCATCCATGTCCTTTTTAAATTTCTTGACTATGAGCTTACCACGTCTTTCAGCCGGTTATATAGAATAATATTCGTAAGGAACTTGGCAATCGATTTAAATATATTTAAAAACAATATCTCGATTATTACGATTTCCTTGTGTTAGTCCCTAAAATGCAATCCGTTCCAATTTACATAATTATGTAATAGAGTTTTATAAAGTTTAAAGTTTTTTTTTTATATTCACGCACATTTATAAACAGTATATGATTTAAATGCAAATAAAAAAGATTTTGAGTTTAATTTTTATTTTCTTGTTCATTTTCTGGTTCCCTATTTTAAATATTCCGGAATACAATAACGTGAAATGGAATTTGGTCAAACGTCACCGTACCCATTGTTACGACCGGCTAGGTGGGGAATTTGGAGGTGCCCTGTAGAAGGCCCTTAGCCGCCGAGGTCAGCGGGAGTCGACGGGCAGAGGTGAGGCCTGCTGTCTCCCAAACCGTACTTTGTCAACCCGTACGGTGGACCCCCAGTTTTCTGGAACGCGCCGAATTGGACACATGTAGCGCGAAAGATCCGACCCCCAGGCACTAGGTGAGACCAGGAGTGGGCGTCAGCATCTTTCGCGAAGCAATTAAAACATTCACGAAATGGAGTGGTGATATTTACGTACGGTTGAAATATAAGGAAAACAAATATAGAATAAAACTTATTACCCAACCCAGAATCAAACCCCAACATTATATTTAGGACTATCACCACTCACACCACTACACATTACGGTAGGTCTATAAAAACATCGAAACAATGACCATTGATATTTTTTTTTGTCGGGTATATTGAAAATACCCTCTTTCGTGACATCAATCCAGCGAATAAATTTGTGTTTACATTATACAATTTGCGGTGGCAATTTTTAATAGATTAACAAAACCAAAAGCTCATTATTTTAATTTATGTTTAGAATTTTAGTACTTACGGAATTTTGACAACAAATATTTTAGAAAAATAGATATTCACAAGCCACCGATGTTAAATAACACACGCGTGGAATGCACAGTGGGAATTAATTATCGCGGCCATATCTCTCCTGGTTTCTTGTGGAGGCTGGACCGATTTGGATGAAATTAATATGATAATAGAAATGAAGAAAATACCGCGTGAAATATATTCAACACTTATCGAGTGATTAAATAGGAAATGTTATATTTTACAATTTTTTGGATACTAGCTGTCACATTTGGTTAAGTTGTTACCCACTATTAAGAAATATATTTAGCCACAGAAAAATACACTATTAAAAGGTAGAACAAATGACTTGTTGAATAGTAATCAAATTAATCCAGACACGAAAATTAGTTAACAGCCATCAGAACTATTGGAATAATTATATTAAACTTACCAAGGGGGTTGAAGAATGTTGCTAATTTAAACTTTTATTTTTATTATTTTAATAAAGCACTGTTTGAACTGAACTGAATTGTTGTCGTGCGAGCTCTGGCGTCGAAAAGAAGTTGTTCCTGCGCGAACTCGTTTTTATATATTGCCCCCCCAGGGCGGCCTACTTCCTGCCTGGCAACAGTGCGCACTCCCCAGATCTCTTGATCCTTCGTCTGAGACGAGGACAGAGATATAGAAAGAACGGCTCAACCGAAGCAAGGCACGCCCTAAACTATGGTCTGTTTTTTATAAAATTCTTGTGGGACTAAGTTATCAATAACCGAACCGAGTGAGATACGATCATTGTCCCGTTGTTCGCTATTGTATTATTTCTAGATCCTTCTATGTAGTGGGCGTTTCTTATTAGGTGTTCTAGAAGGAATTTGATTTCCGGTGCCAACGAATACCTTATATGGTCATTATGATGCTATCACTAGTTAAGGCGCGCGGTTTCCATTCGATGTAACAACTAGTTATTTTGTTTGTTTGTGTGGAAAGATTATTTATTTTTATGTTTATATTTTTAAAACTATGTTACGACGTAACACCATGGCTCATGAAAAAGACTATAACTACCTATCTATCTATATCATCACACCAGATCCCTTGCGGGGTAGGCAGAGAGTACAGAGTTCCAACAGGTTCTCCCCTTACATACCTCTCTCTCTCATATCTTCATATAACTATACGCTTTATATAAATTATTTGAAGTAATTCGGTGATTTGCTCGGTAAACAGATATCATTCAATACGATTCCACTCCACTAGAGGATTAATTGAAAGAGGGTAGATAGATAGCCATAGATTTAATCTGATTTTCTTCGTGGTAAACAAGTGATACGTATTGAGCGATTTTCAGTTCTTAGTATTTTAGCAGATAAGTGATGTACTGTATGGGCAATACTCACTACTACTGAAAAAAGGCGCTCGTAGCGCTGTGCGACCGCGGTGTTCTTACCGATCACCAAGGTTAAGCAGCGTTCGACTCGGACGGCCCGAGATGGGTGACCGTTTGTGGCATTTTCATATTCGAGCGTCTCCGTGCTTCGGAAGGCACGCTAAGCTGTTGGTCCCGGTTACCACTTAAATGTGGTAGTCGTTAAGCCGAGTTGGAAGCCTTAAAGGCGGCTTGATAAGTTCCAACAGCAGGTGGCCACAAACCTGCCTCCACCAATCCGCACTGGGACCGCGTGGTGGAGTATGACCTAATCTCTCTCACCTCGATTTGTGAAAGAAGGCCTTTGCCCAGCAGTGGGCAGTATGGCTGATATTATAACTGAAAAAATAATCTTGTACCTGTAGTTATATATGATCAGTTACGTAAGTATCACTATCCGGACTGATCAATGAAATGAATGCTATTTTAATTATCAAATGAAGATACGTAGACCAATATTTTCGTAACATTTTATTATCATCGATCACAAGATAGTTAAGCTATAATTATTTCTACGGTAAGTAATTTTAAACATTAATCGTAATTCCTCGTAATTATCTTTTTTCTAAAAAAACAGTCCCACAATATGATTTATTACTGAATAATTGGTGCATTCACAAGCTTGAAATTCAAAAACACAAACACCCAGACCGTGGCTCACACAAAATTTTCTCCCGTGTGGGGATGTAACTCGCGACTACTTAGTCTAATGGGCACAAAACCTTTAACTATTGGTCCAAGCGGTCCTTCATTTTTTTTGTTCATGAACCTTCGTTTTTTATTCACTAAAATCAAAAGGGATTAATTAAATTGTTTGTATGTATAACGCTTTTTGCTCATCGTTTGAGGAAACTAAGAGAACTGGTGGTTCACATTTTCTTTGAAGTGTTTACCCCGGACGCTCCTTATAGGCCGTTATGTGCTACAAGTAGAATTGTTCCTTACAGCATAAGTATACAGATAAGTATTTAATTACTTAATCTTATTATTAACTCCGAAACGCCAATCATACTTCGTGCAGAATTTACTACTATATTTGCGGTATTCTTCGAAATAAAGAGAAATAGCAAAATAAAAAGTACACATATTTCAATAAAGAAACATATTTACGGTTATTAGTAATTAATTAACAACCTCTTGAGGGCAATGCCTGTGCATCCGTTTCATAGAAAAAGAAATAGTGACACTCCACGAAATATATAGAGCAGCTGGATGAGCTAAAGTTTATAAAAAAACACTTGCTTCTTATGCTATACAGAATTAGCAAAACCTTGGGTGAAATGAATAACTTGGGTGCTTGTAAGGTATTGGTAGTTAGACCTTACACCCATATCCAAAACGCTTTTATCATCATCAGCCTATAGATAGATAATAATGATGAACACACTTTTTTCGAACCGTTACCCGCGTCACTTGCGTTTATGCCACGAGGTTGGTAGCTGAGCAAGAATAATAATCTCCGCCAAGGGAGGGCTGTGGATTACTTAATAAATATTTGATGAGCCATTCCAAGTAATATTTTTAATCAATTGCTTGCCTTTGCGACTCATCATCATCATCTCAGCATATACTTGTCCACAGCTGAACAAAGGCAAAGAGTAAAGTAATATAGCGGGAAGGCCTCCCCAATCGCTCTCCAGTGCAGCCGGTCCGATGCCACCTGCATTCAACAACTTCCTGCAATCCTCACAAGATCGTCGGTTTATTTGGTAGGCGGCCGTCTTATGCTGCGCTTGCCAATACTACGTGGTCTCCACTCTAGAATCTTCGCGCTATGTGGCTCAAGTGGTTAACAATTTGCCTCCGCCGGAATGCTCGCATATTATCTCTTCTTTATAATATCTTTTTTAATCCGACATCTCCCTCATACCTCAATGAACGATGAATTCCTTCACGAAACACATTCAAGGTTTCTAAGGTCATCGGAGAATCTAAAGCTAAAAACACCAATGAATTCTACCTACTACTTCGATAAATCTTTTTCTAATCAAGCCGCTCGCTTATGGAATGCATTGCCTGTGACAGTCCGTCGCGCATAGTCGTTGGTGTCCTTTAAAGAAATGGTTCACCACCACTTTCTTCAGTTATAAACTTTCTACTGCACACTATGTCTGTATTGTATGTAAGATACTCGTATATTTATATACTTGCATATATTATATATGTATGTATATAATATTGTATTATAAATATGTTTTTTTAGGTAATATAATAACAATATGTTATATCTAGGTTTATAGTGTACGCCACCAAAACTGCCCTATTCCTTATGTTGATTCTTCCAATGCATTGGTGGTCTGGAAGAAATTGCTTTTAGCAATAAGACCGCTAATTGTACCTAGCTGTTGTTAATATTTTTGTATGTAATTAATTGTAATATCACTGGTGTACGATAAAGAGTACTGTTACGTTTCGACATAGTCGGTTTCCCATTTTCTACCTCTAGTGTCGATTTACCCCCCTATCATATCCCTGCAACATTCAATCTCCGATATCGGTTCCGAGCAAGCACCTCGCTCACGCGCGCACGCAGAGATTATCAACAAGCAATCATAATTTCAAAATAAAACAAAGAAACTGGCCGGCCAGATCAATAGCAGATAGCAGAATCGACAAAATCGTGTTCAACAGTAAGCGTCGAGACTCCGCGCTGAGCGATCAGGAGGGGAGTCTGAACTGCTTTCCCAACCTATCAGTTTTACAGTCCACTTAACAAACAAACCAACGAGTACTCTATCTATCTATGTATCTATCTATCTATGTGGCCAGCCCATTACGACTGTAATCTATTGACTGTATAGACTGTATTTTTAAAAACACGTGGCCACATACTAGGATTAATTCCTGTGTCGTGGGTGCGTTTACAAACATGAAAATTCACATACAAATACTCAGACCGAAACAAATAATTGTGGGTTACACAAAGATAAGTCCCGTGCGGGAATCGAACCCGCGTCTATTAGACACAGTGGGCGGAGCGGCTTAAGCTCTTAACCACTGCGCTAAATCGTCCGTCTAATCCTAATCGTTTCTATTCGTTACAATTTGTGCAGTATTTTTGTAGACATGAATCCTTTTTTTCGGAGTATGCCTTTGCCTACCAGTATATTAGGCAGATTCACGTTCTTGTAGACCAAGTTATTTTTTGTTAATAACCTGTGAGAAACACTTGTTCACTACTCAAATATTGACTCTCAACTTACCAACTTTAATGTGAAAACCTCTCTCAGTCTAGTCTAAACAACCGTCGCCAGCAGAATGTCCACATGTCATTATTAATAAGCTGCCAGCATTTTCTACTAATTTCGGATAAATATCTACATTCGTTTTAATAATAATCAATACAGAAATTTCTACCCAAATCTCCAGTATTAATCAAAAGTACTAATAATTGCAAAATAATTGCAATCGAAAATGCAAACAAACCTAAAAGTACACGTCAATTAACATGCACGAATCCATGTATTCACAGCAATAGTAATTAATTTTCAGTTCCCAGTTCCCCTCGTATCCTGTTCAACAGACTTCAAAAAGTTAAATGAGTGGGAAAAACCAATTAAAACAATTTTCGTATAGGAAATAAAACCAATTACTTGCTGATCACAACAATCTGGAAACTTAAAGGTAATTTATTTTTAACGACTTTAATTAAGGGATATAATCGTAAGTAGCCGTTTGAAGTTGTTCGAAATTACGGATATCACAACAAAGTCAAAGTCAAAATATTTTATTTGTATAGTCCAACAAGCGCTCTTGTTGGCAAAACAAGCGAGCTTCTTACAAAAGTCAAAATTTATTACATTTTTTACAATTACCTATAACAGATAACAGTTTAACATATACTTATAGCAATTGTACACTATGTGAGTAACTGGCGCGGAATAAAGTACTTGCGCGAGTTATTTGCATGGTATAAACGACCGTGTAAATATTAGTGCTTGCATATGGAGTAAGTTAACTTTACATACAAGCTACTTCTGCGAATAATTTTGCAGTACATGCGTGAAAATTAGACCCGCGCACTAATTTTCACAGTCTTTTATACGATGCGATTAAACCACTCAAGAGCTTAAGCCCGCATCAGTTACTTGGTTCGTGTACCTGCAATCGTCTTTAAGAATAATTTTAATTTAAAAAGCCTTATTAAAAACAAGTTTTTATAGCAAACACACAAAGAAACTATCTTGCTTACTTGAGGAGTTCCAGTAGCGTCCTTCCAGCTCTATCATCAGACCTTGGACACCATACATATAAAGTACTCGTCAAGACAAATCCAACGAGCCCAAAAACGGTGGGGTGGTTCTATTGACCATTTTTCGGCTTCATCGTCAGATCGGCTCTATGGTACCATATTATTCCATTGTCATCGACTTTACATACGTATGCCAAATTTCAGCTCAACAGGATACCCGCAAGTGCTTGAAAAATGAATCACAAGATTTGACCCGGAAGGACAGACAGGCCGACAGACAGAGAAACGAACATTGCAAGTTAAATAAAAGCTTGTAATAAATAAACTTGTAGATACAATCTTAAAGTTTCGAATAAAAAACTTTAGTATAAAGGACCTTAAATCATATACGCTTCAATTTTAAAGCATAAATAAACAGCTCACCAAATATTAATTACCATTCTGAGTTTCTCATAGTTCTAAATCTTTTCTATACTTATTAATGTATGTTCAAACGATGATGGTGTTGGCGTATCTCAAAACGTAATTTCCAATTTTTTCTACAATTTTGTTGAATTAGCATACATGTTACATTTTTTTTTCGTTTTATTCTACTGGTCCATTTAACAGAACAATTCGAAATTTAAAGATATAAAAATCTCTTAAATAATGAGCACCAAACTCATTGTTAACTTTCATCCTACCTTCAAATAACAAGACGGCTCCCGTTTGTCCTGTATAGGTCGATTTAAAATTACTAACAATTTTAAATAGAACAAAAGGCTTGAAATCTCCATTTAAAATGTTTCAAATCGTAACAAAACACACTTCAAACTGTTCAGTTTCTTTGAAGTAGCAGACATTTATAATTGCGCAAAATAACTTTTTTTAAATCACCTTTATATTTTAACGAAGCAATTTTAATTCTAAATACGATTATATTTTGTGATCAACAAACTGCAAACGAATCATAATTAGAACTGAATACAGGGCGACTTTGAGAACAATTAAAACCTTTATAAGTCCTGGGCATCTTATTTTTAACCGACTTCAAAAAGGAGGAGGTTCTATGTTCGGTTGTATGTATGCTTTTTTTATATGTATGTTCAGCGATATTTCCGTCAATTGTGGACCGATTTTGATGATTTTTTTCTGCATTGGATGCAGTATAGCTTTAAGGGGGTCCCATTTTTTTTTCATTGGCATTGGACCTTGGACTTAGAAGATACACCAGGGAACTCCTTAACGACAAACAATAGGCATGTGTAAATTGAACTATTATGGGTATTATGTCAATCCTATAGGTACCCTACTATAGAACTAAGCAGTATATTAGCCAACTTAAAAAAAGGAGGTTCATAATTCGTCCTTTTTTTATAACTCCTTTGCTTATGAACCGATTTTGATGATTCTTTTTGAATTGGGTTCAGTATAGTTTTGAGGTGGTCCTATTTTAATGTTATTGGTATTGGACCTTGAACTTTGAAGATACAGAGGAAACTCCTCAACGGCGAACAGCACGAATGTATAGATTCCGTTATTATAGTTATTATATTAATCCTGTAGGTACCTTATTGTACAACTCAGCAAAAGCAAAAAATAAATATTTGAAGTCGATGCCAAGTAACCGACTACACTAACTATTACATCTCTGCTATCCCCGGTTGGGGAATATAAGCTGGACGGTGTTATACCACACTAGAAATAATACCTGTGTCATAGGTGCTATGACACGACATGAATTTCACATACACAAACATCTAAACCAAATATTTCTGGGTCACATCAAGATTCGTCTCATGCATAGATGAAACCCGCGATTTATAAATCTAATAAGTGGAGCAATCTATATTCTGACCACTAGACCGCACTGTTATCAAAAAGCAAAACTCCCTCCAAAAACAATGACATCTCCATTTTGAATTACAAACAAAATATATAAGATAAGTAGAGCATATCCAATAAAGATAAGTAGAGCAACCCTTTCATCTTAGCAATAATTGATTTAAAAAAGAAATGGCGGCAGGTAAAACTAGTCTAAAAGCATCCACTGCATTATTTCCAGTTTCAAAATTCCAAGGGGTGACTTTTTAATTTTTGCTTCACTAGCAACAGACAAAACAACTCACAAAAAATATTTACCAAAGCAGCAAAGAGTGTTATCTCCGGCTCCGTCGCTTATATTTAAATATTCATACAACCTCTTTCTCCGGCTGTCGCCCGTTTAACACGAAAAGCCTTTCCAAATTTGTCCCGTCCAGGAATCAAACCCGTAACTACTCGATCTAGTCAGTGGAGCGATCTATGTTTCTTTAACTAGACAACGCCCTTTCCAAAAACCTCTTATTTAAATTGCGATTCTTCCCCTCCAAAAACTTGATGTTTTCGTTTCTAATTACAAACAAAAAATTAATGAAGAACAAAAAAGGCCTTTCATTGCAATGATTGATTTAACAAAAAATAAAATAAAACATGGCGGCAGAAAAACGAGTCTAAAAGCACCGACTGCGTTATTTCCAGCTGATAAATTCCCAGGGGTGACTTGTTCATCTTCCGCTCCACTAGCAACAGACAAAACAACTCACAAAAATATTTTCCAAAGCTTGATAAATCTACGCCATCAAAGAGTGTTATCTGCGGCTCCGACGCTTATATTTAAATATTCATTCAACCTTTTTCTCCGGCTGTCCCCCGTTTAACCCGAAAGTCGTTCCGAATTTAATAACGTTCCTAAAACTGAAATTTAAACGACAATTTCTGAGCTCTCACCTTACTCAAAGAACACTAATTACCCGTTTTCTGCCAAATTAATAACAAAGACGGAAATATTTGATGCGATTACCTTGAAAGAGATTATTTTTCACGGAATTCCTTTAAATTGATCTTGAACTTAATAGATATGGTTGATAGCACTCTGGATAACAATTTTTAACGTAAATTCCCTGTTCTCTTTATTACATAATTATACAATCTCAAAAATAAAACACCGCCACGCCTATATTCTCCAAGCGGCGGCAAAGGTGTACTGAATACACCCCACTTTTTGCCGACGATGTTAGGACCCATGTAATAGAGAGCGAACCTATTGCCATATTCCGGGCACAGTTCCAGACTCCAGACTCATACTAGGTAGTTTTCGTTAGAAAAACTACATTTGTCCGACCTAAGATTTGAACCATCGCTTTGCTACGAGACCAACGAGGCAGTCAATCTTATTACAATCAGTTTAAGATAATCTTATTACACATATATAAATTATAATTATATACCGTATCTGTAATATTTAATACTAGCAGTTTTCGGTGGCTTCGCTCCCGGTCGACAACAGCGCCACGTACCAAGTGTATAAGTGTAAGTTATACAGCCTATGTTACTACTAGATAATGTAGCTTTCTAATGTTGAAAGAATCATTAAAATTGGATCAGTAATTTCAGAGTTAACCCATTACAATCAAACAAACAAACAAATCTTTCTTCTTTATAATATTAGTATAGATATGCAATTGCGTCACCATCAAGGGTAACCATGATCCTACTAATATTATAAACTAGTTTCTGCCCGCGACTTCGTCCGCGTTTAGACTAAGATTTTTCCGAGATTAAAAGGATCTTATGTTTTAATCCAGGTAATAAACTATCTGTGTACAAAATTTAATCGTTCAGCCGTTTCAGCGTGATTGAGTAACAAGCAACCATGCATCTGAACATCCAAACATACAAACTTTCACATTTATATTATTAGTAGGATTTGCAAGTTTGCATGTTTGGATGTTTGATGAAATTTGGCATACAGACACTTCATTATTATGATTAACATATAAAATACTTTTTATATCGGACAAATGTCAGGTTCCTGTCTAAGGTCTACGCAGACAAAGTTGCGGGTAGAAACCAGAATACTATAATTCATAGTGGTTGGGGAAGCTTTGACTGATATGGTTATCAGTCAAAGCCCCAGGCCTCAGCCTACAGGGAAAACCTCCAGCACATGCTAAGCCAAATGTCTTTCGCAACAGCTCGCACCGAAGCAAACGTTAGCTATAGTATTTGCTTATTGCATCTATATCTATCTCTAGTTTTGTCACTGTATATATTTTTGCTGTTTACTGATGTTTTGTGGTGAATATTTTTCATTTAATTTCACTTCAGTAATACCTAAAACATATTTAAACACATCCAAGTAATCGGTAACTCCAATAATATGGCCATGTTATATTTTATTCTTCCTTCCATAACGAAACCAAGCAAATGAGATTCCAACTCGAACCATGCTAATCTATTAGCAAAACCTCTTGAAGAAAGATGATATCCTTTCTACCAATGTAACAGAATACATACAAAGTTTAAACTTCGCGAAGAAATAGAATACGACGCTTCTTTGTTCCCCTTAACCCCAAATCCGGTGACGTCGTCACGCGGTGTACTTCCTGCGCCCTTATTCGTTAAGAATAATTGCTGCGCGTTACGATAACTTCGTGAAATGATAGTGTTATGAAATACTACTATTTTTCGGAATTATGCGCTTTATTTTTTATTTTAAAGTTCCCAACGTTAAGAGTGTTTTGCAGCACCCGTGGTCGCAAGCGTTTGATAACCAAAAGGCATAGTTATTCCCAACTTAATTATTATTTTTGTTGTTTGATCTACGCAGAATGATTTCACGGTGTCTTGAAGTCTTGCATTGTTATGCTTGGTTTTGGATATAATTATATTAATTACTAGATCCCAAGTCGATGGAAATCGTGTTAACAATCATCATCAATTATCTCCTAACAATCATTTCACGAAGTTATCGTAATACACTGCGTTATAGCAAATAAAAGCCCTGAGCACTTAGTTACTGAATAAATTCTCATGACGAGTATCTGAGTAATGCGATTCTGTCTTGCTTTTGCTTTAAAAATAACGAGGTGCAAAAACTAATTTTCACGGTAAATGAATACTTGTCTGTATCTGCTCTATTCAAATTTGTTTTTCTAGAAAATGCTCTTTATTTTTCCTTAAGTGCAGAGAGCAGTATATAAAATCCAGTATTCTAACACCATAATTCATGAGGTTAAATTATTCGAAAAAAAAAACATCGTTATTTTCCCCCAAGCGGGGGGTAGCAGAGGTGTACTATACGTGTGTATGTGGATACATATCGCCGACAAACAATGTTTGTGCAACTTACAGGCCCTTAGAATATATACCTTACAGACCAACATACATATAATATACAAAAACGTATTAACTAAGTAACATATGTTGCTGGCGTGATGTTGTACTGTACAGAGTTGTTTCGTAGTCTCCGTCCTTGGAATCTTCTAAATACGATTCCCCACGGCCAGAGCTCCTCGCTCATGAAAGTCTCCAGCTTGGCCCTGAGAACTCGCATACAAAGGAATTAAAAGTATTAATACATCATCAGGCTTCAATTCTGACTCGAGACTACTACTGAGAATCTTTCGGTAGAAAAACCACACTGTCCGATCTAGGACAGTTAACCACCAGTCATACTTTGTGCCTTTACATCTAAAAGGCAATCATAAAATTCGAGTGACTATTATATTCAAATATTTTACTACACATTATATGGGTATCGTGTAAAACTTATTCTATTACCATCGTACCTCCTCATGTTTCGAAACATGTTCGGAATTTTCCCAACTTTTACTCCGCTTCGCCAATAATGGACTTCCTACGACTTCGACTATCTTTCAAAAAAGGAGAATCACCGAATTTGGGCAACATTAGACGCTCCCACGCCATTAATTCCGGACAGAAGTTAACTTAGTTGGAGCGTACAAATCACATCAGTCTTAGTTTAGTAACACGGAAATGTTGGCGGAATTCTTTACGAGGCTTAGTTGGTGTATTATTCAGACGTCAAGCGCTCCGAAGCGAGTAAGGGCCAAAGCAGAATTTCTACTTTTAGCATCGAAGATCGGCGATTTAGTTCCTTTACAGAAGCTAGAGATTGCCGCTTGTTTTCACACACATACAAACTAAAATCGCGGCGATCATGTCGATTTTTCGAAGCTCAATGCAGCTACTAAACGCTACAATCCGCACACTACTACATGCCGCCACTCGTCTCTCTCTCCCTGCTTCATCACTCTGTGAGCCGAGAAAATTTATCTATCTGTCTATATCATCACGCCAGATCCCTTGCAGGGTCGGCAGAGAGTGCAGAGTAAATACAGGTTCTTTCCTTACAGACCTTTCTCGCTTTCTCGACTCAATTTACTAAACGCAATTAGTCGTCAAAATGCAACGCCAAAACACGCAATTTAGATGCCGCGATCGAACGCACTCAATTTTTAAAACACAATACAGCATAGATGCAATCGGAGAATCGCCGGTCGCCAATTATAAAAGTATTGTGTGTAGTATGGCCCTTAATCGAGTCTACAGATAATTCTTCTCGTAGGCCGTTTGATCGACCTAATTTGGAGAGTTCTCGTTCGTCTAATGGTTGTAATGTTTTACCTGAGCGCGTTTCCAGCACTAGATTGAAGTATTTCTTCGGGGAACAATAGCTCTTTGTAAGAATTTCGGATAAAGAAAAGTACTAGGTGTGGGCGGTGTTTGACAGAGAACTGGGTTATGTAAGTCTTTTTCACAATAAAACATAAAGAATAAAATATAGATTCTAGCATTTGGAATTAAGTACAGCGTACCTATACTCATCTGTCAACTTACAAAAATACTATCGCATAAATATCACGACTATTGTATAACCGGCGTTTGCTTTGTACAAGCTTTTATTTAATTTAAAATGTTCCTATGTCTTTCTGTCTGTTTGCCTATCTCTCTGTCTAGCTGTCTTTCCGGTTAAAATCTTGTGATCCATTTTTCAAGCACTGGTGGGTATCCGATTGAGCTTAAATTTGATATACGTAAGTAAAGTCGGTGACAATGCAATAATATGGTACCATGGAGCTGGTCTGATGATGATGGAGTCGGAAGGTGGCCAAAGAAACATGTGAAATTTACCACATAACAAGTACAAGTGAACCAAAAAGTGTTCACCCGACTACTCAATAAAATCCCGCCGTGTTGGAGCTCGTTTGATTTGTCTTAACAAGTAATTTAAACCTGCATGGCGTCCAGGGTCTGATGATGGACCCGAAATAGTCTAAAAAACTTAGGTTTTATAATAAAATATATTACTATAATAAACAATTCATACCTGGGTAGAAGTTCGATAAAGGAAAAAATATATATGAAGGTATACTTCCGCCCTACCACTGTTACTTTCATGGGGCAGTAAACGTATTCAGGGAAACACGTTCCAATAAGAAGGAATATTCCCGTATTAGTGTAATCATTTACATTACTTTATGTTGCTAACGCCGACATCTGGGACCAAGTTGCCAACTAAACAAAGTCATATAGGTATACGGTGGTTTGTTAACCGACTTCTAAAAAGGAGGAGGTTCTCAATTCGACGGTATGTATTTTTTTTTTTGTCTGTGTTTTTTTTATGACTTCTTCTTCTTTATTTCTTCTTTATTTCGTCTTTATTTATGAACTGATTTTGATGATTTTTTTTGCGTTGGGTTTAGTATAGTTTCGAGGTGGTTCCATTTTAATGAAATCGGTATTGAACTTTGGACTTTGAAGATACACCAGGGGACTCCTTAACGACGAACAGCACGAATGTATAGATTCCGTTATTATGGTTAATATATCAATCCTGTAGGTACCTTGCAGTACAACTCAACAAAATAATATAATATAGGTATATAAATATTGGTAAATAATTTACTTGTCACTTAAAACTGTAAAATATTTTTTATTTAAGATTTTTATTTGAGTATTGGATTTGTGCAGCGAGCTATGAGATACGCTAACATCTCTTGCACTTGTACTGTATATTATTAAACTAGTTTCTGCCCGCGACTTCTTTCGTGTTGACTTTAGACAGAAACCTAATATTTTTCCGGGATTGAATAACAAACATCCAAACATACAAACTTTCACATTTATAATACTAGTAGGATAGTAGGATAAGTACTTATTAGAACGAAGTTCTTTTACGCGGCTTACAGTAGAATGTACTGGCAGAAATCGTCACGTAAGGAAATAGCGTCACGCCGTTGTATGTGTGCGTGCGAGTATCGACATTCGAGCAGCAACCATTGTGTATGGTCAGGTGTATAACCTCAATTGTAAACCCGTGTATATATTATAGAAAGTAATGTTTTAAGAGAGTGTGTGTGTGTGTGTGTGTGTGAGCGAGAGAGAGAGAGAGTTAGAGTGACAGAGAGACTGATGGTGGTCCCACGATCGTATAATTTTCTACCTATTCATATGAATACTCCAGATTCCTTTCGAAGTTGGCAGAGAGTACAGAGTTTCAAATTCTTTCCAGTTCCTGTCGCTTCTTTTCCAACGAGTACTTGTGATACCTGTGTACTCTAATCATCATACTGTTATAACAAATCTGATTATAATACTCACCGGTACTAATAGGTGTTAGTTTTCTTAATAAGCGGGTAGAGTATTATTATGATCAAAATATTACCATGTATGATAAAAATGATGTACTTACTGAAATCCACAATTTCATTTTAAAATATAAAACTAATGAAATTCAAAATAAGGTTACTTACAATTTTCAACTATCCTAAATAATAATATTTCATCATTAAATCATTTTAATGTTTACGTAAACTAAGAAGAAAGTCTGCGGAAGGGAAAATAATATATTAAGAGAGATAATATATTAAGGTCTTAAAGCGCATGCACATAAAAGCTTTAAATTAAAACATTATTTTACTTAATTATAAAACCAACTCTAGTTCATCGGAATAACTTGACCTTAATGTAGTGACAAGTCTATTGTCTTTCTAAACACAAAACCGTTTCAGATTTCTTCGTCCATTTTATCACATAAAAAACCAAATACACTTCTCACATAAAATGTCCTCAACAATCTAGGTACGTATAAAAACGTACGGAATACGTAGGTAGAACTATCAGTGTTCGCTGTCGGATAGTTCCGCCGACGATAGTCGTAATTCCGCGTCGCGCCGTGGTCGGCGACCGGACGTGCGCGCGAATACGTAATGACGCCCGATGACCACATTAGTAATTTTATTACCACAGAGCCACCGTTGTTATTGTAATTGTAATGACCTAGAGTTTTTGATGGTCGAGGAAATTACGGAGAATTATTTTTAATATAAGGGAAGCGATATTAAAGCCGAAATATATAAAATTAGGGCACACTGAAAATCCTCTGATAATTTTATGTTATACTTTAATTTTATTGAGGACTCGTAGTGCTACATCTAAAGTTAAGCAGACCCGCTCGATCAATCCAGAGATGGGTGAGCGTTTGTTGCTTACCTGTTTCGGAGCGTCTCCTTGCTTCGGATCGTAGGTCCGATTTGCGAGTGGAAGCCTTGGCCCATCAGCGAGAAAGTGATAATTTATTATGTTTCAAATTTAGAAACCACGGCCAAGCCATAATAAATTTACTCCTCAAATTATTTTAAAATAACTTCTTAAAATGACATAAAACTAACCCCTGCTGTACAGTCCGCGTTGTAATAACAAAATGTTTTTTAATTCACAAAGAGTATCAAAGATAACTTCCACCTCGCCAAAATTATTTGCATCAACAAGAAGCTCGTACTATCTACTTGTTTGCTGGCGACGAGGACACTCAGACTGTTGAGAAAACATCCGTAATGTATTTTATTATACAGATTTTGGTCGTTGGTCTAAAGGCACATAGTGCGATTGGTGATCATGAAGTGCCAAGCTCAAATTTTAAGTCAGAGGTGTTATTAAGAGTTTCTATTGAAAAATTCTCAGTAACAGTCCAGTGTCTGGGATTGTACCCGATTTAATGGCAATAAACTCGCTCTCTAGGACCTAAACTAGTCGGCAAAATGTTGATATAAACAGTGGGTAATCTCTGTTGCAAAACTGAATCTTCTTATTCTTCTACTTCAGCCTAAAGGACTAAGGACTAAGGCCTCCCCTAAAGACCGCCACAAGGACCGACTTTGTGGCTGGAAGTATTCAACTTCTATACGCGACCTTTACAAGGTCATCTTGTAGGAAGCCTGCCCGCTCTTCGTTTGCAGTACTTGTTCGCCACTCCTTTTTGCCCAAACCGCCGTCATTTCTACAAGCGATGTGCCCCCCTCCCCCCATTGCCACTTCAGTTTATCAATTCTGAGTGTTATGTCCATTATGTCAGTGCCTTTGGTATTTCTGCGGATCTTCTTGTTTCTGATTCGATCTCACAGGGTGACTCCGACCACAGCTCTCTTCATCGCCCCTTGGGAGATCTTGAGCCTTCTTATGAGGCCCACCGATCCAGAACTGTATAAACAAAGCCAAAAACCGAACAATCTGGAGAATATTGGAGGAGGCAAGAAGGCCTATACCTGAAAGAGGGCTTAACTGGTTAATAAGTATTATTTACACTTATTATAGACGCTCTGTCTACACCGCAAGGGATCTAGCGTGATGATTAGATAGAGAAATAAACTGTAACTAGCTTCTTAAGGAAATAAAAAGGCTTATTATTCTTATATATCTGCCTCTCTCCTCTTAGAGAATAGAGGTATGGCGAACGCATACGTTCTCAAATGTATATATATTGTAAGATACACATTTGTTTGTTAACTTGGATAAGAGTGTAGTCGAAATCGCTTCAAAATAATAAAACACGTTTATGAAATAATTATCAACCAATATATATCAAATATTGGTACATGTCCGGTTCAAAATTTACCTTCAATACATCATGGCTCCCACAAAATCGTGTTCGAATAAATTAGTTTGTGTTAAACGTCAGTCTGACTATAGAACGGGAATCGAATCTCAAATAATCAGACGCGTCCTATAAGATGGTTTTATTGCAAAACGGAGCCAAGTCTCATCAGAGTATTGAGTCATAATTCTACAGTGTACACAATTTTGTAATAACGGCTTTATAATAAAATATACTAATAGTAATTGTATTGTTACTGCCTAATTAATGAAATGGTAAATAATGCGCGTAGCAATCACAAGGTCCTGGATTAAAAGTCCTACAGAGTTTCCCAATAATAATGCTGCGTCTGACATGATGCCCGGTATAAGGACAATAGGCTCGGCTCTATTACATGGAACTTAACATCCTCGGCGAAAACGGGATGTACAGAATACACTTCTGCCACCCTCTAAGAGAATGTAGACGGGACAGTGTTTAAAATTGTGTTTTTAATATTAATATTCTTTTTTAAATTTTTACTACGCATTTAGTATTCTTAATGAAATACCACGTTGGATGTAATTGAAATGCTATTGCTAATCCAATTTTTCGTGGTAAGAATATTTAGATAGTATTGCTTGTGTTGCCCAACATACCAGCAATTTTTATGATAAGTGGATAACAATCGTTATTCTAGTGAGTAATATGTAAATTTGACGATTAATATTTAACGATCAATATTTTAAAAAATCAACGTCATGTATTTAATTTATTCCATAATATTTACGGATTCAGCCACCGTTACCAAAAAAGTTTCTTCCTTTCTTTTTAACGTAAAATGGCAATTTAATACGAAAAATGGTACAGGATTCCCTTAAGATTGTTTGTTCTAAGACGTAAAACGTGATCCAATTTACAACGCTTCCAAATATTTCAGATTTGGTAGGACCAAGTTTATTACAAATTGGGCACGGCTCAACATCTCCCTAGAGAGCGGGCGGTCGACCTTCCATCTTTGATTCCTTCCATCAGTTATGATAAGATGCTTATTTTGAATGAGTATCCTGATCCTTTCCCCAGATAGTGGAGTATTTTATCATATAAGGAACTATTTCTTATGAAAATATGCTTTTAATCCACAATGGTATTTTATTCTAAGCTATAGGTACATAAGTTTGTTTATGGTTTTAATAGGGTTGGGTTCTACTGAAAATGTATTAAAAGCAAAGATCTGCCTTTGAAACGTTGTCTCTCACTAAAACGACGGACGATTTAGCGCAGTGGTTAAGAGCTTAAGCCGCTCTGCCCACTGTGTCTAATAGTCGCGGGTTCGATTCCAGCACGGGACACATCTCTGTGTGATCCGCAATTATTTCTAATTCTGTATGTGAATTTTCATGTTTGTAAACGCACCCACGACACAGAAATAAATTCTAGTGTGGAGCTGCGTATAAAAAAAAAATCAAGTAAACTCACACTCAAGATAATTTATGTTACTTTTCTGAAGATTCATAAATTCTAATAATTTACATGAATAAAGAATATTCTGATTCTGATTCTGAATTATGTATCGTGAGTGATTTTACAAACATAAAATTCGCATGCACATACATCTAAACCAAAATATGTTCGTGAGACAGACAAAGATTAGTTCTGTGCGGGGATCGAACCTTTAAACAAGCTCAGACCATTGAATCAAGTGTCCTGAGTCTTTATATCGCCAGCCAAATAAATAAGTGAACAAATAAAACAAAGGGAAGTTGAGCTTTTTAGTTTTTACAATTAGAATGTTTATTCGAATAATCGACCATACATTCGCTGTCACTATTTTACTGGCAATCAGTAAGGGCCTACCGCGATCGACCATGTATCGACCGAGAGAGTGGCAGTGATGCCATTACTTTTTACAATACACTACTAGAAAATAATAAGGGACGGATATATCGAACGTGCGCTCGGAATTAAACGACGTACATATGTGAAAAAATACATTTTATCATTTTCTAAGAAAAAATACACTGTAAAATAAAAAACCGCTTTACAAGAACTTTGCTACAATTATTTGCTGTTTTTTAAATAACTTCTGATGCTTAGTTTTTCAGGATTTAGTGTTTAAATCAGAAAATGTAAATGCCTAGAGATCTATCTATATCATCACGCCAGATCCCTTGCGGGCTAGGCAGATAGTATAGAGTTTCAACAGGTTCTATCCTTACATATTTATCTGGCTTCCACCGCTCTCATAGTTCGTCTCATACATGCTCGCCGGTTACGGAGACTCTTAACTTGCCCTTCAGATAAGACAATTTATATTTGTTTTTATCGAGAACATTTAGTTTGATCGTGTATTCATTTTACCACATTCTAAAATATACAGTCAAAATTAAATTTCGATATATTAAGTCTCTAATCCATATACTACTTGAAGTGCATGGATAACAAAAGCACGTATTTTCCGCAGTAGCCACCCTTAAAAGAATTCCATAATGAATTATACACAATTATACATTCAACGCCGCAAAGTTCCCGTATCCCCAACTACGGAACAAGCTCTCTATTAAAATATTGCTACTTTAAATATAAAAGTGATACCGTTTTTATAGAAAAAGGAATTACAAAGGTTTCATATTCAAGAGAGCTCGTTAAAAATTAAAAGCGTCTGTAATAAAAAAAATCCGTAGGTATGGCCACAGCTGTTCGCATCTCCTACATAATAAATACCTCCATTTACCCTATATTAATACTGTACGTTTTTAGATTTGTCTGGAGACCGCAAACAGATTTGAGTCGCTGCCAATTCTTGTATGATAAATGCAATAGGGTACAAGAATATATGAGTAAATTGCAATCTTATAGGCCATGAAATTTATTTATTGATAGGTAATATAAAGTAAAACCAAGAACGAGAGTAAAATAGTTTTGATTCAACGGAGTTATATCTTGTGTAAGTATATCTTGTGTTTTACTTATTCTGCTGGCTCATTTAAATAAATGTTGGCTATAAGTCTAGGTTAAAACCTTGATTGATCTTTTTTTCTTTTGTTGTTCTTTTCGTGATTTTTACACGAATGAGGAAAAATCCTGAGATTTTTATTTTAATTATTTATTTAGAAAAACAACATAATGCATAATGTTAAAACTGTGCATCGACTTTGGAATCAGTCGAGTTCATGCTAGATACAAACATAACGACGGTCCAAAAGAATAAACCTACATATCAATCAATCAATCAGCCTATCGTAGTCCACTGCTGGACATAGGCCTCTCCTAACACGCGCCATTGCACACGGTCCTCCGCCTTCCGCATCCAGTCTGTCCTAGCGACCTTTTTGAGGTCGTCGGTCCATCTAGCTGGGGGCCGTCCTACCTTACGCTTACCAAGTCGCGGTCTCCACTCTAGGATACGCTTGCTCCATCGGCCGTCGGTCCTTCTGCAGATGTGACCAGCCCATTGCCACTTTAGCTTACTGAGTCTGCGAGCTATGTCGGTAACTTTGGTTCTTTGTCGGATTACCTCGTTACGAATTTTATCCTTCAAAGAGACGCCGAGCATAGCTCGCTCCATAGCCCGCTGTGCGACTTTGAATTTGTGGACTAGCCCCACTGTGAGTGTCCACGTCTCGGCCCCGTAAGTCATAACAGGTAGAACGCATTGGTTATAGACTTTAGTCTTCAGGCATTGCGGTATAGGCGAAGCGAAAACGTGACGTAGTTTGCCAAATGCTGCCCAACCCAATTGGAAACCTACATATGCCAAACAAAATTAATCGCATTTGCAACTTTCGTGCCCGTCGACAAAGTTATTTATGCTAAATATAAATACTGGATTATAGAACCTTGTTCGTTGGGCACGTCGATAATATTATTAAATACAGCACATACTTAGTTAATGATCTTTCAGATTTCTTGTAAACATTTCTTATTGTAGATACTACACGAATTACAGGAATAAGGGAAAAAAACTCTAAGAAGTAAACAATCCCAGATTATAGACACTTCAAGGTACAAAGCAATAGAGCGAGGGTACCCTCAGTAACACTTGGACCGAAATAAATTCGGAAATTACGGAACTTAATATAACCTGTGTGGTGACTCATTGATTATTCATTTAATGGCACATTTTAAGGCTTAGGATTGGTAATGGTTAAGAGGACCTAGGATTTGCATATTAGACGCTTGTAATATTATCAATAGGTAGTCGCTAGCTGCCTCGTTGGTCTAGTCGCAAAGCGCATCGCTTTGTGATCACGAGGTCCTGAGTTCAAATACTAGATCGGACAAATGAAATTTTTCTGACGAAAACTTTTCAATATGAGTCCGGAGTATGGAATTGTGCCCGGTATATGGCAATAGGTTCGCCCCCTATTACATGGGACCTAACATCGTCGGCGAAAAGTGGGTGTACTCAGTACACCTCTGCCACCCCCGCTTGGTGAATATAGGCGTGACGGTTTGTTTAATCGCTAGTTAGGAGATATTTGTTTGATTGTTACGGCACAACGCACACACCTTCCGCGATTTAACATCGCTCAACACGTAGTCAGCACGTGGTTATTTTGAGACTTCAAGTAACACATACAACCTTAGACGTAAGAGAGTGAACTACATATCGTGATACCGTGATACTATACCTTAGCGATCACCACTTGCAAGTAAGGCTGAGGCGGATACTTGTATTATTTACATTTTGGAGGTTTTCCTTGCTCCAGATGGTATACTACGCCATTGGTCCCGCTCGCCGCTTAATGTGGTAGTCGCTTAGCTGAGTTGGAAACTTTATAGACGACTTGGTTTGTTTCAAGATTAGGTTGCCGCAAACCTGTCCCCATGCATTTGGCACTATATTAACACCGAGGAGTACGACTAATTCTCTTTCGCCTAGATTTGGAAGGGAATGCCTTTGCTCAGCAGTGATTCAGTATAGGCTGTTTCAATGTAAAAGACTAGTACTAAGAAAAGGTGTCGATAAAATAGCGTGCGTTCGTTATAAAACTGCTGCCGAAAGAGTTTTTACCCACCGTGAACTTCCAGTTACCAATTATTCGCAGAAACGGAAAGCGATGACTGAGCACGGCTTAATCTCTTTTTGCCGTCTCACTGGCCCGCTATTAGCCTAATGGACCGTCGAACCTCGATGTAACGAATCCAATATAGTTCTGCTGAGTATTAAAACAAAAACAATTGTCTTATCTTTTGCTTGAAGCTTTGAAAATAGAACCGTAACTGTTTTAGGCAATTTACTTAATCGGAGGTTGTTTTGTTAGAAGACTGAATGTCTGTCGTTTTTTTAGTATCATAGAAATAAAACAGTGGATAAAAAATAGCTAGGACAAAAAAATAGGCCGAAAAGCTATGACGTAGTTATTTCCGATCACAGCGGGCTTGAGAAAATCATCAATAACAACAAGTTTATGAGAATGTTTCGGTGAACGTTAATTTATTTTTTGTTAAAGGACGATAACATTTCAAACAATAACTACATTCTGTTTTGTATAAAATCTTCTTGAAAATATTTTGTCACCGTAAAAATAAATGCATGGGCATGCTCTTAGTATACACTTGAATTATTACTAGGTATTAATTGCTTTGTAAATGCGGACTATTAAAGCATCCCGTATAATGAACCTCACAAAGTTTTGAATGCTATGAAATTGACAGACATTAACAAGCTTGAAGAGTAGAGAGAAATAACTCTTAAGTACCTAAATTAAATGTTACTGCAATAACTATATACTATATTGAACCCCATATTTAACTGAAAGGTGTAAATTTTTAAATCTCTCACCTACTATAAGTAGTAGATACATATAGCTACAAAAGATTTTTTAAATGATAAGGCAATAATGTTTTGGTGTGTTTAATTTTCAACACGAAATAAGAAACATTTTTTTTATATGAAACTAGCGGCCCGTCCTGGCTTCGTACGGGAGGACATTTATTTTTTAAACATAGCCTTTGAAATTCAGGGATAATGTAGCATTGAAATAGTGAAAGAATTTTTGAAATCAGTCTAGTAGTTTTTGAGTTTTTTCGTTACATACATACAAAAATACAATCTTTCCTCTTTATAATATTAGTATAGATAAATAACATATAACTTATAATTAGTAGTAACGAGAAAAACAAATGCATGAATTTTAATACCACGTTTTTGACCATATATTTTCGTCGATTCACATTTTAATCTGTGCGCCGCATTTAACTCTAGGCTTGTCCTATTCATCAAAAGCATACATATAGCCAAGTTTATATAAAGTCGAATGAAATTCAAAAACTTAAATCTATTTTTTCCATCCCAATGAGTGATCACCGAGACTCGTATCCCTTCCCGCAGCGTCATTTGTTAGCTAAACCCGATAGCTGCGCAGCTATCAACAACAGCAGTGATTCTGTTGGCGGGATGCGTTCATATATCATCTCACTTCAATGCCGCCATGATGAATGTTAACGCAAGAATCAGCATGTCATTGTTATTATTACTATTATAGTTAAGATGGTTCAAAGTTCGTCCATGTTAAATCGCTCGTTTACAATCCAGCCTGATTATGACGTAGGTAATTATTTTGATAGAAACCTTTAGGAACCATGAAGTTGCTTCATAGCTAGAACTTTGTACTCTCTGCCTACCCCGCAAGGGATCTGGCGTGATTATAACGATAGTTGAAAAAATAAATGAAATTAAAACGAACCAAGAAGTTAAAAAAACTTGTACGCAACCTAACACTATCTGTTGCGGGCGATAAACATTTTTCATTGTAAATTATTTTATCGATTATAAACGGGTTTATAATCGATAAAATTTATTGTAACTGTTTAGAAATCTAAACGCTTTAAAGGCGGAATAACTAAACTAACCAACAATGTATCTCAAATGCATCATGAGTAACAAGTAAAATGACTAAAATGCACCATGACTACTTCTATCCGCCATAATATTATTTTCTATTGAAATAACTATTTTCTGCTTGTAATCTTGAAAATGACTTTTCTCAAAAACAAAAATTAGTGTGATCCAGTTCAGATCTATGCTTAAAGTTTCAAGTTTATTGAAAAGATAAAATATTTAACATATTTGTTCTCTTAAATCAAAATTACCTGCGTAACATAGATCAAAATAAAACAAACAGATATGACACTCAGCAATTTTGTACAAAAAAATCGCAACTCATTATAAAGCCTAGTTTTTATGAGCGTAAAATTCATTTTTTACAGTATAAAGGTTTGTTTTCTTTACACAAACACACGGCGTGGTGCTTCGTTATCACACTTCGTTAGAGCAAAATCGTGTTCATGCATAATTATAAAAACACATGCAACGAGCTGGTGAAAATATTGTTCTTATTTCTTCTCTTTGTTTTTTTTAGTATTCCATACACGCGTGCTTCAAAATGGTCATAATATGATAACATTTTTGTATAACTCTCGCGTATGTCCGTTTGTCACTGTTGTTTTATTAAGAAACTGTCTCGTGCACAAACTTGGGATTTAGTATAGTGATGGATGTTGGTGGACTAGGGATTTTTCTATTCTGGTACCTGATTTTAAAAGGCTGTTTTATTAGGTCCTTTGAAGGACGACGGATAAGGTGTAGTTATTCTATTGAAACATTCCCATTATCGGTCTGAAATCTGGAATTAGGTCCGGTATAATGTCAATAAGCCTTTCTACCTTCGCTCCTCTCACATTGGGACTCGACATCGTCGCTGAAAATTGGTGTACATCGTACACCTCCACCACTCTCTGTTTTTGTGTCTTGTCTGTTTTCTGTCTTTACACAAAAAAAAGAAAATACTGCTTTGAATGTCGTAACTCAAAATGAATAAAAACTAAAAGTGGCACAAAAATTTCTTAACTCCTACTATCTCATAAGGTATCACGTCATTCTATAATTGGAATTTAATTTCGCAAGGAAATCCGGAAAAAGCATGCCCACATGTGGTTTTAACGCGGACCGCCGTCCGGTGCATTAACCATGATTATTACGATGCACTTACTACTCTGAAGGGGTAGCCACCGCCTGTACCTAGCCGTTTTATAGCAATCATTAGATTGAGTTGACCTGTGGCCCTCAAACTTAAAGCCCACGCCCCATAAATAGTTCAAGGCAAAAAATCAATAGGCTATAAACATTGATAAGACTTGGCTAGACGATGCAATTATTTAAATACAGAAAAAAACAAGTACAGTTGTAGCAATATTTCAACATTTCATAAATAACTTACTTGGCAGATTTAGAACAAGACAGTAAACAACCAGAAAGAGGGACAGTCTCATTCAATACTATAAACGTTATTTCAGGAACTAAGATATTTTTATGAGTTTTTACATACAAAAGTGTTTTTATAGTATTAACGATGTCACTAAAACAGTAATCTATTTATTAAAAGAGAATAACTGAAGTCCCCACGTATTTCTTTAAAAAAAAACGAGGTCTTAGCATAGACTGATATTAGCGTAACATTATGGAGTTTATATGCCATACTTTTCACTAGAAATTTACTAAAATTAAGATAAAAATATCAGTACGCTTTTCGAATATTCGTGCAAAGTCTTCTGAATACAGGATCGAAACTAGGTTTCAAGAGAATAACATTAGACACAGAATAGATAACGGTGTTCACATTTCCATGGACAAATGACATTCACAGAGTTCTCAGAATATGACACTTTTAAAATAGTCATGTACCACAACTAACTCTTTTGTCGATAATAGAGATAAAATAAAAAATAATCTTATACAACTAAATTTTATTTTTATTTAGTTTTTATGTTAAGAGAGTTGTAAATTAGATTTAGTATTTAGTTAAAAAAATTGAGTAAAATCGATATTTATAACCATAATAAATTCAGTTTGCACACAATTACACACTGAGTAAAATTCAACCTCAATTTATTGAACACAATAAATATTTTATAAATATTTCGATATTTTATGACAATTTATAGTTCTACACTAGTCGTCTGAAGCTGCCAACATTTTCTTTTATATTTAAGCATTTGCACCTGTCAAGTTGTCCGAGGATTAGTGAACACGATTATAGCGTAATATTTGAGAATCTGTGGTTATGAACAGCTCACAACAGTTTATAACGTTACAGTTATGTTGTTCTGTGTAACATGCGTAAACTTACATCGACCCTAATGGACGCTATAAAGTAATATGATAAATATTAATAGAGGGTTATACCTATCCAATACTCGGTTCATTAACTATAACATATTAAAACGTGGAAGGCGTATTTGATTGTGAAGTTTGTATTTCAGGATTATCTGAACTTGTCGCATAAGTAAGCGCGTAAGGGAATTTGCTTTGGATACATTCATATGTTATGCTCTTAAATTGCCATACTTGATAGATCTGCGACGTCTTACCTCCAAACCAAAGAACACAAAAGTTTTCTTACGACCTGTCATGCCATTCGTATTAGTTCGATTCAGTGATTCACTTTTAATATTAACTGCATTTTTGTTAGTATAATCTTAGACTAATACAAGTAATTCATCTAAGAGTATTATATAGGATGACAATTGAAATTGTAGGTTAAATCTGTTTTCAAAACATTTGAGAATGGAAATTTATTGTTACTTATGCAGATCGAAGGTCCATACAAACAACTCTACTATTAATTTAAGACATTATTCCTAAGAACTCATTTTAATGTCGTACATTAACACTCTAAAGTCCTTTTAACAATTTTAATATCAAGACACATCAGGTAAGACCTATATGTACCCTAAAGTTCATATTTCTGATTTCACATTTCACGCAAAACTTTAAAGGGATACACAAACATTTTTCACACTGTATAAGGAACGAGCTGAAATATCTAGTACAAGTTTACTTTTCTCTACTGAAAAGTGCCGCGGAAACATTGCCGTTGGACATTCGACATGAATCCCAATACACGGGGTTTTATCTTCAAAAGTCGACGCTTTTTTCGGTTCATCGATGCTTTGATAATAACCAATACGTATATGTCGGCGTCCCGCTGGGAAGATCTTGCATGTCTGCCGGTGACCCACCGGGAGGCTCTTGTGAACCCATCGCCAACGCACTTGATCCAACCAGACTTCCAAAACAATAGTCACAACGCCTTGACGCCTCACAGGCAAGGTCTTGCACACCTGTCGGCGACTTACAGGGAGGCCCTTCCGTACCCATCGTCTTCGAGTCTTCGTTTCAACCAGTCTTCCGGAACAATTGTCAAACTCGGCCAGTTTAAGCACTGATAACATTAATTAACGCTTCACCGCCTCACCGCACAACACAACCATTCAGCGTGGCGGCAATCTACTTATCCCTCCAAAATTATTATGATTCAATGATATGTCAATTGTTTGATTTGAACATTAAATGCAAATTATTATTACACAAATTAGTAAATGCAATTTAAACACTTTTAACTATATCTTTTCTAAGAAACTAATTCTGTATACGCGTTATTTACAACTATAATTGTAGAACATATTTTGCCGCCTTTTTACATTGCGGTCTAATTCTGGTAATGTCAGTGAGTTATGTATATTTGAATAAAATGGAATATCATTCTGATAATGAACTTATTAATCTTATTTTGTAGTTTCACTAAATAAGATAAAACGATAATTGAACAAGTATTAAGAAATCCAAACATTATTTTAATAACATTATGAAGTATTAAAAGTAGTTCCGATATTTTATAAGTTCAAAGAAAAATTTAAAGAATTGCGATATAATTATATAGAGTTTTAGTTAGAAACTAAATTAGAAATATTAATACAATTAATCATTCAAAATTGGATGTAATTTAATAATTAAACAGTGCTTGATGCTTTCTACGTTATCATAAATTCGACTAGATGGCGTTAGTTGTAAACTGTCACAAAAGAAAAGCTGCGCCCATATATACCTACTACCAACATACTAAAAATATGCTTCTGGTGGCAACAACGTAAATATATTAGTCAATATTAATTTTACGACACTGACAACATTGCCATTGATCTATCACTGCCTTCTCTTCGGCTCGTCAGTGCACAGTGCACGTATATTTTTATGTAAATTAAATTACAGTAGTGTGCTCAATAAAAGCAAGTAATGTAGGAAGCAACACGACTTTTTATTTATCTTACTCATGCGCAACCCTAGAGAAAAGAAAACATAGTCCACGCCATCGAAGGTCAAGTGCACACAGCTTCATATTATTAAACTCTTATAGTTTTATTTCACATTATCTTACTTCAAGACTTTAAAAATAAATAAACATCGTCTCACTTACATTCAACAAACTTGGCAAAGGTATCCTGTATACACACATTACATTGCATACGATATTAGCCCCCATATCATAGAGGGCATATCAAATACAATTCCAGGCACCGGACTATGAATGGAATAATCCGGTGGAACAGGAATTTTTAGAAAGAAAAATCTCAGTAACGATCGCCGATCTACGACTCGAAACCAGAACCTCGTGATCGCCATATATAACATGCACCAATAGCGCCATTAGATGTGATATCAGTATTAATATTATCATCGTGTAGCGGATTAAGGGCGCTCCGCACTTCATGCGAGATCCTTCCTGAGCTTCTCTTCTAGAACTATGCCGGGTCCATACTTATATTCTTATAGCGTGAGATTCTTTTTCACGCTCGCATTCTGGACTCCTGCCTCGCGCCTAAAATCAGACAAAAATCGGAAGATAAGGCGAGAACTTGCGAAAAATCTATGAATCAGCTTCACATATTACGTTTATCGGGTTGTTCTTGTTTTTTCGGGAGATTCTCGCATGAATATGGAACGAACAATTATGATTGTAAATGTGTTGTAAGGATGACTTTTGATGCGACTAAAATTTCAAGATATACATACGTATCGTTTAATAGTAGGTAAATTGCTACATTTAACTATAATGTGGAAATGGCTGGGCCATGGAATGAACAGTTTGTCCCGTTAAATTTAAATCGATTCAGCTGCAAATTGGAATTTGATTGGATGTGCCGAAAGTTGTGGCTTAAAGCGATTTTTTTGTCGTAATCGGTAATAAAGTTAAAAAGTAAATTGAATTTATTGAAAAAACTCTTCAACGTAGTTTTAAAGAAAATAAAAAGGAAAATTACATTAAATTTTAAACTGCAGAACCTACTGATGCAGTCTTACAACACACTTAATCAGTGTTATGATTTTTAAATTAGTACACAGCACACATACCTACTTGTTGTTAGACCTACCGATTTTTTTAGAATAACATTATAATTTCTATCTATCTATCTTTATCATCACGTCAAAAGATATTCCAATTTCATAAATATAAAATTTAATTTTACTGTTCTTTGTTTCTTATTTATGTCGCTACACGCCTCATACGTCACAGTTTCTTGGAAATTTAGGCAGAAGTGTACTACGTACACTCAAATTTTGTCAAAGAATTATTCGTTTCCAATATAATAAAAGGCTTAAGTTTTCAGACTGTTGAAGATCAATTTTATATCATACGATTGTAATATATTTTCACTTGCTAAAATGCTTAACAATCAAACTAGGTTTTAAACTAATTATTATTCTTTTTTCGAATCTTGAACTAATAAATGTAGCCATAAAATTTTAACAATTAACTTTGTGTGCGCTTCCTTGAAATTGAGTTTTAGGTATAATTATAGACCACTTCAACGAATTATATTTGCAATACCCTACAAATATTATCATTCGTTTTACCACGCCATCAACGTAAAATAAATAGAATTAAGACCGTCACACCATCGTTACGTGAAATAAAAATTTGGATTAGTAAGCAAATATGGATCATAACGGTGCACTCTGCGTAGGCGATGCGGTCGTAAACATGTTTGTTTGGCGATGCCTATAAATAGCCATCTCCAGACAAAGTACTTCAATATCTTCTAAGCTCTCTTACCGTTCGCACGAGCCTAAAGTAATATTAATCGACTGTAATATTTTGAATATCATTTATAACATTATATTTGAAAATAATATAGCCACGCCACGCCTGAGCATTTATTTGACTATCTACCCGCGGTCAAATAAACAACAAAAATCTCAACGAATGTATTGAGTTTTGGCATTTAGTATTCACAAACTTTAACACCGCAGTTATTATTTCTGCTCAAACGGAATCGCTTAACTTTATTACACAAAGTTTTCGCATTAAGAAACAAACATTTAAATTGAAGCATTGGTTTACTGAAGCCAGTCTCTAAAATATTATTTTCAAATTTTGATTGTTAAAACAAATAGATAACTTATTTAAAAAAAAAACTTTTACAGGTTTAGGTATATACTTGAATATTTCATTATTATTAATTATATTGGGCGATTTTAAGATTATTCGATCCATACTTAAACAGAACTTTTGGTTATTTGAACCTCAAATGTTATTCGGAGGGTTGCCTCTTATACTTTATAAAATTTAGTTTACTTTATAATTGTAGGTGTATAATTTTAGTCATACCCAAATGTGGCAACCCATTCAGATAAATGACACTAGATCTTCTAATATTCACCAACGACCTCTTAAACATAGCAACATGAAAGGAAACATATCTCAGCATACAAATAAACGCAGGAGTCGTGATGGTGAAGGCAAAACGGAACGGAACGAGCAAAGTATGCAATGTGTAGGCGCATTTAGTGCGGACCCGAAGCCCGTTGCGGTCAGCTTCATTTCCGAAAACCGACCCAGATCAGTGGCTGCCCGCAGGGCTGACAAACTGCCCGGGATATTCGTGCTACGAGTACATTAAATAGTTTGGTATTAATTTCTAAATACACCATAAATAACAGCGAAGTGTAAACAACGAAAGGATCGAATACACATGTTATTTGATTTTTTATGATTTTAATTTGATATTGGGCTCAAACTTAAAACCAAAGTTTGAAATAACATGTTACATATTCGCGATGAACACTCTCCCTTAAATTTATATTTGAAAAGTTCAGTATATTTAGATATTTCTTCTTTCTTTCTTCTTCTTCTTCTTTCTTTCTTTTTTTAAAAAAACGTTGCCCCACACTAGGATTTTTTTTATTTTTATATTTCTTTATATATAAAACCATATGTCGCCGTCTGTATTACGTCCAAATGTATAACGGGATTACCATTATACTGGGCACATTTCCATACTCCTACTAATGTGAATTTTTCGATAGAAAACTACACTCTGTCTGATCTATTCGAACCCAGTACCTCATGATTGCCAGTCGCATAATCTATTACTAGACCAACGAGGCAGTCTAGCTATCTCTTTATATTGTTACGGCAGATCCCATGCGGTATAAGCAAAACATAATACTCAAAAATATATAGAATTTTTCACATAGGGTGGGTAGTGACAGTGCTAATTTGCCAAATGAAATTAATATTTAATTCAATGGTATTAGGGCATACAGCCATACGTATCGAAACGGGTAATGCCTCTTATTGCCATTGAATAAAGTATAATTTTCTTTGACTCTTACAACTGTCACAGTACCCACCTTACATGAAAAATACCATAATTATAACACTTAATATAAATAAAATAAAACTACTTGATATTAATACAACAATTTACGTCTGACAACCTTAACCGAACTTCGATGTGGCATCACATCTACAACCTCTAACATATTGCAAGTCATCCGCTGGCAAATGAGTCCTTTGTGAGTAGTTCTCCAGAGATATGGCTGCTGCAAACTATAAACAACGTGCTTGCAGTACCAATCAAACGCGACGAAGAATTTAAATATTTGACACACCGCCTGAGGATTTATCACGAAAAGATTGACGTAAGCATAACGTTATCGAGTTGATATGACACCCTCTTCACGTTTTATTTTCATTTACTTTGATTTACTAGACAAAGATGAACATGATAGCAAAATTTTTGTATGGCGTTACTATTACAGCAAACGGGTTGTGCTTAGCCCTCTACATATTTATCGCAGTTAGATGTGGAACACTGACATAGCAGTGAAAGTACCAGTTTAATGGAGAATAATTTACTCTTAAAGTTGCCATGCCCTGTGAGAAATTGAGCAACACAGTGGTCAACATTCAGCCATGTTTTCGCCAAACGCTCACGTACGTACGGAAAGAACAGGTAGAGTTGACGGCCCTTTGTTGTTGTATCTCATCTATCCTGCCATTTGGTAAGGGGATATAGTATACAGGGCCTATTTGTGAGCCTCATGTTTGATTCTAGTAATAGGTATGCCAGAAACGCTTGAACGCACGGAAATTATCCCGAGATTCTACAAGATCCATGTAGTAGATTACCCTAGATGTATTTCGCAGACTGTTTAACATAATGGTACGCTCGTTGTGTCAGAGACTGCACTGCCAAAGAACGTGGTGTGCTGATTGTTCATACTCGTAGTTAGACGTAGAACACTGACATAGCGGTGAAGGTACCAGTTTAAAAGAGAATAATTTACTCTTAAAGTTGCCATGTCCGGTGAGAAATTAAGCCACACAGTGGTCCACTTCCAGCCATGTCCTCGCCAAACGCTCACGTACGGATGGAAAAAACAGGTAGAGGTGACGGCCGTTTGTTGTTGTATCACATCTTTCCTGCCATTCGGTCAGCAGATCTTCATAGGTGATTGATTGCGGTTTGAATAATCTAGTGATTTTACCACGGTCTCGAGGCAATAGGAACTCGGTGTTCAAGTTTTCTCGAGTGGAATAGTACATTGACGCGCGTCTCTGAACCTCAAGATCGACTGGAAGCACACCCGCAAGTACCGGTAGATCAGAACTGACCGTCCTGTATGCCTTACACAAAAATATCAGTGCCAAGCGTTGACTCTGAAGCAGTCAACGCATGGCAGTACGCCGTGCCGCCCCTATCGTGGCCCTGTCGGCCCATACAGGTGCACCGTAACACATACAGCCTAAGTATGTTGCTCCGTAACCCGAACTAAACCGAGATAACAAACCGATTCTTTTCTTTCAACTGTTTGATTGTTGAATTTAATACGCGGCGCTGATTGTAAATTTCCTTTTAATAGGAGTTGGTATGTTTTTTGACGAGCGAATGTTAGGCGGTTTCTTTCACCCCATTTTAGAATTAGATGCAGACATGTGTCCGCTAATATTTCTAGCCCGTCCCTAGTGTTAGATTCTATGAGAATAAGTCCGTCGTCAGCGTAACCGGTTAACGTGCAACCACGCAGCAGAGGTATCTCTAGGAAATCATCGAACCCTAAATTCCAGAGATACGGACTTAATACAGACCCTGAGGGCATCCCAACGTCAGCGATTTAGACAATGCGTGGTAACCAAGTTTAAGTTTGGTCGTACTTTGTGAAAAGTACGACTGACTAAGTAGGTAGATGTTTCTGTAACATCCACGAGCCTTCAGCTTAAGAAGTAGCATTGGCCACCATGCGTTGTCAAAAGAACCAGAGATATCTAGGAAAACGCCTAGAATATATTTAAAATCTGTAGTGCTGATAGTTGTTCTAACGGATAGGGCTGCGTCTACAGTCCGATTGTTGTTCAAATTGTTTCCGATTAAATGTTGATCCACCGGGTAATAGGCGAGGGACTATAAGACGCTCTAAGAGCTTACTAAGCGACGGTAACAGGGTAATCGGTCGATATAACTTGGGGTCATCAGGTGGCTTGTCACCACTCTTCGGCATAATACGTATGAATCCGCGAAGCCACATTCTAGGAAAGATGCCCTCAGATATACATCGATTAAAAACCTGTAAAATTGAGTCACCCGACGCTCGACTAGCTTCTTTTATCATTCTATTTGATATCTTATCTTCACCGGCGGCTTTGTTTAGAGGGAGAGCTCGAACAATGTTAATGAATTCGTCGCGAGATGGAAGATCAGACGCGGGGGAAAGAGGCGGATCTATGGCCCATGCGCGTATCTGCTTATGATGTTCGCTATCGGTTGTCGTATCGTCCTCAGGGATCAGCGTATTGAGCAAGACACTCGTGGTCTCCTCAATACCAACGGAATGCTTATTATTTACTTTGATGTTTTGTATGTATGCTATTGATCGATTTGCTTTGAACTCATGGTACAGTGGAGACCAAGGGCCCTCGCTATCTAATTTTTCAACTACCCTATTAAGTAAAGCGCTTTTTGATTTTTCAACCGCAGCTCTGTAGTGAGTCCTGGCAACTCTAAGTGCATCCAAAGCTTCCTCAAACGTATCTCCCGTGATTTTAGGTTTTTTGAGCTAATTGTGTTTCCTACGAGCCCTTCGGAATCTTTTAGGTACTATTGCGTACTATAACAGGGTCATTAGTACTATGATGAGGCATACACAGGCAAAGGACACTTTCATTATTTTCTCTTAAAAATATGTCTAGTTTATCGCAATATCACCATTTATAATATTATAATATTAGCCCTGTTAAGAAACTGTCCCACTGTTGGGCACGGACCTCCTCTCAAACTGAGAGGGTTTAGGCCATAGTCGACCACGCTGGCCTAGTGCGGGTTGGCGAACTTCACATACCTTCGAGAAACTCTTAGGCATGCAGGTTTCCTCACGATGTTTTCCTTCACCGTTAAAGCAAGTGATAATTAATTTTTTAATACGCACATGCTTTCGAAAATACAGAGGTGCTTGCCTGGGTTTGAACCCGAGACCTTTGACTTTGCAGTCCAACGGTCTAACCACTAGGCTATCACTGCCATTTGGTTCTGCCTAAATCATATTTGCAAACTACGGCGTAAAGTTTTCAAAAACAACACAATACGCAGTTTCGACAATACCGACAACACTTTTCTAAACCCACTAAAAATCTAGAAGTGTCCATCTGGCGCAATGATCAAGGAAAACTTCAACCCCGGGGTACAATACAAGTCGTTGACCCCGACGCAAGCCTATCGTTGAACGTCATATATTCGAGCTGGGATGCGCAAAGTACACATCGCGTCCATTAGTGTGACAATACCCTCAGACCCTGGTCTGGGTACACTCGCCTTAATTATTTATCCACGGAGGGTCTACCGGTGATTCACTCAACACTTGAATGACGTGCCTGCTTCAAATTCTCAGTAGCATCTTTTAGGGGATATTTAAGGAAGAATTTGTGCTGGGAAAAAAGTTCTTGTAACGCAACAGTTTGGTGTTTGACGTTGAACGATAAATTATAATGTTACGAGCATTTTTCCCGAGATAACCCTAATAATATTGTTTTTTACAATATAAAGCACTATATATAAAGCAAAGGACAAATTCAATCCTTTGAACAATCTTAATACTGAGACTTGTCTAGTATCGGATAAGCGAGTTTACATTTCAACGTCCTCGGGCTCCCGGATCAGAGAGCATCCGGTACGTTCTCAAAGAAACAAAACAGCTCCGGAGTCGGATGTGTAGTGATAAGGAAACCGGATGCCGATCCCTGCCTAACGAAGAACTAGTAACATCTAACCAAGCACACCTGGCCCCTGAAAACCTCATTATCCACTCCATAATTTACCGTTTTACTACAGTACAGAGAGGGGTTGTAGCTCAAGTTATAGTGTAGTCATCGCAAAAAGTGACGTAAAAGCAAACTTCCTTTGATACTTCACCCTCAAGAGCACTCGTCTTTGTAATATAAAAATTATTTGAGTAAAGAATTTTCATCATAATGTAGACATGTGCGAGAAGGGTGCTTTTAATAAAGTAGAAATGGATATTGATTGTATCGGATAGGTTAATAATGATTGAGATAAAAATTGCTAAGCACTGTGTACTAACAATTGAATCGAAAATCCTACTTCTTACTGATATTAAAAATGTGGGAGTTTGTATGTTTAGATGTTTGCTCTATCACGAAAAAACAGATGAAAGGTTTGGATGAAATTTGGCGCACTGATAGTGAAAAATGTAAGGTGTCTTTCTAAAGTCACCGCGGACTAATTCGCGGACAGAGACTCGTCTGTTATATTCTTAGATAAAAACAAAGGACATAGATTCATCCTCGCTGCATCATTCAGCTGAAAGACGAAGGTCTCCCCAAAGATTGCGACTATTACCGGCTTAGTAATATAAATAAAAATTGACACCGTCACACCTTTATTCCCCAAGCGGGAGTAGCAAAGGTAGTACTGTGTACGCTTACTTTTCCCGACGAAAGTAGGTCCCATGTAATAGGGGACGAGCCTATTTATTACTTTATATCAGGCACAGTTCCAAACTCCAGACTAATCCTGGGAACTTAAATTACCAAAGAGACTGTGTCTTATCTGAAGGACAAGTCAAGAGTCACCGTAACCGGCGAGGTTGTATGAGACGAACTATGAGAGTGGAAGAAGCCAGAGAAGTATGTAAGGAAAGAACCTGTTGGAACTCTGTACTATCTGCCTACCCCGCAAGAGACCTGGCGTGATAATATAAATAGATAGAAAAACTTAATTTATACGACCTAAAATTTTAATCCAGTAACTCGTGATTACAAAGCGCCACTCGACCAACGAAGCAGTCTTATCTTATAAAATCATGTGTGTATTGCTATAACATCGTTTTATACATTTTTTATCTAATTTAAGAGCTACCGGACATTGGGACAAGGATCACTTCAGATAAAACGCCTTTGATAAAAAAAGCTTACTCTTCCGCAAAAAACATTGTCTTACAAGGAATTCTTATCCTTATTGCTCGAGAATTAAGGTTTGCATTGATAACGGGCTATAATCAAAAAGTTTGCATAAGGATGCACTTCATTACACTTAAGTACTGTGTAATGAAAATGGAATCTCCGCAGGAAAGAAGTGAGATAGTAACGTCATAATTCTGTAATTACAGAATTATGAGACTTCTTTAGACTTTTCAAAGGTTCTAAATGCTTCGGCATGAAATAAATTATTCTTTCTATATAAACACTAGAAGTCTGTCTCCTACTAGAAGTAGGTTTATATCACGCAGTCATATTTCGGTGTCGAGACGTCGCTGGGTTTAGTATTGGGTTATTCGTAAACTTTGAAATTCCTTATATTTGTCAAATAACTGCCCGGTTGGTCTAGTGGCAAAGCGCATCGCTTGATGATCGCGAGGTCCAGAGCTCAAATCCTAGATCGTACAATTAAAGTTTTTCTAACGAAAACTTACCAGTATGAGTCCGAAGTCTGGAATTGTTCCCAATATGTGGCAATTGGCTCGCCCCCTATTACATAGGACCTAACATTGTCGGCGAAAAAAAGAATGTACTCAGTGCACCTCTGCCACCCCGGCTTGGGTAATATAGGCGTGACGGTAAGTGGTGTGTGTTGTCAAATAATCGGTACTAGACAATCGCTCATTTAGATATGTCTATCTATCTATATCATCACGCAAGTTCCCTTGCGGGATAAACAGAGAGTATAGAGTTACATCAGGTTCTTCCCTTAGACTTTTGTGACTTCCTCCACTCTCATAGTTCGTCTCATACACGCTCACCGTTTACGGAGACTCTTGACTTGCCCTTCAGATAAGACACGGTACTGTGCCAAACCAAATACTTAATGAGGGAGAAAAGTAATTTATCACAAACCTGTTATAATTTTTGCTTCATCTCAAACATAATAAAATTAATAAAAAAAAGAATTAGAATCAGGACTACGGAATTTATAAAGGGCAATGGCAAACACTTATCAAACTCCTATATTGGCAGAAAATTACAAAAACAACGTTAACGTAATTGCAAAACCTTCCTTATCAGTTTGTTATAGAGTAATTTTGACAAATACCCTTCAACTTATTTAATAAAATAATTATTCGATATTGTGGGTATCTGAATAGTACGTATTTTTTTAAAATTATATATTATTGAGTCGTCTAAATATATTTTTATATTTAATATAAACATTGGGTTTCAATAAGATACCGTTTTATTATTTTATACGACTCGAATATTATGTATTTCGATAATTTTTATAATGCGAATCAGGGGAAGTTATTGTCATTCTTTATTTTTAATACTTAAACTCACTAAATCACAAATTTGTCACGGCCAAAATCATAGACCTTATACTCACTAAGTCACAAATTTGTCTCATGATATTAATAATTTAAAAAGTCTTTTCTAGTATGAACACGTGACCTTGTAGACATACGGTTTGTTCGGACGAAAGATGGCGGAGTTTACGTTCTTTATTTTGGTGTATAATACTTGTCATAGATTGTCTGTGAGCATCGGCCATTCATATTCCAAAACACGTGAGAAAGAACGCATGTAATTTTGGTCACAAATGGTCACTTGGCATCGTTTTGGGCAATTATTTTGTTTAAAAGACATATAACGAGATATGCAGATTTTCAGAACTACTTATCCTAGATTACAAAAAGCATAACTTGTTATTTCAAAGTAGAGTAATATTTTCTAAAAAATTATTTGCTTGAACACTAGTTTTTTTCGGTTTCGTATGTATTTTCATCGTATGTATTTTTTTTTTTTAAATAAAAAGATAATGTATTTTTTAGGCTGAAAATGTAATAGTATAGGGTGATGTATCAAATAATTGTATATACAAATAAGACACAATAACATAATAGATGAAAATACTTTTTATTTCAAGTCAAAACATTAGGTAGTTTTTGAATTATCGTCGTTTTTATAAACCTCGGCAAATTTATGACCGCGCGGCCGTGACCTCATTTAACATACTATTATACTGTGTCCTTCGTTCTCGATATAAACTATATTAGCAGCTCTCTCGAGTCGCTTGGCAACCGCGCGTCATTTAGCCAATTCAAAAGTCAACGCCGCCTCTATGGTATCTGTGGACATAACCTCTGCAAGCATTCTTTTGAAAGCGCGGCAGCTGACGCTTTGTAATAAAGTTTTTGGTCGACATTTAATTTAATAACTTGTTATTGCACTGAAATTTTATAACAAAAAGGTTATAATATACTCAAGTGACCTTGTGAAATAAATTTAAAACATCGTATAGGCAAATTTAGAAAAGTTTACGTCCTGGCAAAGAAGTACATTCTAAAAAGATCAACCGATAGTTGTTTATTTGTGGTGTTTTTCAGCTTAACTTGTTTATTTATATAATATCTAATATTTGGAGACGTGAGTTTCGTCATATTAAAATTTGGGAAAGCTTCGTCGTCCGAAAAGTAAACTTATGAAGTCTACGTCCCTATTCGTGTACAAACAGTTTAACACGAAATATACCTGAAAACGATTATTAACCGTCTATAAATTGGCAATGTTATACCTCCAATAAGAGAAATTAGGGGGACGTTCATCAATTATGATGATTGTTCAGGATCGATGGCATTTTAAGGACACGGGTGATGTACGAGATACATCGACGTGGTCCGCAAGACTTGACGATAATTCAAGGACACGAGTGGTGTACGAGATACATCGGCGTGATCCGCAAGACTTGGGGCCCATACGAGATATGTGCTGAAGGTCATACTACTCATAGGTTTCATCCATGAGGTGTTCCTGTGCAGTTCACATTTCTATAATGGTAAGAATCAAAAATGTTACCTAAAATACATACCTTAAACATGCCTAAAACAGTAAATACAAAGACTATTGCTATAAACTATAAGCAATTTGTCATATTATATCTCCAAAAGGAGACTTACTGAAAGGGTAATTAAAGTGACATTGTTTATGTATAACAATACATTATTAATAACAAAAGTCACTCCTTTGCAGAAACATAGTGTTTTTATTGATTTCATTATTAGACATACTTGTATAATAATACTGAAATAGCCCAAACTGGAGCTTATTACACAAAGAATTGTGCAAAATTATGAGTACTTGTATTAAAAAAGTTAAATCCAGCAATACTTATTCCTGAACAGGGTTTATAACCAAATAAGCCAAAGTAATATACTAATGGCAATGTCTGTTGTAACTGACAAGCAACAGGACTGTGGATACATTCCAAATATAATATCTTATCCTACCGATGCTGCGGCAGGCAGGTTGTGGGATAATTTGTGTTATGCACAAAGATACTTAAAAGATAATATAAAATACCTGGTCTATCCAGTTAACATAGAACTAATAATTATCTATCAATATTATCAACCTAGACTCCTTGCAGGGTAGCCAGAAAAGATTAATCCTAACAATACAGTCATGAAACCTTTATTGAGATAAGAACCTTTAAGGTCAGCAGTATATATTTTGCATAAAAGGAGTGTTAATATAGTGGATTATCAATATGGAATTATTAACTAGCTAGTCATAACCAGTAGTTAAAATTTCATAAATCGACCACCGTTGTAACCAATATAGAACAACAATCCTCATCCTGGGTATGGAAATATTAAGTCACAGTGTACCTATCAGTTCACCAAAAACAACATCACGTTGGACATTGGAAATCTCCTACCAAAGAAAGTGAGGTACAAAAAGCATGATAGGCATTTTACACAAGGACTTGGTTTTTAAGTTGCTGAAAAATTCAGAAAAACTATCAGGAATACAACATGGGTTTTACAAAGAAGCCATAATATTGGAGGCTAAAGGTATTCACTGACGGTGGTATGTATCTATGACACTAATAATGCCTTCAACGACAAACATAATTTTATTGGTTTTTGTGCAAGTACTTGCACTTCAGACAAGTGAATCTTGTCCTACATATGTTTAACATTATGTATAGAAACATTATTATTAGAAACACTATTGTTTAATAATTTGAAATATAATTTATAGCTATTTTTATTAAAAATAAAAATAAAAACTTAATGCTAACAGGTTAGACCTTACAGTCATAATAAATATACTAATAGAAAATTTATTAGTACCTATTCAGTTTTCTATCATGTAATGAGTTCAATGGTTTTGGGTTCTTGATTATTTCCTGCATCAATTATAGTGTACTTAATAATATTAGAAATTTGAGGCACACACAATGGAAAGCTATACATCAATTCATGATTTGGAGAATTAGATGTTTTTACTGTTTTTTTGTTTGATCATATGATAATCAATAAATAATATGTAATTAAATAAGATTATTCAAGAAATTAATAACTATAAAAAATAGTTTTGTAATTAGTTTGGAATGTGTACAGTTATTTTGAACACCAGTGATGTTTTCTGGTATAGTTATGATAACACAAGTACAAACTGCTACCATTAAAGTAACAAGTTGGTTTTAGAGCATTATATATGTTGTAATTTATTTAAAGGTGTTTCAGTAAAAAATATTGGATTGAGATATCATACAAAAATTTGCAATTTTGGTATTGTTATACTTAAATTATTACATCCACATGTTACATGTATCTTATAAATAGGTATCTATATATAAAAAGAAAATAAAGTCATGCAAATGACTTGATAATAATATCCATTTGAAAATTTAATGATATTATGTTGACAAGCTACGGTGGATGAAATATTGAGTTACAGTATTTGAAAGTATGGATTATCTTAAACAAGAATAATCAAAAGTATATTCTTATCACAGGTATGATAAATATTATGTAGTATCAGCAATAATCTAAGTCCTAAGGAACTTGATATTATTTATTTATTATTAATGGGGGATACATAATAATAAGTTGAGTAACACTTAATTCTCACGGTTGGACATCTAGAACTAACTAGAAAGTTACCCATTGCAATTTTTGTTTTTACTTATAAATACAGTCACATACAAAGAAGCAAAGGAAGTGTGGTATGAAATGAAAATTTCATGGTATGAAATAATTCAGTTATGAATAGGATTCCCAATATGATACAGTTGTAACCCACGGTTCGGTTTAGTCGACTGTAACTTATTCGCTTCTTAAGTTATTACTAAATTAGGAGTGTATTTTTTAGTATTTTTAGTATCAGTCATGTAATTGGTTCAGGAGTGGTCCAATCGTATTGCCAAAACGAACGTTCGCGGGCGTTATTGCGCAGGAACGAATCGTTAAGTAATACATAAATATTTATGTAGCCAAGGATTTATTTGTCGGCGCACACTCAGAACATGGAAATGATTCCGGGATAGTTTCGAAATTTAAATTGAATTAATAATAGTGGTATAGTAATAACACTGGGGTAGGTTATGTTTGTTTACCACGCATTAGTACTGCCCTTCGTTCCAGACTCTAAAAATTGGGGGGGGGGGGCGCGAGATTATATAGGTAAAGCACATAGCCTTATGGGAGGAATATCTCCAGATAAGGTGTGTGTGTGAGTGAGGTACGCTGATGGCCGCGAGGCCTTTACAGCTTCACCGGACTTAATTCCATATAAGTTCATTAGTACAAAGGCCTCTAGTACAAAAAATGTTAAATTTTGATATATGTACATCTTTAAAGATTAAAAATATAACTAACATTAAATATAGCAGAATGTTGATATTAAAAAAAAAAAAAAAAAAAAAAAAAAATTAAATATGTAATGATAGCAAAACCATTCTTATAATCACCAAGTTAATTCGTAGCCTTCGTTTGGTACCGTACTCAAAAGGAGATCATTTGACAAAAAACAGTTGGAAGACACATTATTGGGGAAATAGGTTTCCCTGTTATATTTGTATCATATGGTTATAGATTGGGTACTAACAGACTTTGTTTTCAGGTCTAGTACACAGTAAGGGTTTCTAGCTATCTATCTATCTCTATCCATATTATGAGGCCAGATCTCTTGCGGGGTGGGCAGAAAGTGCAAGGTTCCGACGGGTTCTTTACTTGCATGCCTGCCTGGCTTTCTTCACTCTCATAGTGCGTCTCATAATGGTTGTCAATGATACAAGAATTATTATAAAGGATTTAATTTTATATAAACAAAACTCTAGATGGGCAATTCCTCAACTCTTGTTATATAGAAGATATCTATAGAAGAAAGATCTCTATAGAAGACATAACAGATAGAGACTGCACTGATATCTGATAAGTAATGATTGATTAATATTACCTGGTATTAATGAATTTTGGACAACAGGTGTGGTATAAAGGTATATAACAGGTGCTTTCAAGGTTTTGTTGGGATGGATCTACACTACATAACATAATATGTTATAGAATTTAATTATATAAATTTATTTTAAATAAGTTAGACAGACTGGTTGTAAGAAACAATATATGTGTATATATTTGTTGTTTGTGTTGTATGGCAAAACAAAGAACGGGAATGTGTTATAGTACAAATATACTAATGATATGTTATTTTTTAGAGGTCACGCTCAAAAAAAAAAAAAAAAAACCTTTATGTGGTATACTTCAACTTTACCCTTATAGCTCTAAACAGCTGCTAATATAGTTTATATCGAGAACGAAGGACACAGTATAATAAGTGATCAAACGAACTTACCTGAAGTGAAGTTCGATCATTATTATACGAAGTCCTTCGTTCGAAGATATAAGTACCCAACCCGCCCTGCCCGTTGGTAAAGTTGAAATGTACTACTTCTAAAAGGAATGCTTGCAGAGGTTATGTCCACAGATACCATAGAGGCGGCGTTGACTTTTGAATTGGCTAAATGACGCGCGGTTGCCAAGCGACTCGAGAGAGCTGCTAATATAGTTTATATCGAGAACGAAGGACTTCGTATAATAATGATCGAACTTCACTTCAGGTAAGTTCGTTTGATCACTTAGTATAACGTCTTTCGTCGCGGGTGGAGCAGAAGAGTTAAACAAACTTGGACTACAAAATATGCCAACAGGGACACAGAAAGCCCGGTTTTTCGCATTGTCCTTTGAAATATTTATCAACGTAAAATCTATATTGAATACAACAATCTACTAAACCATTGTTCTTTTAAATAAGTTTATTAATAATATTTTTTTCCAAAGAATCTTTTTCGTAGCTCAAAATTTGAACCGTAACAAAAATAATGTTATCTACAGAATTAAAATTATATCAACGCAAAAAGTGACAACAGATAAGTATGAGAGTAAAAACATGAGGACCATTGGAGAGGAAATAATCAGTGCGTGGGTGCAAAACAAGCCCGTGGGAAATTACACATGAAATTCAAACCAAAATGTCTTGCGATTAAATCTGCCTGTACCCGCGTTTCTGTTCCATCGACTTATTTAATTGAGTGGAAATACTGAACGCTCTGGGGCGTGTTCCAATTTACTACGAATTCATTGGACACGTGTCAGCAAAATTAACAGATAATATACGAACCTAAACCTAATGCAACAATTTCTATATAATGTAACTACCTATTTCCATCTAGAATAGATTTTTGACTCTTTTTGACAACTTAACTAAACCATGGTTCAACATGGTTCCCTGATTTAACTATGGTCTAGGTATCAGCAATCGTATTTTGTTTATTTATAAATTACTTATTTAATTTTGACGTGGAGTGGGCAGAATGTGCACCGTTGACCTTGTGAAGGTCACAGTTGAAAAGAGGATGCGTACAGAATCAAGCTGGACATTGTGGCGGTCTTTAGGCGAGGCCTTTGTCGTACAATGGACGTCCTTCGGTTGAATATAGATTTATTTTTAAAAACGTTATTCCATTTTAATTACTGAAACCAAACCCGAAACAGCTACACTAAGTATCCAATGCGGGGATCAGATTTGTGACTATGTGACTCAACCAAATGTGTCGATCGGACTACGTCCAGACCACGTCAAGCCGTCTTTATATTTTACTCAAGTATCAAATAACACTGAAGTCAACAAACAATCTCGGAGATACTTTGTTGCAGTATATCGTGTTGACAAAGTTTTAACGAGTTTAGAATTCAGCACGAAGAAATATTTATTATTACTTTACTCGTAAGATCGCGTATAAAGTATAAAACTATTCTAATAATCCAAATTTTTCAAGATCTTTGAAACCAAAAGTAGAAAAGAGTTCCTAAAACTAAAATAATTTATGAAAACTTTGATATGAATCTGATTTATGTACTGTGCCAAAGATGGATTTTAATCTCTACCTACCTATACTTTTAAAATAGATACACAAAAATACACCACAAATACTAACACTACCACTAACATTAAGTACTTCCTTTTTAATCTTAAAAAAATAATAAATTTGGCCTTAATCATTCAGACTGAATCTAATATATTCTTGATATTAAAATATCGACTCAAAGAAATTCTGCGATGTTCAGTTGTATAATAAAGGACGTCTTTAGCAATGTTGGTAAGTTTCATCATATCGAATGCTTACATAAATATTATTCTGGAGTAATTTTAAAGGAGTACAATGTGAAAACTCTCCGAGTATTATTGACAGATAACTCTAGGAGTGGATAAAGTTGCTAGATGTTATTGATGGAGCAATATTGAGTAAATGTTTATGCAACGCATGATTGACGACTAAATTCACGTTGATTGCTATAATTAATCATTACTATTGCGAAATGGTCCGAGAAAATTATCTTGATAGAAACTTGGGATCAAACTTTATACAATAAATTGTTTATTATTATCGTTTGACAGGTGAAAACAACTGACAGCAAACTAAATTATCTAGGAAAATAACAGTACTTGTTATCGGCTTTAACGTAGCTAGTACAGTCTGACAAGGATCTTTTGGCCCACGGCCAAAATCGGAACTAACCCTGTCATCAAATGAAATATCACCATATCTATCTAAATCATCACGCCAGGTCCCTTACGGGGTAGGCAAAGAGTACAAAGTTCCAACAGGCTCTTTCCTTACATACCTCTCTGGCTTCCTCTACTCTCATAGTTCGTCTCATACACGCTCGCCGGTTACGGAGACTCCTGACTTGTCCTTCAGATAAGACCCGGTCTATTTGGTCATGGTAAGATAGTCTAGATGTTCCCCGGTACCTGGAAGAAATTGCTGTAAGCGATAAGACCGCTATTTGTACTATTTTTGTATTAAATTTGCTTCTTGTATTGATTTTTTAGGTGTACAATAAAGTGTATTATTATTATGTATATATTTATTAAGTATAATTTCTTATAAAATATATATAAAAATATAAAATACAAATATTCTTATATATATTGTAAAAAAAAATTAAAAAAAAAAAAGTGTGCTCCGCCGACAGCAAGGTCTACGACCCAAGCTACCGGTGGTCAGGGCTCCAAAAAGAGGAACCTCCTCACAATGCGTGCCGTGTCCAACATTACTGCCTTCTGTATCAGGCCCTTCACCCAACTGCCTAGCGAGAGCTTCTCAAGGTGTTTATCGAAGCTCTTCGCTATAAGGCCGTTGACTGAAACGACCATCGGAATAATGATAGTTGAATCAACATTCCACATGGCGGTAACCTCATGGGCCAGGTCCAAATATTTAGATAATTTTTCTTTTTCGGCCTTCACAAGGTTCTCATCATGCGGAATGGTGACATCAACTAGCATTACAAGACGCATCGATCGATCTATTATCACGATATCAGGTTTATTGGCTACAATAGTCCTGTCCGTGATAATAGATCGATCCCAGTAGAGCGTGATATGACCACTTTCGAGAACTGGAAGAGGCTGGTACTGGTAGTACGGTACTTCAGAGTCCACAAGGCCATATTTAAGAGCAAGTTGCTGATGGATAATTCTAGCCACTAGATTGTGTCTGTGCAAGTATTCTCCGTTAGCAAGACGAGAACAACCGGAAACTACATGTCTAATAGACTCACCGGGACGGTGGCATGCCCGACAAATGTCAACCGTGCCGTCCTTTAGGATGTGCTTCCGGTAGTTGTTCGTCATGATAACTTCGTCCATAATTGCAAAGACAAACCCTTCAGTTTCCCCAAAAAGGTTGCTGAAGCGTAGCCAGTTCACGGAAGCGAGCTGGTCCACATCAGGCCCTGTAAGAGCCCGATAGAACCGTCCGTGTAGCTCCTTGCCCTTCCATATGGCTGTGCGGTCCGAAATACTTAATACCTGGGGCCTTCGCCAGTTCTCGTTTGCCAAGGAAAGCGGAGTTAGGCCTCTATCGATTGCGGCAACATCTCGATACATCACCACGGATACACTCAAAAAGTACTGTCTGAGATTGCACACCTCGCGGTTGTGTAGTGTCTTAGCGTTTAAAAACCCACGACCACCGCACTTCCGCGGGATGTACAACCTCATAACAGATGACCGCGGGTGATGCATACGATACGCTGTCAACAATCGACGGACCTTTCTATCCAGGGCATCCAGTTCAGACTGAGTCCACCTTAGTATGCCAAAAGAGTATGTAAGAACAGGCATGACCCAACCATTGAAAGCTCGGACCTTATTTCCACCTAATAGAAGGCTTTTTAACACTTTTATCAGGCGGGCAAAGAACCGATCTCTCAATGATTGTTTCATATCCTGTTCAGCTATACTTAAGGCTTGTGACATACCAAGATACTTGTAAGAATCCATTTCATAGAGAGACCTGAGGGATATATCTTCAGAGAGCTGTAGATTAAAAGAATCTTCAACTCTCCCTCTTTGTACATGGATGACCGCACACTTGTCTACTCCAAACTCCATTCCGATGTCGTTGCTAAAATTGCCGGTTATTTTGAGCAACTCCATCAGGTCTATTTTCTTCGAAGCGTACAACTTGAGGTCATCCATGTACAGTAGATGAGATATAGGCTCACTCTCCCTCCGCAAATGGTAGCCTAGCTTTGAATCCTTAAGTATAGCACTTAATGGATTCAAAGCTAAGCAGAACCACAACGGACTCAAACTGTCGCCCTGAAAGATACCCCTGCTTATCTTTATCAAGTCCGACGAACCAGAAAGGCCTCCACAGCCTGGGTGACGAAGAACTGTGGTCCACTGCCCCATACACGAACCGAGGAAAGAGCACAGCGCCGGGTGTACTCTGTACAGCTCTAGCACCCGCCCCAGCCATGTATGAGGCACCGAATCATAGGCCTTCTTATAGTCAATCCAGGCCATGGAGACATTCTTTCTGGATCGTCGCACCTGTTGGCAAATGGCCATATCAATGAGGAGCAAATCCTTTGTACCCCGGGACCCCCCCCCCCCCTACAACCATTCTGAGTAGGCGATAGAATATGCTGTGCCTTAAGGTGATTATTGATTTATTCTCAGAATGGATGTAAGGAGTTTATAGACCGTAGGTAGACATGTAATCGGTCTATAATTTTTAGGTTCCGAAGTGCTGCCAGATTTGTAAATCAAGTGATTGACACCCGATGTCATAAAGCTAGGGAGCGATCCCAATTGAAGAGCTTCTTGGAATTGAGTCGCTAGACGAGAATGTGAGCCCTGGAGCCTCTTAAGCCAGAATGCGTGCAGTCCATCCGGCGCCGGACTTTTCCAGTTCGGCGCCGCACGAACCGCACAGGCCAGATCTTCACGCCTTATGACTACGGGCTCCATTTCCTGAATGGGCCCACAGGATCGTCCAACAACATCAAACCATTCGCCCTCGGAGTGACTGACGGGCACTGACCAAATTTTACGCCAAAACTCGGCCATCACGGCCGCATTTGGCAAGTGCACGTCAGTCACTCTCTCTTGGGGGCGCTTCCAAGCCTGGTATACACTCCTTTGATTCGTCTGGAAGGTGCGATTCACGTGGTATCTATCTGCTCTCGCCTTATACCTGCGAATCCTCTTCGCCCATGCATAAACTTTTTGCTTCCAGTAGTCTATGCGTTCCGCGACCCCTGCCACATAGTCCACAGGAGCCACTCTTGTGCCTGCAAAGGCTTGGGCCACGAAACGCATAACTCTCGGGCGGTTGTTTCCAGCCTGGAAGCACAACAATTTCGCTATGAGTGTCCTAGCCATATTTATACGCCGCTCTATTCTGCACTGCCAGAATGGTTTAGTATTTGTGGGTTGGGTGGCTCGATGTAGATTAGGAAATCTTACACCTGCCACCCGACACACCGCCACCGCTCCACAGTACAAAATAGAATGGGTATCACATAAGTCCACACTGGTCTCCCAGTGTGGCTTTAAAACATTGTCTAGGGCACTCACAAGCGAAATGTTACGTCTATGCATGGGCAAACGGGGTAGGCATGGTCTTAGGGAAATCGGTGCAGACCGATACTCCGCAAATGCATCCTCCAGAGCTCTCCTCACCTGCTCCTGTAGCTGGTCACTAACACTTACCTGCTCGCTATTTACCTCCTCCGATCGTGCGAAGTTATTTAAAGAGATAGGTTCTTCGACACTTCGCACGTTGGATTCAGTACGAGCAGGAAGTGCTTCGCGGCGCAGTCGCTCAAGCACTGTGTCATCCAACAACTTGCACCGCTGGATGGCACGTACTTGATCCGATAGTCGTTGCGCAGTAACGGCGACAGTCGGGTGAAACCCCTGAAACAGAGACAACAATTTCGGACGGTAAGCGGTGAGGATGGTTCCTCCCTCTGTAGCACCATAGTAGGCCTGCATGACACTCAGATTTAATTCCGGAGTCCATCTCATGCGGCGCACTACACCACCGGTAGCAGGGGCCGTGGGCGAAGCACAATGTCCCGCTGGTCCCAGGCGTGCCGGCAGCGGTGGGCGTCCTCTCCTCGCAGATGTTAATGTAGGTGGAGTCGCCGATATCCCGGCATCGTCGCTAGAGGCCCCAGATGTCGGCGGTGTGAAAAAATCTTCATCCTCCGAAGGCTGGGGCGAGGCGGGCAAGCCGGGCAAAGGTGTTGGGCGTGCGCTAGGTGACCGGGCATCCCGCTGCCGACACAGCCGCACGGGGTTTCTTCGGCTGGGCTCGGCCATTTACAGATGTTATATGTATTTTCTTCCAATACCACATTTTGCGAACCCACGTTCGCATTGTAAAATTTTGCTCTTGAACTGTGTTGTTTTTTGTTGTTTTTTTAATGTCTAAACGGATACTTTTCTATATTTCTTCGCAAAAAAAATTTTTATTTACACAAAACGACGTGTCGTTGACAGCGGTTGCCATGGTTATTATTATTATTATTACATCCTTCCACTTTCACATTGTATATTAGTTTTGTAATTCTTTCTTCGGACATTCTTTGTATATTCCCGAACCAACGGAGCATACCCTTTCTCATCTTTACACCGATACTCTGTTTCATACCTATTTGCTTTCTTACTACGCTGTTGCGAATACGGTCGGTCAGCTTTACTCCGCACATCATCCGCAGAGCTCGCATCTACCGCATATATCCTACTTTCATTCTCCTTCTTACATACCCAGCTCTCGCTGCCATATAACAGCGTTGGGACAAGCACTCCATTATGTATGGCCAGCTGCGCCTTTCGGCTTAAGTGCCGGCTCCCAAGTAGGTTTCCCATCGCGCCATTCACTCTCTCTATGTCAGCGGTGTATTTTCTATCCTTACTGAATGCGCATCCAAGATATACAAACTCATTCACTTGCTTCAGCACATTGTTCCCAACCACAATCCTTGCATTCGTTCTGGTTTCTTCTCGTTCAAAAACCTCATGACGGTCGTAAAGTTGCCGTTTGCTATAAAATTTCCCCAAGTTCCTTTTTTAATTAGTAATCTTGCTTTTTTTAATTAGTAAGATTTTCTGGCAAGAAGGAACAATCTACTAAATGGTCCAATACCCTGTCAATGTCATCCATGAACCAAAAGATCCTTGTCGCAATGTAGCTAGTAAAGTGACTATGCCTATTTATGGTGTAATTGGATGGTTTGGCTGATATTCTTATCTCAGATACCAGCTCCTCACATTATTTGAACATTTTAGACTAATATTATGATGAAATGAATGATATTCGTGGGTTTTAACTTTGAGAGGCTTGCATGGGGACCTGAGTCCATGCAAGTTTTTATGTACATATCTTAGGCAAAACGAGAGCTTGGCCCAGTGGTTAAGAGCTTGAGTAGTCCATTGTAGTATCGATTCGAGCTCGGTCCTCCCTCGGGAATAATTTTCATATGAGCCACAAATATTAGTTTCGGTTTGGGTATTTGTATATGTGAATACCCCTGTTTGTAAACGCTCGCACGAAACAGGAATAATTCCAAGTAATACGGTTTTTTTTAAGAAAAATATATATCTCGAAGAGGTTGTTTGTTCGTTAGTAAGGTTACCAGGGTAGCATACTCTGAAAAACAATTTCAACGCACTCCTGGGATACTTTTCAACAATTTGCTCTGAGTTTTAATCCACAAACACTTTTGTGTCGAATGTATCTAAAAACATATTAAACGTTAAGGATCACCAAAGGTAACATTTCACAGAATAACGTCGATGTTTACTTGTGATAGCGATACTAAGCGTTGAATAGTGTGCCGTCAATGTGCGCTGCTTTGTTAGTATTTTTTGCTAGTAATAAAAAAGAGTATTAAATAGATCTTAACAGAAGTCAGCACAAAATAATAAAGCACTATTTCGTGAAATGTGTCCCACATAAGTCAATCCATCTCTATCATCACGCCAAATTCCTTGCAAGCTAGACAGAGGGTACAGATTTCCAATAAGTTATTTCCTTAGTGACTTCTCTGGGTTGCTGCATTCGCATATTTCGTCTAATACACGCTTGCCTTTAAATTGCCCTTCATATAAGTCACGGTCTATTGTGTCATAACAAGGTTTTCCTTGGTGCCTATATCCTTCCAATTTCGATTCGTATATCTGTTTTACCATAAGTTATTATGGTTTTATGCCTTTTATAAAGTTATTATGGTTATATGCCTTTTATGTTTCATGATATACGTAGAAAACTTTGTATGTACTTTTTTTATTCGGTAACTACATTACTAAATACAATCGAGAACTACAACCCAGTTCCTACGGTTAAGAGGATAATTATTAATTTCCATTTCTGGTAAGTGTCCTCATTATATGACAGTCCAAAAATCTTTTTCAAAGCTTGGGTATGTCTATATTTGTGTTCCAACTGTATAGACTCTAATTTTCTCTGGGCGACCAAACGATTGCGGTACCAATTAGAAAGTCCTCAGATGGGCAATTTACCTGAACAACAGACTGGCCATCTGTTCTATTCACATCATACGGTTAGTTTTTATGAAGTTTGTTAAGCTTTAGGTGCCCACTGAATATGCCGCTTGATTAACAAAGTTTAAATTAGGGTTAAAAGGTTAAGCGTATTGAATGCGGTACTTATGGTAGAACACAATATCTATTAGTATAGCTGTAAACAAGCTAAGCCAAGTTTTTCATCAAATTTAGAATTATTTTAATACTGAAATAAAAAAAAATAATATGCATTAAGAAATCATTTCATCAAAAATTGTGTAGACCTAAAGCATTAAATCATATTTATAAGACTGCTTAAAATTTCTATCCAAATTATAACGTAATAGCCCTTATAAACGTCTTTGTTTAATATTGTAAAAATTGTAGAAGTCGCTCTTCCACAGACACAAATTAAAAAATAATTAACATTTAGAGTAATGAAACATTGCATATAACGATAACACTTAAAAAAACGCTTCATGCCATTTCCAGGGATAGTCGCGAGTAAAGTTTAAAAAAAAACATTATAATTCTTTAAGTATTGAATAGCCCATAATACTCGAACAAAAATATAATATAGTCGCTACACCTGAACATCTAAGTTTTCTCTAGAAATGCAAGTCATTGCAGAGATGTCTGCAATGACTAGCATTTCTAGAGAGGAGCCGGAGGCCAATTTAATCACAAATGGGTAATGATCAAAATTGTAAACGGATAGAAGCGTACATTCTTCAGCAATGTTCATGAAAAGCACGCTTTACTGTAAACAACTAGTGATGGGTGTAGCGTAGTGCAGTTAATATCGATAAAGTATATTTCTATTTTCTGTACTCTCTGCCTACCCCGTAAGGGATCTGGCATGATGATATAGATAGATAGATAGATAGAAACCATTAGAAAATAAGTACGGAATAGTTAAAAAAAATATAAAACCGCTTAAAATACTTGGCTACAGTTAGAAATTAGACAACAACTAAAATTGAAAACCCGAGCCAATCTCATGGGCCGCCTAGCAGGGACATCTTGGGGTACCGGTACTGACATCCTGCGTACTTCTGCACTTGCAATGGCCTACTCCACTGCTGAGTACTGTGCTCCGGTGTGGTATCAAAGCGCACACACAAGTAAGGTGGACGTTCAGCTTAACAGAGTGATGCGAGTCATAACCGGCACACTCCGACCCACGCCCACCTCTTGGTTGCCGGTACTTGCAAATATTACGCCACCGAAGCTCAGGAGGGAACAAGCAGCAGCCAGTGAGTGGCGGAAGTCCTTTCGGACAGCCGCATGAGATTTCAATCCAAAAGACCCTCAAAAACAGCCCCGCTCATAGACTGCCTTCCCGGAAACCGATCTGGAGCGACAAAAAATCCAGAACCACTTCAACATCCGGTTAGAGTAGAGAAAGCAATAGGAGAGTTCTGACGCACCCCAGGGCTACATCAGCATAGCCGACCCCTCGACTGTGGTACAGGGCTTCAAAGAGCAACGGCTAGTGTGGTCCTCCAACAACCGAATCAGAACCGGAATCGCAAGGTGCAATTTTCATCTGCACAGGTGGGGCGTCACTGAATCTCCTTACTGTGACTGTAGACTCAGTACAAACTACCCAGCACATCGTGGAGGACTGCCCTACTAGGAAATTTAGCGGAGGATTCGAGGGGCTGCACCAGCTGATACCAGAGGCTAGACAATGGATCCTTCACACTGACATCAAATTTTAATGTATTTATGTCGCATTATTAAAGTACTTCGCCATACGATGATGATGATAACTAATAGAATGGAAATAGATAACTCCTTACATCACGCTTTTTTGTTCTACGTTTAAGCCATAGCCTAGGACTTGCTAACTAGTACTATATTAATTAAAATTTTCATTTCTGATATAAGCACTTACATAATATTAATGGCTGAGTTAAGTCTTAGTTACCAAAATCGTTACATATAGGAAACCAATTATATGACACTAGAGTACGATTACAAACTGTCTCTACATAGATAGATAGATAACTCTTTATTGTGCACCAATTACATAGATATTAAAATACAAAACAAAGAACTTACACAAAGGGCGGCCTTATCGCTAAAAAGCAATCTCTTCCAGGCAACCTTCGGATGGAGAAAACGATTAGGTTGTGGAATAAACGGGGGTGCACTTATTACATAGAAGCTTAACTTATAGCAATAAATACTTAAATATAATATAAAAAAGCAAATACATACTACACAAATTTTACCACACATACACATATTTAACTATCACGATACGACGGCAGGACCCGGTGAACAAGTAGATAAGTAATACTTCCTCACCTGGCCCTTGAAGCTCTCGAGCGACGATGCACGCCATATACTGATAGGTATAGTATTCCACAGTCGTACCGCCTGGACAGTAAAAGACTTATCATAGAAGCTGCTATTGTGAAGGGGCATTCTTAGGCTCAGATTTTCTGAGGACCTGAGGCATTGGGTGCCAGTGCTTTTCAGGTACTCGAAACGTTGTTTAAGATAGGAAGGGGAAGAAGGGTTAAATAATATATTGTAAAGAAGGGAAAGAATATGCGCGTTCCGGCGAAGTCGAATGGGTAGCCACTTGAGTTTTGTACGAAATTCGGATACATGGTCATATTTGCGCAAGCGAAATATGAACCTAATTGCGAAACTTTGGAGCCGCTCAAGTTTATCTAGCTGTTTCTCCGTTAAATCTAAATAGCACACATCGGCATAATCTAGAATAGGAAGGAGGAGAGATTGTGCCAGAGCAACCTTAGTGGCAGTGGGTAGGAAATTGCGAAGTCTTCGCAAAAAGGCTGCTGTAGCAAATGTTTTACAACTAATAGCTTCTAGTTGTGGACCCCATGTCAGACAACGGTCTAGCAAAACCCCAAGATTTACATAACTACACGTGAGACTGTATTTGAACAAAATGGATGTAACAATAACATTTAACATGACATCCGTTTAAATCTTTCTGAACGTACGAGGTAAATTGTACTGTTTAGATGTATATATTCTATATTTTTTATAATTAACTAGGTACCCGCCCCGTCTTCGCACGAGTGAATGATACACATAAAGCTCCCTCTTGTATTACTCCGTTCATTGGCGAAAACTGTATTAAAATCCGTTAGCTAGTTATTGAGTATATCGCGTTCAGACCGACCGACAGACCCGGCGGGGGGACTTTTTCTTTTTATAATTGACTTGCGACCCGCCCTGGCTTCACATGGTTTACTTATACATATAAACCTTCCTCTTGAATCACTCCGTCTGTAGCGACACCTATACATCGCTACATAGTTGCGACTACCTACCAATAGATGGTGCTGATGATTGGCCATACATGTCTAGAACGCAATATTAGAGTGCGCACGACGTGTAACATACGAGTATATACAAGCCCACGGTAACAACTCTCGGGGAAAGTGGCAGGCCCTGCCAGGCACACCACCATCTGTCTGGAAGATCTTCCCTTTGACAAATCCTGTCACAACGTTCCTGCCATATTGGTGACCACCGACACGGACATCGAGCAAGCCTTCTGCAGAGTCATCGTCATCGCACATCTCTCCACAGCAGGTCGTTCAGATTCAACAGCAGCAGTCACACAAGATTACATTACATTACCTACACAGCAAGCCACTCGTCATTCTCAACGGACCATTGGCAGCTTACTCACAGGCGACATGGTTCGGTGACTCTTGACACTCAACCGACTCAGTGGACTACAGTCATCACGTGGACTTCGCCACCAACAGTCGACACTCCAAGCTCAGTCTCGACTCACTGAAGACTTCGAGCATCTGCGCACACAGTCTCGACTCACCGCAGACTACGCGCAACTCGGCACTTGCAAGCTCATCACTAAGAGCACGATGCAGCGACTTCAAAAGAATCACGACCTCCGGTCTCGGAAGGGAGCCATGCAGCGACCCCTATACATCGCTACATAGTTGCGACCACCTACCAATAGATGGTGCTGATAATTCGCCATACATGTCTAGAATGCGATATTAGAGTGCGCACGACGTGTAACATATATACAAGCCCCCGACAACAACTGTTGGGGAGAGTGGCAGGCCCCGCCAGACACACCACCCGTCTGGGTGAAAGATCTTTCCTTTGACAAATCCGGCCACAACGTTCCTGCCATACGTCTATTGGTGAAACCCGTATGAAAATTATCTATAAAATTATACTACATTCGGTAGTTATTGAGTTCGTAGTTAGAGAGACAGGTAGTTCAGACAGACAGATAGACACGGCGAGGGGACTTTGTTTTATACTATGTAGTGATAGTTATAACAGTGGACCATGTTATGCAGTTTTTCAGATTTAACATAGTATCGTAATGGTTGGGTGAATCAACTTACCTATCGTTTCACAGCTTTTGTCGGTCAGAACGATTCACGGACATGTAATGCGATAAGCTAGCTCGCTAGTTTGGGATTCAATGTACTCTCGAAGCACATCCTCACGGTACGTAGATAGGCAAAATAAATGCTCAATCAGTGCAACACGGGACATGGAAATTTCTTTGTAACTCATTGTGAAGACTTGAAGATCTACGCGGATCATACTTCTTGATAGATTACGTTATATAATTACATGTGGCAAAACTTATATGTTTCAAAGTCTGCCTCGTTGGTCTAGTGCCGTGTAATAGCGATCACGAGTTCTTGGGTTTGAATTTTAGTTCAGAAAATGTGGATTTGAAGTTTTCTTATTGAAAACTTCTCAGTAGCATTTCGGAGTCTGGATTACTGTGTACGGTGTATCGGCAATAGGTTCGCCATTCATTATATTCTGACAAAAGCATCGTCGTCAATATATAGGTGAAACTGTACTTACTGTGTAACTGGATCTCCGCTTGGAAAAAAGAGTATAAGTATGAGCACTTCTCACCTTTCTTCCAAGCGGCGATTTGCCTGGAGAAAATAGAAGTGACTGTGTTCATTTAATTTCATTAAAGAAAACCTCAAAATCTTTTTTTATTTACATGCAGGAACAATGCCCAGTGTGTGAGCTAAGTTTTTTAAATAAAAAATGTGCCGCTTCCATAACCAATAAATAATAAAAGATCTATAATGCTGTTAGCTGATTACTATACATTTCAGAATGTAAAATATTAACTTTCTTTTATCAAAACCCTTCACGATTAACATTTACATCGGTATATTTTAAAAAAAATTGACAGTAACTAATTACTACGTCACTAGCAAAATTGAGTTTAAAAGCAATAAATAAAACTAAGGAGCACTACGGCGGCGAACAATTAGAGAACAGAGTGCTAAGCACTAACTGATTGATGGTAGCGTAACGTTAGCAAATTGATATGACATATTTTTCACTCTATAGATTCACTAAATAACATTACGATATCTTTAAATGATGTGTGCTTAACCCTTAGAAGGCGTAGCATGAAAACATTGACGTTAGCGCAACGTTGTCGGGAGAGCGTGCTGTCACGTTCATCTGTTTTTAGTTGATTTATTGTGTGAAAAGGATGGCATGTCTACTTGGTGACGTTTTGCTAACGTCTAAACGTTGATGCTTAACCCTTAAACACAATTATTCCGCTGAGTGATTTGTACCTCGGGCTTTCGAATGAGCAGTCGGCGAACTAATTGAAATAATTTTCTGTCTGGAATCACGGGACTTATTTATTGATGAGAATATTTCAATGGATGATTAGGAAGAAAATTTATACTTGAAATAATTGAATATTTTAAGCTTATTAATCATAGAAGGAGTAGGTAAAATCAAATAAATTAAAGACCGTCATGCGTATATCCCCAAGCGGGGGAGGTAGAGACTGTATATATCCACATATCGCTGACAATATTAGGTCCCAAAACAATAGTCGCAATTGCAAGCTCCGGACTGGGATTTTTCTCATTAGAGGAATCTGTTAAAAAGCTTTGTTTAACTTAACGCAGGATCACATCCTCACTATGCTGTGCTCTACGGGAATAACAACATAGGAATCACATTGTGGGTAAACGTAAAATAAAATATTTATTAAATTCGGCAAAAATACTGAAGTTGTTACGGTCAACATTAACTGTTCTTCGTTAATGATGCTCGGAATGTCAGATGCCCCAAAAAGTCAATCATACGCGTATTAAACGATGCAACATAAAAAAAACATAGCAACAGAATCAAAACACAAAAGTATTTTCCGATAACAAAAGTAACGACTTTTGAAAATATTAGCACTGAACCCTGTTTAAGCGATCTTTTCATTCTTAAAATGGCTAAAAAGCCATAGAGCCGTGCTATGAACAAACAAGAGTTGTTATTGGAGCGGTTTATCGAAAAACTTTGGAAGATTACTTAGTTATAGTGTCTCATAAATTATTTTAAGAGATAATTGCAAAATATTTTAGTTGACAAAACACCGAGGACAAATTTAGTAAGTAATAAAATCTAAATGTTTTGTGAAATAATATGGTCGAAGAATGGCTACAGCCTCATCAGCAAAAACCCCGAGATAGTCTATATGTACCATAAACATCTATGTATTTTAAGTATTTTTTAATCCTACCAAATCAATTTTATCTAGAAATAACTGGTTAGTTATACAATTTTATAGGTAGTACAACATTTATTTTATTAATTATTCTGTCCCACTGCTAAGCTAAGCTAGACAGAACAGGTACGAGGTATTTTTACCATTACTTCTAACATACGAGGCATGCCTTTTAAGTTTTGTCGTTTGAACAAAAAAACACAACTAGAACCTTATAGTACTTTTTATTGTTTTTCAAAGTATTCACCACGTAGCTTAATACACTTTTCCATTCGCTCAAACCAGTTATTATAACATTTATTACACTCTAAAGTGGGGGTGTTCAAAATGGCTGACTTGAAAGCGTCGACTGCTTCTTCACAAAGACTTTTCCTAATTTTAGGAAATGTAAAGAAATCGTTAGGGCTTAGATCAGGACTGTATGGAGGATGGTCAAGAATTTCTACTTTTTCTTGCTTCAAATACTCAATCGTTTGACGAGCGCTGTGTGAGCTTGCGTTGTCGTGGTGCAGGATGATGCGTTGCTTTGAGTTAGATTTTCGAAGTTCGGCGATGACTTGTGGTAAAAAAACTGTGGTTTGAAGTGCTTCGAGAACGAACAACTTTAGTCGGCTTTGGCTCGTCTTCAAAGACCCAGATTGTAGATTGTTGTTTGGAATGAGGATCGTAGGCATAGATTCAAGATTCGTCACCACTGATGATGTCGTAGACGTGATTTGACTCTCCTCGGTTAAACCTTTGCAGAGTTTTCTTACACCATCTGACGCGGGCCGCCTTGTGATTGTCGGAAAGCAGATGCGGTATCCAACGGCAAACTAGCTTTCTCACACCAAGCGCTTCATGCAAGATCTTCTGAATGGTTGTCCCTGAGATGCCTTATAGAGCCTCTATCTCTCGATACGTCACATGACGATCTTCGAGAATTAGTTGTCTCACAGCATGATGTTATCTTCAGTGAAGACGGATTTTGGGCGTCCTTCGCGAGATTTGTCACTAACACTAGTATGTCCACGCTGGAATTCTAAATACCAGCGTTCGACAGTCCGCAGACATGGGACTTCATCACTGAACACAGATGTTAGCTCTTCAAAACACTGAAGCCGTGTCAGGCCTCTTCAAAATTTGTAGAAATATTGCACGAACATTTTCTTTAGAAAGATTCATTTTCGTACGTAACCTGAGAGATTCCAATCGACGCTGTGACTAAACAATAGCATTAATCCTAATACTTTCAACTGTTTTGAGATTCAAAATTAAAACACATTCTAATATAGAACAGTTCCAAATTCAAAATTGCCGGGAAATATGGAAACGACAGAACTTAAAAGGCATGCTTAGTAACAGCTACAAAAGAACTCCACATCTTACGAGTAGGAGAACTGTACTTGATAAAGAAATAGAGTTTGAGAGAACATTCACTCTCTAAAATGACAACTATCGACATGTATCTTGCTTTTCCCGGCAGGGTTAGCTAGCAGATGTCGCAAAATTTTCTCGCGCTGGACCAAATTTGTTATTCTGTGATTTGGCTCTGGTACGCATGTAAAAATAGTCTTGTCAATTCGTCAACACGCGACAATGTTTGAACTCGTTTCAAACATTGGTAAGTCATGTTAGGTTCGCACCGCATTTTACTATACATGTTTTGCAGTATAAGTCTTATATGTCGAATAAGTAGTGGCGCATGCATTATGCATAAAACATATAATGTTAAATACGTTAAACGAATACTCACAGGATTTGTCAAGCAAACCGTATGAACAACGTACTCGGTTTGCAGTAGCGCATGGTACTGCACCGTCTCTTTCACACCGTACGATGCCACAAGTTTTATTAAAGGACCTCTACTAAGTTGATGTTCGTCTTTTCCACCAATGAAAATGTATCGTGTGAACGTATCGCGTTACGTTCATAATAGAATGCTGCAGTGGAATGCCGCGTAAATGTAGCCTACAACAAAACTGTTACCTCACTCCTAGCGGCATAAAATCCGTGACCGGTCTTATCGCAACGCCACTCTCACGAAACGATGTTCTTTTATATCGCATATTCGCAGTACCACTGAGTAAGCTAATGTTTGTTTTACAGTACATTAGTTGCGATGTGGCGAAGATGTGACGTGCTTGTGTGTCTATCTTAAATGAGAGAGTAATCGAATGCTGGTGTTGGTTTTTTATAGACAAGATAAAACTTTATTACGGAAAAAATAATCATATCGTGAATATTGATAGGCATCACTTTCGAAGCTAAAAATATCGTGGACGCTGCTGCTTTTTGACATATTAATAATTATGTACCTTTTATATTTTGCGGGGGAAAATTTCGAAAGTTTTTTTAGTCTCCGTAGGGAAAATTAAGGTGCGTGAGCGTACTTTTAGCCGGGTAGCCTTCTTCGATATCACAGGAGGGCATGCCTCTTGTTGTGCCAAGCAGTTGTGTGATGGAGGACACACGTCTTCTTGTACTTCGTTCCACTGAATAGATCTTGAGCGGCACAAAATTGGTTCTCATGTCCTCTCAGTACTCACGGTCGTTTCTTCGGGTTTCCCTTTAGAAACTGGGTTCTTAGAGCATCTGCTCCAGACCTATTGGAGCCTCAAGGTAGCCCCGCCTTTTAATCCCTGGGCAACAGGGCTTTGTGGTATAGGTACTTATTGACAGATCCAACCTTTTACAGTTAGGAAATGGAAGAGGCAGATCCAACAGCGTATGTATAACGTAACAACCGGCATTTCAATTTTAAAGGACCAACGTTTCATGTTTATCCGCTCACATTTTCAATATTCCTCTCTGTAAACAAGTCGATGGCTCCGCAAACAAATACTTTACCTTGTTCTCTCATGGATTACTCACATTGACAGTCCTTTGTATTGTTTACTTATTCCGTACGAACGTCGAATGTCTTCTATTTGAACAATATACAAAATCATGTTGGTTTGATATATTATGGACTGTATTTTAATATCCGCTATCTGTTTTAGTTTAAACGTTCATTGTTAGATTAGTTTTTGTAACGGATTATTACATTGGAAATGTTTTCAAAAATTATTTTTTTTTGTGTAATTTCTATGTTTTGATTAGAAAGAAGGAAAAAAAAAGTTTAATGTGGTACATATAAGCAAAACAAAAAATGACAATGGTAATTAACTTAATATAATAAGTTACATAATTATATATAAATCATACTGCCATCAAGCACGTATATTTAGGTATGGGTACCACATATCGACACCCAATATGAATAACATTGTAACTCAATATGGCATGGTTTTCAGGACAGCCGTTTTAAGTTATATAATTTTTATTTTTTTAAATTGTAACTGCTAGTTTAAGTTATTCTGCACAATTATAGGTGTAATGGTACTGATTTTACATGCTCTTTCAAATGGCATGCATGTCGATTTGATAAAACTACTGCAAGTATGATTTATCAAGTTATACAATGTACAATTTTTTAACATACTTATTATGAAAATCATTGTAGCTTACAGTACAATGCAGTCATTTCAAAATTTCAATGTCTTTTTCAGTGAATAACATTGTATCTTTTATTACAATTACACAACAAAAAATAAAAAAGGAACTTTTTCATGAATATAGTTGTAAGCAAAAATCTAAAGTGTGTTATCATCAATTTTGCATGAAAGAACAAGGTAAGTATTAAATACTTGTTAGTTGGTCACATGAAAAGGGACCTTGCAGGAAATCATTCAATTAATGAGAAAAACGTATTTAAAGTTTTTAAGTCGTGTACTTGACAACATGTCTGATTTTAGTCACTTTTTTTTAATTTCCATTAATGTGTAGTAGAGAGATTTACATCGCTAAGAAAAATTAAAACCGTTTCCACAGCCATCAGTTCCCTTTTCGTCTATCACAAATATATAAAAGTAATAAAGAAATACAAAAAAATCAAATCAATATCATTTTAATTGACCTATGTTTATAGGCTAAGAAATACAAAAAAAAAAAAAACAGAAAAGGCTAGAAATACAAAAAAATCACATCATTATCATTTTAATTAACATATTATTATGTTTATAGGCTACTAGTCTTCAATGTCAGAATTACTACCATTATTAGAAACAGTGTCAGAGTGCGGCAAGTTTTTATAAAAATGTCTGTACTGTTCTGGAATTGCACCACTAGAGCATAAGCTATTCAAGTCCCTGTATTTGCTTTGAGTGATTGAGTGCAAACTTTTATAGGCTATAGGTAAATTGTGATCCCACAACATACTTAAAGATTTATTTTTATTCAGACTTCTGGTCTTTACTTTGTGGTAATCCAAATCAATCCAATTTTGTTGGTCACTGTAAAAATCATTTTGATAATTAATAATATTTGGACAATCCGCATTAATTTTAATATGGTTGATTTTTGACCACATTATTTTGTTTTTATTATTATCCAATTCCCAATTAGGCACTAAATTTATTAATGATTTGAAATCAAAAATGTCATTTTGACTGACTTCTTTCACAGTGTATGGTTTTCCTGTAGTTTTCGCACAACGTATTAGAGTGTACCATTGTTGTGGTACGTAAATAACTTGGTTCTTTTTACGTCGTTCTATAAGGGCATGCATTGAGTCCCCTTCTGATTGAGAATGACCAACTTCAAAGAAATTATGTATAATGTTCAGACCAAATGTTTTGGAGGCATATGCATACATTAAGAATATTATTCGGTTTCTATTCTGACCACCACAGCAGTCCGAATAAAATCGGAATTCTTTTATACCTTCTGCAGACTTTTGTTTTATAAAGTCGAACAAGAAGCTAGCAATTTCGTTAGGGCCCTTTTTCCCCGTGCATTCGTCCCACACATAACAGTGACCTTTAGCAGCACCAATGTCAAAAATTGTGAAGTTAAATACTTGAAATTTTCTTTTGTAATAGAATGTCGACACATCAGACTGAGGAGTGCTTAAAATTTTTTGGAGGTCAAAACAGGCAGTTAATAATGCATTTTTAGATTGTTGGGCTTCTATCTTATCGTTATCTTTTAATTGACGTATGATACATTTATTTGCTATATGTAATGCGTAATCAGATGCTGTTTCTTTTTCAAGCTGAGAAGCTTTTACATAAACCTCACATTTCAAACACTGGTCTTTCTTCGGTTTGAAGAAATCTATATTAAATTCCTTGTAGAATATCTGTCTGTACTGTTCTTTCGTAGCTTTCGTATCAATTGGTTTATTTTCAGTCATCCATTCGGTATAAAGAGAGTATAGTTTAGGAAAACTGAGTGATTCTTCGAAATAAAGTTTCGATGTTCTTTGCCTTACATAATGTGATTCTTTGACTGGAATCGAATTAATATGCTGACGAACTGAAGTCTTAATATCTTCATTAATTGCATTCCCCCTATTGCTATGCTTACCACGCTCATCGTTCGGAATAAATTCTTCATTATTTCCGTTAATTTTTTTGAACAATGTTGTTATCCACATATCTGTTATATTGAATGTGTCTAAAAACATTTTTTTGCACACTCTAACTCTTTCTTTCAGTACAGGTAGGTAATACTCATAAGTACAGTGACGTCTGGAATTAATGTTGTTTAGTTGTACTGTTTTTCGTTGTACTCTAGTTATAAATCTAGATAAATACTCAACTTGTTTGTCATGATTTCCCATTGCCCAAAATTGTGAAAATAAGTTTTCTCTCTGATCATTACATATATTCTTATGACATTTTCTTTTGCAATCTTTATCTGTTTTACATCCTAGTCCCAACGCTCTTCCTTTGACTAAATTGCCTTTTTTGTTTATGTATTCTAAACCTGAATTTCGGAGTGTTTTCAATTTATTCATCTTCCAATTTTGTGGATCTCGTTGTCTTTTCCTACCCAAACAAGTTTTTTTGGGATATACTCTCTTTTTCGACGTATTATTTTCAACAGTTTGAACTGCAGCATGGTTGAAACCTAAAAATCGGATTTCTAGTTAAATATTTTAGACAAGGAAGTTCAGAAGTAAATAATAATTACCGAGGTAATATAAATATTACCAGAATACAAGCTATTCGGATTAAGTGTTGTAGTTGTTGGTACCACATCTAAATTAGTCGTTTCCATATTATTTACAACGTCATCAACCTTGGATGTGATATCTGGATCTATAAAAGGTTTTTTTCTTTAATATAACAAAAATCAGAATATAGAAAGTGCGTTCTAGATACAACCTCTTCAAATGAAATTGTAATTACCTAAATTCGAAGTATTCGGATTAGTAGAGTTTGAAGTTAGTACTGTACCCAAATTATGATATATATTATCTTCAACTTTTTGAACCACAGTACTGATTTCTTGATCTAAAAAATATAACTATAAAATAGAAGCAGATATAAGAAATATAAACAAAACAAGCAAATAAGAAGTACACAATAATATAGCTTGGTTGGATAAAAAGGTTATATAATATACCCAAACAAAAATGGTTTTCTTCTTGTGTAGGTATTGAAGTTAGTTCCACACCCAAATCACTAGGACTGATTAATGATGTTGTTTCCAAATTATCGTCCCTTCCTAATACTTGGCGATGACTAAGGACCTCAGTGCCATCAGAATCTGAAAACAAGAATATTTTAGTAAATTGCAATAATGCCTCGTTCGTTTGCATGTGCGTAAATTAAATGAATAATAATTATTATTTGTAACTAAGGACTGCACAAGATAGGCATACCGACAGGGATAGGGAACCGATCAGGATAAAAGCATAGAATCTATGTAATTATGTGTCTATCAAATTTCAGCCATATCGGTTCAGTCGTTATTGCGTGATTAAGTCACAAACATAATATGAACAAAAACCCAAAGTTTCGAAATTTTCATTTATTAGTCGACGTCGATGACGTCGTTTTACGAACCTGTATACTTATCTGTTGGACCTCGTAGCTGAGGAGGTAGATATTCATCTGATAAGTCATCAGCTGAAAAATCTCCATCATTATCATTTTCTGAACAGGCGTATTGAGTTGGATGATTACGGCGTCTAAGTTTCGATTTAAAGCTTAGTAATTCGACACCTAGAAAATGGAACAAGATTGTGCAACTTGTAAAAATATTGAAAAATAATGATTACTAAATAACATAATAATAACACTTACTTACCATTGAGAACTTGAAATTGATCTCTGTTACGTTTTCTAAGAAGGGGATTCTTTTGATTTAAATTCTCCTCATTTGGAGTATTCGTACTTTCTGTAAATCGAGTAAGTAACCATAGGCTGATTTTAAAGGTATGTTCACCTATAATTATGTAACAATATCTAACAAAGTGGCACAAGTAATCACAAATCAAAACAAGTGAAACTTTGAGGTTATAAAAAAGACAAAGTAGTTTATAATAATTCATAACTTACCTATTGATTCTTCAACTGAAACATCGTTTTGAGGAACAAGGCTCACTATTTGCCTTCCACGGGATGTCATTGTCACTATATACACAAAAAAAAATACTCACAATCACTTGATTACTCCGCACTGAGCAGAAACCTGACAGTAAATGGCGGTTATGTTTACGAATAAAAGTGTAGCTCGCTAACAATAACATTGGATATGATGATACTTTCGTTTTCAAATGACGATTTTAAAACTTGGTTCCGATGTCACCACCGCAACTTTTTTTACGATAATATCCTTTTAAATAATATCATTAGAGTTCAGAAGAAATACATTGTAATTTAAAATACAATAAGGTCAAAGTTTAAATATTTCAACATTTGAAATGAATAACATTGTACATCCATTTGACATGTTACTTTAACACAATCAAGATATTATCAATATTAAAATCTATTAAGCACTCCGTCCATTTGTGAAAACCGTATGAAAATCCGTTCAGTAGTTATTGAGTTTATCGCATTTAGGCAGACGCGGCCGGGGGACTTTGTTTTATGATATGTAGTAATGTAGTGATTACCTACACATTTTTGTTACCGACCTATAAGAATGGAGATTATTAACAAATCGTTGCAGAGTTTAGGGTTGGACACGGATTTACCAATACAAATTAGTACTTATCATTTAGCATGTCTTCTTTATGGTGTATTGAATTTTAAAACGCCTACTTATCTTTATACTAAAATAACGCATTTGTCAGCTCGGAGCCACCTTCAGGGGTAGTTTTCGCTACGCAGCGTCCAAATGTTGGAACAATATCCCCTCTCCCATCAGGAACCTGTCAAATAGTAATGGTTTTAAAACATATCTAAGAAAATTCCTGTACGAATGCCAGAAAAAGCAAGGACATCTCAAGCACGACAGCAGTATCATATAATAACTTTTACTGACGTAATAATAACTGTGAACTGATCTAATTTATTTTATCTTATCTCGTTTGCCATCCTTTATTTGTTACCGATTGTTCGTCCGCTAACCTTCTTCTCTAACCTTCTTCTCTAACTCATTGGGGAGAGTGGAATGTCAGTCACCCTCTTACATCACTACCTATACCACTAAAGTTCTTATTGTCTTTTAATATGTTACTTTTCTAATGTTTATTATTATTAATTTGTTTGTGATTGCCAGTGTAAGCAGCGCATCTTCAGTTCAATCATCCTTGTGTGTTGTAATTAATTTCTCTTTTTTATTCAATGTATTTTTTTTTTGGCTTTCTGTCAAATTCAGTTTTGTGTTTTACTTGTTTTTGTTTTTTAATTTATTTTGATTTTTGTATATTATAATGATTCTAGGAGTGTAGTTAGCATGACAGTCCGTAGTCACTCCAAGGGCCTAACCAGAATACCAGCGCTGGTTGCTTCAACCAACATAACGCTGAGGCGGGGCCATATCGACACCCAATATGAATAACATTGTAACTTCAGTTACACGTCTTTACAATTACACATTGTGTAAATTCAGCAAGAAAAAACACTCCCCTCTGTCTTTGAACCGTATTCCTATGATGATAAGAACTATTTTTATGTCTAGATATAATGTCATTGTATTTAAAAATTGACGGTGTTTTAGTTGCAGTATAACAGTAGATGATGTTACAATACACAACATTTTTGGTAACCCAATTGTTTGTGTTAAAGTAACATGTCAAATGGATGTACAATGTTATTCATTTCAAATGTTGAAATATTTAAACTTTGACCTTATTGTATTTTAAATTACAATGTATTTCTTCTGAACTCTAATGATATTATTTAAAAGGATATTATCGTAAAAAAAGTTGCGGTGGTGACATCGGAACCAAGTTTTAAAATCGTCATTTGAAAACGAAAGTATCATCATATCCAATGTTATTGTTAGCGAGCTACACTTTTATTCGTAAACATAACCGCCATTTACTGTCAGGTTTCTGCTCAGTGCGGAGTAATCAAGTGATTGTGAGTATTTTTTTTTGTGTATATAGTGACAATGACATCCCGTGGAAGGCAAATAGTGAGCCTTGTTCCTCAAAACGATGTTTCAGTTGAAGAATCAATAGGTAAGTTATGAATTATTATAAACTACTTTGTCTTTTTTATAACCTCAAAGTTTCACTTGTTTTGATTTGTGATTACTTGTGCCACTTTGTTAGATATTGTTACATAATTATAGGTGAACATACCTTTAAAATCAGCCTATGGTTACTTACTCGATTTACAGAAAGTACGAATACTCCAAATGAGGAGAATTTAAATCAAAAGAATCCCCTTCTTAGAAAACGTAACAGAGATCAATTTCAAGTTCTCAATGGTAAGTAAGTGTTATTATTATGTTATTTAGTAATCATTATTTTTCAATATTTTTACAAGTTGCACAATCTTGTTCCATTTTCTAGGTGCCGAATTACTAAGCTTTAAATCGAAACTTAGACGCCGTAATCATCCAACTCAATACGCCTGTTCAGAAAATGATAATGATGGAGATTTTTCAGCTGATGACTTATCAGATGAATATCTACCTCCTCAGCTACGAGGTCCAACAGATAAGTATACAGGTTCGTAAAACGACGTCATCGACGTCGACTAATAAATGAAAATTTCGAAACTTTGGGTTTTTGTTCATATTATGTTTGTGACTTAATCACGCAATAACGACTGAACCGATATGGCTGAAATTTGATAGACACATAATTACATAGATTCTATGCTTTTATCCTGATCGGTTCCCTATCCCTGTCGGTATGCCTATCTTGTGCAGTCCTTAGTTACAAATAATAATTATTATTCATTTAATTTACGCACATGCAAACGAACGAGGCATTATTGCAATTTACTAAAATATTCTTGTTTTCAGATTCTGATGGCACTGAGGTCCTTAGTCATCGCCAAGTATTAGGAAGGGACGATAATTTGGAAACAACATCATTAATCAGTCCTAGTGATTTGGGTGTGGAACTAACTTCAATACCTACACAAGAAGAAAACCATTTTTGTTTGGGTATATTATATAACCTTTTTATCCAACCAAGCTATATTATTGTGTACTTCTTATTTGCTTGTTTTGTTTATATTTCTTATATCTGCTTCTATTTTATAGTTATATTTTTTAGATCAAGAAATCAGTACTGTGGTTCAAAAAGTTGAAGATAATATATATCATAATTTGGGTACAGTACTAACTTCAAACTCTACTAATCCGAATACTTCGAATTTAGGTAATTACAATTTCATTTGAAGAGGTTGTATCTAGAACGCACTTTCTATATTCTGATTTTTGTTATATTAAAGAAAAAAACCTTTTATAGATCCAGATATCACATCCAAGGTTGATGACGTTGTAAATAATATGGAAACGACTAATTTAGATGTGGTACCAACAACTACAACACTTAATCCGAATAGCTTGTATTCTGGTAATATTTATATTACCTCGGTAATTATTATTTACTTCTGAACTTCCTTGTCTAAAATATTTAACTAGAAATCCGATTTTTAGGTTTCAACCATGCTGCAGTTCAAACTGTTGAAAATAATACGTCGAAAAAGAGAGTATATCCCAAAAAAACTTGTTTGGGTAGGAAAAGACAACGAGATCCACAAAATTGGAAGATGAATAAATTGAAAACACTCCGAAATTCAGGTTTAGAATACATAAACAAAAAAGGCAATTTAGTCAAAGGAAGAGCGTTGGGACTAGGATGTAAAACAGACGGGACGAGCCCACAAAACAGTAGGAGTATGTTGATCATGATGTAGGCGCCAATAAATTGTCTACAGTTGGGTTTTGTTCTTGAGGGCACAAATGAAACGAATCCACTGTAGTTAATGAATAGTATCACAGAATGATATTGGTGGTGATTCCTTTATCAATATAGTCCATTCCAATCAACATTAACTTTAAAAACAAACACATTTTTTAAATGTTTTAGTTGTGCATGCAATCTATAACATGTGATATATAAAGGCGACAGTATTATCAAAGATAGCGTATTGAAAATGTTGTTAGTAAGAAATCGCCGTTTTTGTATTGATTAATTCAAGTTTTAAAGTTAGATTTGCTTCAATATTAGCTCTAGATCTAAAAAAAATATACGTGCTTTTTTCGGGTGAAATAAATATATTATTATTATTATAATTGGAATAGACTATACGTTACATTGTACTGCGGTCTATTTTCTTTTTGCATTCGAGACAAAGACGCCATTCCTATCATTTTTTCCGTATTTAATTAGCGACTGTAAAAAATTAAGTTGGCACTAATTTGATCTCTTGATTCAATAAAAAATTACAGTGAGACTAGAAAGAGATATGTGCATGTCTGCAAATAGAGTTACTATATTATTCTATAATAGTATTTAAATTTTAAGTTTGTGCTGTGATTGCTTTCGACCACCTCGTGCAGCAAAAGATTTTTTGGTATTTCTTTACTTTTTTTCCCGGTATGATGGGTTGGGCACAAACTGTTCCCTACTTTCGTTTCCCCGCTCTTCGCCGCGCGATTGGCTCGTTTGGGAACTAGGGCTTCAAGCACGCATGTCACTCATTTCGGGTACCACTAAAAATCAGCGCTGTGTTGTAGTTTACGCTGCAACACAGCTTTACGCTGTTACCCCATTAGGGCGGCTTAATAGTTATAAGTACATTTTATTTTTTTAATATCGCTTTTATTTATTTTTGTTGTATATTTAACTGTGTGTGAGAGACAGAAAGTAAGTAAATTTATCTAAGAGGTTTTTTCATGAACTAAGGATTATTAAAGAGTACGAACGTATGACTATGTAGTGTAGTGTTGCATACTCGGCCGGTCTATTCCCACGGGCATCGTCTAGTGTTATCGCGTTATGCAAATTCAATTGCGCACTGCACTCCAAGCGACAGCTTCGGAAAGTGCAATTGATCGTTACTACGCAATGGGAGAGGACAATTATTTTGCTACTGTGTGCTTAGGTTTAATGTAAGTTTAAAAGTTTGTTTTGACTAGAATAACTATTTCCTTGAAAGAGTGCGTATCCTTGGTGGTCTAATAGCGATATCTCACTATATCACTTCACGGGTAGGCAGAGTACAAAAAGTTTGAGTAGGTTCTTTCCTTGTAGACCTAACGAGTGTTTTATACTCTCAAAGTCCGTTTTTATATTATTTTTCTACTAGAGATATAGAAAGGATTGATTGATTGAAAAACATGATTATAAACATAGGTAGAATAACAATGGGCGTTCTTATAATTAATAGTGAGCTTTTCCAGGCAATGTTTGGACCTTGGACTACGGTATTCTTGGTGATCAAGGTTAAACTCAGCTCAGTCGTTAGGCACGTTAAGCCGTTGTTCCTGATAACTACTTCATGTGCTAGCAATTAAGCTAAGTTAGCAGATTCATAGTTGGTTTGATAAGTTACAGGCCACATACCTGCCTTCAGCGATCCGCAATATGACCGCCTAAAGTATGACCTATTATCCCTCACCAAGTTTTGTGAGCGACGGCCTTTACCCATCAGTGGGACAATAAAAGTTGATTTATTATAATAAAATTCCCAGTTATATACCAACATAAACTAAGCAAATATTTCAAAACACAGCTTACATTTACGGCAGTAACTGACTCGTATATTTAAATTTCGGCATGAGCAGAAAGCTTTCAACGATATTCATACGAACATTGTACTCGAAATGTGTGCATTGCTATAAATAACGTTTGGATGTTAACGAATGTACGGGACAGAAACTATGTGATAAAGTTTATACTGAATGTACAAATATGCCAATATTATAATTAGGGTAAAATATATGGTAGATATACCTACTCCGGCCTGTCTATATGAAAGATAGATTACGAATAAGAAATCCATTTTGTCGCATGCGATGTCTTTAATAGTACGTATTACAGTAATGTACTAAATGTTTTAAATAAGCTGTAGGTTATCCAAATAATCTATCTATCTATATCATCACGCCAGATCCCTAGCGGGGTAGGCAGAAAGTACAAAGTTCCAACAGGTTCTTTCCTTACATACCTCTTTGGCTTCCTCCACTCTCATAGTTTGTCTCATACACGCTCGCCAGTGACGGAGGCTCTTATCCAAATAAATATATTTTTGAATGAAATTAAATATATATGCAAAATAAAGATATATGGTATATGTTTTATTGGAATCCGCATTCGGTAAAGTTGTATCGCGGATGACCTAGGTCTACCTATTGAGTTAAAAGTTCTGAGTAAATAAGCAGAAATTAATAAAATTGCTACAATTCAGGGATAATGAAATAATTAGTAAGTCTCCGGTTGTTCCTAAATTCTAGGGTATCAAGTATATCGAAGATGTATTTAATAACTACCCTTGCCGGATATGGCATTATAGGTACGTAGTTCTCTAGTTAATATATCAGTACAAGAAGCGTCAGTGTGGAATTAAAAATGTTCTGAACATTTCTAACAAATCGCTAAAGGGTCACCACACATCGTTATAACACTACTATAACCTGCATGTGCATTGACTCGATAGACAAAATAATACGATGCAGACATAAATCAAAGCACTCAACGTCGTTTTCAAGCGCACAAGTGTTCGAATATCAACCAATTCTCGTGCAGTCTTGGAATAATAAAATAATATAGACCGTTGTCATCCGACTACGATAGTTTGGCCCGGTGCCAAGCACCGCGGGATGTTACGCTGTCCCAACCTTGAGTATAAAATTTTTAAGAAGCACACGCTTGTCTAACTTCGCTGTTATTATAACATTTAGGGAGAGATGCAAACGGCAATAAAAATAGAAGTTCTCAGAATGTGTAGATGATTTAACAACCTTAATGTAAGAAAATTGTATTTCTGATACCAGTTACCAAGTCTCACTGTGTAATAACATACAAAGAAGGTTATATGAACGTCCAATTTAGTATTCGACTTCAGGACTTATATCCTGGGATCGAACCCTAAATATAGTGTTCGATCTATATCGAAGGACTATTCCTGAAGTCGAAAATACTGCCCAATAGGACAGTATTTTCTATCGAGAAATGCTCAGTAGCACTCAGGAGTTTGAAATGTATCTGGCTTGGCCGCTATAATATTAGGGACCAACAGAGTCCGCAAAATACGCGACGTCCACTTGGATCAATTGGATGTCTCCATTAATGGATTCTTGTGCTCTTTTTCCCCTCCACTTAAATCTATCACGCGAATCAGGTTTAAATAATCATGATTCTTACTTCTTCTTTAGATACTTAAAAGGTCCACTTGAATCAATTGGATGACTCCTAATGTGTGTGTTGATGCACCGACCAAATTATAACTCTTAAATTAGTAATAGATATATAATTAGTATTTTTGACTGAATAATTACACACGTACCAATAAAACAACGGAAATAGTGGTAGTTTCAGCGATGCAGAATTCTGGTGCTATTATAGCAGGAGAACTTGTTACGGCTGAGTTTCGTTGGAAGAAAAGTAAACACACTTTGGAATGAGGGTATCTATGGCAACGGTGGACCGTTGAGTTGCTGCCTCCCGAAAAGGGTTAACATCTGGTAGGCGGCCGGTTGTAAAAACAATGCCAAATTTGTTTAACTTACAATGGATGAGACATATTGCGCAGCCCTCATATAATGGGAAAAGTTAAGGAAAATAATGTTGATATATCCATAAAATATTTGGGAAATCTTACAAAAACCAAACCTTGGCCTATCTCTACGGGAATAACAGACTAGAGGGTAAAATATTTAATTTTCATAAAGTACGATACATGGTACGATGTATACTATTTATTTGACGAATTCACAATAAACCTCGTTTACATTTGGACAGGTCTAAAGCACAATCTATTGAAATCCACAAACGGCTATACGACAATTAAGTTTTTTTTTTATTTTTACATCGAAGAATCATTAATTGTTTTTTCTTTGATGAAATGAATGAATGTTGCTTTGATTTCCATTGATATCAATTCGCTTTCATCTCGTCATATTGATTCAAAGGCCATTCGTATTTTTGATTTTGTATTATATATTCGAGGAAATTGGCAGTAGATACATAAGCAAATACTACGAAAACTATTTCATTTTGTATTATTTTCTAAATAATAAGTAGGTTGACTGACGTATGTCTTCTCGGGAACATTATCCTAGTAGAGGTGTTAGGTAAGTTAGATAAACAATCTCGCACTAAATACATATTTTACTATACCAACGTGTACGTTTGCCTTCCCACGGGATTCTTACGGCCAGAAACTGAACATATTTTTGTTTTTTTAAAAACGTAGCCCCAAACTAGTTTTTATTCCTGTTTCGTGGGTGCGTTTACTTACATAAGAATTCACATAAACAAATACACGGACCGAAACAAATATTTGCGAGAACCGAACCCTAAACCACGGCAGCAAATTGTCCGTCAATCATTAAAACGATAGACTGGCAGAAAATAGATTTAGCTGAAATTAAATCACGCTATAAAGGATAATGAACGACGTAATATAACATCTCTCAAAACAGAAGCCAAACTAAAACAATACCCGGGAAAATGATTAAGGTATATTGTTCAAAGAAACTGCCAAAGAACAAGTAACCTCTCAGAAATCGTTTAGAATAACAAAGGCAAATCAATTACAGACTCGCGGCGTGTTCCTCAGGTAATAACTCTTTTACCTGTAAAACAACTTGGTTGCGGTTGGGAATGAACGGAGTGTTAGGGCTGGTGGCCAAACCAAGACAAATCATTACATGTATATAAAGAAGATATTTTAGTTTGCTAATTTAAGTTATAGTCTTGACGGTGTAGCCTATGCATGTATCTTTCTCCATTCACTTCTTAACGCGTTCTGTTTGAGTTACTTGTACGATCTGACAGAAACTTGTGTAACTTGTATTTTAATAATATCCCGCGTTCCCATAAACGTCTGCAATATAAAAATTGAACAAAAAAATACTAATTCGTATCTAAAATTTTGTCATCATCCAGGGACAATTATAATTCAGTTTTTTCTAAAAGTTGATGCAATCATGTAACTTCTGGAACTCCGTTAAATTTTTAAGATACATAAAACAACCACTCCCAAGAGCGGCTTTTATCAAGTTAGGACCGCGTAATTGAGTATGACCTATTCTCTCTCGATTTGATCTGTAGGAGCAGGTATTTGTTCATTAGTTGGACAGGGACAAAATATGAACCACTGACACGAAAGGAAAAGTAGACGTGGAATTATTATCATTATGTTGCAATGCTGCAACTGGTATGGGTTGGATCACTTCCGTGTTAATTGCATTGTGAAATGGAGCGCGAACTTAACGCGTGTTCAGAGGGCTAAGAAGGAACAAATTGACATTAGCGTAACGTTCTCGAGAAATCGTGCTGTCACATTCATCTTTATGTAGTAAATTTGTAATGTGAAAAAGATGACATATCAGTTCGGTAGCGATGCCCTAACGTCAATCTATTCGCGCTAAGCCTACAGTACATACACGTGAACGCAACGTTACCCGCGACAGTAGCCCGCGCAAGCAGTTTGCATATTTACTGGCATAGTGTTCATGCACTTTGACGCAATCAACTATAAAGCTTGCAACATAATACCCTAAAGATTTCAAAATTGACAATTCGATAATAGTGTATGATTCGATAATAGTGACCATACATTCTTAATGCAGAAAGCAGTCATGTATAAATTTAACATAATTACCTCTATCCAAGAATATCACCAGCAAGCTCATAAACATAACGCTGCACACATACATTACACTAAGTCCGCATTGTAAACACTCACAGTTTTTCTCATCAATGCACGCTTCATTTCCATGAAATGAAAAATACAATTAACTTGGTCGTAATTATGACTTCATTTGAATAGCGTGTCGACCGACGCTTAGGGCCCGCAGTAATTACATAAACACATACCCAGACACACACAAATACCCAGTCCGGAACAAATAATTGTGGATCACACAAAGATTGGTCCCGTGCGGGAATCGAACCCGCGACTATTAGACACAGTGGGCGGAGCGGCTTAAGCTCTTAACCACTGCGCTAAATCGTATCAGACATAAAAGTTGAATCATAATAGGCTTACTATACTTAGAAGGCTGTCAAGGAAGTTCATTTTGATAGGAAATCCTTTGTGAAACAATGGTTGGGAGAGACCTTTGTCACTTAAGATTCTGTTTGTGTTAAAATATATTACTTAGCTTCGTAAACCCTGTAGTAACGACGAGTAAAATTTTATAAGACTCCTGCCCAATCACACAATACCACATATGTACGTTTAGCTATTTCAATTCTTTTCACTAACTAAAATTGGCTAATTATTCTATCAGGTATTCCTCATTAAAATACCTTTAACGTTACGTTAAGAATAATATTAAAAACATATCTCACTTTGATCTATTTATATCATCACTCCAAATCCTTTAATATATAGATAAGCACAGTGAGACAGAACCAAAAGTCTCTTTCTTTACAGACCACTATTGCTTTCTCCAATCTTGATAGTTTTTCTCATACATGCTCGCCGGTGACGGAGATTCTTGACTTGCTCATCAGAAAGATACGCTCTATTTGACGATGCTAAAATAGTCTAGGTCTTACCCAAATAATTTTATCGAACGAAACTAAAAAAAGTTTCCAGAATTACAAAAATCACTATACAGGGTATCACTTGTGAAACACCAACAACCTCGCAGGACTAGATAGCTAACATCATAAGCAACAACTTTTGTTCTACGACTTTTGACAATTTGTTAGATTTTATTTTCATACAAAAATAAGTATTAATTTAATTTCCCGCTCTCTTACTCCGAACTCAGCGCGCATCGCAAAGATTACGTAAACAAGCCCCTGCAAAGCACGGGGAAGGGGGTGCAGCGCCATTTATCTAGCCGCCTGTCGTCCGTCGGTTTTGAAGCGGCGCGCGCGTTGCATGCGCTTGAGTGCCACGATTTTTCGCTCGATTTATTGTGCGGATTGTGGGTATGTTGCTGTACGTACCGTACGTAAACCTGCTGTGCTTTGCGTGGAGTGTCATTCACAATGAAGGAAAATATCCATTCCATCTTCATAGTATTCAGGAACCCACTGAACCTGACAAACCTGCACAAGTGGCTTTTTGCAACTGATTGCTTGTTGACCGGCGTACAGTTCTGTGGACTGATGAAGCTACATTTGGCAGAGTTGGCTTATTCAATACTCGAAATGAACATTTGTGGTGTTACGAAAACTCGCTCGAACCCAGGCCACATAATTTACAACACCGATTCAGTGTAAATATTTGGGCGGGAATAATAAATTCCTTGTTATTGAACCCTGTTTTTTTAGATAGACTAAATGGTGAATCATATTTACAACTTGACACCGAAACGCTGCCAGAGTTGGAAAACGAAAGTATCCCTGTCGCTAACTAACGTTGTTACTATTAACATGACGACGCACCAGCGCACTATTCTCGTTAAGTTAGAGACCATTTAAACAGTGTATACTCCGGTCGATGGATAGGACGTGGCGGACCTCGTACATGGCCTCCAAGGTCACCAGACATTACACCCCTGGACTTCATTTATGGGGGCACGTAAAAACAATGGTGTACAGTGGTGGTGAAATCACAAGCCGAGACATGCTCATTGATAAAATAATTTGGGCCTTTAATCAAATAAAAACGAATTCGGAAGTGTTACCTCGAGTTAATTAACAGTTGATATTTAAGTGTGGTCTTTGTGTTGGTTGTGAAGGTGACTATTTTGAACGCTATGTGCGCGATACTCGCCACCATGCGCGAGACTTGAACCTCAGAGATAATAATTTGTAAATATTATTTTAATCATCATTTATTTATTATTGTAAAAACCCTGATTCCACTTTTTATATACGCCTCCATTAAACAATAAAAAGCAAAGAAAACCTAACTACCAACATTAAATTGGTTTAATTAAACTTTAGAAAACAATAAAAAACAATTTTTGTTACGATTATCACATATTTTAGATGTTTAGATACCTAATCTACATACAATATTTGTTTTTAATTGTTTAATGTAGCCAGTCCTAAGCCTGGTAAAGTATGAAAGGATTGTGGACTCAGTGTAGGTACATACTGGCTACAAACCCCGCGAGCAATTGAAATTAACTAAATCTGGCGAAGAAAGTGTTATTATTATTTATCAATTTTATTATTGCGGATATAGTGCGGATATTTATCAATATTATCATGGGTCGGACAAGTGTAGTTTTCGATCAAAAAATTCCCAGACATCCCCTCAGTCCGGAGTGTGGATTGTGGAATTGTGCCCGGTATATGGCAGTAGGGTTGCCCCCTATTACAGGGGACCTAACATCGTCGGCGAAAAGTGGGTGTACGCTGTACACCTCTGCCACCCCCGCTTGGGGAATATAGCCATGATGGTTTTTAAAACATAGATGCAAACATTACCCAACAAAATTGGTTAATATTTAACTTTTATGGGAACCGATTTCCTTAGCTAACAAGCAACTGGATGGGCAATATTTAATAAAAATACCAAGACACAATGAACCCGCGAAATTCAGAGATTTCAACAAGCTTAAATATTTGTAAGATTTGATAAAGGTTACTATGTTGCTTCTGTGTAAATTAAAATGCAAGAATATCATCGAAATCCATTTTTGCAGTGCTTTACAAGTGGGCTTATCCTAGTTGTAGTCTCCTTGTTTATGGCAGATATGCCAATTTATCGTTTCTCCCGCTTTGCAAAGGAGGGAAGTGGAATTTTATTTTTCCTTCTCCTCAAACCTTGGTGTCATCTAAGGAGACCATTGTGGATCCTAGCTTATAGGAGTTACAATGGTGGGATTGTGTAGCGGGCTTAGTCCCAAAAAAAAGAAATTAAGATTGGTTGTAATATTTTGTGATTATATCGGTTATCGCGTCCGATGTTCCTCGGTCTTTTAGAATGCAAATAAACTTCTAATCTATCTGTTGTTAAAAGTAAGCATGCCCTCAAATTTTGTAATCCTTTAAATGACATACATCTCCCTTTATAAATCAGCCTTTACCTACTGTCCCACAGTTAGGCACAGACCCTTTCTCACAAATCGAGGTGAGGGAGAGCGTGGGTCATATTCCACCACGCGGGCCGTGTGCGGATTGATGGAGAATCTCAGATAACATAATTTAATCAAAATCTGTTACATGACAAACGTTTGTAATGTAAGTATGGTCTTGAGCTGAAAATAAAGGTTTTTATAATAGAAGCAATTTAAAAATGAATATACTCGGTGCAATTTTTCTAGTCATGGAGCGAAAGTTCAGGTGATGTTTCCAATGCCTACTGTTCACTGGTACTAAAAAAAACTTAACATTTCAATAAGTAACATCTTTTAAAAGCAACTTTTAACGTATACCAAGCGCAAAATGATATTGAGGGGCGGCGCGGCTCGTCAACTAGCCAGTAAATACCTTCCGGTGTTCCGCATATTTACCCTAGCTATAATATTCGGATAGGTCAGTAGGTAGATGTTATTTATTGAAGTGATCTTTTTATTTATTTTGTATTACTAGTAAACCGTACGCATTGGTATCAGAATTAAATTCAGATTCAGAATATTTTTTATTTATGTAAACCATTACAGTATTTATGAATCGTCAGAAAAGTAACAAAGACTCTACCGCCACTTCGGAATGTCATTCTTGTGGGGAATGGCAAGAAACTCTTCGGTTACTCTCTTAAAATAATTTTTTTATAAACTTTTGTGGTGGGGTATGGAGGACAATGTAGGTTGGTCATCAGGTGAGTCTAGGTTAAAAAAGCAAATTATACTATTTATGAGAATGGCTACATAGATCCCTCATTTACAAAAAAAGTACACAACAAAATGACTTTATGTTAAATTAATAGAAGGAAGAGAGGAAATGTTAACTTATAACAGTTGAATAGGTTGTCATGACTCAAGTGGAGCTGAAATAGCATCTATCTAATCATTTTTCTCTTTTAAATAATCTTCTATTGAATAATAAGCTTGCTTACAAAGTGTTCGTTTTACAAAAGCTTTAAACATATTTGCACTAAGTTTAGTGACGTCAATTGGAATTGTGTTATAAAATCTGACATAGTGCCCCATGAAAGAAGTGTGAATTTTTGACAGCCGAAACTGCGGTTGATCTAATTTATTTATATGTCGTGTGTTATAGCAAAGCCTATCACCTAGCTGATTAAAAAAACTATTTGTTTTCTAGTATAAATAATGTTTTTATAAATATATTGACATGGGACTGTCATGATATTAGCTTCTTTAAATAGTTCTCTTAAAGAGAGTCTACTTAAGTTATAGATGGCCCTAATAGCCCTTTTTTGAGATAAAAAACAGACTCAATGTCAGCTGCCCTACCCCACAATAATATACCATACGACATGACACTATGAAAGAAGCTGAAATAGACTATCCTCGCGGTGACCACATCAGTTAGTTGTCTGATCTTCCTTACGGTATAGGTAGCGGAGCTTATCCGTTTACCTAAATTCTCAATATGAGGACCCCATTGTAACTTGGAGTCAAGCGTAATCCCTGTAAAAGGTGTATCATCGATGAACTCAAGTTTCTCATAGTATAATATCATGTACATTGAAAACCTTATACATTTAGTTTTCTTGTTATTGAGCACTAAATTGTTGGATGTAAACCAGTTATTTAGTTGAAGAATAGCGTCATTTACTTCGTCAAAGTTGTTAACTTGTCTGCCTACTTTAAAAATCAAACAGATATCGTCAGCAAATAACACTATCGTCGCTCGTTTTTTAATTACTTCAGGTGGATCATTTATGTAAATTAAAAATAGGGGCGGACCCAGTATCGATTCCTGTGGAACGCCCATTTCAACTAAAGACTCTAGAGATTTAGGTTGATTTATTTGAACAACCATGATACAGTTGATTATATACATAGAAAAACACATGAAAATGTTGAGTTGGAATAAATTACTTTTAAAAAGGAAAGACATTACTAGGCCTATACATTTTATGTGTCAGTAGTTAACAATATTTTTGGATGATAGATTACGGTTACAAGGCATAATATTTCGACGGTTTATGCAATTTAAATATAGAATTAAAGAATTGTGTAGATGTAATTGTGTACATTAAAGGTCGGCTGATTGGTTGGACACGGGATTCATTCCTAGTATGGGGCTACGTTTAGATAAACAAAAAAACTTAGGGAATATAGATGTCTTTATAATTTATTTTTCATTTGAGGCACTTCATCCTTGTGGATCTGGTTATCTAAATAAATAAATTGTTATTGGATACATCACCCGAGCTTTCGCTCCAGGACGAACAAAATTACACCTTATATTTGTATGTATTTACAAAATAAGAGATATTTACACAACACAAACGGTCAATACCATATTCCCTAAACGAGAATAGCAGAAGTGTACTATATACACACATATTTTATAGACGAGGTTACTTCCCAGCACAATGATACTAGGCACAGTTTCGAACTGATACTGAGAAATATACTGTCACATGCAATTTATTTCTAAAAAATAAGAACGAATTTGTGATAATTTCATTTCCACAAACCCGCCTTCCACAAATTGATTATTCCGCCATCGAAGACAGAGAAAAAGTAGCAAATTATCCGAACTCACCCAAGAGTAATTTTCCAGCATAAGTGTCCATAGCAGACGGGTCGGCTCAGGTGGTGAAAGAAATTGTCCCCCATTATGTTCGCTTTGTTGGACCATTTTATGAAAACTGGCGCCAAATTGTTTGGAACGTTAGATGGAGAGAAAATAATTGGAATTATATTACTTTCACTTTGCGGTTATATGTGAATAGAAATGAATTTGGTAACAATTCGCGAATAAGATTAGGTTAGCTGGCACCTATACAGGGTTACTTGTAAAACACCAACAACCTCGTAGGACTAGATAGATAACATCATATGCAACAACTATTCCACGAGTTCGGACATAACTCAATACATAAAAAAAATGATTTTACAAGTTTTTGTTGTACTGTCGTGACATTTGTAGTTCTATGTTTCATTCATAAACGAAAGCACGACGAGACGCTCGCGCGCGCTTGCGCTGCTAATAATAATAACACTTTCTTCGCCAGATTTAGTTAATTTCAATTGCTCGCGGGGTTTGTAGCCAGTATGTACCTACACTGAGTCCACAATCCTTTCATACTTTACCAGGCTTAGGACTGGCTACATTAAACAATTAAAAACAAATATTGTATGTAGATTAGGTATCTAAACATCTAAAATATGTGATAATCGTAACAAAAATTGTTTTTTATTGTTTTCTAAAGTTTAATTAAACCAATTTAATGTTGGTAGTTAGGTTTTCTTTGCTTTTTATTGTTTAATGGAGGCGTATTTAAAAAGTGGAATCAGGGTTTTTACAATAATAAATAAATGATGATTAAAATAATATTTACAAATTATTATCTCTGAGGTTCAAGTCTCGCGCATGGTGGCGAGTATCGCGCACATAGCGTTCAAAATAGTCACCTTCACAACCAACACAAAGACCACACTTAAATATCAACTGTTAATTAACTCGAGGTAACACTTCCGAATTCGTTTTTATTTGATTAAAGGCCCAAATTATTTTATCAATGAGCATGTCTCGGCTTGTGATTTCACCACCACTGTACACCATTGTTTTTACGTGCCCCCATAAATGAAGTCCAGGGGTGTAATGTCTGGTGACCTTGGAGGCCATGTACGAGGTCCGCCACGTCCTATCCATCGACCGGAGTATACACTGTTTAAATGGTCTCTAACTTAACGAGAATAGTGCGCTGGTGCGTCGTCATGTTAATAGTAACAACGTTAGTTAGCGACAGGGATACTTTCGTTTTCCAACTCTGGCAGCGTTTCGGTGTCAAGTTGTAAATATGATTCACCATTTAGTCTATCTAAAAAAACAGGGTTCAATAACAAGGAATTTATTATTCCCACCCAAATATTTACACTGAATCGGTGTTGTAAATTATGTGGCCTGGGTTCGAGCGAGTTTTCGTAACACCACAAATGTTCATTTCGAGTATTGAATAAGCCAACTCTGCCAAATGTAGCTTCATCAGTCCACAGAACTGTACGCCGGTCAACAAGCAATCAGTTGCAAAAAGCCACTTGTGCAGGTTTGTCAGGTTCAGTGGGTTCCTGAATACTATGAAGATGGAATGGATATTTTCCTTCATTGTGAATGACACTCCACGCAAAGCACAGCAGGTTTACGTACGGTACGTACAGCAACATACCCACAATCCGCACAATAAATCGAGCGAAAAATCGTGGCACTCAAGCGCATGCAACGCGCGCGCCGCTTCAAAACCGACGGACGACAGGCGGCTAGATAAATGGCGCTGCACCCCCTTCCCCGTGCTTTGCAGGGGCTTGTTTACGTAATCTTTGCGATGCGCGCTGAGTTCGGAGTAAGAGAGCGGGAAATTAAATTAATACTTATTTTTGTATGAAAATAAAATCTAACAAATTGTCAAAAGTCGTAGAACAAAAGTTGTTGCTTATGATGTTAGCTATCTAGTCCTGCGAGGTTGTTGGTGTTTCACAAGTGATACCCTGTATAGTGATTTTTGTAATTCTGGAAACTTTTTTTAGTTTCGTTCGATAAAATTATTTGGGTAAGACCTAGACTATTTTAGCATCGTCAAATAGAGCGTATCTTTCTGATGAGCAAGTCAAGAATCTCCGTCACCGGCGAGCATGTATGAGAAAAACTATCAAGATTGGAGAAAGCAATAGTGGTCTGTAAAGAAAGAGACTTTTGGTTCTGTCTCACTGTGCTTATCTATATATTAAAGGATTTGGAGTGATGATATAAATAGATCAAAGTGAGATATGTTTTTAATATTATTCTTAACGTAACGTTAAAGGTATTTTAATGAGGAATACCTGATAGAATAATTAGCCAATTTTAGTTAGTGAAAAGAATTGAAATAGCTAAACGTACATATGTGGTATTGTGTGATTGGGCAGGAGTCTTATAAAATTTTACTCGTCGTTACTACAGGGTTTACGAAGCTAAGTAATATATTTTAACACAAACAGAATCTTAAGTGACAAAGGTCTCTCCCAACCATTGTTTCACAAAGGATTTCCTATCAAAATGAACTTCCTTGACAGCCTTCTAAGTATAGTAAGCCTATTATGATTCAACTTTTATGTCTGATACGATTTAGCGCAGTGGTTAAGAGCTTAAGCCGCTCCGCCCACTGTGTCTAATAGTCGCGGGTTCGATTCCCGCACGGGACCAATCTTTGTGTGATCCACAATTATTTGTTCCGGACTGGGTATTTGTGTATGTGTCTGGGTATGTGTTTATGTAATTACTGCGGGCCCTAAGCGTCGGTCGACACGCTATTCAAATGAAGTCATAATTACGACCAAGTTAATTGTATTTTTCATTTCATGGAAATGAAGCGTGCATTGATGAGAAAAACTGTGAGTGTTTACAATGCGGACTTAGTGTAATGTATGTGTGCAGCGTTATGTTTATGAGCTTGCTGGTGATATTCTTGGATAGAGGTAATTATGTTAAATTTATACATGACTGCTTTCTGCATTAAGAATGTATGGTCACTATTATCGAATCATACACTATTATCGAATTGTCAATTTTGAAATCTTTAGGGTATTATGTTGCAAGCTTTATAGTTGATTGCGTCAAAGTGCATGAACACTATGCCAGTAAATATGCAAACTGCTTGCGCGGGCTACTGTCGCGGGTAACGTTGCGTTCACGTGTATGTACTGTAGGCTTAGCGCGAATAGATTGACGTTAGGGCATCGCTACCGAACTGATATGTCATCTTTTTCACATTACAAATTTACTACATAAAGATGAATGTGACAGCACGATTTCTCGAGAACGTTACGCTAATGTCAATTTGTTCCTTCTTAGCCCTCTGAACACGCGTTAAGTTCGCGCTCCATTTCACAATGCAATTAACACGGAAGTGATCCAACCCATACCAGTTGCAGCATTGCAACATAATGATAATAATTCCACGTCTACTTTTCCTTTCGTGTCAGTGGTTCATATTTTGTCCCTGTCCAACTAATGAACAAATACCTGCTCCTACAGATCAAATCGAGAGAGAATAGGTCATACTCAATTACGCGGTCCTAACTTGATAAAAGCCGCTCTTGGGAGTGGTTGTTTTATGTATCTTAAAAATTTAACGGAGTTCCAGAAGTTACATGATTGCATCAACTTTTAGAAAAAACTGAATTATAATTGTCCCTGGATGATGACAAAATTTTAGATACGAATTAGTATTTTTTTGTTCAATTTTTATATTGCAGACGTTTATGGGAACGCGGGATATTATTAAAATACAAGTTACACAAGTTTCTGTCAGATCGTACAAGTAACTCAAACAGAACGCGTTAAGAAGTGAATGGAGAAAGATACATGCATAGGCTACACCGTCAAGACTATAACTTAAATTAGCAAACTAAAATATCTTCTTTATATACATGTAATGATTTGTCTTGGTTTGGCCACCAGCCCTAACACTCCGTTCATTCCCAACCGCAACCAAGTTGTTTTACAGGTAAAAGAGTTATTACCTGAGGAACACGCCGCGAGTCTGTAATTGATTTGCCTTTGTTATTCTAAACGATTTCTGAGAGGTTACTTGTTCTTTGGCAGTTTCTTTGAACAATATACCTTAATCATTTTCCCGGGTATTGTTTTAGTTTGGCTTCTGTTTTGAGAGATGTTATATTACGTCGTTCATTATCCTTTATAGCGTGATTTAATTTCAGCTAAATCTATTTTCTGCCAGTCTATCGTTTTAATGATTGACGGACAATTTGCTGCCGTGGTTTAGGGTTCGGTTCTCGCAAATATTTGTTTCGGTCCGTGTATTTGTTTATGTGAATTCTTATGTAAGTAAACGCACCCACGAAACAGGAATAAAAACTAGTTTGGGGCTACGTTTTTAAAAAAACAAAAATATGTTCAGTTTCTGGCCGTAAGAATCCCGTGGGAAGGCAAACGTACACGTTGGTATAGTAAAATATGTATTTAGTGCGAGATTGTTTATCTAACTTACCTAACACCTCTACTAGGATAATGTTCCCGAGAAGACATACGTCAGTCAACCTACTTATTATTTAGAAAATAATACAAAATGAAATAGTTTTCGTAGTATTTGCTTATGTATCTACTGCCAATTTCCTCGAATATATAATACAAAATCAAAAATACGAATGGCCTTTGAATCAATATGACGAGATGAAAGCGAATTGATATCAATGGAAATCAAAGCAACATTCATTCATTTCATCAAAGAAAAAACAATTAATGATTCTTCGATGTAAAAATAAAAAAAAAACTTAATTGTCGTATAGCCGTTTGTGGATTTCAATAGATTGTGCTTTAGACCTGTCCAAATGTAAACGAGGTTTATTGTGAATTCGTCAAATAAATAGTATACATCGTACCATGTATCGTACTTTATGAAAATTAAATATTTTACCCTCTAGTCTGTTATTCCCGTAGAGATAGGCCAAGGTTTGGTTTTTGTAAGATTTCCCAAATATTTTATGGATATATCAACATTATTTTCCTTAACTTTTCCCATTATATGAGGGCTGCGCAATATGTCTCATCCATTGTAAGTTAAACAAATTTGGCATTGTTTTTACAACCGGCCGCCTACCAGATGTTAACCCTTTTCGGGAGGCAGCAACTCAACGGTCCACCGTTGCCATAGATACCCTCATTCCAAAGTGTGTTTACTTTTCTTCCAACGAAACTCAGCCGTAACAAGTTCTCCTGCTATAATAGCACCAGAATTCTGCATCGCTGAAACTACCACTATTTCCGTTGTTTTATTGGTACGTGTGTAATTATTCAGTCAAAAATACTAATTATATATCTATTACTAATTTAAGAGTTATAATTTGGTCGGTGCATCAACACACACATTAGGAGTCATCCAATTGATTCAAGTGGACCTTTTAAGTATCTAAAGAAGAAGTAAGAATCATGATTATTTAAACCTGATTCGCGTGATAGATTTAAGTGGAGGGGAAAAAGAGCACAAGAATCCATTAATGGAGACATCCAATTGATCCAAGTGGACGTCGCGTATTTTGCGGACTCTGTTGGTCCCTAATATTATAGCGGCCAAGCCAGATACATTTCAAACTCCTGAGTGCTACTGAGCATTTCTCGATAGAAAATACTGTCCTATTGGGCAGTATTTTCGACTTCAGGAATAGTCCTTCGATATAGATCGAACACTATATTTAGGGTTCGATCCCAGGATATAAGTCCTGAAGTCGAATACTAAATTGGACGTTCATATAACCTTCTTTGTATGTTATTACACAGTGAGACTTGGTAACTGGTATCAGAAATACAATTTTCTTACATTAAGGTTGTTAAATCATCTACACATTCTGAGAACTTCTATTTTTATTGCCGTTTGCATCTCTCCCTAAATGTTATAATAACAGCGAAGTTAGACAAGCGTGTGCTTCTTAAAAATTTTATACTCAAGGTTGGGACAGCGTAACATCCCGCGGTGCTTGGCACCGGGCCAAACTATCGTAGTCGGATGACAACGGTCTATATTATTTTATTATTCCAAGACTGCACGAGAATTGGTTGATATTCGAACACTTGTGCGCTTGAAAACGACGTTGAGTGCTTTGATTTATGTCTGCATCGTATTATTTTGTCTATCGAGTCAATGCACATGCAGGTTATAGTAGTGTTATAACGATGTGTGGTGACCCTTTAGCGATTTGTTAGAAATGTTCAGAACATTTTTAATTCCACACTGACGCTTCTTGTACTGATATATTAACTAGAGAACTACGTACCTATAATGCCATATCCGGCAAGGGTAGTTATTAAATACATCTTCGATATACTTGATACCCTAGAATTTAGGAACAACCGGAGACTTACTAATTATTTCATTATCCCTGAATTGTAGCAATTTTATTAATTTCTGCTTATTTACTCAGAACTTTTAACTCAATAGGTAGACCTAGGTCATCCGCGATACAACTTTACCGAATGCGGATTCCAATAAAACATATACCATATATCTTTATTTTGCATATATATTTAATTTCATTCAAAAATATATTTATTTGGATAAGAGCCTCCGTCACTGGCGAGCGTGTATGAGACAAACTATGAGAGTGGAGGAAGCCAAAGAGGTATGTAAGGAAAGAACCTGTTGGAACTTTGTACTTTCTGCCTACCCCGCTAGGGATCTGGCGTGATGATATAGATAGATAGATTATTTGGATAACCTACAGCTTATTTAAAACATTTAGTACATTACTGTAATACGTACTATTAAAGACATCGCATGCGACAAAATGGATTTCTTATTCGTAATCTATCTTTCATATAGACAGGCCGGAGTAGGTATATCTACCATATATTTTACCCTAATTATAATATTGGCATATTTGTACATTCAGTATAAACTTTATCACATAGTTTCTGTCCCGTACATTCGTTAACATCCAAACGTTATTTATAGCAATGCACACATTTCGAGTACAATGTTCGTATGAATATCGTTGAAAGCTTTCTGCTCATGCCGAAATTTAAATATACGAGTCAGTTACTGCCGTAAATGTAAGCTGTGTTTTGAAATATTTGCTTAGTTTATGTTGGTATATAACTGGGAATTTTATTATAATAAATCAACTTTTATTGTCCCACTGATGGGTAAAGGCCGTCGCTCACAAAACTTGGTGAGGGATAATAGGTCATACTTTAGGCGGTCATATTGCGGATCGCTGAAGGCAGGTATGTGGCCTGTAACTTATCAAACCAACTATGAATCTGCTAACTTAGCTTAATTGCTAGCACATGAAGTAGTTATCAGGAACAACGGCTTAACGTGCCTAACGACTGAGCTGAGTTTAACCTTGATCACCAAGAATACCGTAGTCCAAGGTCCAAACATTGCCTGGAAAAGCTCACTATTAATTATAAGAACGCCCATTGTTATTCTACCTATGTTTATAATCATGTTTTTCAATCAATCAATCCTTTCTATATCTCTAGTAGAAAAATAATATAAAAACGGACTTTGAGAGTATAAAACACTCGTTAGGTCTACAAGGAAAGAACCTACTCAAACTTTTTGTACTCTGCCTACCCGTGAAGTGATATAGTGAGATATCGCTATTAGACCACCAAGGATACGCACTCTTTCAAGGAAATAGTTATTCTAGTCAAAACAAACTTTTAAACTTACATTAAACCTAAGCACACAGTAGCAAAATAATTGTCCTCTCCCATTGCGTAGTAACGATCAATTGCACTTTCCGAAGCTGTCGCTTGGAGTGCAGTGCGCAATTGAATTTGCATAACGCGATAACACTAGACGATGCCCGTGGGAATAGACCGGCCGAGTATGCAACACTACACTACATAGTCATACGTTCGTACTCTTTAATAATCCTTAGTTCATGAAAAAACCTCTTAGATAAATTTACTTACTTTCTGTCTCTCACACACAGTTAAATATACAACAAAAATAAATAAAAGCGATATTAAAAAAATAAAATGTACTTATAACTATTAAGCCGCCCTAATGGGGTAACAGCGTAAAGCTGTGTTGCAGCGTAAACTACAACACAGCGCTGATTTTTAGTGGTACCCGAAATGAGTGACATGCGTGCTTGAAGCCCTAGTTCCCAAACGAGCCAATCGCGCGGCGAAGAGCGGGGAACCGAAAGTAGGGAACAGTTTGTGCCCAACCCATCATACCGGGAAAAAAAGTAAAGAAATACCAAAAAATCTTTTGCTGCACGAGGTGGTCGAAAGCAATCACAGCACAAACTTAAAATTTAAATACTATTATAGAATAATATAGTAACTCTATTTGCAGACATGCACATATCTCTTTCTAGTCTCACTGTAATTTTTTATTGAATCAAGAGATCAAATTAGTGCCAACTTAATTTTTTACAGTCGCTAATTAAATACGGAAAAAATGATAGGAATGGCGTCTTTGTCTCGAATGCAAAAAGAAAATAGACCGCAGTACAATGTAACGTATAGTCTATTCCAATTATAATAATAATAATATATTTATTTCACCCGAAAAAAGCACGTATATTTTTTTTAGATCTAGAGCTAATATTGAAGCAAATCTAACTTTAAAACTTGAATTAATCAATACAAAAACGGCGATTTCTTACTAACAACATTTTCAATACGCTATCTTTGATAATACTGTCGCCTTTATATATCACATGTTATAGATTGCATGCACAACTAAAACATTTAAAAAATGTGTTTGTTTTTAAAGTTAATGTTGATTGGAATGGACTATATTGATAAAGGAATCACCACCAATATCATTCTGTGATACTATTCATTAACTACAGTGGATTCGTTTCATTTGTGCCCTCAAGAACAAAACCCAACTGTAGACAATTTATTGGCGCCTACATCATGATCAACATACTCCTACTGTTTTGTGGGCTCGTCCCCTATTACATTGAGACCTAATAACGTCGGTAATATGTCAGTCTACATAGTACACCTCAGTCACCGCTCATTTTATAATTACCTATAGAAAGGAAGCGATACGTAAACTGTCCTACTGTTTCAAAAGTCAAAGTAAACAAACAGCAATTCCAAAACCGAAAGACTCGTTAACTGTTAACTTTAATCATACGATCATTAAATAACTTGGCTTTACACCCAATCGGTAACGGCGCCACCTACTAGGTCCAAGTTACTGAATGTGGTGGATAATGTAGCGTGAAAGAATAATTAAATTTGGTTCAGTAGTTTACAAGTTTATCGATTACGAAGAAATAAAGCTTTTCTTTAAATTGACGGCAGATGTGTTCACGGAAGGTCAGCAAGATGATCTGACTCAGCAAAGAAAAAAGCGGTGGGCGGCAGCATGCATCCTGCGGTTCACTCCGCATATGGCCGCATCCAATGGAGATTGATTATACGTAGTCGCGATATTCAGCAAAAGGAAAAAGAGTGATTTAAATTTCCATACGGAGCAATGATATGAGCACCATACTATAATAAATTCATCGATATAAGAATATTGGTTTAATTCTGCACAACCCGAATAAATCATTCGATACCTACGTCAATACTAATAGCATTGTATCTCGTTATTTACCTTGCCGTTTATCAAGATGTATGTGAAAATGTGTTTTGGCCCGTGCATCGGATCCCATACTGAGGCCTTATTTGTTATGACCAGACGCAGCGCGTTACGATAATTTCGTGAAATGATCATGTTACTGAATACAATTTTTGAGCGAATATTGAGAGTTTAGCACGAACAGATTGCCGTTAGTTTGACTTTGTCGATCCATTTCCAATTTGGCCTCGAACCTATTCGCGCCTTTATTAAAAGGCGACAACCCGATATTTCGCGAACGTGTCCAATCATAGAAATCTGCTAATTGTAGCCGCCGCCAACTACGAACCTAACTCCCCGTTTATCAACCGCTACCGCTGTTCGCGGCGGTTCTCAACGACACTCCCGACGCTCTTACATCCCTTCTTTCGGATCAGACACCGACCTCGCCGGTGAGGTCGAAGAATCCCTTGCCCGCCGGCCGGAGCAGGGCACCGGTGCAAGGCATCCCTTGTTGGCCGCGGGGCTTTTACAGCTTCACAGGACAAGAGGGCGAGCGTGCAGCCACTACGCTCGAGCCAGAAGTGCAAGTGGGCAACTAGCTCAAGGGCGCCCCAAGGAGGATTATTATTTATGCCATTGCATATACGAGGTTTTTCGCCCTAGTGCTCTGCACCGGCCGGCGGGCTAGGGATGCTTCAACCTTGCCGGCGAGGTCAGTGTCTGATCCTGACTGGAGTGCCAATATCGACGATCATTTCATTAAGTTATCTTATTGACGAATGGCTTGGTTTAGTGATCAAGAATTTAAGCCCCTCCGCCCAGCGGATTAATTCGTCGCGGGTTCGAATCCCGCACGCGACAAATTTTTGTGTGACCCACAAATATTTGTTTCGGTCTGGTCATGTGAATTTCATGTTTGCAAACGTAACGACACAGAAATAATTCCTAGTTTGGGGCCCCGATTTTTAAAAAACAGAGATTGCACGAAGTTATCTCATCACGCCGCGTTGCGTGTTTATTTGATCATAGCGAATAATTGCCCTGAAAGTTGGCTTATCAAATTACACGTCGGAAACAACGGTTATACCGAGCAATGCACTATTACTGATATTGCCAAGATCGGTAAGAATTCGGTTAAAATCGAGTTATCGATATTGATTTCGGCAACAGACAGGAGCAGTTTTCAACCTTATTTCTTGAAGATACGGAACGAAATGTTGTTGTAACCATAGACTGAGGAGCACATTAAGGTTATGTTAGATCAGATAGTAGAACCAAATAGATCGTGTATTACCTGAAGGGCAAGTCAAGAATCTCCGTAACCGGCGAGCGTGTTTGAGACGAACTGTGAGAGTGGAGGAAGCCAGAGAGATCTGTAAGGAAAGAACCTGTTGGAACTCTGTACTCTCTGCCTACTCTGCGAGGGAGCTGGCGTGATGATATAGATAGATCGGATTTGTTGTTACGGAGATCTTTAACTAACGAAAATCTCATTGGTATAATGATAATATTAGACCTGTTAAGAAACTGTCCCACCGTTAAGCACGGGCCTCAAGCCATAGTCCACCACGCTGGCCCAGTGCGGGTTACAGAACTATACAAAGCTCCGAGAAACTCTTAGGTATGCAGGTTTCCTCAAGATGATTTCCTTAACCGTTAACAAGTGATAGTTATTTCTTTAATACCCACATGCTTTGGAAAAGACAGAGGTGCGTGCTTAGGTTTGAATCCGAGACCCCTGACATTGCAGTTTAACGGTCTAACCTGTAAACTATTACTGCTTATGATGATCATGAGGTCCTGGATTCGAATCCTAGGTCCGACAAAATGTAGTTATTCTATCGAAACAAATCTTATTTTGGAGAGACTAGAATTGGGCGCACTATTAAAAAAAGGAAAATCGACTTCAAAAAGCAAAAAATAAATATTTGAGAGAAGAAGAAGAAGAAGTGCTGGTTGGTGCAGTCGGTTACTTGGCTCCGACTTCAAATATTTATTGTTGGCTTTTTGATGTCGGTTTTCCTTTATTTTAAAAGTTTTTTATTTTACAATTTTTTGTGATGATTGATTTAGTTATTATTATTTATATACCTCCTTTATATTATCCTACTTATTTATACAGTGAGGTACCTACAAGATTGTTATACAACTCATTATAATAGAATTTTCACATTCATGCTGTTTGCCTTATAGGAAACCCCTGGTGTATCTTCAAAGCCCATTGTCCAATACCAATAAAATTTAAATTCGACCATCACGGAGCTATGCCGAACCTAATGCAAAAAGAACCTCCTCCTTTTTTGAAGTCGTTTAACATTCTTCTTAGTTCTATGATAAGGTACCTATAGGATTGACGTAATACCCATAATATCTCAATCTACGCATTCGTATTGTTTAGGAGTTCCCTGGTGTATCTTCAAAGTCCAAGGTCCAATACTGATGAAATTAAAATGGGATCACCTTGAAACTATATTGAATCCAGCGGAAAAAGAATCAACCAAATCGGTACACAAGCAAATAAGTTATAAAAAACACAGACGAATTGTGAACCTCCTCCTTTTTTGAAGTCGGTTAACATTCTGCTTAGTTCTATAGTACCTACCTATAGGATTGACGTAACACCCATATTGTCTCAATTTGCTCGTTCCTATTGTTTGTAGTTAAGGAGTTAAAATGAGATTCCCGTGGAGCTATATGGAATTCAATGCAAAAAGAATCATCAAAATCGGTCCACAACTGACGGAAATATCGGTGTACCTCCTCCTTTTTGAAGTAGGTTAATAAGGGCAACAGGCTCGTCTGTATCGGTACCTACCAGCCTTGGTGATGTGGGTACAAAGTATGTTACACCTCAGCCACCCTTTCTTAGACAATATAAGCTAGACGGTACAATTATGTTAAAAAAAATACTGTTAAACTTGGCTTATTTTATCTTACCTACTAACCAATACTTTGAATTCTCCACAAGCAAAACAAACATTTTTCTAACTTATCTTATCTGAAAACACTAACCCAATATTACAAACGATATTAAGGGTAGGAGGCCAACTTAATCAAGGTAAGTTTTCCGCCATTGGAAGCGTTCCAATTAGAGGTGCAATCGTCGGAATGGGTGCGAGGTAGACAATTATTGGACATATGAGATATGGGGTTAAATCATGGGTTGGATTAATTTAGTTTTGTAACCTCTCTATTTTTCTTAAACTACTAGGCATTATTCCTGTATCGTGGGTTCGTTTGTAAATATGAAATTCACATACACCAACACCTAGGCGAGCGATACGCAACGATTTGTCTCGTGCGGGGAGGAAATCTGCGACTACTCGGTGCGGAGACCGAAGCGTCCTAAACTATAAAGCACTGGACCAAGCTGACATCGAAATTGAAAAAAATATAAAACTCTACGTGTAGCAATAATGTCTTCACGTCACACTGTCTAAATTTAACAAAAATAATAATTATCACTACACAAAGTACCTAAAAACAAGTTCTTTTTCTATGCCCACAAAATAATAAAAAAATCTTTTTCTTACAATTTTTATTAAATCATATTCATTTAAAACTTTTCTAGTTCATCAAATTAAAATAAGTATAGAATAATATTTAGAAAACTTATATTTTGTCTTAAGCATACACAAAAAAACACTTGGTGTTCTCAACCTGCTCTTTTTAAAGTCAGAAGCAATTAGGGAGAAAGAAAATATTAATTCTCCATTTCGTTTTGCAAGTTACATGAAAATTAAAATAGATTTCTTCTTACCTTTCTACATTACTGTTATCGTAATTAGGTTTTTCTAAATATTTAGTAACCTTTGTGTTCAGTTAGAAGGGATTTGTGTTATTTATTACAGTTTTAGGGGTTATCAGGTCAAGGTCACCAATTCGACTTTCTACTTCCATGACGCTGTAAGTGTTTTGGAGGGTGAATTCTCTCCTAACTCTATATTCTTGAAGTAAAATAAAATTATAATGTTCATAGGCCTATATTTATTTAATGCGACCTGATCAGTCGGCACGAATACCGAGCGACACCTGACTGATACGATTGTCATGTTTTCTGATTGGCATAAGTTACTGCGTACTCTGCAAATATCCCCTTATACGTGTTATAGAAAATGAAAAACTATGGTCCTCTTTCACCACTTTCAAGAGCTGGTAAGTTACTTTTCGATTAGCGTTACTAGGCAATTAAAACTGGCTCGTTTAACCGTCGGATATGGCTACTCAAGATGGTGAAATTCGTACATAAACTTACTTGCAACTGTAACTGTCGACTAGTCTACTTTAGACTTTTCTCGACAGTGGCGAAAGAGGTCTTTAGTTTTTTTTTAAGTAGAAAAAATTCTACGTGTCTCAACTAAATGTATAATTGACACATTTCTGAATCAGTGGGATTAGTAAGAGCTTAGAAGCCGATTATAACCAGCCTTATAGAACCACAGAACCAAAAAAAACTAAACTATTGTAATCACTCAGTCTTTTATTTTGTCTCGCTCGCATGATTTATGTAATTTCGACTACGAAACAAATTTCAGTCAAAAATTTAAACTAATATATTTGAACAATGCCAAAAAGTTTATTATCTTGGTGTAAAGATGAAAAAGGATATGGTCGGGTATATATAAAGAATATCGGAAAAAAGAATGACAAAGCAGATACATAATGCGAAAGTGGAAGGATGTGGGTACCGGGGAAAACCTAGGCTATCTTACCTGACTACACTTATTCATATTAGGTCAATTTTAAGTATATTTGACTTGTCATTAGTCTTCATCTACGTAAATACAATCCCCTATACAGGGTCACTTGTAAAACACCAACAATCTCGCAGGACTAGACAATTTGTTAGATTTTATTTTCATACAAAAATAAGTATTAACTTAATTTTCCCTCCTCTCGCTCCTAACTCAGCGCGCATCGCAAAGATTATGTAAACAAACCCCTGCAAAGCGCGGGGAAGGGGGTGCAGCGCTAGCGGTTTTGAACTTGACCCATTTATCTAGCCGCCAGTCGTCCGTCCGTTTGGATGCGGCGCACGCGTTGCATGCGCTTGAGTGCCACGATTTTTCGCCGCCGCCGCGCAGTATCGATCGATTTATTGTGCGGATTGTGGGTACATAGTCAAATATAAAGGCCGGCGTGACTTTATAAAAATATATTTATTTCACAATACAAATTAATAATAGATACTCAAAATATTAATGCAGTCAATTAATATTACTTAACGTTAGTGCGAACGGTAAGAGAGCTGAGTCGATATTGAATGTACTTTGCTTGGCGATGGCTTTTTATAGGCATCGTCAAGTAAACAACTCTTTCTAGAATTAACCCACGCGTTATACGTCCTATTAATTGATATCTGCTTATTTAGCAAAACAGTTATGAGAATTGGACTGAGACTAAACAAGTAACCTGATATCGGTTTACATGATAAATACGCAGCTGAGGCAAGTTAAGCTGATTAAGCAAAACAGTACTTGGAATTATATTCTATGAGCAATAGTCTGTTTATATTGCATCATCTTTTAAAGTACTTCCACTGAGCTGTGTACTGGTCTAGTATACATAACTCCTCCCTCCATAAGTTCAAAATCAGCGTTCGATTTTTGAGAATGTTGATTTTGCTTATGTTTACATAAGGACAATATTTTAGACTTATAAATATATAAAACAATCAAAAGCACAATTATTAATATTACATAAATGATTATAGAACCTAAACTTATGCTATGCACATTCACTGAATATACGTGGTTTTCACTGAGTTTTTCACTTTTACTGTTTAATACGTGTGACAGGAACTGAAGATCTTCTCTGTAGATTTTCTCTGCTGCTGTGATGCTTGGTAAATTTATAACTGGAACTTGATGGAAGACTTGATTAGTTAACTGAATGAGACGTTTCCTTAATGTGATGTTCTCTAATTTAGCTTCACATTCATTATCTAAGGTTAATATATAGGTGCCAAAAATTTTGAACTGGTTGAAATCATTTTCACAGTGCTCTGTGAGAAATGTCTGTTTTCCTGAATATAGTAACCATGTGTCAGGCCGAATAGATTTGACCTTGACTTTTGAAGATTTCACTGTAAGTGGAGAACATGATGTAATTTGTGAAGAAAATTTCATCAAATCTGTAATGCATAAGTCTTCATTAGTGACAGATAAATTATCTTCATAACACAGGAATTCTCCTTCGTCTATTTCTTTGCATGATTGTGATAGTGGAAGTATATCTGACCCTCTGACCAGGATTTGGGAATATTGAGGCGTTAATAGGAATGTTAGGTTTAAATGAGGATTATACATGACGGACGATTTAGCGCAGTGGTTAAGAGCTTAAGCCGCTCTGCCCACTGCGTCTAATAGTCGCGGGTTCGAGTCCCGCACGGGACAAATCTTTGTGTGATCCACAATTATTTGTTCCGGTCTGGGTATTGGTGTATGTGAATTTTCATGTTTGTAAACGCACCCACGACACAGGAATAAATCCTAGTGTGGGGCTACGTTTAAAAAAAAAAAAAAAATACATGGGAAAAGGATGAAGATTGTAATAGTTATAGAAATCTAATTGGACAATTGGTATCGACATAATAAACGTTATTCGTTTGTCCTTAATATATGCTCTTATGTCTATACAGTGTACAATTTTGATCAAATTATCGGTATTTACTGGATACATTAATTTATCTATTTTCTCTATGTCTTTAAGAGTTGATAACAATTCATCTATGTCTAAAATGGATTGGTGTAAAATATTTAATCTACTAAAAGCAATAGCTGTTTCAACCTCATCTAACCTAGTTAACAAAATTTGAAAATTATGGATAATTAAATCGAAAGTATTCAAGACAATTTCCTTACTATGTTGGAATTGAGTTTTATTCAGAATGGATTCTATTTCCTTAATTGTTTTGTCTATTTCAATAAAATTATTTCTCGTAGAGTTTGTCAGATTTACTAATACTCCAATTGTTTCGGAAACTAATGATATTTTGTTATCAATAGCGTTTTGTTTAGATTGAATATGACTTATTAAGGAATCGTATCTAATTGCATCTTCGTTATCTAAATTGCCTGTAATGGCTTTAACTATTAAACCGAGGGGATTTAAAATACCTCTTTTAATTCTAATTGTTGGGACTAATTGATTATAACGCTCTAATGTTAAACTCATAATATACTCAGTTTGCATTTGTGCATCTATGATATTTCCGTCTAAGAAATAAACATTTAATTTTTCTTTTAAATAATCGTTAACTTCATAATACTTGTTAACGTTATATTCAATACTGTTACTAACAAATTTTAAATCTAATATTTTAATTATATTCCAATTATAAGTGCTAATGAATGCTTGTCCTTCCTTAACTGGGAAGATTCCAGGATTATATTCAATTTTCTGAAGTTGAAGGGCCAGGTTTTGGGCTGCCTGTACGAGGATCAGGAGCGCGAACCTGCGGAGGACGTTTTATATCTTTTATTGGGACTTTTGTGTGTCTCTGATGAGACTCTACTGGTACTGTGTTTCTATTAATTGTTCCAATAATTTTTGCTTTTTTTATAACGCGGTTGGTCTTTACTACGCCTAATATTGACACCTATTATAAAGACGGTGTCTCCTTGTTTAAATTTTATTCCTTCTTCACCGCTACGTTTTTCTCTAATTTTAATTTTATTATTTATCATTTTATCGATTAAGAAATCATATAAGTGTTTAGTTCGTTTACGGTGCTCTAAAACAAGTTGCTGTGTATAATTTTTCTCAAAATCAACTTCAAATGCATTGGATGAATCTGTATGACCAAAAACTACTTCAAATGGCGTAAGACCAGTTGTTGAATGTATGGACTGGTTATACGACATTATCGCGTATGTCATTACTGAGGCAGTATCTGTTATTTTCCTTTCATATTTTGCAAGTCTATAAATTTCTATTATTGTGGAATGAAAACGTTCAACAATGCCCATTGAGTTGGGGTTATGGGGTGTTCCAATATGTAAATCTATTTTATAAAATATTAACATTTCTTTAAGTAAATTATTATTGAATTCTGAACCTGGATCTGAACTTATTTTTCTTGGTACTCCGTAAATGGAAAAATATTTGATTAATGCTCTAATTATTTCTGGTGTTGTTCTATTTGAAACTTCTATGGCTTGACCTAATTTATTAAAGGAGTCTACTATCGTTAGGAAATATTTGCCTTCTATGGAAAATAAGTCTATGAAAATTTCCTGAAAGGGTCTAGTTTGAGTTTGAGTTAATTGAAGTTTAGGATTTAAAGGTTTTCTATCGTATTTCATCGTTTTGCATGTTATCGTATGCACAAGAATTAATTATACTTGATACGGTTTGTTCTAAATTTTGCCAGAAAAATGTTCGTTTAAGATGAGCAATGGTTTCTTTTATGCCACGGTGACAAGTTTTGCCAATATGGTATTTTAACACTATATCACGTTGCTCATTTTCATCTTCAACGTACACTACGCGTTTTGTGCATTCAAAGAATTTTACTGAATCTTTTTTGAATAAAGTTACAATGATTTCTGCAAATTGTTTACGATGACGTTCATCGTCAAAGTATAGGAAATATTTTATTTTAGGCCTAATATATTTCTTTCGGAATAATTTGAATTTGATTCATTTTGAATATTTTGAACTCTTATTATTCAATTTTACAAACACAATAAGATAAATATTACACACACAAAATAATAAAAAAAATACAATTTAAAATAACACACACAAAAAAAATACGATTTAAAAATAACACATAAAAAGTTTACAATAAAAATTTTATATAATAAAAGAAAAAGTTCATAGATTCGGCGACTTTTGTCCGAAAAGATAAATTTTATCAATTATTATTATTAAATTTAACCTTAGCCTTTATAGGCAGAACAACGTTTATTATTTTTTTAATAATATTTAATTTCTTTTTATTTCTTTTAATATATTACTTACTCAAGTAGACCTTGTGATCGACCCACTGGAAGTAATTTTCTTTTCAATAATATTTAATATATTTACGTTCTCAAGTGGACCTTGTGATCGACCCACTGGAAGTAATTTTCTTTTTCAATAAAAAAAATACGACAATGTTTTACGTAAGTTCAGCGATGCTTGTCTGATTCTTACGGCCCTAAGTGGTGATCTACGGCTTAGCGATGCGTGTCTATATCCCGTGAGATCCTAAATTCTAATCACAAATTAGCGATGCTTGTCTAATAATGCGATATCCTTTTATCCAAATAATTCCCGTGATTTTTGACCGGAATTACAGGCTCGGGGTCTGAATGAAATTAGCGATGCTTGTCCAATTAAATTCAGAATAGACAGAAAAATAGGAACATGTGGGAAAGGTCAGAACTCACACAATGCTGCAATTTTTCATGCCGAATATCCGGTCTTTGAGTATCTGCAGGCACTTCTTGACAAAATTTCTTTGTTCGAAGGTAGGGTAGGTCCTTTTCTAGGATTCAGCCAGGCGATTGTGGTCCGGAATCGATGCTTGTACTCCTGCACGGCGTTGAGCTTGTCTGGTATGACTACTGCAACACTTATCGCGAATGAAATCCTACCGACTGCGCCAGTCAAATATAAAGGCCGGCGTGACTTTATAAAAATATATTTATTTCACAATACAAATTAATAATAGATACTCAAAATATTAATGCAGTCAATTAATATTACTTAACGTTAGTGCGAACGGTAAGAGAGCTGAGACGATATTGAATGTACTTTGCTTGGCGATGGCTTTTTATAGGCATCGTCATGTAAACAACTCTTTCTAGAATTAACCCACGCGTTATACGTCCTATTAATTGATATCTGCTTATTTAGCAAAACAGTTATGAGAATTGGACTGAGACTAAACAAGTAACCTGATATCTGTTTACATGATAAATACGCAGCTGAGGCAAGTTAAGCTGATTAAGCAAAACAGTACTTGGAATTATATTCTATGAGCAATAGTCTGTTTATATTGCATCATCTTTTAAAGTACTTGCACTGAGCTGTGTACTGGTCTAGTATACATAACTACCTACAGTGTAATTTTATTACCATGGCGTATTGGTATTCCAATATCGAATACACGGAAATGCTAGGTGTGATGACAATGTGTCGGCAGCCTGCCGCCAATATGCAACAAGGTTTCCAAATTTACCTACACCAAGCCGTGAGTTGATGTTAGCCGCCACGCAGCGACTACGGAATTATGGACAGTTCCAGCACAGGATAAAGGATAGTGGTCGTCCACCGAGGCGCACAGTACGTGACCAAGAAGAAATCCTAGAGTTCTATGAGGCGAACCCCGCAGCGAGCACAAATGACGCGGCGCGACGTTTTAATGTGTCACAATACTTCGCGTGGAATGTTATTCACAATGAAGGCAAATATCTATTCCACCTTCATCGTGTTCAGGAACTCACCGAACCTGACAAACCTGCACGAGTGGCTTTTTGCAACTGGTTGCTTGCTGAACGGTGTACAATTCTGTGGACTGATGAAGCTACATTTGGCAGAGTGGGTTTGTTCAATACTCGGAATGAACATTTGTGGTATTACGAAAACCCGTACGAACCCAGGCCACATAATTTCCAATACCGATTCAATGTAAATGTTTGGGTGGGTATAATAAATTCCACGTTACTGGGCCCTGTTTTTTTAGATAGTCTAAATGGTGAATCATATGTATAATTTCTCACCGAAACGCTGCCGGAGTTGGAATACGAAAGTATCCTTGTTGCCAACTTACGCTATTACTATCAACATGACGGCGCACCAGCGCACTATTCTCGCCAGGTTAAAGACCATATAAACACTGTTTACTCCGGTCGATGGATAGGACGCGGCGGACCTGCATGGCCCCAAGGTCACCAGACATTACACCCCTGGACTTTTATTTATGGGGACACGTAAAAACAATGGTTTACAGTGCTGGTGAAATCACAAGCCGAGATATGCTCATTGATAAAATAATTTGGGCCTCAAATAAAAACGAATTCGGAAGTGTTACCACCTGTTAATGAACAGTTTATATTTAGGTGTGGTCTTAAAACAACTTTTGTTACGATTATCACATATTTTAGATGTTTAGCTACCTAATCTACATACAATATTTGTTTTTAATTGTTTAATGTAGCCAGTACTAAGCCTAGTAAAGTATGAAGGGATTGTGGACTCAGTGTAGGTACATACTGGCTACAAACCCCGCGAGCAATTGAAATTAACTTAATCTGGCGAAGAAAGTGTTATTATTATTAGCAGCGCAAGCGCGCACGAGCGTCGCGTCGTCCTTTTGTTCATGAATGAAACATAGACCTACAAATATCACGATAAAACAACAAAAACTTGTAAAATCATTTTTTTCATGTATTCAGTTATGTCCGAACTCGTAGAACAAAAGTTGTTGCTTATGATGTTAGCTATCTAGTCCTGCGAGGTTGTTGGTGTTTTACAAGTAACTCTGTATAATCCTAAATTAGACACAGAAACTATTGTAAGGTGTAAAATTGAGAAACACTAGGTCTTGTTTTTGTCTCGCTCGCATGATTTGTGTAATTTCGACAACCAAACAAATTGCAGTCGAAAATTTAAACTAAAATATTTGAACAACTGCCTCAACAGACCGCATTGTTTCTCTGCGTTGGTAATCATCAGGTTCTGGCTTCAAATCCCAGGTCGGATAAATTAAGTTTTTCTAACGAGGGCTTCCCAGTATGAGTCTGGAGTCAGAAATTGTGCCCGGTATATAGCAATAGGCTCGCCCCCTATTACATGGGACCAAACATCGACAGCGGAAAATGGGTGTACTCAGTACCCCTCTGCCACCCCCACTTCGGAAATATAGTTGTGTGTTGATTTACATTTGAGCAATGCCAAAAAATATTATCTAATTATTTATTATCTAGCAAAACATATTTTTTAACGAAACGAATTCACCAATTCTCTATTCTACTTACATTATTTGAGACAGTTGTATAAGAAGAGTTTACATATTTCTCAGGATGTCAGCTTTTTGTTATAACTTTAATAAATATAGTAACAATTTTTCTTCTTCTTCAGATGCGAGATGTTCACTGCAAGACATAGGCCTCCTCAAAGATCTCTACGACGACCGGCTTCGCACTATGCCTAACCAGATTTTACCCTCGACCTTCAACAGGTCATCAATCCATCTTATAGCTACAATGACATAATAACAAATAATGTAAGAAGAATGTCCGACGCATGATGTAGTGGCCAATGCCTATGATGTAAGCTCATAATGTGATGTTACACTCCATAATTCACCAGCAAATTATGATAGAGGCATCTGCTTACATCGATCCATTACAACCCACGCCTTTCTCAAGGCTCGTCGTTTCATAATTACGTGGATGATATTTCATATAAATTAAGGCGCACTCAATTTAGATGATTGCTGTCATACTTCCACCGCAGAGATATTTTGTTTTAGACGAGCAGCGCCCGGGATATGTTTATTTATTAAACGGTCAGCTTTTGAGGTGCTTTAGTTTATTGAACCTGTATCACACGTTACATCTGCGTCTTCATCACATCTTTACCAAAATACTAGCTACATAAGCCACATGTTAGCGCACAAACGTCAATAATAATAGAGATGATGCTGTCACCGTGCCCGAAATCGGTCCGGATCACATCATTATTATCTCATTATAAAGCGATATGTTTAACGCTAACACTTTCATCTAATAATATACTTAGTTGTAATTTACATGGTACTGGCATTTAAATCACTATTCTTAAATTCTGTTAATCGTCATAGGGGTGAAGTGAGAAAGCCAGGGAAATGTGTAAGGAAAGAACCTGTTGGAATTCTACAGAATTGTTCGAAGAGTACACTCTCTACCTACCAAGCAAGGCATTTGACGTGATGATATAAATAGAAAAAATAGATTCATATATTTTACGTAAAGAGCAACCATCTCCTGTCCACCTCATATTCAAGCTGCCTCTCAAATACTAACATAATAAAAAATCAGCTTATAAATTCATGAGATTTAGCTTTATCAATAACATAAATTTATAACAGAAATGTCTTGGGAGATAAAATATTGAAATAGACTGGTGAGGTGATATTTTAAGACAGCGCGTCATTCAAGTGTCAAGTGTAACACAGGTAAGCTCTCATCTCTTTATACATAATTAAGTAGAGTATAAGCCATTAGGTACTGAGATTGGAAGTAAAAAGTTAATGTAGGTACTTATGAAAAAAATTTATTTGTGGTTATGCAACAGTCGGCGCCCTCGTAACGCCGCGCGATCGCGGTGTTCTTAACGATCACTTAGGTGAAAAAGCGTTCGATGGGTGATGGTGGTGACATTTGTGGCATTTTCATATTCGAGCATCTTCGTGTTTTGGAACATATACTAATTAAGCCATTGGTTTCGATTGTCACGTAATGTGGAAGTCGTAAAACCAAATTGAAAGCCTTGTAAGCGGCTTGATCAGTTCTAATATCCGGTCGCCACAAACATGCCTCCAAAAATGTAATGGTATACACAAGGCGGCTGGCAATGGTTGGAAGAGAAGATTCAAAACCTGGTTTAGTGACGTGCCTTGGTAAAAACCTTTAAAGCGGATGTTCATTTGTGGATAAGATGTTCAGCAATAGACCAACACGGGTCAGTGACGAATAATTAAAATATCCAGTTGGTTTTCTGACCTGTATAGTTAGTTGATTGGTAAAACTCCCCATGGATGTTGTTAAACATTACATAAATTATCCAAAAACTTGGTTACTTATTCCTAAACCTACAATAGCATCAGAAATAAGTATTTAATTTTAGCATAAAATAAGCGTAGGTACGTTTTTAAATTACGATAATCCACGAACCACATAGCAGATTCGGAATATCGAGGAACCTATAATCAAGTTAGTTCGTGGATAAAATATGTATGTACAGAGTTACAAAACACGAAAAGTCAGATCGTTAGAGTCGCTCATAGAAATACCTTATAGAAATATTGTTGAGCAAAAGGCAACACGTACGATTGATTTTCGATTATTCAGTAATATTCGAAGGAAACTGCCACGAAATAATAGCGAGCTTCGATGGGGGAAATTTTTACACAGTAGGGTATGCTTATATGATGAGTCTTATATTTATGAGAGAGATATCAAAGTTATACTATTTATATTGATATGTTTACAATGGCTCATTCGTCTAATGATCTCAAGTTTTTTGATTCGAATCTTATCTCAAACAAAGTGCAATAAGGGGTTTCCTATCGCAGAACCCTCCATCATCCCGAAGTTCAGTTTTTAGCTTAGTACCTATATACTATCAATTAGTTCAATTGTTGAAATTTGATTTGATTGAAATATTTATCAATTGATTCATAAATAATGTACCTTGTTTACGCACTTTCACTCTCACAAAAAGTACATTACAATAATCCGTAACTTTGAAACGCAATAAATTAACACAAATAAGCAAAAACATGTTAACGAAACCAATAACAAATAAACATAACGTTTCTTTTTGTATGAAACATTTTCATATTTGACATGTTATCGCTGTGTGTGTGTGTGTGTGTGTGTGTGTGAATGATGTACGCTGTTGGCCGCGAGGCCTTTACAGCTTCACCGGACTTAAAGGCGAGCGTGCAACCACTACGCTCTAGCCAGCCAGAAGGGCAAGAGGCTACTCGTCGAGGGCGCCTCGGTTGGGACAGTCGCTGTAGGGGGACGGGTGCACTACTAAGTGCACCGGTCAACCGCCGGCTATGGGAGGGGATCTACTACTACGTCGTCGTCGTCGCCCGTATTCTGAGCGGAAAGAAGGGATGACAAAGCATCGGGGGGTCGGTGAGAACATGTCGCGGCCGGCGGTGGCGGCAGGTGTCGGGGGGGAGATCGTAGTCGGCGGTGGTTACGATTAGCGGATTCGCATGGGTAGATGCGTTCGCGAAGTGACGTGTTGACGCCTTTTTAATAAAGGCGCGAATAGGTTCGAGACCTAGATCGGAGTGGAGGTCGACGTTCCGTACGAACCAGGGGGCTCCTACGGCTTTACGGAGGAAGCGGTTTTAAACCACTTGGAGTTTATCGATGTGAGAGGGGGCCGAATGCCCGAACACAACACACGCATAAGTCATAATGGGTTGAACGCAAGTTTTGTAAAGTGTCACCTTATTTCTAAGGGATATTTTACTCCGCTTGCAGATTAACGAATGGAGACGACCGAGCATAAATGATGCTCGGTGACGGACCCGTTTGATGTGCGGGCCGAAGGACATGGTACTGTTTAGGGTGACCCCTAGATATTTGACCTCTTTGACCCAGGGAATGGGTCGGTCGAACATGGTCACTTGGCCGAGATTACTTCTAGGGCGGCGCAGAGAGTGGCGCGGGGTGGCACCTCTGGAGAAGAACACCGCAGCGCTCTTGTCCGGGTTCACCTCAATACGCCACTTCCTGAACCAATTCCCTAGGGAATTGGCGGATGCCTGAAGGTTTCTGGTAATGAAACCCTTATTCCTATGCGAGACGTAGAGAGCGGTATCATCCGCGAATAGGGCTATATGCGCCTTACTCGAACGAGGAATGTCGTTCGTGTAAAGGCTAAACAGGAGCGGAGAGAGAACTGAGCCTTGTGGAACTCCAGCACTGATGGAGTGGGAAGTGGAGCGCGTCATTTCGACGCGATAACGGAAGGCGCGATTCGACAAAAAGTCTCGTAAGATAAGCACGAGTCTGTCCGGCACACCCAATTAGTAGAGCTTGTAGATCAAGCCGTTGTGCCAGACTTTGTCGAATGCCTTCGCGACATCTAGGAAGAGGGCGCCCGTGTAGATGGGTTTGGGTCTATTGAGACCGGAGAGGATGTAATCCGTGATGCGGTGAACTTGGTGGACGCAAGAGTGTTTGGCTCGAAAGCCGAATTTCTCGTCGATAAGGATACCCCTGGACGTTACGAAGTCTTTGAGCCTCGCCAGAAGTAGGCGCTCGTATATCTTGGCCAGGGAGTTGAAGAGACTGATAGGGCGGTAGCTCGCGGGGAGATTGCGAGGTTTGCCGGGCTTGGGAATGCCTATGACGTCCGCCTCCTTCCACTTAGCGGGGAAGGTGCAGTTCGCCATAGCGGCGTTCAATATGGCCACTAAGAGGCAGATGAGTTGGGCGGGCAGGCATTTCAGAACGCGATTCGAAATGCCGTCAGAGCCGGGGGCTTTTTTAGTTTTGAGACCCATAATTAGATCTTCGACCTCCGTTTGAGTGATAGGAGGTAAGGAATCGACGGGGGGGAGGGATGCCCTGCGCTCGACTTCCCTGTCGACCGCGTCGACGTGGGACTGGTCAACGGACTGAGAGCTGGGGGCGCACTGGCTCTCGAGGGAGTCAGCCTTTTCATCGTCGTCGAAGGCTGGGGTTGCGCCTGAAGGGCGGGACAGCGGGGGCATGTCAGTCGTGGAGTCGGATTTGAGGCTACGCGCCAGCTGCCAGTAAGCCAGATGCGATGGCGCGATGCCCTCTAGGAAGTCACCCCACCGTTCCTCCCGGACCTCCGCGACACGACGCTTTACCTCTCGTTGTAAAGCGCGCATCCGGGCCCGATTGGCTTCGGTGGGGTAGGAGTCGTACACTCGGATAGAAGCATTCTTGGAACGAATGAGATCCCTAACATCGTCCGGCAGTCGAAAGCGGTTGAGGTAGAGATCTTCCGCCTCGACTTGCTTGGACGATCGACTGACAGCCGATCGGATGTGTTTGGTGAAGGCATCGGTGTCCTGAGGGGACGGGATGGAGTCCGAGCTGAGAGGGAGGGGAGGAGGGTCGGCATCCGCCAAGGCCGTGCTTAGCGCATGCCAATCCACCACCGTCTTTTTGGGTCGCTGAGGGGTGGAAGGGGGGGAACCGAGTCTCATGACTACAGGTCGATGGTCAGAGTCGAGTTCCTGGACTACTTCCAAGGAGTGCAGCCGTAGGGTGACACCCTTCAGAAGCGCCATGTCCAGGACGTCGGGTCGGTGGCTGGGATTGATAGGATAGTGGGTACGGTGCATAGGTGCGATGACGTCAAAGTCGAGAACGTCGACCAGGGCGTCAAGGCTCCTACCGTTAGGGGAAGTGGTGAGACCGTTCCAGGCCACGTGCTTACTGTTGAAGTCGCCCGCCAGAATGAGGGCGCTTCCCAGATTGAGGAGTGCTTCAAAGTCACTCCTGAGAACGGATTTAGTGGGGGAAAGGTATACGGAGGCGATCACGATGGGCTGGTGCCCCGTGAGAGAGACGCGATAGACCGAGGCTTCGATGTTGGTGAGCGCGGGGGGATCGAGAGGGATGCAGTGAAGGGACCTCCTGTAGTAAATGAGAGTACCGCCTCCGCGGGAGCCGATTCTGTCATTACGCACGAGGTTATAGTTTGCGATCCTAAGGTCGCGTTGTGCGGGCTTGAGGAAGGTTTCCTGCACGAGGAGGATATTAAGTTGGTGATCTCGGAGGAAATCAGCAACCTGATCTCGCTGGGAGTGAAGGCCATCGGCGTTAAAGAACGCCAGGGATAGGTTGTGGGGCTTATGGCGGGGAGGTCGTAAATCCATTATTGGGTGCGGGGGGTTTGGGTTCTGAGGGACGCCAGGACGTCATAGACGTCCCTGTATTCCGCGGCCAGGAGAACCTGGTCCGCCAAGTTGGTGGCGGCGCGGAGTTGGAGGGCGAGTTCGCGGACTCTGGGGAATAGTGCGGGGCTTATCACCGCCGAGACGCTCATAATGAGGTTGACGTCCTAACTTACGTTAGTGGGTGGAGGGGGACAAGCCGCCGCCGGCGGGATCGCCGGCGCGCGCTTTGGAGGGCGGGCAGGGCCCACTGACGGGTGGGAGGCCGCGGCGACCGCCGCGCCTCGCCCGGCCGCGCTTCCCCTTCGGGGCCTTGGGGCAACCGCGATAGTTCGCGGTGTGCCCCTTGGTGCCGCAGAGGACGCAGTTGGGGGGCTCGGCCGCCGTCTCCTTCGAACGGGCGCACTGGGACGTCGCGTGGTCCCCGATGCACTTCACGCATCGAGGGCGTGCGTGACAATTACGGGCAGAGTGCCCGTATAGCTGGCAGTTGTGGCACTGCCTGGGCGTGCCACGTTTGTGGGGGGCCTCCACGGAGAGGCCAGAAATGTGGCACACGGCCTTTAGGTCGAAGACCCTACGGCCGGACTCGGTGCGGTCGAGAACGACCAGTACCATGTCGTAGGCCTCCTTGGAGCGCCCATTGACCATTCTGTGCACCTGGTGCACAGGAAGGTCCTGGGACTGGAGGTCGGCTTTAATGACGGCGGTGTCCAGCTCCCTAGGGACACCGCGGATAACTACCCTGAGCTCCCTTTCCTCCTCCAGGGTGTACGTGTGATATGCGATCTTGTTCGATCGCAGGAACGCCGATAGCCGTCGGTGGTCGTCCGAGGACGCCACCTTGACGGCTATGCCTTGCGCGGTGGAACGCGCGTGCGTGTAATTAATTTATGTTATCGCTTTATCACCTCGGTGTTCCTATTTGTATATCGCTACGTGTCCCACACATAATATGACACTCAGGCGATATCACTAAATTAGAAAATAAGTAAAAAACATGTTAACAGAAACAACCATTCCATCAAATAATTTACTTTAAATGCATAAACATAGAGTGCCATTTTCAAATATATATATATAGAGAGTTAGACACGTTATCGCTTCATCATGACGATGTTCCTACTTGTATACCGGTACGTCTCCGAGACACATGTCACTTTTTCAGACGATATCATGAATATTACTATATTCGAGTCCTGTATCATGTCTCATAAAAGAGCAGACATATAAATGGACCAACACGTTGCTACAAGTTTATTGTGTTTCATCGCAAATTCATATAAAGGGCGCTATAAAAATGCAAAAGTATGATGATTTGGTAAAAGTTTCCGTTACGTCCATGGAATCTTCGTTTGAGGAGAAAGGGTTTAAAGTTTTTTTGTCTGTATGAAAGACATTTAAAGGTTGATGAAGACCGATCAGCGATTGACTCCTATTCTACCTGATGGAAAGTGAGGATGAGGCGGAAGATGCAGCTTGTTGAATCGCTAAAAGCTTATTCAATCTCAATTAAATATGATTGCCTCGTTGGCGAATAGCGATCACGGGGTCCTGGGTTCGAATCTGAGGTCGGACAAAAATGTAAATTTTCGATTATCAGTCGGAGTCTGGTATTGTGCCCGATACAATAAAAGTAGGCTCGCCCCTTTTTACACAGGTCCTAACATCGACGGCGAAAAGTGGATGTACGCAGTACACCTCTGCCACCTCCGCTTGAGGAGGTGTTCACTTTTTTTTATTATACTCAAGTTATAACTCCATGAAAACAGATACGATGGGACCGGATTCCATTTTTAGCAGTAGGCATTATAAATGACGAAGCAAACGTTTGCAAATAGGTGGAATATAAACCACAAAAATCGTTTTTTTTTTTAGAAATAGTACCTAAATAAGCAAGAAATAAATATTTAAAGTCGGTACCGGTTAGTGCAGTCGGTTACTTGGCACCGAATTTATTTCTTGCCATTCGAAGTCGGTTTATTTAAAAAAAAAAAAGATTTTTATTTTACAGTTTTATGTGACAAGTAAATTAATTACTAATATTTATATACCTATATTATAGCTATATGAGAGTAGATATTTATACCTATATGAGAGTCGAGGAAGCCAGAGAGGTATGTAAGGAAAGAACCTGTTGGAACTCTGCACTCTCTGCCTACCCCGCAAGGGATCTGGCGTGAGGTTATAGATAGATAGATAGATAGACCTATATTATATTGTTTTGTTGAGTTGTACCTACATTATTGATATAATAACCATAATAACGGAATCTATACATTCGTGCTGTTCGCCGTTAAGGAGTCCCCTGGTGTATCTTCAAAGTCCAAAGTTCAATACCGATTTTATTAAAATGGAACCACCTCGAAACTATACTAAACCCAACGCAAAAAGAATCAGCAAAATTAGTTCATAAATAAATACGTTATAAAAGAAAACACAGACGAATTGTCGAATCTTTTTTGAAGTCGGTTAATATTCTGATTAGTTCTATGACAAGGTACCTATGGGATTGACGTAATACCCATAATATCACAATCTACGCATTCGTATTGTTGGTCGTTAAGGAGTTCCCTGGAGTATCTTCCAAATCCAAGGTCCAATATCCACGGTAAAATTGGCTTATAGCCATTTTGGAGCTATACTAAACCAAATGCAAAAAGAATTTTCAAAATCGATTCATAATTGGCGGAATTATCGCGTAACATACATACAAAAAAAACATACAGTCGAATTGAGAACCTCCTCCTTTTCAGAAGTCGGTTAAAAAGACACTTAATAAGAGGAAAGTTTACAATAACATTACCAGTAGCCCCACAATAGGCAAGCCTGAATTTTGGGTGCCTAATTCAATTATTATAAATATTTTTTAATTAAACAATGCACTAGATCAAGCAGTAAAGCACCCAATTAATGGATATAATTTGCGGATGTTAATTTCTTTCTGCATATTTCAAATAAGTAGGAAACCCACAGATATACAGGTATAACAATACGCTTATCCAAGAAATAAAAGCCTCTACACAAAAAATTGAGGATCCAAGTATTTTCCGATAGCAAAATGACCGCCCAAGGTATTATCCACTAAAACTCATGTTCACGACAATCCGTACATTCCCATAACGTCTAAACAAAAGCCATCGAACTATACGAGGCATGAACAACTGGAGTTGTAGTTTCAACGTTCCTAGACGAACTTATCGGTAAACTTTGACCATTTTCATAAGTACCTGTATAAAGGGACTTAAAAGTATTGATAGAGATATTATGTTTGTGAGGACAGCTTCCACCAATCCGCACTGTGTCCGCGTGGTAAAATATGTCCTAATATCTCTTAACTCGATTTGTGAAAGAAGCCCGTTGCCCAGCTGTGGGATAGTATTCGCTGATATTAATTGGACCAGCATTGTCTAGTGGTTGTTGGTCGAAAAAGTTGGCCACAAATGAACACTAAAAATATAACGGTCAGAGCTCCTTCATATTACCAGAATTTTGCCTATTGCTGAGATTTTTAACAGGCGAGTAAAAATATCCTCGTGAGTTCCGAAGTAACTTTAATTTTTCAAAAGATGTGAACTACATCGCCCAAAGAAAGGTGACAAGATCCACCAGCACCAGACCAAATATCTCGCTGTAATGTAGACGCTTTCGCCATCGGCTCCTTAAAGAATTTTTGATAATTACAAACAAATAATTATTTTTGTTTATTAAGCTTTGATTGAAACATATACATTAATTTAACAATAATCCGTAAATTAAGACCAATAAAGACCAGTTTAGCCTGCGACAGCAAACAATAAGGTAATTGACAATGTTATTACGGCAAACAATTCCATACCTTGGGATTGTGAGTGAACAGTTGCTGGCTAAATTAGAATAATTTTCAGCCAAAGACTTATTATTACTGGGGATATTAAGAGCTGCATTGAGCTTAATAAATATAAAGGCAGCGTTAGTATCAAGACTTGTTCTGACAGCTTAATGAATTTAGTAATTAGTTAATGATGTACTTCTAATATGAAATTTAAACAAGAAGGTATAGGAACATCATCACCGTGATAGGTCTTGGTGACTTTAATGGACCTTATTGACCAAGAATAGGACTCTATGGCAGGAGAAGGGACAGACATTTGCCTAGCCGTGGGACTTAACAGGTTATTTAAAAAAGATTAAAGCTTTTGAGATAAATATTTATTGCTGGGGATATTAAGAGCTGTTTTGAGCTTCATAAATCTAAAGGCAGCGTTTAGTAGTAAGACTTGTTCTACCAGCCCAATGGCTTTTGTAATTACTTAACAATGTACTCGTAATATTAAATTTAAACAAGCAGGTTAAGAAACATAGTCGGCGTGGTATATCTTAAAAGCAGTAGCGCGATGAATTCGATGCATATCGGCCTGAATGGCCATCATTCACCATAGACAGAAATGCATGGAAGTAGAAGGGAGAGACATTTGCGTAGTAGTGGGACATATCAGGTTAGTTAAAAAAGGAGTCTTAGCTAGTGCTAATGCAGAGGCTCATGTCGTCACAATGAGTAAAAAGCACCTATAAATTAGGACTGGCATTCACCAAAAGAGTAAGTGAATAAAATACAATGGCATTTTAATTTTTAATAAAATCTTTGCATCAAACCTAATTTATTAGTAAATGAATCAAGATAAATTAATTACAATAAAATCTTTATTATAATTGTAAGTTTATTTTATCCCATTATAGTTCTTATCAACTACCAGATAAAACAGAAAAGATATTAGTTTCTCAAGATACTTCCACCCATTCGGAATGGAAATTAAATTACCATAAATAGAAGGAAAGTTATTAACTATCAAGTACAATATTCAAGACTGCAGCGGTAGACAGGTAGGTAGAATAATTTGGCCGGTGCGTTTAGCACAGGCAAAATTATTCCACCTAGCGGTACTGTACTCCAGTCACAAGTCCCAAGCAGTTGCTAATTAGAATAATTTTCATGCTCCAAGACTTATTACTACAGAAGATTTAGGTAGCTGAATTAAACTCAATAATCTAAAGTAGGATTGTGGATGCAACATTTAGGAATTTTGTTTCAAAAGCAGGGTACAACGAAAGGGATCTGACGTGATGATATAAATAGAACGACATACAGAAATATAGTGCTTAATCTACATATTCTAATGTACATAATTCAATTAAGTTTCTATCGTTAAAATAAAACGCACAAGTAAAAAGTTAGTGAACATACGATACAAAACTTTCCAATGTTAAAGAGACTACATACAAAATGGAATGAAAATTTATTTAGCAATCAAACTACTGATGACATTCATTTTAAAAGAATATGGTGGTTACTATAATATTAATCATATTATAGTAATATTATCTTGCAGCTGGGAAAAGGTCTTTCACACATTGAGGTGAAAGCAAATAGATCACCTTTCGTGTTCTACTTTTATAATTAGATTTCTACTATTATAATTCGGTTGAGTACCTTATAAACTGCTTCATATAGTGCCGTGCCCTAGCAGGACTTACTGCTAAACTTTTTATGGATCTTTTTCCATTCAATCGATGAGTAGGTATATTCGCTTTTTAATTATCTTAAATAATTTTAGCTTTTCTGCACAACCTTTTCTATAAAGAAGTTCTATTTTATATGAAGATTCATCGATCGGGGAAAATACATCAGTTGTTTCTCAAGTATTTCGTAGTTTGCCATAAATAAATATAATGAATTCTTATTCTTATAGAGTTTATTTCTTAGATCGTAGAAAAATAATAATGCCTTTTTTATTCGGCTAAGAAATTCTTGGGACCGCAACTTATTTATTTATAAAATTACTAGCATTGTTAAGAAGAAATGTTCAATTACATTCGAGTACTACTACACTTTTCAATTAACAGATGCTTGTAATTAAACTCTCGCACTTCAAAGTTTTATTCAACAAAATAAATTAAGTAGGTACGCCTCACACCGGTTAAAAATAATAAAATAGTCACGTCTACATTCCCTAAACACGAAGTGCAGAGTGAATTGTATACCTACTCCCGTTTACTTTGCAAGGCATCTAGTGAATGATATAGACGGATAGAATTTTAATCAATCAAGGAGTCACCAAAAGCAAATCCAAATTTCGCAAGTATTTCGGCACTTTAAAACAATTTCCTAAAAGTCTGCATAGTAACTTTAATTTTGTCTAGAAGTTCCAAATTGCCTTACCTGAATGCGAGAACATAATAATTTTAGTTGTATAAATTCCAGTTTTCTCCATCTGATACGTTCATAATGTTTAAAAGAGCGTCTACACGGCTGCATAAAGTAACTTTGTTGCTAAAACATTTTATCTTACAGGAGAACGGATGCTAAAATTTAGTGAAGTAATTAATGAGAATCTTACAGTGAATATGGTACGAGTAAAACAACTGTTATCATAATATACAGAATGAAAACTTATAGCGTGCCTAGTTGGAAAGTAAACAAGCCAGATAAGAAGATTAAACCAAAATAGCATGTTAGAATGAACATCGAATTCAAATATTTTAAAAACCACCATCACGCCTTTGTTTCCTCAACTGGGGTGGCAAGAGTTGGGTACACTAATTTTTTGCCGACGATTTTAAGTTCCATGTAAAAAGGGGCAGTCTATTGTCATATTCCGTGGACAACTCCTGACTCCAGACTAATACTGCGAATTTTGCGGTAGAAAAACTACATTTTATCCGACCTAGGGTTTTTAATACATACCAACGAGGCAATCAAAGGATTATAGAACAAATGTATCTGAAAATCCCTCATCATATTAAAGTTAACTATATTTATAGTATGCTCAAAGTTTGCATGCAATTTTCCAATTTAATGGGTTTGTAATATCCCACCACCGATACCATAACATTAGGGCCCACACGCGAATATCCTACATTCGCGGATCTAATATCGTAATGGCTCGAAACGCCACCCTTAATTTAGTTTAAACGTGGAATAACTGAATCAAGCATTTTTAATTAGGAATTCATTTGCAGACGAGGCCTTCGTAGCGCTGTGCGACCGCGGTGTTCTTACCGATTACCAAGGTTAAGCAGCGTTCGACTCGGTCGGCCCGAGATGGTTGACCGTTTGTGGCATTATCATATTAGAGCGTCTCCGTGCTTCGGGAGGCACTTTAAGCCGTTGGTTCCGGCTACCATTTAATGTGGTCGTCGTTAAGCCAAGTTGGAAGCCTTAAAGGCGGCTTGATATGTTCCAACAGCAGGTGGCCACAAACCTGCCTCCACCAATCCGCACTGGGTCCGCGTGGTGGAGTATGACCTAATCTCGCTCACCTCAATTTGTGAGAGAAGGCCTTTGTCCAGCAGTGGGCAGTATAGGTTGATATTATTATTGCACACTGCCTCGTCTCATTTATAAATGTAAAACAAATAAAATTGCACCGAGTCAAAGCCACATTTGTAGGTACGTTCTTTCATTTAATGTAAAAGAACTTATTTCGAAGATATTTTATTCATGTAAAAGATATGTTTTCCCAGAGAGTTTGTATTTCTTAAATTTTAAATATGTATGGCGCCGAATAAGTGAGCCTATTTATTTTAGCGTATACTACACAAGCGGGTGCATATACATGTTGTCTAACATTTTATTAGCTTTTTGGAATAGATAGACAGAATTTATCTATTATAAAAATCAAGCTCTATAAATGTGAATTTAGTTTTCTTTATTATAATGTTATCATAGTTTTTACTAGTGACTTTTACCGGTTCGTTAGTTCATCTTGGGAAAGGTGTTCTCAGATCCCAAGTAAAAACTTGATCGAAAAACCCCGTCATCGTGCAAAGGCTGTCCTGCAGTAGACGTTTTTCAGGCTGATGATGATAATATGGCTTTAGAAATAACTTATGTCAATGTTTTTCGTTACCTAGATGCCATCTTGATATATTAACCTTCGTATATTGACTCTGTTTAAGCAAATACCCTGAAATCCGATGAAAGAAAAAGAAACTCATTTTTTCTTTTATCTAAACGCATCTTCATAGACTAATGTACCTATAATTTGGACATAAGTACAGATTTATGACGTACATTAACGCAGAATAACCCATTACCGTCAGATAAACTGTTTTCTATTATCTTTTGTTCCAATAATTGTCTCCTCGGGAACACGCACACAATCCAAACGATTATTATCACGATACTCTTGGAAATCTCATTACTGGCAGTTATCCCGCGTTATTCTTCCGTTACGTATTCCATTGTTGATCACGTTCACATCGCAAACAAGCTAGAGATGTGTGGATGAGATATTTCCTAATCGTAGGTAGATCAAGTTGGAATCGATTATGATGTCGAATCTCATTAGTGGCAGCTATCCCGCGTTATTCTTCCGGTATGTTCCCAATTGTGGACAGTCGATGTGAACGTGATGGATCACGTTCACATCGACATCAAGCTTGAGATATGTGGAGGCGATGTTGGGTAATTGTAAGTAGATTTAGTTGGAATCGATTATGATGTCGATTGATGTCGAATCTCATTACTGGCAGATATCCTGCGTTATTCTTTCGCTACGTTCTCTATTGTTGATCACGTCAACATCGCAAACAAGCTTGAGATGTGTGGAGTCCATATTTGGTAAATGTCGATCGAGTTGTCATCGATTATAAAGTCGATAGTTGTTGATTCTCATTACTGGCAGATATCTCGCGTTATTTTCCCGATACGTTCCCCATTTTTGATCACGGCCACATCGCAAACAAGCTAGTCTTGTATGGAGGCGATGTTTGGTAATTGTAGGTAGATCGAGTTGGAATCTATTATGATATCGCATCTAATTACTGGCAGTATAAGTATTCTTCCTTTACTTTCCCCATTGTTGATCACGGCCATATCACAAACAAGCTTAGAGATGTATAAAGGCGATGATTCGTAATCGCACATCGAGTTGAAATCTATTATAATTTAAATTGATGTCGAAAGTCATTACAGGTAAAACCATCGCTACCGGTATCCCAGACAGAGATTTCATGAGCAATATTGCAGTATTTCATGAGCAGTATTGAAAACACCAAAATTATTTCAGACCGTCTGTATGAGATGAGTTTATTATCAAAACATGTTGTTCACTCGATCTTGTAAGCAATCTCAATTCAAATGTTTAAAAAAATAAAATGTTCATAGTTACAACCGGTATAAGTGTCCAATGAAATGTTTGATTTATTTTAAATCGCTGTAGTTGGAGAACCGCTGTCTAGAAGATGTGATCAATGTTACTTCACAGAAACTAGAATATGTTCACAATTTTATAATATCTTAGTAAAATGGCGTACCAAATTAATTATCTGTATTTTTTTGTTTGTATGTGAAGATACTTTACGTAATTACGACCATATTCTAAAGCATTTTGATCTAAGTATAGTTTAAGTAACAAAACGCAACCTTTGTTGGTACTTCGTCACAGACTCATGATACTTCAAATAGTTAAATCAAAGCTCGGCCGTTAGATACACCAATACCTATTTTTATAGGTTATTAATCTATTACAGTAACCAAAATCGCCTAAATACTTTTTGTTGTTTATGTAGGTAAGTCATACCACTATCATGATTGCTACAACTATTTGTATTTAGAACATTCCCTACCTGCAATATCAACAGAAATCTTGATTAAAAGTGTTAAGGTAATATCATCATACGGGTACCTATTGAACGAGCCGAAATGTACTTGACCCTCTATTTCGATTTCAAATAGTAATTTCCCGCCAAACAAGGCATTTTGTCCCCTCAAAGATAGTAATTGGAATTCCTAATGCATCGATAACTATTTCAGTTTTATCTATGTCTTACAAAGCAAGTGTCAAGGGAATTCGCTGTATTTGCGTTCATTTCCCGGCAAAGAAAATGAGGAGGATTTCACAGGAATTTTCAATTGAAATTGACAATTTAGATAAATTGCTCGCCTTAATTAATTGCGATTAAAACGGGTACGCGTTTGAAAAAATAATTAATAGCTACAAAGTACGCTACAGATTTGCTTCGAACAAAAATACTTTTTAATTAGGAACAAAATAGGTATGCTTCAAACATAGCAATGTTTACTTGATAAGCTGAATAATGGGATAGTACCCAATGCATGCACACGAAATTAAACAGGCGAGAAGATAAAAGTAGATACCCAATAGGTTTCCTTATTGTGAATTAATAGCATACTAATAAAGAAATAAAAAAATAATCTAAATCCGTTGTGGGTACATTCGTGGATATCAGAGTTTAACTGCATTCACCAACATTTCGCCTATGATATTAAGTCAGTAAGTAACAGGGGGAAGCCTATTGTGATTACAAACGAATACAATCCCATACACTGGAATAATACTAAAAATTCGACGACTGCCTTTCACGAGAATTCGAATTTTAGGGCACAACTAGCTCCTTCTCGATTTTGTAAGATAGAACTTGTGGTGTCAATGAAATATTACTTATTTTTTGCTGTGAACTGTTGAGTCTACAATTGGCTCATTAATTTATTGTACCACCTGGCAAAGGTATTCTCACACAAAACGAGGTGAGAGATGAGATCATACTTCACAACGCGTACCCAGCGCTTATTGGTGGAGGCAGGTTTATGGTCACCTGCTCTAAGAACTTATCAAGGCATCTGTAAGGCTTTTCGTTTAACGACTACCACAGTGATAACCATGACCAAGGGCTTAGCGTACCTTTCGAAGCACGGAGACGCTGGAATATTTGACTAAAACAAACGGTCACCCATTTCAGACGAACCGACCCGAGCGCTGCTTAACTTAGGTGATCACTAAGAACATCGCAGAACATTGCACATACGAGCGTCTCTACGATACGATCAAAAGTATCATTATTAATTTAAATTCATCCGACTTAACAATCTTCAACTTATCTGCGACAGTTAAACAGTTTCTGGTCTAGATGATATGTCTACGACAGACGAAAATATATCATCGAGACCAGAAAGACAGAATACTTCTATTTCACTCAGATTTAAAAGCGTATTTACTGAAGCATAAACTTCTATCTCGAGCTAGCAATATCAAAGATATGACGCGAGTAATTTCCCTAGTGACATAGAGCTCAGAAATAGCCGCTGGTTTTTTACGTTAAATTGATATAAAGGGCTTTCAGGAGCAGACAGTGGTTGCGGATGCGGCCGACGCCGGACTTCCGGCTCAACGTTCCGGACTTGCATGCTGTAGTTATTCTACTGTTCGCTAGTTATGACCTTTCTAGTGTATTTTGGCGAAGGTAATGATGCTCTTTTGCGTGATTTTGTAATTGTGTTGTACACTCAGCAAACGTTAACTGTAAAATCACTGGGCAATTTGCGGTTTCTGTATGTATTTGAACCAGTATGTATATCTCTCTCACGGGGCACCAGCCCATCGTGATCACCTCCGTATACCTTTCCCCCACTAAATCCGTTCTCAGGAGTGACTTTGAAGCACTCCTTAATCTGGGAAGCGCCGTCATTCTGGCGGGCGACTTCAACAGTAAGCACGTGGCCTGGAACGGTCTCACCACTTCCCCTAACGGTAGGAGCCTTGACGCCCTGGTCGACGTTCTCGACTTTGACGTCATCGCACCTATGCACCCTACCCACTATCTTATCAATCCCAACCACCGACCCGACGTCCTGGACATGGCGCTTCTGAAGGGTGTCACCCTACGGCTTCACTCCTTGGAAGTAGTCCAGGAACTCGACTCTGACCATCGACCTGTAGTCATGAGACTCGGTTCCCCCCCTTCCACCCCTCAGCGACCCAAAAAGACGGTGGTGGATTGGCATGCGCTAAGCACGGCCTTGGCGGATGCCGACCCTCCCCCCTCCCTCTCAGCTCGGACTCCATTTCGTCCCCTCAGGACACCGATCAGGCCGTAGATGCCTTCACCGAACACATCCGATCGGCTGTCAGTCGATCGTCCAAGCAAGTCGAGGCGGAAGATCTCTACCTCAACCGCTTTCGACTGCCGGACGTTGTTAGGGATCTCATTCGTTCCAAGAATGCTTCTATCCGAGCGTACGACTCCTACCCCACCGAAGCCAATCGGGCCTGGATGCGCGCTTTACAACGAGAGGTAAAGCGTCGTGTCGCGGAGGTCCGGGAGGAACGGTGGTGTGACTTCCTAGAGGGCATCGCGCCATCGCATCTGGCCTACTGGCAGCTGGCGCGTAGCCTCAAATCCGACTCCACGACTGACATGCCCCCGCTGTCCCGCCCTTCAGGCGCACCCCCAGCCTTCGACGACGACGAAAAGGCCGAGCTTCTCGCCGACTCCCTCGAGAGCCAGTGCGCCCCCAGCTCTCAGTCCGTCGACCAGTCCCACGTCGACGCGGTCGACAGGGAAGTCGAGCGCAGGGCATCCCTCCCCCCCGTCGATTCCTTACCTCCTATCACCCAAGGTCGAAGGTCGGAGGTCGAAGATCTAATTATGGGTCTCAAAACTAAAAAAGCCCCCGGCTCTGACGGCATTTCGAATCGCGTTCTGAAATACCTGCCCGCCCAACTCATCTGCCTCTTAGTGGCCATATTGAACGCCGCCATGGCGAACTGCACCTTCCCCGCTAAGTGGAAGGAGGCGGACGTCATAGGCATTCCCAAGCCTGGCAAACCTCGCAATCTCCCCGCGAGCTACCGCCCTATCAGTCTCTTCAACTCCCTGGCCAAGATATACGAGCGCCTACTTCTGGCGAGGCTCAAAGACTTCGTAACATCCAAAGGTATCCTTATCGACGAGCAGTTCGGCTTTCGAGCCAAACACTCTTGCGTCCACCAAGTGCACCACATCACGGAGCACATCCTCTCCGGTCTCAATAGACCCAAACCCGTCTACACGGGCGCCCTCTTCCTAGATGTCGCGAAGGCATTCGACAAAGTCTGGCACAACGGCTTGATCTACAAGATCTACCAATTGGGTGTGCCGGACAGACTCGTGCTCATCTTACGAGACTTCTTGTCGAATCGCGCCTTCCGTTATCGCGTCGAAATGACGCGCTCCACTTCCCACTGTCCACAGTCACACAGTGCACATCAGTGCTGGAGTCCCACAGGGCTCAGTTCTCTCTCCGCTCCTGTTTAGCCTTTACACGAACGACATTCCTCGTTCGAGTAAGACGCATCTAGCCCTATTCGCGGATGATACCGCTCTCTACGTCTCGCATAGGAATAAGGGTTTCATTACCAAAAACCTTCAGGCATCCGCCAATTCCCTAGGGAATTGGTTCAGGAAGTGGCGTATTGAGGTGAACCCGGACAAGAGCGCTGCGGTGTTCTTCTCCAGAGGTGCAACCCCGCGCCACTCCCTGCGCCGCCCTAGAAGTAATCTCGGCCAAGTGACCATGTTCGACCGACCCATTCCCTGGGTCAAAGAGGTCAAATATCTAGCGGTCACCCTAAACAGTACCATGTCCTTCGGCCCGCACATCAAGCGGGTCCGTCACCGAGCATCATTTGTGCTCGGTCGTCTCCATTCGTTAATCTGCAAGGAGAGTAAAATGTCCCTTAGAAATAAGGTGACACTTTACAAAAATTGCGTTCGACCCATCATGACTTATGCGTGTGTTGTGTTCGGGCATTCGGCCCCCTCTCACATCGATAAACTCCAAGTGGTTCAAAACCGCTTCCTCCGTAAAGCCGTAGGAGCCCCCTGGTTCGTACGGAACGTCGACTTCCACTCCGATCTAGGTCTCGAACCTATTCGCGCCTTTATTAAAAAGGCGTCAACACGTCACTTCGCGAACGCATCTACCCATGCGAATCCGCTAATCGTAACCACCGCCGACTACGATCTCCCCCCCGACACCTGCCGCCACCGCCGGCCGCGACATGTTCTCACCGACCCCCCGATGCTTTGTCATCCCTTCTTTCCGCTCAGAATACGGGCGACGACGACGACGTAGTAGTAGATCCCCTCCCATAGCCGGCGGTTGACCGGTGCACTTAGTAGTGCACCCGTCCCCCTACAGCGACTGTCCCAACCGAGGCGCCCTCGACGAGTAGCCTCTTGCCCTTCTGGCTGGCTAGAGCGTAGTGGTTGCACGCTCGCCTTTAAGTCCGGTGAAGCTGTAAAGGCCTCGCGGCCAATAGCGTACATCATTCACACACACACCAGTATGTATTCTGAGAATGTGTCTTTGTCTATACATTTTTCATTGCGAATGAAATCCACAAAAATAGGCATGTAATGTAAAATTTCTTTTAAAATTCAAAATTTTAAATTGAGTTATAGTAGAAGTAGTTCAGTTTCAAACACCTTACACCACCTTTGTGTAGTTGCGGGTTCGTTGACCGCATTATTATAAACGCACTTATGATGCAAAAATATTTTTTGGTTTGGAGCCAGGTGTAAAAAAAAAGTTGACATACTATCAACATATTAAGAATTTCTAGCAATTGCAATATAAATAGGTAAGTATGATGTGACTACGGGTATGTCCCAAAGGCGAAACCGTAGCATACTGAACAGCGATAGCAAAACTAAACTAAATGCATATGAGGAACACTTACCAAAGTTATAATATAAAAACATGATACCAACTATATACAGTTCAGAGTCGCTTAACTAATGCAAAACTAAAGCGAGTAGAAAGTTATAATCATATAGTTCAGTTAGTAACAAGTTCAAAACGGCTCGTACTAACGCAGCATGTTTAAGGCAAATTGATGTCATTATGAAAACGTAGGCAATCCAACTGTAGTAACTGCGGAAACTTTTAATTGAGCCGGAAGGTAGACGAGGGTATGAGGGTACAGAGTACCTTCGTAATTAGGTGTTTTTACATATCAATTGTAGAAATACATAGACCACTTGATGCAGTTAGCAAACTTAGGGAAGAGATTAATAATAAAACTACACACAAAAGGACGGCTTGCTGCAGTATTAAATGCCTACATCGTGTAATGCAAAATACACAAGATTTAAAGGTGGTTTGAAACATATATAGTCAATAACGGTATGAATGATTTTTATTAACTATACTGAAATTTGATGTTACGCATTTTTTGTGTTGATGGGTTTACAAAGTGGCTAGATATTAATTTATTTAACCGTGTGATACAAGTATTTTACAGAGAAACCTTGCCTATTTATTTTAAGAAACTCTGTTACATAATGTTTCTTTAATGAAGCAGAAGGTTTAGTTTTTTGCTATCTTGTTATTAAATTTAAGGAACCTTCATATTTATTCCGAAAACTTAACTGGGTTACCATTCAGCGAGGCTGCCCGTCAAGGCAGTGTGCGCAACAGCTATGTATTCCCCCGCACAGATCGGCAGCCTTCAGGGGGAGTTTTCGTTATGCCGCTTCCAAAATTTGGAACAATCTTCCACCGCCCTTAAGGTTGATCAACAATCTTAACACATTCCAAAAACGACGAGGTAGGCACGCACCTCTTAGACTCGCAGCGTAATCTGGGTAATGTAAATATAAACCTATCTATTATTATATAATTAGCGTATATTATGTAAGTATGCATCTAACCCTAATAGTGTATAAAATATACCTCTTTACCTATTTATTATATTAAACAACACGCTTACACTTACATGACTACGATTTCTGTTGACTGTGTTTACCATTCTTGGAAAAAATATTAATATTGCTATCATATCTTTTCAATCTCTACATTATAGATGTTATGTTATATATTGTATGAAATATTGATAACACACATTTCACTTCACTACACTTAACAATTTGCGCACTAAAAGTTACCTATATAACATTTAAATTTCCGAGCTATATATATATATATATATTTTGTTTATGTATGTATGTATATATATACTGGATTGACATGTGTGAAGACTCAGGAGGGTCCAGATGAAAATCAGCGTCTCGCACTTGTGCCTGACACTAAGCTGATCTGGATACCTATTTGGCTCAGCCGTGAGACACATACTCATGTGTATTACTTTGTTGTGTTCCATTTTTGTACTTTTTTTTCCTTTTAATTTTATAGTTTTTGTGATTTTATAATATCTCTGTCTGTGTCTCCCATGCTGTGACAAATAAAATTTCTTTCTTTCTTTCTTTCTTTCTTTGTTATTTTCCCCTCAAATAGATTTTCTAGTTATGATATGATTTTCTATTTGCAAGTATAAAGCTCAAAGATTAGAAGAAGATGCATACCTCTCTGGCTTCCTCCACTCTCATAGTTCGTCTCATACACATTCGCCGGTTACGGAGACTCTTGACTTGCCCTTCAGATAAGACACGGTCTATTTGGTCATGGTAAGATAGTCTAGGTCTTCCCTGTTATCTACATCCTTCCACTTTCACATTATATATCTGTTGTGTCATTATTTATTCTAACATTCTTTCTATATCCCTTTCTCATCTTTACACCGATACTATCTTTCATACCTACTCGCTTTCTTACTACGCTGTTGCGTATACGGTCGGTCAGCGTGACTCCGCACATCTTCCGCAGAGATCGCATTTCGACCGCGTTTATCCTGCTTTTGTTCTCCTTCTTACACACCCAACTCTCACTGCCATATAACAGCGTTGGGACAAGCACTCTGTTATGCATGGCCAGCTGCGCCTTTTGGCTTAACTGCCGGCTCCCAAGTAGCGTTCCTATCGCACCATTCACTCTGTTCCCTGCACTCACTCTTCTCTCTATATCAGCGATGTATTTCCCATCCTTACTGATGGCGCATGCAATATATACAAACTCATTCACTTGCTCCAGCACATCGTTACCAACTACAATCCTTGCATTCATTCTGGTTTCTTGCCGTACAAAAACCATAATTTTGGTTTTCTTCACATTCAAATGTAAGCCATTGTTCATGCAGTCGTCTCTCATAACTGTGGCTAGTGTTTGCAGATCAGTGGCTGTTGGCACTATTAAAAACCGCGTCATCTGCATACAATAGGTGTTTTACCACTAGATCACCCATTTTTACCCCTTCATTCATCGCATTCGGTCTTTAAAGACTTTTATCCAGATATGTTATAAACAGTCTAGCGGACAACACGCAACCCTGCTTGACGCCGATTTTAACGTCAAACCAAGGTGACATGTTACCAACCAACCGTACGCATGCCTTGCTGTCCACATAGGTGGACTGGACGGCTCGCAACAGAGTACCGTTTATACCATACTCTGGCAAAATGTCCCAAAGTCTCTTTCGCACGACTCTATCAAACGCCTTCTCCAGATCCACAAAACCGTAGAAAATCTTCCGACCTGCTGCCAGATGCTTCTCTACGATGTTGCGGAGAGAGAAAACTTGATCCAAACATCCTCTTCCAGAACTGAAGCCTCCCTGTGCCTTGCACAACATTCCATCGGACTTCTCGCGCATTATCCGTTCAATAATTTTACCATACACCTTAGCTGCCAGGTTGATCAAACTGGCCTTTATAGAAGGGTACTATTGACTGCGCGGCGCCAATCTGTAGGGACTCTACCGGTCTTCCAGCAAAGATTTGCTAGGACCCTAAAAGCGTCCCGGACGCAAATTCCACCATATTTAATCATCACGCGTCACATCACCCGCAGCTTTACAATTTTTCATACTTCGTATCGCCCATTTAACATCTTCCATAGTAATATCCCCTGTGGATTCTGGTGCCGCAAACTCGCCTCTGGGCTCGTCTGTGGCACCAGCATCCGGGGCATCCTCATACATTTCTCCAAAGTATTCACTCCACCGGTTAGCATAGCTTGTGTGTCTGCAAGAATGTCACCATCTTTGGATATCTGTTCCATTCTGGAGCCTGACGAATCACCTCGAGCCTTTCTCACCTTGCTAAAAAAGAGTTTGGTGTTGTTCTCGAAATTCTTCGCCAGCCTCTCCTCCTCAATCACACTAGCTCTTTCATGCTTTTCTTACCGGTATATTTCTTTCATGCCGGTATATTTCTTTCTTCATCTGTATCATACTGTCATTTAGGTTCAAAGAAGAACCATAGTCCTGCCACGCTTTCTTCTTACTTTCTACGCAGCTTTGCAACTCTGCGTCCCACCATGCATCCCCTTCTGCTGTGTTATGCTTCTTTGAGCAGCCACATACTTATTTCGCAGATTCTACCAAACTCTCTTTCAGGCAATTCCAGCATTCATCTATGTTTGAGTCCGAAGAACCAGCTGTCAAAAGCTTGCCCCGGACTCTGTCTTCATACGTTCTGCTCACGCTCTCATCTTGCAACTTTTCAATCTTAATTCTTTCAAGGCCTCCGAAGGGGATGCGCTTTCGCCAGTGCAACCACTTCCTGAACAAACCAATAAACCACGCAATACGAGATACTGTTGCGATTCAAAAGTGGGGCCTCTATACGCACGCGTATCTTGAAGTTTACTTCGGAGACGGTTATCTACAAGGATCAAATCCATCATGCTTTTCTGTTCGTTTCTTCAAGTACACATATAGGAGACGTCTTTCCAAACATACATCTACAATAAGCTTATCTGCATCATTCACTTTTTTATCACCATTAAGACCCAGAACGGCGTCGCAAGTTTGCCGCCTGGTTCCCACGAATCCGTTCAGGTCACCACACAAAATCACCTTTTCGTTTGCCTCAGCGAGATCCAGAATTTCCCTGACATTATCCCAAAATTTCTCAAGGCCCTAGGGTGTCGACGAGCTTACGGGAGCGTAGACTTCAACCAAAAATACTCTAGTGACACCCAGTTTTAATACTTTTTTAAGAATATATACTATATGATCTATCTATCTATCTATATCATCACGCCAGCTCCCTCGCGGGGTAGGCAGAGAGTACAGAGTTCCAACAGGTTCTTTCCTTAAATATCTCTCTGGCTTCCTCCACTCTCATAGTTCGTCTCGTACAGACTCGCCGGTTACGGAGACTCTTGACTTGCCCTTCAGCTAAGACATGGTCTATTTGGTCATGGTAAGATAGTCTAGGTCTTCCCCGGTATCTACATCCTTCCACTTTCGCATTGTATATCTCATAAATATTATATAATCATATAGTATGATCATAAGCAGGTATCGACAAACATACAGAAATAATTAAAAGAAACACTTAAATATTATCATGTTGTTCGTTATTGTTGTGTATGACAATTTTTGTGTATATTATGAAACAGTGATTCTTATCAAAAAGAAAAACTAATGGATCCTCATCAAAGCAGTGAGCACTCACATTTTATTTAGAATCACTATTTCGTGTAAGAAGGTCGCAAATAAAAGCTGGTACAGTATAAAACTGGTCCTCATGGCGAAATAAACAGTATCTTTTGCTCTTCTATTTCCTTAAATTACTTTTTGCTGACACATTCAGCCCCTAAAATAAAATCATGTAATAATCTAGATGCTTTTATGTACTACACATCATTTTCATTACCGCCACACTCGCCTAAATTACGTGTCTGTTTATCTAAAAGTGTATGTTTATTTAAAAGTGATGAAGAGGCGGCCCTAGATATCGCAATTTACGCTCCATAAACTTTACATACACACCGCACACACAAATAATATAATATTAAGTAAATATAGAAGTCGACGCCAAATTTTCAAACAAACTGTACGAAACAAGCCCCACTGTTTGATTTACAGATGTAGTCTAATGTTTGGTTTTCAAATGTAAGCTTGACGCAGATTGAAATCAAGTGCCTTTTCATTTACATAAAGGCAAAAAACAATAGGGGAGTTAGTAACCACAAAAAAAAAAAAATAATTCCGTGTTAACAAATTTGGATGCAATCAATCACGGCTGTTTCCGATGATTCTCCGTATCTAGCTGAAGATCACATTTTTAACTGAGAAAAAGACTGTGTAGAAATAAATGGGCATTAAGTGCACACATATGACCTGTTGGCGACTTAAAAAGAGCTATTTATTTATTTTCCGTAAATTTTTTTTTACAGGGCAATCCGATAGGTTCGTTAAATGTTTGATTAGACCCAAATAAGTAAACTTCATATTAATAATTAAGTAATGACAAACCAGAAACAGCAGAGTTATAATTTACCAACTTTTAATGCGTTACTCTTCCTTTTTCACCCTACCTAATAAATCCACGATACCGGAATAAAACTGCATCAGTGCTCCCAAATTGGCAAGTTAGCGAAATAAATTTCAACGAGGAAGATCAGGATACTAAACGTTGGAGTTTTTATGTTAGCAGCTCCGGCATCGGCAGCTCAGTAACAAAGGCGGATAAATCGGCCGAGAATACCACGCATTGTATTCGTATTAAGTGAAAATAGACGACGCCATCCCTCGGCACGACAAAAGCGTCCTCACTGTTTGTAGGCGTTACAAAGATGTATGATATATAAAACGTGCTGAGTGGATAAAAACTGTTCCTCACAGAATTGAGGGACATACAGAGAGGTTGAAAGTGGGCAGGCCCCACAAGATAATCTTTTTTTCAATTCACAAAAATGATGTTCAAACTCACATGGAATATTACAGATCTAATACACTAGGTCTGATTGACATGTATAAATGTGAATCCAGCATACATTTTTAAAGTACGACAAGAATCAAGAAGAGGGTTTATGGCTTACTGTAGGTCGCGCCTAAAATTTTGATGAGTGTATCAGAAAGCTGTGCACAAGTGGCAATCTTTAGGCTAACCTTTATCCTGTAGTGCGCATATTTCGGGTAATGGTGGATGATTATTGGTTATTGAATGTGTAGTATATTATGTTAATGTAGCTTATAAAACAGTATCCTTATAGTCGTAAAACTTATAGTTTATCCTGATTCTCTGTCCCGTATCCTAACAAATTACTGTCCTAATCACTGAAATCTGAAGTTACTAAAAGGTAGACTGGAACAGTTTAACGCTTTTAATTGCATAGATACACTTTATTAGCATACAGAGTTAAGACAGGCATTTAAGTTAAAGGTAGGTACGTTGTGTGCAAAACGGTACCTGCTAAGATCAGACTTCAAGTAAATAATGAACAAAACTATTGTATTATTAATCACACGTAATTTTACATACATAGATTACGATATCCTTTCCAGCTCTAAATTTTCCATGTCCGCAGCTACACCGCAGGCACGAATGTACCCCAGAGGATTTTCAGCTAATGCAGCCGATGCTGGCTACTGGAATCGCGCACTCTCAGGCTGAGACAAGTGGGGATCAAGTTAAATCTTTTAAAAGAGGTAGATTAGATGGATTGTCTATTCGATGTACCTATAAACACAATTCCGTTTGGTTAGTGTAAGTAAAAGCATCAGCTCTTTGTAAAAAAAACCGGCTGAGGCACTCGTAGCCATGTACGGTGTTCTTTGTGATCACCAAGTTTAAGGAGCGTTTGGCTCGGTTGGCTTATGATGACTGACTCTTTGTAGCAATTTCATTTTTCAAGCGTCTTTATTCTGCAGGAAGTGTTAGTACTTTTGGTCCCAGCGGTCACTTAGCAGTCGATTATCTGGCAATTTATGTGTTGTGCAATAAGTTGACACAAAAGGGGAAAAAAGTAACACACAGTATGCCATATAGTCCAGTCGATGTTCTCAACGATCACCCAGGTTAAGCATCGTTCGGCTCTGTTGATGTCGGATGGGTCACTGTTTGTGATGCTACAGTTTTCAAGCGTCTTCATCCGGCGGAATGCATGCTAATCCGCTTTATTCTTAGTGGTTTAAAGTGGCAGTCGACCATCTGGCAAATTCTTCGTTGACAACTCATTCATAAAGAGAAAATATCATAAATAGTCTGTCATACAGTCCAGATTTCTTAACAAACCGGGCTGCAACCACAAATGCGATTTATGACAAAGCTGAACAATAACTTTGCAAGCTATTAGTATCTGCTGGCACGCGACCAACTTGTTTAGGTACTTGTACACGATGCAAGTAACTGGTGAGGGTTGAGGCTCTCATGTGGTTATTGGCATCTTTAAAATGATCGTGTAAATAAGAGTGCAAGTGCCGTGGTCGTACATGTACTGCATTATTACCTAGTGAGTTACTTGCGCATGTAACTAGCACGTATACTCGCAGATGTCTAAGCAGTAAAACTGATCTAAGCAAACCCCGGGATAATTTTCTGTCAATTTTCTTAGTTTCTCTTAAAGCATGAGACAGTTCAGACATTAGTGATTGAAGAGAATCTAGAGCAATATTGTGAGTGAGTCATGAAGAGAATCTATGCGTAATATTTTCCGGACTCTTTATATAATGCATCTACTATCAGAAGTATTGCTTCATGTTTGCACTACATACTCTTAACTTCTGTTTCTTTAGCGTCCCCAAAAGAGGTAATCGGCGCTAATAGAAAACCGGTACGAATTTGAAATTTTCAGATCTGGACATCTCTGTGCTTAGGATGGCACGTAGGTTAACTGTTGGTCTCGTTTACCACTTCATATGGTAGTCGCTAATCCGAGTTGAAATCGGGCTTGATAAGAACCAACAGCAGATACCTAAGCCAATTAGCACTCAGTCTGCGTGATAAAGGATGACCTATCCTCTCTAACCACGATTTGTGAAAAAAACTATTGGCCTGTTGTGAGATAACAGAGGCTAATTATTCTACTTTTATAATTATTTAATAGACTAGATGTAGTATAAGAAAGGTAGATACATTAAAAGTAACTGTTTTTTTTAGCTTAATAATTCAATCCTCGAAGGACAGAGTATGACGTCATCAATTACCATGAATCGGACATAGCACGAGTAATATCAATTAAGTTGGAATATAATATCAAATTAATGTAAAATAATACTGAGTCTGCATTCGTTTTTAGTAACCCATTACTGTCTAGACATATCGGCGTAAGCACGAGTCAGCCGTACGCAACCGTTGCCGTTCAAAATAAGCGCTTGAAATACTGGTTTCGTTGTTTGTGTGCGGGTATTTAAAGCGAACGCAGTGCGACCGGAACTCAGTCCTTCGCCGACGTTCGACTTGAGAACATCTCTCTGTAATTTATATTGAATTGAAATGACCAGACACCCCCTTCTCTTATATCAGAACAGGAGATGAGCCGACGCCAACATCCACCGGCCTCTTCAGAGAACGTAACCATGGCACTTTTGGGCAAACACATTCAAGGATACTATGTGTGAGATGATGATGAATATGTCTTAAGACAACCGTTTAGCTCTTACTGAAATCATGAATATGTTCAAATCAAGCGATTTACGTGCTGTGCGTATATCAGACATTTATTTTCCAAGTTTTGATGTTAAGGAGGTGTTTGATGATAAAGATGTGAGGGTGCTAAAGATATGGATGTTAAAGAGTGGGTGAACTTAATAACAAAGACAAAAAACGAATACCAATTAAAAGACCATGAAGTAAGCCTCAAAGCAGCAAATGTATTAAAAGGAAGAGCACAAATGGGGGCTGATGATTGTCTGCTTCGGACCACCACCTGGCGTGAGATGAAAGATGATATGCTGCAAACATTTGAGCCTGAATCCAGGTATTATTCAGATATCCTCAAATTTCGTCGATACACACTAGACGACGCAGATAATATTTCAGAATACATATCGACTATCTGGAAGATGTTCAAGAAAATTGTTAATCGAGTCCTTCAGAATCAAGAGAATCCTACAGAAGAAGACGCTGTTGAGATTGTAGTGTAACTGATGATTTACTAAAAACTGAACTTCTTAATAGTAAGTCCAAATCTGTTCCAGAATTAATCGCTATTGCTAAAACAATGCGAACGACACAAGAACATATTCCCATCAAAAGGCCCAAGACTAAAATTATGAGAAATGACCAAAGCATAACATGTTTTGTCTGTGGAAAGCAAGGTCACAGAGCGAGATGGTGTAATAAAAATGCCATTGCACAATCGCGATCAGAACTACACAAAGAATTTCCGTCTACATCTAATGAATCAGAAGTGATGAGAAAAGAATGTTCATATTGTTCCATAGCAGGACACACCTTTGATACATGCTTTAAGCGACTAAATGGTGATAAAAAAGTTAACATGTGACGGAAAGGTAAGAACATTACCAATTTTTTTATTACAATTGACAACAAAACCTATAAAGTTTTATTTGACAGCGGTTCTGACTGTTTTTAGCGAAGGAAACTATAGCCAAAATCTTCCAGGTTCGCAAAAAACAAAAACTTAAGGTATTAGGTATTGGTCCGGTACCCATTATATCATTAAGCCAAGTAAGTTCTATTCTGAAGTATAATGAATTGCATATTGAATTAGACTTGCATATAGTATTGGATCGTAAACTACCTACTGACATTTTGATTGGGAGAGATATATTAAATATTCCGGGAATTGAAGTAAAGCTTACAGATAAAGAAATAATAAATAAGCAAAAGATGGAAGAAAAGAGAATTTGGCAATTATCCTAAACCTCCATTAATACTAACATGGCAGAAAAAGAAACTATAAAATCCGTAATGAATATGTAAAATAAATATGAAAACCTTTTTAAGGAGGGGATACCAGATTCTAGAATTAAAACCGCGCGACCGCGTCCGCATCCCGACCCGCACAGCCTTCATTGTCGAAGGCTGGTGCGACAAATTTAAACGCTGCGAGTGCCGCAAAGAGTACCGCGAGTGCAGGAAAAAGTTCCGCGAGTGCCACGAAAACTGCCGCGACATCGTCGCCAAAGCCAGCTCGCACAGCCGCACATCCGGCGCCGCCCTCACAGCGCTCCGCTGGCGCATCCGCGCGCCCTTCTACTTCACGTACCACCGTCGCGCCCGCAGTCCATGCAGCGCCGCGCGTCGCCGTTCGCCGGGCTCCCCTAACGTCGTCGGTAGGGTTGAGCGTGTCCAACAGACACACTGGCTCGCAGCAAACGCTAGCCGGCAAATCGATGCCGCTGCTGCATACGCCCTCCCCCGGACCGCGCACCTCCACACTCGCGTCGCCTGCACCGTTCGTCTTTTTCACGCCCGCCGCGCGTGACCGCTCCGACTTGTCCTCCGCATCCCTTGCGTTGAGCGAAATCGACGCGAGTGAGTTAGTGCGCCCATCGTCGGGTCCCGTCCGTAGACCACGAAATTTCTTACACGATGAACTGGAAGAGAGGGTCTCGGAGGAAATCAAGCGCCTCTGCACAGCCCCGCCCAGTCCCTTACCGTGACAATACGCAGACGTCGCCCGAAGCCTCCGCTCGTCTCGCCCCGCCTCCCGAGAAGTAGAGGCGGAAGCAGTAGTAGAGGCAGAAACGGCGCTAAAGAACCAGGTGAGGTACCCTCATTTTTGAGCGATTACCGAACTAGCCGATGCACTTTAGAACGCTGAGGAACTCGCTCCGCCACGCACCCAACCCACCCAGATCCGAAAATGAATGCCGGGTGATCCAGAGTTACCTCTATGTCCTAGAGAAGGAGGAAAACATCGCCTGGTTCTCGTACTCTCTCCCGGCGGAGAAGAGTTTTAAGGTGGCAATCCGGGGTCTGCCGGCGAACACCGACCCCGAAGACATTCTGCCGAAGCTCACCGAACTAGACAAGACAAAGAAGTCCAGGGTGCATCTTCCTTGCAATCCCAAAGCGCACACCGGACCTCACGACGGGCATTTATGAAGAAGAGGAGCTTCTCTGCATGCCCGGCGTCAAGATTGAGGCCTGGCGGGGCAAGAAAGGCTCTGCCCAATGCCATAGGTGCCAGCAATTTCGGCACTCCAGCCACAAATGCCACAGAAGTATGGCATGTGTGCACTGCGGTGGTGAACAGCCCCCTAAGGAGTGCAAACACCCCAGAGAGGAAACTTCCGGAAGGAGGCCCGGAACAAGACGACAGGCACGGTGGCCATCAGTGGGAGAGACCGGAGTGAGGCCGGAAGAGGCCCCGCCCCCAATGAGCTCGCACAGGAAGCCCGTGGAGCCACCTTAATGGCGCCTGCGAACGACCATAAGGAGACGTTAGCAAACAAAGCGGAGGAGGAGAAGGCGCAGGACCAACCGCGCTCAACCCCCCTCGAGGACCGAGACGCCCATCGTACTGCACAAGGATCACCCTGCGGTACAATTTACAGTACCGGCGCCCCCGAAAGCGCCAACCATGGCCAAGGCAACAGGCGGCAAGAAAAAGCCGCACACACCGGCGGCACAGAGAAATGGGGGGTACCTAACTCTACCTACTGAGCGAGACTATCAGCGTCTTTTAAGAGGTCCTAGAGGCCCTCCGGGCAGGAGAGAACACCATCCTAGTCATCCTGGGAGACATGATACGCCAAATTATCCAATACGGATAGTTCTCTCCGCATTTTAAACTGAAACGCCCGCGGCCTGAGAACAAAGGCCGTCCTCCTCAGGCTCCTACTGCGGAACCCCAGACCCGGACCCCGTAGGACTTGCACCGGACTGACCCCCGCCGCCCACTGCTGGTCGCCCTTTCGGCTTGCCGACGGGGCTCGATCGCGTGCGTGGCGATGACACCGGACCGACATCACCTGACATGACACCGTGGAAGACAGAAGAGGGACTGGACGAAGTCACTGTCGTAGCTGATCGCCTGCTGGGCTTCTTCTTCTTCCCAGTTTTTCCTTCCCCTAAACCTCCCTACCCACACACCAAAATCCTGACACAGCCCGGTGGTGTTTGATCGCCCGCTAGGTCTTCCTAGCCGTGCTGTATCGCACTACGGGGCGAAGAAAGAAGAGGGGTCTCGAGAAGTCACCGCTTCCTTGCTGATCGCTTTGTTAGGCTTCCTATGGTTTGCCATAGGTTCCACCTGACAGGGCTGATCGCGGAGTGCGGCGTGAACACTCTTTGATGCATCCCCGAGGGGTCTCCGCCATTACCACGGACTTTAAGTCTCATCATAAAGACCCGACCATATTTATGGCCGGCGATTGACACCTCGGCCCCGATGCCGATTCTCCACACCCATGCTGGGTGTGTGCGAAGGCCACAAGAGACAGGAGCTCAGTCCTTCGCCGACGTTCGACCTGAGAACATCTCTCTGTAATTTATATTGGAATAAATGAATATGACTGATAACGGTGATTTTATTCGACCAGACACCCCTCCCGCCTCTTATAGACATACCCAAATTAAATTATGAAAAACTTGAAACAACTCTTTGCCTGTCTTCGTGATGGCAGTACCTAATCTAATGGGTGATCTAGAAGACTATTCTTTAATAAACTAAGAATGTTTCTCACAGCTTTCATTTTTGTCTAGAAGCAATTTGTTACAAGTTTGAAATAACATACTCCAAACTTCGGGATCCAAGAATTTTTCGGCATAATGCTAGCTGTCAGCATATTGCTAGCTTTTAGCATATATAAATATAAATATTACCATCATTCATTTCAATTTTCGAGAAGTGTCCTAGCTTCTATCTAATAGCTTCTATGCTTGAATCATCTATCTACTATTGTATTTACTCTGATTATGTCAAGAAGTAATATATGACCTATAATAGTTATAATCGTATTAAAAACTAGCTGTTTCCTGCGACTTAGCCCGCGTGGAATTTAACAAAAATTCTTTTTTTACCTAAAGTTGCCTAAGTTACTTTTTATAACATCAGTTATCTGCCAGTAAAAGTCCCGTCGAAATTAGTCCAGCCGTTTTGGAGATTAGTCAGAACAGACAGACAGACAAAAAAATTAATATTGTTTTTTGTTATATGTACCGTATATACTTTTTTTTTTAATTTATTTGTAAGGCTTTGTCGCTTAGCGACCACATCGCCTTGTACCGTATATACTTGCATATGCATTTAGTAAAAAGCTGTTATTTGGACATTACAAACAGACACTTCAATTTTATTTATTTGTATATAGATTAATGCATACATGTGATCAATACCGTCACATGTAGGCATAAATAAATAATCTACATTCTGTTGCGCGGATTATATCGGGTAAGGTTGACCCGTAGTGTCGATACGTGAAATTTTAAAGAAATTGTTACGCTAAAAATTGTTTCCTCATTAACATCTTGTGTTGTTGGTTAATCAGGACAATGAAAACTTCTGATTAAATTTTCCGCTGAATTTTATCACACTCAGTGTACAGTTACTCACAACAAATACGCTTAAATCACGCATTTTTCGATTGGATGTATCAAACTGCTGCAATATTTTTCTAGCCACAAGGCTTCACTTCACGTAAAACGGATATTTCACGCACAAAATAACAGGTAAAATAGAGCAGTATAAAATTGTATTACCTCTATTGAAATGTGTTATGATGTCACTATATTTTCCTTTATATGTTTCTCAAAAAAATGTACGTAGCGTGGACATTGCCACAGTAAATATATGTATACAGTAAAGCACATTTTTACTAGCGGTCCCAATACGAATCACGCACACAGGCCGGCAACTCCCTGCCTCATAAGAGCGCACGTCTATGTGATTATTATTTGGACAGCTAGCAGTTGATGTTCTACTGTTAACATGCATTTACTGTGCTATTAGGTACAAATTCTATTTAAAAAAGTTACCGCAGATCATACCTTAATCCTTAGATTTTACCTTAGATAATTAACATCGCACCCCAGCGTAAAAGCGCATTGTTACTGCACAGAGCCGTAATAATGACAATAAAAAATACTTATTTAAGCAAAAGAAAGAACATAGTATATGAACGACTACATTATTAGTTCAACTGTTATTGTTGCCAAAAGAAAATACACTAGAATATACTCTGTATAAAACTATCTGTTTTCCGCGGCTTTGAAATCGATCGACAATAGTGCTACTTACCGCTATATTGCTTCTGGATATTGTAGCTTATTAATGGTGAAAGAGTTATTAAAATCAGTTCAGTAGTTTCAGAGTTTATCGCTTACAAATGAACAAATCTTTCTTCTTTATCTATCTATCTAGATAGATATAGATATATCATCACGCCAGATCCCTTGCGGGGTAGGCAGAGAGTACAGAGTTCCAGCAGGCTCTTTCCGCGTCTTCTTTATAATATTAGTATACACCACCTTCCTACCTTTTTTTAAACTTTTCCTATAAAATTTCTCTGCAGAAGCCACACGGTATAGTAAGCACTCATAAAATAAAATCTAAAGTCCTCTCGAAAATGGCAAGCGGACCACTTTTTTTAATTACAATCGTTTTAACGTGTGACCTAGGCGGATGCAGGCAAAATTTACAATGCGTTTTAGGTGCAGCGGATGGGTATGCCTACTGCATCCTGGAAGGTGCATTATCTATAACCCAGACATATAATCCTTCCCATTCTTTTTTCTGCTTTGTATAATACGGGGACGGCATCTTTTTAATTTTTAGTAGCTATTTAAGAAAGAAAATATAATTAAATATGTACTATAAATACGTACGTTAAAATACGTGTGTATGTTAAAAATCGCAGGTGAAGAAAAAGGGAGAAGGACAGTGCATTTATTCAATTCATTCGGAAAACTTTTATTTAGTTATGAGGTAAATTTGTATTCCATTACATAGCAGCAATCGGCACTGGTTCCGCGTGAAGCATAACTGCTAGCAGGTCTTCTCTCATAAATCGAAGTGAGAGAGATAAGGACATTCCCCTGCAAGCGTGCCCACTGATCACCGCACGCGCAAGTCGACTTAACGACTATATCATTATATATTTCAAGGCACGAAACCATTCAATAATGGAAACGTCACAGTCACCTATATTTTTTTTCTTTTTTTACGTGGGAAAATTCTCATGTACGTCCGCCAGCCTCGGGAGAAGATGGCGGGGCATGTCGGACTTTTACCTACTAAAAACCCACGGTGGCCGGCACTGGCAGGGGTCCAAGGGGCTCCGGGATCGCCGAGTGGAACGCACCGGTGTCCCCCTTGTGCCGCCCTCCGAAGAGCCCGTCTCGGGAGAGGAAATTTGTAACTTGTTTCCCCCCTGCACCGTCGCGGTGCTCACGGTACGGCACCGTCCTCCTCGGGGTCGCGCGTAAAAGACGCTTAAGGACAGTTACCTATCCTAGACTGATTGAGCCGCACGTTAATTATTCTTGGTGATCGCTAAGAATATCGCAGTCTGACAGGGTTACGAATGCTTCATTAAAATAATCCCTAAAACATTTAAGTGCCTTCCAAACTACGGAGCCATTCAAAAATGGTATTCACCCGTCTCAAACTGACCGAGTCAAACGCTGCTTAATGTTTATAATTGCTAAGAACGTCGCGATCTCACTGTGCTACGAGCACCTCTCAATAATACCTAAAATATTTAACCTACGCCCATAAAATCAAGAGAGAATCGAGAAATGCGGCCATTTCTAGCTGTACCGGAATTGTGGAGGTGAATCCAGTAGGATGGCCATTAGGAGATTAAAACATGGACACACCTGCAACGCTGCAGCCAAACCGCAGCCCTACTGCACCGCCATCCACCCGTAAAATATGGATACCCTTTTACTTACATTCGGCTTGTTAGGCGTTTGTGAAACAATTATGTTATTGCTATTCCTCTGTTGATCCAACACAATAAAATATTTCGCATGCATAAATATGCATATTTGCGCGCGAAGTGGTTTCCTTTGTAGAATATTAGCTTCAGATGTTCACTAACATATTTCAATCTCTTAAGCTCGTTTTTATCAACATTAATATATAAAATGCATCAAAACATATGCAAAAACTTTAAAAATTTTACAATTTTCTCATAGTGTACCTAAGTACAATAAATAATTATTAAAATATTTACCAAAATAAAACAGGTAACTTTTAACAGAAATCATGTTTCAGAACCTTTACTTAAGAAAGTAATAATATATACCTATGAATAAACTTGCCTGAGCATTGACTATTCTGAATAAAATACTCATCCTGATATTCTACTTGAAAGGAGTACTGCGAACTCTTAACAGTAAAATAAAGCATTTCATACGTAACCTAGAATGAGATAGGTATAACAAACAAACACGAACAAAACTAAAGCCTAAAGTTAATTTATTTGTTTTCGGCATGGCATATCTGATTTGGATTTATTTCTTTATGAACAGAATGGTTCCATTCCGTTCATAACGAAATAAATCCTTATCAGATATGCCATGCCAAGAACAAATATAACCAACCCAACCCAACCCAAGAGTCTGATAACGACACAAATTTCATACGTAACATAAAATCAGATCTAATTCAAAAGCTATAATTAAACCGCAAATTAAGCCGTAAATGAGATAACTTTGTAGGCAACCGACTAAACATTACGGAGGCGATATATCCATACCATCCACAGTACATATTTAACAAACGCGTAAAGTTAACCGGCTCAATAAAATCGTGTTATTGAACGCCAGTAAAATTGAGTGCCACGTAAATATATATTGTATTTAAAATAAAAGATTTGTTTGTGAATATAGCGGGCCGAACCGCACTGAGCCAGGGAGGTAGATGGCTGAAATTCCCCTCAAATTGAGAGAAAGCCGATGCTCAACAGTGGCACGTTTGAAGGTAGCGGTCATGGTAACAGCGGGGCAGGGGGAGCTAAAAATTTCCGGCAGAGACCTGGCTGCCACAAAAGTCGACCATTGACCCTGGCAACCTACAACACACGCACACTGCAGACCGACGAGAAGATCGACGAACTGGAGGAAGAACTGAGCAAGTTACACTGGGATGTTGTAGGACTGTCCAAAGTCCAAAGAGAGGACGAGGACTCGATAACTTTCAAATCAGGTAACTTGCTTATATTAATCTATCTATCTATAACCTCACGCCAGATCCCTTGCGGGGTAGGCAGAGAGTACAGAGTTCCAACAGGTTCTTTCCTTACATACCTCTCTGGCTTCCTCGACTCTCATAGTTCGTCTCATACACGCTCGCCGGTTACGGAGACTCTTGACTTTTCCATCAGATAAGACTCGGTTTATTTGGTCGTGGTAAGATAGTCTAGGTCTTCCCCGGTACCTGCATCCTTCCACTTTCACATTGTATATCTGTTTTGTCATTCTTTCCTCTGGCATTCTTTCTATATGCCCGAACCAACGGAGCATGCCCTTTCTCATCTTTACACCGATGCTATCTTTCATACCTTCTCGCTGTCTTACTATGCTGTTGCTAATGCGGTCGGTCAGCTTCACTCCGCACATCTTCCGCAGAGCTCGCATTTCTACCGCATTTATCCTACTTTCATTCTCCTTCTTACATACCCAGCTCTCGCTACCATATAACAGCGTTGGGACAAGAACTCTGTTATGTATGGCCAGCTGCGCCTTATGGCTTAAGTGCCGGCTCCCGAGTAGCTTTCCCATCGCACCATTCACTCTGTTCCCTGCACTCACTCTTCTCTCTATGTCAGCGGTGTATTTCCCATCCTTACTGAAGGCGCATCCAAGATATACAAACTCATTCACTTGCTCCAGCACATCGTTACCAACCACAATCCTTACATTCGTTCTGGTTTCTTCCCTTTCAAAAACCATAATCTTGGTTTTCTTCACATTCAAGTGTAAGCCATTGATCATGCAGTCGTCTTTCATAACTGTGACTAGTGTTTGCAGATCAGTGGCTGTTGGCGCTATTAAAATCGCGTCATCTGCATAAAGTAGATGGTTTACCACTAAGTCACCCATTTGTACACCTTCATTCATCGCTTTCAATCTTTGAAGACTTTTGTCCAGATATATTATAAACAGTCTAGCGGACAACACGCAACCCTGCTTGACGCCGATTTTAACGTCATACCAGGGTGACCTGTTACCACCCACTCGTACGCATGCCTTGCAGTCCATATAAGTGGACTGGACGGCTCGCAACAGAGTGCCATCTATACCAATTAAAGACAAATAACACTGGCGAACTTTCTTATGTCTGCACTCAAGACGTTGCGCTTTGTGTGGCCACACACGGAATAAATCTGCGGCAAGTGCACGCACCTAATGACGTCGGCGCTGATAACAATATACCCAAACCGGTTAGTGGAATGCACTGCAATTCCGAGCGGAGCTTAATGCAGCTAGTTCATAACAATCCGCAACTATACAACAAAATAACTCATATTCAAGCGTTTTATCAGAATGTGCGAGGACTCAAAACTAAGCTCCGCATGTGGCGGAATAACCTCTCATCGCTAGAACATGACCTTGTAGCTACAACTGAGACTTTCTTAGATAACTCTGTAGAAGACTCAGAACTTGCGTGCGCGGGCTGGACCGTACTACGGCGTGATAGGGGCACACCCTGTGGAGGTGTCTTATTAGCCGCGCGCATACCTATATCGTTGCGTAGGCGACAGGAGCTTGAGACAGACTGTGGCGAGGATTTGTGGGCGAGTTTCGTCTGGAAAGGACGTACTATCTATGTGTGTGTAGTTTATATTAAGCCAAGCGCCAGTGACGACGATTATATGCGTTTATTTTGTAAAATCGAGAGTTTTATCAATAATTTAAAAGGTATTTTTATAATCTTTGGTGATTTAAATCTAAATAGTGCTTCCTTGTGTATTAATAATGGGTAGCTCTAGAACTATATGCAAGGTGAATGTTGCAAATCTACCTGCAATTGTTTTCAATGATAGAGTTATTCCCTTTAGTTCCAGTGTCAAAGATCTCGGCTTACATATTGATAGCACACTCAGTTGGCAAAGCCAGATCAGTGCCGTCGGTCAAAAGGTCACCAGTATGTTGCGATACCTGTATCGGTTTAAGAACTTGCTCGCATCAAATACAAAAGCAATGCTCGTGCAGGCCCTGATTTTTCCCATTTTAGACTATGGTGATGTGTGCTACTTCGACCTGAATGCAGATCACCTCAACAAACTTGACCGTCTTCTTAATAACTGCATTCGATTTATCTATAACTTGCGTAAATTTGACCATGTGTCTGTGTACAGATCTCTCTTAAATTGGTTGCCTATTCGCCAACGCCGAACTCAGAGGGCATTGACAATGTTGTTTTCCATTCTTAACTCTCCTACTTCACCTGATTATCTTTCATCTCATTTTCAATATTTATGTTCCAACCACAATAAAAATCTTCGATCCCTAAATAATCGTCTTCTTCAAAGTTCTTCTCACCGTTCGGACTTTGTTCACTCTTCTTTCGTTACTCAGTCCATCTTGCTATGGAATGCGCTACCACTGGATGTCAGGATGGCAAACGATCGTTTTTGTTTCAGAACAAAAGTGCAGGATTATCTGCACAAAACACTGGTAGAATTATCTCAACGTTAACAAAGTATAAGTATTGTATTTTTATTTTATTTTTTTATATATTATATATATGTATATATAGCTATTCGTATATATTTTATGTTGATATAATTATGGATATGTATGTATGTATATTATAGATCCATATATATTTTTATTGAGTTAGTAAGATTTAATATTTATTTTTTTGCTATTTCTATCTTTCTTTCTCACCCAACTCGGATTTGCACCTGCTTTCACTAGTTTCTGCATCACCCAAAGGTAGACTGGCAGAAAATGCCTAAGGCATTAAGTCCGCCCATGTACCAACTGTGCATAAAGGATAAATAAATAAATAAATAAATAATAATTATTATTCTTATTTTTTGACATATTGTAATTTATCTGACAGGAACAGCATTACAAATGTACATGGTGGGATTTTAGATGTTATATTGGTACAGGAGAGCATTGACGCACGAGATGTAGGTGTCAGAATTACAGAAGGGCTCGTCTCACCGGCTGCCTATCATCCTCCCCTCGATTTTAGCTTAAAAATTCTTGTCGATCGTAATTCTGATCGCATTGCACCCTGTATTATTGACAAAACTAGAGACTGGAACTTCAAGAAGACTAATTGTATTTTGTTTTATGAGATGCTTTCTCAAGTCTCATGGGACAAAATTTATCAAATTGAAGACGCCAATCTAAGTGCAAATTACTTTTATGAAACTATGTACAACATATTTAATACCTGTGTTACTAAAAAACAGCGTAACAGTGCAATAAGAACGCGATTCCCTGTTTGGTTTACGCATGATATCATTCGTGATACTAAACTTAAGCTAAAGTTACATCGTAAATGGAAACAAACGAATTCTCGGGATGCATACTTGACTTTCTCTAATTTGAGAGCTGAATTAAAAACGCGCATATCACTCGCTTATGACTCATATGTAGCCAAAATTGAACAGAATATTAGGTCAAATCCTCGTCAGTTCTGGCACCACATATCGTGTTTGCGGTCCAAGGGAGGTTTCGAACCAAATGTTGAATATAAGGGCAACGTCGTGAGTGGTCTGGCAGCTGCTGAAGCCTTTGCAAACTTTTTCTCTGGTGTTTTTCTTGACGAGACACCAAAGTTAGACGTAACAAATTTAAAAACTTGGAGTAATTACTCATCAGGCGGATATGTTACAATAAGCAAAATAACTCCAAAAGACGTAGATATGGGTATACAAAATCTTAAATCAAGTAGCTCGGTGGGACCTGACTGTATCCCACCATGGATCCTCAAATTATGTAAAAAAAATTTTGTTGGTCCCCTTTGTCACCTCTTCAATGTTGCGCTGCGGACTGGGCAGTACCCTTTACAATGGAAAACATCGAGAGTCACCCCTATACCTAAAAACTCAAATAAGACGTGCGTTGAAACATACAGACCTATCGCGATTCTCCCCACTTTAGGTAAAATATTCGAGCAAATTCTTCGTACTGCGATTTACAGACAAGTTGAGCCTTTCTTATGTAATGAGCAACACGGTTTTATAAAGAAGAGGTCAGTCAATACGAACCTGCTAACTGTCGTCGATTTTATCTTCTCCCGACTAGATCATGGGAGCCAAGTGGATGTCTTATACTTTGATTTTCGGAAGGCGTTTGATAGGGTGAACAATGACATACTTCTCGGGAAGCTATCCGCTCTGGGTTTTACACCTGCCCTCCTTATTTTTATAGCAAATTACCTTCGCGATCGCCAGCAGTATGTCCGGCACGGTATATACGAATCTCAGCCCTATCATACGCGTTCCGGAGTAAGTCAAGGATCAATACTCGGTCCCCTTCTATTTATTTTGATGATCAATGACCTGCCCTCAGTCGTTAAGTTTGCAAAGTGTATTCTCTATGCAGATGACCTGAAGTTGTTTTTGGAGATCAGGAGTGTGGAGGACTGTTTAATTCTGCAGCGCGATATTGATGCGGTTTCTCTGTGGAGTGTAGACAACAAAATGGAATTTAATCCCATAAAGTGTTCTGTTATGACTTTCGGACGAATGCGGCACCCTATTGAGTTTTGCTATGCATTGGATGACACTAATATATCGAGGCAATCGAGCACCATTAAAGATTTAGGTGTAACATTTGATCGTCAACTTACATTCCATGACCATATCATTATAGTGGCCAGAGAATCTTTTCAGCGCCTGGGTTTTGTACTTCGCAACTCTAATGATTTCCAAAGCGTCGGTGTAATCAAATTGATATTTAGTGCTTTAGTCCGCAGTAAACATGAATCAAGTGCGTGTGTTTGGCGTCCGTATCAGAGTACGTATACGCTCATAATAGAAAAGGTCCAGAAGACTTTTTTGAGGTATTTATATAAACGCACCTATGGGTACTACCCATATATGTACCCAACAAAGTTTTTACTCGGGTCCCTTGGTTACAACTCTTTGGAGGTCAGAAGAGAGAGAGACCAACTTGTAACGATGTGTAAAATTCTTAGAGGAACTATAGATGCTTCTGGTTTAAGTGGCGAGTTATGCAGGCTTTATGCTCCCAACGTTTACCGACGGGGCAGACATCACAGGCTCTTTGCTGTTCCGTCAAGCCGCACAGTGGCTCGATCTAAGTCACCTGTACCACGTACACTGGCTGCGCTCAATGCCCTCCTGGACGCTACGCCACATTGCGATCTGTTCGCAGATGAATGGAACGTGATACTGTCAGTCTGCTTGCAGTACTGTGAGATAAAGGCGTGACGTATGCTCAAATATATATTTTTATTTTTAATTTTATGATTACTTTAATTTTTACTATGATATTCTTTGTGATTAATTTGTTAATTTCGTAAATAAGTCTGTATTTAATTAATATTAATATTATGATTTTTTAGACACATTAGTGTAATTGGTTAATCCGTACTAATATGTAAAATAAAATAAATAAATAAATAAATAAACCATACTCTGGCAAAATATCCCAAAGTCTCTTTCGCACAACTCTGTCAAATGCCTTCTCCAGATCTACAAAACCGCAGAAAAGCTAACGCCCCACTGCCAGATGCTTCTCTACGATGTTGCGGAGTGAGAAGACTTGATCCGAACATCCTCTTCCAGACCTGAAACCCCCTTGTGCCTCGCACAACATTCCATCGGACTTCTCGCGCATTCTCCGTTCAATAATTTTGCCATACACCTTGGCTGCCAAGCTGATCAAACTGATGGCTCTGTAATTGGCGCAGTGATATTGTGAACCCTTGCCTTTATACAAGGGTACTATGACTGCGCGGCGCCAATCTGTAGGGACTCTACCGGTCCTCCAGCAAAGGTTTGCAAGGGCCCGGAAAGCGTCCCGGACGCAAGTTCCACCATATTTGATCGTCTCGGCAGATATCATGTCTACTCCCGCAGCTTTACCGTTTTTCATACTTCCTATCGCCCATTCAACTTCTTCCATAGTGATGTCCTCCGTTGATTTTGGTGCCGCAATCTCGCCTTTGGGCACGTCTGCGGCATCAGCATCCGGGTCATCTCTATACATTTCTCCAAAATATTCACTCCACCGGTTTAGCACAGCTTGTGTGTCTGCAAGAATGTCACCATTTTTAGATTTTATCCATTCCATTCTGGAGCCTGACGAATCACCTCGAGCCTTTCTCACCTTGCTCCAAAAGAGTTTGGTGTTGTTTTCGAAGTTCTTCGCCAGCCTCTCCTCCTCAATCATACTGGCTCTTTCACGCTTTTCTTTCACTAAGGTTTTAGTGGCATTTTTGCATTGCCGGTATATTCCTTTCCTCATCTCTGTCATACTGGCATTCAGGTTCGAAGAAGATACATAGTCCTGCCACGCTTTCTTCTTACTTTCTACGGAGCTTTGCAACTCCGCATCCCAACATGCATCACCTTTTTTGCTTATATTAATAAATAATTATATTTCAGGGAGGGCGACCATCAGTCCCAGAGTGGTTTCGGGTTTATCGTCCACAAGTCTCTCGTAAACAACGTCCTTAAGATCGAGAGTGTGTCGACCAGGGCGGCGTACCTGATACTCAAAATAACAACATGTTCTTCTACTGGAACACCGCAAGTGGACCTGGGTGAGTCCCGATGGCGTCACAAAAATGAGATAGACTTCATCACGTCGACAAAGCGGCAAATATTCAATGATGTTTCTGTGATCAACTCGGTTAAAACAGGTAGCGTTGACCAAATGGTGTGAGGCACATTGAATATTAACTTCAAGCTAGAAAGGTCTAAACTGATGGAGTCTGCGCTCCGTCCAGACCCTGTCTAAATCCACGATAGTTTTTAGCTCGAATTGCAAAATCGCTTCGAATGTCTAGGCGAGTGCGTAGACGTGGACGATTACAATAACAGCATCGTGGAAAAAGTCCATACGGTCGGGAATAAGTTTTACAAAGCCCACCGTTTAAAAAGAACCGAAAAGTTATCTGACCATACCCTAAAGTTGATGGAGGAAAGACGCAGGATGGCCCTGCATTCTCCGGACAATGCTTCTGCATACTGGCGGCTCAATAGGCAGATCTCTAGGTCTCTGGTTCGCGACACGCGCGATTGCAACACCAGCACAAGAAAGAGGCTATAGAGCGGAATAAACACTCCAAAGTGTTTACTAGAGATCTGTCTATTGGACAAAGCCGTATATATAGCCGTTGAATAAGGTGAAGGACGGAGACGGCAGGATTATATCCTCCAAACCTGAACTCTTGAGGGAGGTCGAGAAGTTCTACGGACAGTTATACATGTCAACACGCCCACCTGTTAGCAATCTTACCAAAGACCCAAGAGCTAGAATGACCCGACATTACACCGAAGATATCCCGGACATCAGTCTGTACGAGATTAGTATAGCTCTTAAAAAGCTCAAAAACAACAAGGCGCCAGGCGATGACGGTATGACAACTGAGCTTCCCAAGGCTGGTGGGAAGCCGATACTAAAGGCGCTCCAGAAGCTACTCAATTCCGTCATTGTCGAGGGCAAAACGCCAAAGTCATGGCATAGAAGTGTGGTGGTTCTCTTTTTCTTCTTATTCTCCCGAACAAGCCCCTTTTCCGAAAAGGTTTTAGCACTATAGACCACATACATACGCTGCGGCAGGTTATGCAGAAGACAGATGAGTATAACCGGCCACTATAGCATTTGTGGACTGAATGAAAAAGCCTTTGATTCGATTGAGACATGGGCTATGTTACAATCTCTCCAGCGTTGCTAAGTAGTTCACCGTTATATCGAGGTGTTGAAGAGTTTGTATTAATAGGCCACGATGTGAATCCGTCTCCATGGCCAGAACTTAAGCCCCATCCAACTGCAGCGAGGCGTGAGACAGGGAGACGTTATATCTCCAAAACTGTTCTCCGCTGCGCTGGAAGACCATTCTTAGCTTTTGGACTGGAGAGGACGTGGCATCAATATCAACGGCGAGTACATCTCTCACCTTCGAAATGCCGACGATATCGTGGTCATGGTCATCTTGAAGACCTCGGCACTAAAATGAACATGGACAAGATAAAAATTATGTCAAACATCCATGTCGTACCCACTCCTGTGAAGGTTGGAGACTGTACACGAGAAGTTGTAGACCAATATGTATACCTGGCACAAACTGTCCAATTAGGTAGGTCCAATTTCAAGAAAGAGTTCAATCGTCGAATTCAAGTCGGCTGGACAGCGTTCGGGAAGCTACGTAATATCTTCTCGTCCCAAATACCGCAGTGTCTCAAGACAAAAGTACAACAACAGTATATAAGTCAGAATGAAGTAATTATTTAAAAAAGGCTTATACACTATCATATAAATATTGAGCTTAAACATGTACAACAAAATAAAGAAATATGTGCTTTTATATGCCTAATGCAATGCAAACACAAAAATTAAAATGAAATTAAAGAAACAGATGTTTCCTACGTTTAGCTTTACTGAACTCATTAATAATTGTGTTGTAATTCAACTTAGATGCCATATCTGCTTCAATAGATAAAACTCCCAAAGCCAAAAGTGACTCATGGTGTTTCTTAAATAATTTTATATATATCATAAAATCCATAACAGTAGTAATTTTAAATTGGGTATGTCAATATTATAGCTATCGTTTTATGACGGAAAATTTTTTTTCGTTACGTTCTTCACGGCGCGACGCCCTTCGGACCGCGAGGCCGTAGGCGATGGCCCATGTCCCCACGCCTTACGCCGCCTCTACTTTTATGTACCTATACAGTAAAATGAATGAGGTATTTAAAAAAAACTTAGGTACGATATTTTTATTCTATTTACAATTTAGCCTTTGTACGTAGACTCGTAGTTTAATCTATTATTACTGCGATAATAGCTTTACTTACTGAAAAAATTGAGGCATATGATTACAATCAAGTATTAATTTCTTATGTTCTATTTTTCTTGTTAGTACTTGTATGTTTTATCTTATTCTAAGTATGTCATAAAACAGGTGCGACACGCAAGTCCAATTTACATTCATTAACCGACTTCAAAAAGGAGGAGGTTCTATGTTCGGTTGTATGTATGCTTTTTTTTTTTTTTTTTTTTTTTTTATGTATGTTCAGCGATATTTCCGTCAATTGTGGACCGATTTTGATAATTTTTTTTGCATTGGGTTCAGTATATCTCCAAGGTGGTCCCATATTAATTTTATTGACATTGGACTTTGGACTTAGAAGATACACCAGGGAACTCCTTAACGACAAACAATAGGCATGTGTAAATTGCGATATTATGGGTATTACGTCAATCCTATAGGTACCCTACTATAGAATTCACTGGTCACTTAAAATTGTAAAATAAAAATCTTTTATAAAAAAAGGTAAACCGACTTCAAAAAGCAAAAAAATAAATATTTGAAGTCGGTGCCAAGTAACCGACTGCACCAACCAGCACCGACTTCAAATATTTATTTTTTTGCTTTTTGAAGTCGGTTTACCTTTTTTTATAAAAGATTTTTATTAACAACATATTCGATTAAGTTCTGTCTTTGTTCTAATAAACGTATTATGTGTGAATGATGTAACTTCTTATTCAGTATGAGAAATTATAATTAGACCGACATTAGTAGGCCGCGTGGTTCCCGGCTTAGAATAAGACCAACCCATCTCATCCCATCGGGTGTCGTACAAGGCGACTAAGGGAAAACTAGGGAATGGGCAGCAGCGTTCTCTTAACACTTCTGCGATCAAAAACTGCGCTCGCCAACCCGCCTGCCAAGCGTGGCGAGTATGGCAAATCCCCCAATCAATATTATGGAAGAAAAGAAGAAAACCAGGCCCCTAGTCTCCGGCGGTCCTGTTCGTCCTGGCCACGGTAGCAGCCATGGTAACGACAGGACAAGGGGTGCTAAGAATCTCCGGCAGAGATTCGGCTACCACCAAAAACGAAAATTGGCCCTGGTGACATACAACGCACGCACTTTGAGGACAGATGAGAAGCTTGTTGAGCTGGAAGAAGAGATAAACAAGTTGCGGTGGAATATTTTTGGTTTATCGGAGATCCGAAGAGAGGGCGAGGATACGATAACCTTAAAATCCGGCAACTTGTTTTACTATCGGGAGGGCGAACAGCAGTCCCAAGGTGGTGTCGGATTTATCGTCCACAAGTCACTCATAGACAACGTTGTGTCCATCACTAGTGTGTCGAGCAGGGTAGCGTACCTGATACTCAGAATATCCAAAAGATATTCGCTGAAGGTCATACAGGTCTACGCACCGACCTCGGCATACTCAGATGATGACGTCGAAGTTATGTATGAGGACATTAGTAGAGCCATACATACTTCCACAACACACTTTACAGTGGTTATGGGTGACTTCAATGCGCGGCTGGGCAAACGGGGCGATGATGAGTTGAGAGTGGGGCAATTTGGATATGGGCAGCGCAACCCCAGGGGTCAGAGGCTGGCCGAATTCCTGGAGCAGGAGGGACTCTTTATGATAAACTCTTTCTTCCAGAAGCCGCCTCATAGGAAATGGACCTGGATGAGCCCTGATGGTTCCACCAAAAATAAAATAGACTTCATAATGAGCACCAAGCGACAAATATTTTATGATGTCTCCGTGATCCACAGGGTAAAAACCGGCAGTGATCACCGAATGGTCAGAGGCACATTAAATATTAATGTCAAAGTGGAAAGATCGCGTCTGATGAAGTCTACGCTCCAACCTTGTAATGCACATATCCAAAACCCCGAGAACTTTCAACTCGAATTGGCAAACCACTTCGAATTGCTAGACAGCAGCGCATCAGTGGACGAAATCAACAACAGGCTGGTAGAGACTGTCCATACGGTCGGGTCCAAGTATTTTAAGCCCCACCGTAAAAATAGACCTCAAAAACTATCCAACTACACCCGAAAACTCATGGCTGAGCGACGTTCCATGACGCTCCAAACCTCCGATGATGCTAAGTCCTATAGGCAGCTCAATGGACAGATATTGAAGTCCTTGCGACACGATTTACGGTCCTTCAATACAAGGCGTATTGAGGAGACCATAGCAGAACAAGGGCTCTAATGTGTTCGCAAGAGACGCGTCTATTGGGCAAAGCCAGTTGACGAAGCTGAAGACGGAGGACGGAAATGTAACGTCGAATAGGTCGGAGGTGCTCAGGGAGATAGAGAGGTTCTATGGGCAGTTGTATACCTCAGTAGCTGAACCTGTTGTTGACTTGGTAAAAGACCCAAGAGCCAAGCTAATCCGACACTACACTGAAGATATCCCGGACAACAGCCTGTACGAGATAAGGATGGCTCCCAAACAACTCAAAAATAACAAAGCGCCGGGCGAAGACGAAATTACCGTAGAGCTTCTGAAAGCGGGCGGAACGCCGGTACTTAAAGTCCTTCAGAGGTTGTTGAATTCCGTCTTGCTCGAAGAGAAAACGCCAGAAGCATGAAACAGGGGTGTGATGGTACTGTTTTTCAAGAAAGGTGATAACACTTTACTGAAGAATTATAGGCCCATCACACTGCTGAGCCATGTTTATAAGTTGTTTTCGAGAGTAATTACGAATCGTCTCGAATGCAGGTTTGATGACTTCCAGTCTCCCGAACAAGCCGGTTTCCGGAAAGGCTTTAGTACCATAGACTACATACATACGCTGCGGCAGATTATACAGAAGACCGAGGAGTATAATCGGCCACTATGCTTGGCGTTTGTGGACTATGAGAAAGCCTTCGATTCGATCGAGACTTGGGCGGTTCTTAGATCTCTCCAGCGATGCCGCATTGACTATCGGTACATCGAAGTGTTAAAGTGCTTGTATAATAACGTCACCATGTCAGTCCGAGTACAGGGGCATTGCACGAAGGCAATCCCCATAAAAAGAGGAGTAAGACAGGGAGACGTCATTTCTCCGAAACTGTTTACGGCCACCTTAGAGGACGCCTTCAAGCTCTTGGAATGGCAAGGACTTGGCATCAACATCAATCGCGAATACATCACTCACCTTCGATTTGCCGACGACATTGTGGTCGTGGCGGAGTCGCTGGAAGATCTAGGACGAATGCTCGGTGACCTCAACAGAGTATTTCAACAAGTGGGTCTTAAAATGAACATGGACAAAACCAAAATAATGTCTAACGTCCATGTCGTACCCACCGCACTCACCGTTGGGAACTCTACTCTTGAAGTTGTCGACGAATACATTTACCTGGGACAGGTAGTCCGGTTAGGTAGGTCCAACTTTGAGAGAGAGGTCAATCGACGAATCCAACTCGGCTGGGCAGCGTTCGGGAAACTGCGCAACATCTTCTCATCCAAAATACCTCAGTGCCTTAAGACTAAAGTTTTTAGTCAATGTGTGTTACCAGTGATGATATATGGATCAGAGACGTGGTCTCTTACAATAGGTCTCATAAAAAAGCTCAGAGTTGCTCAGCGAGCTATGGAGGGAGCTATGCTCGGCGTTTCTCTACGCGATCGAATCAGGAATGAGGAGATTCGTAGAAGAACCAAGGTTACCGACATAGCCCTTAAGATTAGCAAGCTGAAGTGGCAATGGGCGGGCCACATAGCGCGTAGATCGGACGGGCGTTGGGGCAGAAAGATTCTAGAGTGGCGACCACGTATTGGCAAGCGCAGCGTGGGACGACCGCCTGCCAGATGGACCGACGATCTTGTGAAAATCGTAGGAAGTCGTTGGATGCAGGTGGCATCGGACCGGTTACGCTGGAAAACGATTGGGGAGGCCTATGTTCAACAGTGGACAAGTATGGGCTGAGATGATGATGATGATGATGATGATTAGTAGGTCATACAAAGATTTGCCCGAGTGGGGTATGAACCGGCGACTACTGGATCAAACCTACGTCACTTAAGTAAAACTAAACATCTTCATATCGACTATATTCGATATCTACGAGACCCCGTCCGAGATTGCATTCCTATGTTGCGCGGCAAATTTCGTTTGCATGCTTGGAGTTGCCTTATGAGGATGTGGGTCTATCCCGATCATACGCATTCGGAACTTGGTCTAACTTCCGTCTCCTCAGCCTATTTTATAATAAAATTTCTAAGTCAGCGATCCATATCTTCGACCCCATCGTCATTATCTATTAGGTTAAATAGGAACCAATCGTAGACCAGTCTTTAATAAAAATATCCACGGTGTCTTACGTCTACTCAACGGCTTATAGGCGACAAAGTAGAACATAGCTTTGAGTCCAAAGTGATCGCATCGCTCGATTTTGTAACTTGGTTGTGCGCCAACTGATATTAATAGCTTTCGGAGTTATTGTTATGCTTTATCGTAAATTGTCTTTGCGGTCGCTGGACAAACGATCAAGTATAGTTTGTATGATCTTTGTGTTTAAGTGATTTTTCAAGTTGTTGCCTTTTCTTACTTGGTTAAACAAATATTATCACTTAAAAGTAAAGTGGAAAAGAAGTTACACGATTTAGCCAGTAGGTAATATTGTGACAGGTAACCTATCGCATCTGTTCTGTGTAAATATTTTGTGGAAGCATGGCACAAAAGGGGAGAGGGTTATGCCCAACAGTGTGTGATAGAAAGCTGATGATGATGATGATTTTGTGGAAAAACAAATGAAATTTCCTTTACTTTATCGTACATTATCCTACCTAATTATGCGGTACCAAAGTCTTAAAGTTACCAACAGCCTTTCGAATTATTTACATTTGAACGATATCCAGTATACTTTTTGAGATTTTCATAATTTTAAAAAAAATAAAAGAACTTTTTTCCCTCATAATCACATTATCACCTTCCTAAAAAGCTCCATCCAATCCATATAAAAAATAACAGCGTAAACCGCGCCAAAATATCTTAGATACATCATGTATCAAACAATGGTCCGTGTTGTATGCATTTCCATCGTAAACTGTAAAGCTTGCGTGGGTGTTGAGAGATCGCGCCGTCTATTCTCACTTAATACGAATACAATGCGTGGTATTCTCGGCCGATTTATCCGCTTTTGTTACCGAGCCACAGCAAGAGTTGGGGAGCACAGAGGATTTTAAATATGTAGTTTTCAACCGCTGCGTTTTCCGATGGCTATTTAAGGATAAGATGTTTTTTTATGATGTAGCGTCGTAATTTCTACTGCTTGATCCTGTCATATTCTATTATGTCCAACAATTTTAAATCTAGCAACCAAGAGTAAAATCGTTGATTAACATTTGATATTTTTAGAAAAGGTGTTATTATATATTAATGATATACCTAAAAGTATTTTGCATTAATCTAGCAGCTTATATACAAGAGAAGGTTCACTTCCCGTGACGAAACTACCTACCTTATGCAGTTACGTGTATACATATACGTATATCTGTGTAGGTAAGTTTTTGATTTCAATTCAATAAAACTTTAACAGTCCAAATAGCAACAACATAACTATCCACTTCTTGCACATTACCGTGTGAATGAACTGAATATAATTCAAGAGATAGATTTGATTTTGCAACATATTAGGGTTATGAAGCGTAAACTGCGATATCAAGTAGATGATGTCTGTCTCTCTCCATTGCGTACAAACACATTATTGATTGTTTAGCGGTTAGAAATGAGATAAGATATTGTAACTTTACAGTCTCTTTTTTGTAAATGAGAGGACTATGTAGACAGAAATTGGAACCATAAGTGTAAGTAAATTTCCGTTCGATCTATACCTAGGCCTGTCTATCTAGATCTTTCTGCATTGTTCTCCCATACCCCAAAAATTAATCTAAACAAAAAGAATGGTAAAACACTCATTTTTAAAGTAACCGTGGAATTTCTGGCCTTTCTTCTCCACAAGAATGACATTCCCAATAGGTGGTAATCTCAGGAAGTCCCTTTTTTTTTTCTTTTCTGACTATTAATAAGAATTTTTTGGTCTATATCAAATTTTTTTTTCGATTGAATGATTTTCATATATAGAATTATTTGTAACATACTCTTACATGTTGTCGTGTCCTAAAGTATCAGCGAACGTTTTAATTCGTTAAACCATTAATTTTATGTTATTTATATCTATCCTTTCAAGTTTCTTAAAACAGTCGACCAGAGAGAAACAACGAAAAAACGATAAATTATTTCAAACCATGCAGAATTGAGCGTAGTTATGCAATAATATTTTAGCAAACATTATTTGTATTTAAGAGAAATTGGTCTTAAGCTACCACATAATATAAAGCCCAATTTTACTAAAATGGTAACTATATTTTTGATAGGCTATTGCATATCTATTTACAGCTGAACGTCCACTGCAGGATAAACCCCTCTCCCAAAGACCGCCAATAGCTATGTTCTATATGCATCCTTTTTACCTACTATCTTCCCAAGGTCATCTCTCCAATTTGTAGCGGGCCTGCCTACTCCACGTCTTCCGGACGCGGTCACCAATCGAGAACCATGAGTTATTGTATAATGAGTGATCAAAAAAACGTACATGTAAGTGATGTTCGATCATCATTATATGAAGACAATGTCCTTCGATGATCACTAGTGTAGTCTCCTCTTTTTCTGGTACCGGTGCCACGATTGTCAAAGTATTAAAAAAATGCATGTAACGGAACGCACGCTGGTTTCCCCCTGAATGCGCTGTCATCTGTCAACTTCATTCCTTAAAAGCTACAAATTGATATTATAATTTTACCCGGTCAGTACAGAGGTCAGTTAATGAATTTACTGTCTCTGTGGGTCTGGAAGGGCTAGAGTGATCATCGCAGGATATTATCTTCATATAATGACGATCGAACATCACTTACACGAAAGTTTGTTTGATCACTCATGACATTGGCCATTGACAAAATAATACCGCAGGTGCACCCTTAGTTTTAAACTAAGACTATTAGAATCTTTAAATATAACGAGAATTGTTATTGATAGTTTAATGAAGTTTTTTTAAAAATTGTTATTGATATTTTAATGAAGTTAAGAAGGACTGTAGGATGGACTCCTCAGTTACAGAGTTTTTATAGTTAACCAAATAATTACAACACCATTATTCAATGGCAGAATCAGTGATGGAGGTAATAGTTAGTGTTTTTTGTTTGATGTGTACAGTGTCTAAATATTTTATTTCCTTATTTGGAAAGGATTTATTTTTTGTTTTGTTTTTAATAATAAGGATTGTTATGTTCAGGAGTCACGGAACAGGGTATAAAGATATTCGTATTTAAAGATGCAGGAAATAATAATGAAAAAACAAAGGTTTTATTAATTGTCTATTTTGTTTTACACATTATATTATAATTTGAGAAAAGTTACTTTTAACATCTACACAAGTAATTATCGAAGGACGTCTGATATGTAATTGCGCTCAAGGCCGTAACATTGGTAAACTCCCAAAAATACACCCGATTGACGGAAGATTCTTGAATAATTTACTGCGTATTTGGTATGAGAAGTATGTATAAAAATAAAGATAGGAATCTTCTGAACACTATATTTTAAATAAAATTTAATTTAAGGTATGCAAATTCTCACAAAATAACTTCAAACAAATCTTATTATTTTAAATAAATTGTAAATTATCTAATGAATTGATGAGCAGGTGTGTAGATATGTAGAATATACACGCAAAGAAAGCTTAAAGTATGCACTAGAAATCGTACTGACATTTGGATTTATGATACCTAAATTATTTGAATAAATGCGGTCATTTCATCGTTCGGGCTTACATTTTAGTCTTGTCAAGGTCAGCAGGCAAGGTAAATTATCACACGAAATTTCTAAATATCATTCACTTTTTTTATCTCCTTAAAGACAAACGCTGCAGCAGTAGTAAACACCAAAAAGGTGTCTACTACTGCTGCAGGGTGTAATATAATCAACGTCAACAATACATAATTAAATAAGCGTATTAATCCGAAATATATGGGATACCAAATGACGCGGCCACTGACGCCGTCGACACCGCTATCGGTGTTTGTACGTCCATTAAACTAACAATTAGCTACGGCGCAGTAACTGAATACTAAAATTGTTTGGGTGAAAATACGATGCCAATGTTATTTTGTTTTATAATTCCCGGTGCATCGTTATTTAGGGTTAAGTTGTGGGTGATTTAATGCAGTATTCCAATATACATTTATATAGTTATATTCTTCTTCTTTTTCTTCAGCCGAAAGACGTCCACTGCAGGACAAAAGCCTCCCCTAAAGACCGCCACAACGACCGGCTTTGTGCGACCTTCACCAGGTCATCGGTCCATCTTGTAGGGGGCCTACCCACTCCACTAGTTATACAAGCTGTAACATAATAAACGCAAGACCTGAAAGTAGTTTGTTCTAAATCGGTAACTGAATTGATTCCAACTATTTTTAATGCAACTTACTTTTTTTTTTTAATTTTCAAAAAAATTATTTTACTTCTTCAGTGCGCTATAAAAAACTAAATTTATTCTTGATTCATAGCAATAAGGAGATTACAAATGCATTCCTAACCCGTATTACTTAAAATGCACACATACAAGTTTCATTGTTAATATAGGGTATAAAAGTGCTTAAAAAAGGGGTGAAAACCTTTAATTTTGGATATGTTGTTTTCGTTTTGAATTTATGAAGCATCTCTCTAATCGGGGTGTCTGAGGTCTTGCGTTTATTATGTTACACCTTGTATATTAAGTTGCAATTATAAATGACTGCCTCGTTGGTCTAGTGGCAGAGTGCATCGCTTGTGATCACGAGGATCTGGATTCAAATCATAGGTCGGACAAATGTATGTGTGTACAAGTGTTTTTAACAAAGAAATCCCAGTATGAGTATAGAGTTCTTAGATTTACGCGAATATTACACATGAAATAAAACTATTTTACGGATTTTATCGCGGTTTATTTTTTTATTATTTTTAGTTCCCGACGTTTCGAGTGCTTTGCAGCACCCATGGTCACGGGAGGGACTGAGGTGTTAGACGTCCAATAGGCACAGTTGATCCGGGGTACCCTCAAACTTCTTAATTATTTTTGTTGTTGTTGGTCCGATCTACGCAGAATGAGCTCACGGTGGCTTGAGGTCTTGCAGTGTTATGCTTCACTGAACGTCGCTTAAACGTAGGGGAACTAAAAATAAAAAAATAAACCGCGATAAAATCCGTAAAATAGTTTTATTTCACAAATTGATCAGTTGATCGAGTGAACTTGTATTGGAAAGTGGAAAAAAAGTGTAACAACGAAAAACTCTAAAACAAATGATGTTTAGACTGACGCAACGTATTAATATAAAAAGTTTGAGGAGTGTACCCCAATCCCGGGTCACTTTGTATAAAAAATATCTATGCGACTACTTCGTTAGTCTAGAAGTGCAGAAAGTAACTGGTGACAAGGTCTTAATTTTGAGTCAATAACAACATGCCCATGTTTTCTATTCAAAGATTCCTTAGTCTTTTTCACGAGTCATGGGTACGGTGACGTATGGGATTTGACGTTTCTATAAATGTAGTGAAGATAACATCGAATTAAATAGAATCGATTGAATATCGTATCAAATTAATTCACAACGACGATTGATCGATTCGGCAATCGATTCATTCTTGATCGATTTTAATAGCAATAATTTAGGAACAAAAAGAAGACAAAATACAATAATTTCATTATTTATTTACGAATAAATCAAGTCAGAATAGTCATGTAAGAAATCCCTTAAATCGTCGCCCATGTGATTATTATTGAAAAATCTATGACACTGTCTCTTTTAATATGTCATGATAGCGTTTCCAAGTTTTTTTTAATTAATTTTTTGACTTTGTCTTGTACCATGTCTTTCAGGCAGATATATAGATTAATATTTGTGAAGAAATCTGTAATCAATTTTGTACATTTTTAAAAACAATTTATCGATTATAACGATTTTATTGTGTCAGTCCATAAAACGTAAGTCGTTCCAATTTGCATAATTGAGTAATAGTGATTTATGAAGTGTTAAGTTTTTTTTATTAATTACGGAAATTTATAAATTGATGGTTTATCTTTTTACCTACTCTTGTTTATTTTCTGGATTCCTTATTTTAAATACTCCGGAAGACAATATACGTGAAATGGAAATTTGTAAAACGTCACCGTACCCATGGCTCGTGAAAAAGACTAGTAGACTATAGTAGCTGTCCAGGGTCTTGGGTCCTGTCCGGCGTAATGGCAATAGACTTACCGCCTTCGACATTAGAACCTTACATCGTCAGTGATATTTGGGTATACGCCTCTGCCACCCTCGCTTGGAGAATATAAGCGTAAATGTATTCTGTGTATCTATTAGGCCCTAGACTTAGAAAATCTAACAAGGTTAAGGTTTAAAATTAATACACTGAACTAAAAAACTTGTCATTATGTTTAAATTTACTGCCCCTTTCAAAGATACGGGCATGATAAATGATAAAGTTTTTATGTTGAGATGTTTGTTTGTTACTCAAGCACGCAAAAGTGGCTGAATGGATTTGGATGAAATTTGGCACACTGATAGTTTATTACTTGGATTAACATATAGTATATACTTTTTATTCTGAAAAAATGTTAAGTTGTTGTCTAAAGCCAACGCGGAAGTTTCAGTATTTATTAAAAAATAAACACACTCTAACATATATATTATTAGGTTAATATAAGAACAAAGAAATATGGTTATTCCTTTTGCAGTAAATTACAAACATAAGAATCTCTGGGTACCCCAATTTGGGCAAAAACCTTTGCCAAGCAGTTTCTGTGATAAGTTTTAGACTATCCACAATCTTGAGGCTTCCTATTTTGGAAACTTTCTAATGAAGTGAAATAGACAAGACTAATCGTCAATGACAGGAGCTTTTAGTTTTTATTTATTGAAATGCTTGGATCACATTAAATAACACAGTATTTTCACACACTTCTTACAGTATTTACAATCCTCAATTTCCTTCACTAATCTGAAATAATTCACGTAGTAGAGTACGATCTATATTTTTTTTCACCATAATTTCTGAGAGAAGGCGTCTTCCAAGTAGTAAACGGTGTAGGTTGATTTTATATTTCTAAATTTCCAACTTCGGTCATCAAAGTAAAAAAAAACACAATACTATTTCACTACACTGTTTCATTTCTTACTCATTTATCTCGAAAATGTCAACAGCAACAAATAATACTATATCTAAATAATAAAGTGAAGTACCTGTGGGAGCTCTGTCAAGGTCTTTCACGTCAGTCATTCCCCTTCCCTTAAAGTCATTTTCAAGGCCACCGAAAAGGTTTCTACTACTGCTGCAGCGTGTAATATAATTAACTTCAAAATTACATATTTACACCGTCAAAAAAAGCTATATACACAAAATACCTGCAAATGTTCAAATAGACAAATAAAATTAATATTTAGGACAATACAAAATTAAATACCGGTATTAATGTATGGGATCCCAAATGACGCGGCCACTGACGTTGTCGGCACCGCTATCGGTGTTTGTACGTCAATTAAACTAACAATCCAACTAGCTACGGCGCAGTAACTGAATACCAAAATTGTTTGTGTGAAAATACGATGCCATTAATATTTCGTTTTATAATTCACGGTAGATCGTTTGTTTTGGGTAATTTTGCGGGTGATGTAATGCAGTTTTCGTAGATTTATAGATGCACCCAGGATTGGACTATAACGCCAAAAGCCGCCGCATTTATACGTCAGTTTAAACCATTTTTGTTCCACAATTTCATATTTTTGCAATATTTAGATTACGTTTTGTATATATTATAGTTTTATTTGTATAGGTTATTGGATCGAGTATCGCTATAATTTTCAGTTAAAAATATAATTTAGTGGTTGCTTTCTTTTTCTCTTTAACTAGTTGGAGTTGGTTGAACCTGTTTATGTTACTGGGTGAATTATTTTTTAGTGGCCTCTGGCAACTCCAGAAAATATTTTTATACTAACACGTAGTTCTAGGCCTGTATATAAAGCCAAGTGAACTATATAGATGCTGTACATATTTTACTGCAAAATTTTGTGAATTTGTATACCACGTTGCTGTTAATATTGATCGTGATGAGTCTGTAGCTTCTATAAATTCATGATCAGCCGGAAGATGTCCAATGCAGGATAAAGGCCCCAAAGATCGCTACGACGATTCGCACACGAGACAAATCTTTGTGTGATCCACAATTGTTTGTTCCTGTCTGGGTATTTGTGTATGTGAATTTTCATGTTTATAAACGCACCCACGGCACATGAATAAATCCTAGTGTGGGGGCTACGTTTTATAAAAAAATTGTTTTTTTTTTATTATCATATTGTAAATTAATTACTATTTCTTTTATACCTGCCTAGAACGCAGGTGAACTGAACTGAACTAGAAGAATGCAGGTGGCATTCTTCTAGTGGAGGCGGCAGAGCGGTATTGTGCACATCCACATGTCGCCAAAAATAATAAGAGGCTTTTTGCCATTGTATGACATACACCGAATTCCAGACACTATTGAAATTTTATTTTATAAAAATACCCTAATAACACTTCGCTAAATCTATAGCTCTAACTCCGGACTTGTGATCAAAATCAGTACTAGAGTTCAGTAACTATACCAAGGTAGTTAGATATAAAAAATATCTATATCATAAGACTGCCTCGTTGCTCTAGACGATCACATGGACCCGAGTTAAAATACAAAGTCAGTTACGATGTAATTTTGTCGGTAAAAAATTCCCAGTATCAGCCCACAGCCTGGTATTGTGCCCAGTATAATGGCAGTAAGCTCGCCCCCTGTTATATTGGGACCTAACATCGTCGGCAAAAAGTGGGTGTACACGGTAAACCTTTGCCACCCCCATTTGGGTTATAAAGGCGTGACATTGCAATGCCAAAGTGGAAGGATGTAGGTACCAGGGAAGACTTAGAATATCTTACCATGACCACAGAAACCGTTTCTTATCTAAAGGGCAAGTCAAGAGTCCCCGTAATTCGCGAGCGTGTATAAGACGAACTATGAGAGTGGAGGTAGCCAGATAGGTCTGCAAAGAAAGAACTCTGTACTCTCTACCTACCCCGCAAGGGAACTGGCGTGATGATATAGATGGACATTATAATTTTTTATATCATTATACCTGCTGTAAAAAGAAGGTGCTTATCTCTAATATTTCTTAATTCTTTACCAATGTCATTATATTCCCACCAGTGAAAAAAATGGAAAGAAAGTCCCAATACATGCTCCAAATAAACCCTATTTACTGAGAAACGAGCGTGGGCGTAATTGCGGTTGTACGAACTCTTTAGAAGACTGTTAATCATATCCTTAGATTTGTACGTGCAGTACGTAATGGACTAATTTCATATTAACTTTATTGGGAAAACCCTTTTACTTACCCTTTTACTGAATGAAATGAAAAAGACTAGCTTGAAAGAGTAAAATATGTAGTACTTAGTAACTTATTAAAAGAAAATGAACTGCGTCACGTTTTTATTCCCAAGCGAAGGTGGCAAAGATGTCCTGTGTACTGTTGGAGTACTCCCACATATCCCAATAAATTCGATTATCATCTTTTTCAGTCACAAATATATGTAGTATCATACTCGTCCTTGTAAAATAAGTTTTTCAAGGTTTGCTTAATCCGGAAAATTATAAGACAAATTTAAGTGCTTTAAAATCTTAACAAATATAATTTTAAATAAAAACCCGCACTAAAATTGGTGTCATAGAATCAATTTATACCTGGCCATAACTGGGCTACTGCTAAAAAACAAATTAACATCCGACCCGGCAATTTTTCATCGACTCTTGACATTTTGACATAGGCCAGACACATCACTCGACTATACTTTGAGAAATTGAACTTTAAAAAAAGATTTTAGTGCCAGTGAGCAATATTTTTTCCATCCGTCGGGAATTTTTCATTCAAAAAAGTAATACATGATTCATTGGAATTAACAATACAATGGTACCGTATTAACCAGTATGTACACTAAATAATGCTGATTATAAAATATTTCATTCTTAAAGTAAACATTACTGAAATACTATATCATTATGCCCACCAGAGATTAGTATTTTTCTTTTCTATATTTTTTTTCTCCATATTTATGGTTCACTTTTTTTCTATATTAGGCTATATTTAAACTTTGAATTTAACCATACATGTTTCTAGTTACAAAATAAGTGCTTGACCTCGTAAACTCTTGTATTCAAAGTCAAAATGTTAAAAAGAGTTTTGTTTTCACAAGCCAAAACAGTCATAAATTATTACATTTTCGGCATCCTAATTCTGATCGAATACCAGCACCAGTAATTTGTTTTGGACTTGGTTAAAGCACATGTAAACTTCGTAATACAGGCATAATTTAAGGATAAAATACAATTTTTAGAGAAACTTAAAGAATTTCCTCTAAACTTTAACTAATACTAGTGTCTGTCCCGTCTTCGTCCACGTTAAATTTAGAGAGTTTGCCGTCCGTTTTGCTGTTTTTACGTGATTGAGTAACAAACACAAATTTTCGCATTCATAATATTTGTAGAATAATATCAGGATTTAACGAAAGCGTTGTTCAAATATCGTCATAAAACTTCGATGATCGGTTTGTTCATATTCGAGGGCCGTATCCCCATGGTCATGGACACTCGTTAAACCTAATGATATCAATGGGCTTAGCACAAACAGATAGACGTTGTCGTAACGTTGACGAGAAAACGTGCTATCACGTTCATCATTTTTTAGCAAATTTGTAGTGTGAAAAGGATGGCATATCAACTTGATGCAGTTACGGTAACGTCAATCACATTGTTCTAGACCCTCAGTGGGCTTAGCACGAATAAAATAACGTAATCACAAGGTTATAGAAAAACGTGTTGTCGCGTTCATCTTTATTAAGTATATATATAGTGTTAAAAGTTACGCATATCAGCTGGTTAAGCGATACATTAATGTCAACCTGACGATGCTAAGCCCTCAGTGGACTTGGCACGAATAAATTGACGTTATCGGAACATTACTCAGCTAGTTATGGTAAGAGCTATGTTCTCTATATGATCGAATCAGGAATGAGGAGATTCATAGATGAACCAACATCACCGGCATTGCCCATAGTATTAGAAAGCTGAAGTGGCAATGGGCGGGTCACATAGCGCAAAAATCGGACGGGCGTTGGGGCAGAAAGATTCTAGAGTGAAGACTACGTATTGGCAAGCGTTGCGTGGAACGGCCGCCTGCCAGATGACTTTATCCACGTCTCCTCGTGAGATTTTCTTAATTTGCTTAAACGCTTTTGCTGTGAGTGAGTGCTTCGTTCTTCGTTGGTGCTGCCTGCATAGCCACCGCCCGCTTGCATTGCGTGGGGCCGGAGACTTGACTGACTGGTAACTGCATATGCTTTGATTGCCGTTTTTTGGTTTATGTGTGTGTACAACCGTCCTCTCTGGCATCTTCCATTGTAAGAACCTTTTTATTTCCTTTCGCATCGCATACTCTTCAGCCACTCCTAGGCTACTCGCATCCTTTCATTTTCTTTCGCATCCCCGCACACCGCATCCCATTACAGTTCATCCGCATCGCCCATATTCTTCAACCGCAGTCACCATAGTTCGGGTTTCATTCGAGCCCGGGACTTACCAGCGACTTTCATCCTTCCACCCCCTAAGTTCAGGTCCCTCAACCGCATCACCAAAGTTTGGTCATTCGATCCGCACCCGTTATCCAGTAGTAATACCAATATCACACTTACAATGTACATACAAGTATTGATTTTCCGAATATATCACTATCACTAAATAATATATATAAAACAAAGTTCCCCCGCCGCGTCTGTCTATCTCTCAGAACGCGATAAACTCAATAACTACCGTACGTATTTTCATACGATTTTTACCAATCGTCGAATTAAATCAAGAGGAAGGTTTATGCGTATAATTCCCTCGTGCGAAGTCGGGGCGGGTCGCTAGTATACATTAATATAAACAACTGACGTTCTGTTACAACCGATCACACTATAAATCAAAATAGTTCATTTAGGGCCGTAACTGCAGGTATCCTGTAAGAAACTTAATTTAAGTACGGAGCAAATATTTTATTAGGACAAATTGTTATCAAATAGTTATGTTAAAACATAACTTGTTATTAAATTATGAGCTATATGATTATTACCCAAAACCTTTTTTTCCAATCCATTTTAACCCTGAACCTAAAATTTGCTTAACCCGGACTGTAAAAATATGCGTAAAATGTGCCTACTAATTATAAATTCAACATTTTATACCCACAACATAACCCCACTAATGCTAATTTTTATTTCGCCCCGTAAATCTTCCCCGATCTTTTGGAGGTTCTCACACAAAGTGGGGCGAAGACTGCAGCAGAGAGTCCGACACTCTCCCGCCTGTCTACCCGAAGGCAGGTGGGGGCTAGTAAAAGATTTCCTCCACGGGAAAAAGAAAAAAAAAAGGTAGGTACAAAACAGGAACTGAAATTTGGTCGAACAAAATGGTTTGATAAAATTAATAACACCTGTGTACTTTAAACAGCGCTCGATGTACTTAATTCCAAAAGACGTTTTAAATTCTTCGCTTTTATAAAATAAATGTTCGTCTAAACAATTATACACTTAACAACATTGTATCCATTGTTAAAGCAAAGATAAGATAGGTTTTATTATTAATAGGTTTAATAAGTAACAATAAAAACGTTTGAACCGCTTGAATGGTACACTTGGTGGCCATTGACGAAATTAGTTTGTCCAAAATTGCACCCAGCTTCCTCACGCCTAATTAAGTTTTAGACTGATTTACTGTTTCAAACTTGAGGAGGCTGAGATTTCCCACTTGGTATACTTACCAACTAGAGTTCGCAACATGTATCGCCGGTGACTTGTTACGCTGTAGTGCTGCAGTGTTCTTCTCCAGAGGTGCCACCTCGCGCCCCTCCCTGCGCCACCCTAGAAGTAATCTCGGTCAAGTGACCATGTTCGACCGACCCATTCCCTGGGTCAAAGAGGTCAAATATCTAGGGGTCACCCTAAACAATACCTTCGGCCCGCACATCAAGCGAGTCTGTCACCGAGCATCCTTTGTGCTCGGTCGTCTCTATTCGCTAATTTGCAAGCGGAGTAAAATGTCCCTTAGAAATAAGGTGACACTTTACAAAACTTGCGTAAGACCCATCATGACTTATGCGTGTGTGGTGTTCGGGCACTCGGCCCCCTCGCACATTGATAAACTTCAAACGGTTCAAAACGGCTTCCTCCGTAAAGCCGTAGGAGCCCCATGGTTTTTACGGAATGTCGACCTTCACTCCGATCTCGGTCTCGAACCTATTCGCGCCTATATTAAAAAGGCGACAACTCGACACTTCGCGAACGCATCTACCCATGCGAATCCATTAATCGTAGCCGCCGCTGACTACGATCCCCGACCCCTGCCACCCTTGCCACCGCCGGCCGCGACATGTTCTCACCGATCCCCCCGATGCTTTGTCATCCCTTCTTTCCGCTCCGAATACGGGTGACGACGACGACGAAGTTGTAGATCCCCTTCCCTAGCCGGCGGTTAACCGGTGCACTTAGTAGTGCACCCCTTCACCCCGTAGCGACTGTCCCAACCGAAGCCGCCTCTTCAAGGCGCCCTCGAGTATGTCGCCTCTTGCCCTTCTGGCTCGAGCGTAGTGGTTGCACGCTCGCCCTTAAGTCCGGTGAAGCTGTAAAGGCCAGGCAGCCAACAGCGTACATTACTCACACACACACACACACACTCGCGCGGGGCCGTAGCAACAGCCGGCGACGCATCGGCCGACTCAAAACTGCCGACGTTACGTTATATAATTAGGTACAAGAATAAAAATTAAAATATATTTTTGAGCATGGTTATGATTAGAACATCTCCATATAAGCCCGATTACATATTTAGTAATAAATTATTAAAAACACGGAATAAATATTTTACTTAAATAATATCTGTCATTGTTTTTTTTTCAAAGAGCCTTGCCAGGTCTCTTGCGGGGTACTTATCGTAAAACTCTCACAACAGATACTGGCTTTATACTTTAGTCAATGTAGCAAATTTCCGTAAATAATCCCATATAGAGAAAGATAAATTACCACGTATTTTAATTTGTTTTCCCTTCGTTTCGTATTTCAACTCGTTATAACAGAGCGATCATGAGTATTTATCACGTTATATGCGCCATATATCATAAGCGCCATTCTGTTCAAAATTCAAAAAGCGCAGGTCTTACGTACCTGCCATTTTCAAGGTTTCGTACTAATTATGCTTAAATTATTACTATTCTGAATAAAATATATTCACATTAATTAGACAAACTTATATACCCAGTAATTTATTATAGCCCTTGCAATCTGATTTTAATATTTTTGTCTTCATTAAAGTTACACGCTACATTTATAAATAATCAAAATATCAATAACAATTTTTGTTACATTTAAATATTCTAATAGTCTTAGTTCATAAACTGAAAGCTGCAGCCTTAAGAACTGGAGGTGCACGCCCTGTATTATTTTGTCAATGGCCCATGTAATTCCGGTAACACCCTGACTTTGCACCTTTTGCCAGTATATTATAAAATCTATCTATCTATAACCTCACGCCAGATCCCTTGCGGGGTAGGCAGAGAGTAAAGAGTTCCAACAGGTTCTTTCCTTACATACCTCTCTGGCTTCCTCGACTCTCATAGTTCGTCTCATACACGCTCGCCGGTTACGGAGACTCTTGACTTTTCCATCAGATAAGACTCGGTTTATAAAACAACATGTTTTAATATTAATTTCTATGCATACTGCCAAACATTAACAAATTTTGTACTTATTATTACTTTGGACATTAGGACCAATATTTATTAGGAGTCATTATATTTGTGTCATTTGTCAATACTATATGAACTTCATTGTCCAATACCGTTCCCACTGAGGCAGGGCCTCCGGTTAAGGTTGAGGCTTATTTTCAGGCAGAGACTGAGGGTTTTACTGTGTGAGTTCAAGTTTAATATAATGTTAAGAGTTTGGTACTAGCTCCAAATAGGAATCCAGCTTTGGCCTCTCCTTGTATGATACATCTAATACAAAGAAAATAATAATACCTGTTCACCTGTTGTGAAAAGTAATGTTTTACATATATACCACTCCTTCAAGTACTCAGTTGGCCTCTTGTCACACCCCCTCCTTGTTTAAAGCTGGTAGAACCAGTAGAATACGTCAGGCGCTGCCCTCACAGTAAACATCGCTTGCGTATTTGAAATTCTCAAAAAAATTCATTAGTTCAATAATATAGATCTCTTAACATTATATTAAATTCAAACAGAATTTAATATAATGTTAAGAGATCTATACCTATCAAATATAACGTAAATCGCACGTGAAAGTGTTTGTGACTGTTCTCATATGGTATTTAATCACAAATCAAGTGAAGTGCTAAGTGTTCGTGCAAAAATGCTTGTATTCATTTATATAATAGTTCCTTACGGTATCTATTTTAGATTTTTTGTATGGCAACCTTTTCTGTCTTGAATAAAATGGAAGAAACGCCGCGATACGGTTAAAATACGCATTATTATTTTAAAAAATCTCCTAAGTTACAACAAAGCGCTTCATAATCGATAATAATACTAAAAGAACCAGCGGTAAGACAAACATCGCAAACATAGCACAAACACTTAGTGTAAAAACATTTCCGAAAACAACATAAAACATGAAGAAGTTTGGGGCAAAATTAAATATATACCAGGTATAATCCCCAAATAACAATATAGGATTGAAATTAACATTTACAAACAATCATAAATAAGTGGGAAAGGATCCGGAAGAGGATGTTCGGATCAAGTTTTCTTCTTTTTCTTTCGCAACATCGTAGAGAAGCATCTGCCAGTGGGCCGGAAGGTTTTCTGCGGTTTTGTGGATCTGGAGAAGGCGTTCGTTTGATAGAGTCGTGCGAAAGAGACTTTGGGACATTTTGCCTGAGTATGGTATAAATGGCACTCTGCTGCGCGCTGTCCAGTCCACCTATGTGCACTGCAAAGCATGCGTACGGGTGGGGTAACATGTCACCCTGGTTTGACGTTGAAATCGGCGTCAAGCAGGGTTGCGTGTTGTCCGCTAGACTGTTTATAATATATTTGGATAAAAGTCTTCAAAGACTGAAAGCGATGAATGAAGGTGTACAAATGAGTGATCTAGTGGTAAATCATCTACTATATGCAGATGACGCGGTTTTGATAGCGCCAACAGCCACTGATCTGCAATCACTAGTCACGGTTATGAAAGACGACTGCATGAAAAATGGCTTACATTTGAATGTGAAGAAAACCAAAATTATGGTTTTTGAACGGGAAGAAACCAGAACGAACGCAAGGATTGTGGTTGGGAACGATGTGCTGGAGCAAGTGAATGAGTTTGTATATCTTGAATGCGCATTCAGTAAGGATGGAAAATACACTGCTGACATAGAGAGAAGAGTGAGTGTGAATGGCGCGATGGGAAAGCTATTTGGGAGCCGGCACTTAAGCCGAAAGGCGCAGCTGGCCATACATAATGGAGTGCTTGTCCCAACGCTGTTATATGGCAGCGAGAGCTGGGTATGTAAGAAGGAGAATGAAAGTAGGATAAATGCGGTGGAAATGCGAGCTCTGCGGAAGATGTGCGGAGTGAAGCTGACCGACCGTATTTGCTACAGCGTAGTAAGAAAGCAAATAGGTATGAAAGAGAGTATCGGTGTAAAGATGAGAAAGGGTATGCTCCGTTGGTTCGGGCATATAGAAAGAATGTCCGAAGAAAGAATGACAAAACTGATATACAATGCAAAAGTGGAAGGATGTAGGTACCGGGGAAGACCTAGACTGTCTTACCATGACAAAATAGACCGGGTCTTATCTGAAGGACAAGTCAGAAGTCTCCGTAACCGGCGAGCGTGTATGAGACGAACTATGAGAGTAGAGGAAGCCAGAGAGGTATGTAAGGAAAGAGCCTGTTGGAACTCTGTACTCTCTGCCTACCCCGTAAGGGATCTAGCGTGATGATATAGATAGATAGATAGATAGATAAATAAGTGTATTTTTAAATTTCGCAGTGCATTAAACCATTACGAAAAAACGTCCTGTCCGCTGGATATTGGACTTTGACCTCATTACTCTAAGCAAAACCCACACAGCTACATTAAACCTAGACGACGACTTAACTGATTGCATTATTGGTGATTGAAATTTAATGACTGCATAGCACATTGGTCAAGCGGCTGGGTAATCGATTGAGGTCGAAAGTTCTAACCTCGCTGGAGGAGCTCTTTTTATCGTGTCGTTTTAATTTTTTTTGATAACTAGTCACTATGGCTTCATCGAATAAATTGTGTGGTGAATGTAAGCAAGTTATATTAATGTCAAAAATCTTCTGCCATGATTTACATGCAAACCAAAATACGATTTGCTTTGCACCAGAAAAACGATTTCAACGTATGAGTAGCGACAATCTACGCACTTGGCAATGCCCCGAATGTAGTAACAAGCTCCCCAAATCGGACAATTCTAATACACCCGTCCGCTCCACAAGTCCTAATTCACCGACTGAGATCGGAAGTAATGTTGAAGCCTCGAACGAGTCGCCGTCCTCCAATGTTACGAAGAGATATAAACAGCACGGCACACGGCGGATCGTCTAGAATCTACAATGACCCTCGATGACATTAGGCAATTATTTAAGGAAGAAATCACAGAAATAGTTCAAACACAGGTGACTCGCGAGCTGGAGTGTCTAAAAAAATCCTTATAATTTTGTAATGGTTAATATGAGTCAATGAAAAATACTTTAGAAACCAAAGCATACATTATAACAAAATTGGAATCTGATAACATGACACGTCAATCCACTGTAAAGGACTTATCATCCAGATTAAGCTTGACCGAGCACCGTATGCGTGATAATAACATAGAAATCATCGGACTCCCACAGCATTCATCTGAAAACGTATTCGACAGCTTCACTTCAATCTTCAATCAGCTCACGAAGGTTATTGATTGCCAGCTTAGTGACAATGGCGTATGCAGTGCAACAAGACTCGCCAAATTGAATCAAGACAACACAAAACCCCGCTCTATCATTGTCCAACTCCGGAACCAACGTATACGTCATGTTGTCCTCTCTGCTGTTGCAAAGTTTAATAAAAAAAATCAAAATGATAAGCTTAACCCTTATTATCTGAGAATTTGAGGAACTCGTAGTACCATTTTCGTTTCCAAGCATCTTACTCTGGAAAACAAATATTTACATGCGGAAACCTGCAAGAATGCAAAGAATTGAAATATAAATTTGTATGGGTTCGCAATGGAAGAATCTATGTCCGGAAAGATGAATCCCATCAAGCACTTATAATGCGTAATCTGGATAGCCTGAGACTTATTGTTTGATCATCTGTATGTATTTCTTGTCAATGTTGTTAGGTTTAACAATAAACTTCGACTCTTTGAACATTTATTATCACAATGTTCGTGGTATGAGAACCAAAACAGAAAGACAGAAATCAATAAGAACATATAAAAATCAAAATACCATATCATAGATTTTACCGAAACATGGCTCAATTCAAACATAAATAACAGCGAATTTGTTGATTCGCGGTAGGTCGTACAGCGAAGAGATCGTGACTGTGCAGGAACGTCCAAAAATGACGGCGGTGGGGTACTGATTGCCATCTCTCGGGACATTCTATCCTTAGGAATAACTTCCTGGCAAACCGTTTGCGAGGATTTTTGGGTTATCGTGCACCTGAATATAAATAATAAAACAAAAAAAATGCTATCTTTTCCGTATACTTGCTGCCTCCGCTTCGTTTAGACGTTCTTTATAGGTTCCTTGACACTATAAATACTGTACTATGTACCTTTGACGATGTTATATTACTAGGCGGTTTTAATTTGAACCTTCTCAAATGGACCAAAACTAGAGACGCATCATACACATCTCCGGCGAACTATGACAACTCTTTGGGCTATTCTGTAGTTGTCTTCATGTCATTGAGCAACATGCTACAATTCAACGATGAGCGTAATATAAATGACAGAGTTGTGGACCTCGTATTTAGCAACTTACCGAATCTCTCAGTACAAGAATCTCCAGACCTCCTCAACAATCTCGAAACTAAACATCCAAGCCTGTCGATTAGCTTGCCGATTTCTCATCTAAAGAAATACATGGAACCAAAGATAAATAGGACATATAATTATTTTAAAGCTGACTATAATAAAATATGTAATGAGTTGAAAAAAATTGACTGGATCGGAATATTATCTACACTGAATAATGTAAACGAAATGGTTTCAGCACTATATGAAAATCTGAAAAGCATAATAGATACAGCTATCTCTTATAAACCTAAAAATAAACCTAAACTAAACTTCGCGCCATAGTTTAGCAAAGCACTAATCAAACGGCTATCTGAGAAAGACAAACTAAGACAAAAATATCGCAAATATGGTAACCCAAGAGACTTAATATCATATGAAGTGCTTCGTAACCATTGCCACAAATTGTATGATGATTGCCAGTCGAAGTATAAGCAGAATATCGAGGCTGACATTATGAGAAATCCCAAAGCCTTTTGGAGATATATCAAAGACAGAAATAGCAATAGATCATCAATCCCCGAAGAGATGCACTGCGAAGACGAAACAGCTGATACTGGATCAGAGATTGTAAACCTCTTCGCACGCCAATTTTTTCTTCACATTCAGTTCAGCTACCCGTCCAACACGTTCTGCTTACTGTAACACTGCCGATAAGTGCATTTCAGTCATTCAATTTACGGAACAAGTTCAAAATAAAATTAAGGCAATCAGCGCTTTCAAAAGTGCTGTCCCCGACTCTATACCTTCAGTCTTCGTTAAACGGTGTGGATCAGCACTCGCGCTTCCATTGTGCTTTATATTCAATCGTTCCCTACGTGATGGATGCTTTCCAAATAAAAGGAAGAATGCGAGAAGCACTCCATTGTACAAGAAAGGTGATCAAAAAAATACAACAAATTATCGCCCCATTGCAGTTCTATCCTATTTTTCTAAACTCTTCGAATCTCTCGTCTGTCCTATCCTTACTCACCACGTAGACGCGTCTCTTTCACCCAATCAGCACGGATTTAGGTCAAGATGCTCAACTGTAACTAATTACTTATCTTCACTTCTGACTTGTCGGGGGAGTTAGATCAGGGCCGTGAGGTTACCATTACAGGTGCGCGCCTACTTGAAGTCCTGGGCGTGACCAGCTCCCCGAAGGCGGACGCACTGGCGGAGAAGCTCCGCCAAGGACTCTCGGCCGAAGATGTCCTTATTTCGCGGCCCTTCAAGTTGGCGAGCCTCCGCATAAGTGAGATCGACGACTCAGACCGTCTTGAAGAGCTGATCGCCGCGGTGTTAAAATACGGGGGCTGCGGCCTTCGAGAAGTCAAGTGCGGCAACATACGGGCGTGTTACAGAGGTCTATTCACGGCAGTAGAGACCTGCCCCGTAGAAGCCGCCAAAAAGCTGGCCGATGCCAGGCGGCTATTGGTAGGCTGGGTGTCTGCAAACGTGGCCCTCCTGAAGGCAAGGCCGCTGCGCTGCTTCCGCTGCCAGGTGGAGGGGCACGTCGGCGCTCTCTGTCCAGCGGGAATAACGGACAGCGGGGAGCGCTGTTACAACTGCGGGCAGCCGGGTCACCAGGCGCGGGATTGCGCGGAGGCCGCACACTGCCTAAGTTGCGGCACACTCGACAAGCCCGCCGAGCACCGGGCGGGCTCAAAGACCTTTGGGTCGCGCTCCACAGGCAATAAGGCCCCAGCGCGCGCTCCCGAGCAGCCAGCACCGCTCAGGACGCGCCAAACCGAGGCGGTGGAAAGAATGGAGACTAACAATGGGTAGTCGTTCCCCCGTTGTGAGTCTCCTACAAACGAACCTCAACCACTCTGCCAGGGCTCAGGACCTCCTGCTTCAGAGCATGGCAGAGTGGTCGATCGACGTGGCGGTGGCCGCCGAAGCGTATTTTGTGCTGCCCGCCAGCAACTGGGCCGGCGATGTTGAGGGAACGGTGGCGATCCTGCTGCCGAGGTGTGGAAGCTCCCTGTCTCTCGAAGGCGTTAAGAGACAGAGGGGCTTTGTCGCCGCTCGTGTGGAAGCCATGGTAGGGGTCGGGGTGTACTTCTCGCCAAACCGACCGCTACCCGAGTTCGAGGCCTTCCTGTCGCGACTCGGCGACTTTATTGTGCGGTGTCGGCCGCGTCCTGTTCTCGTCGCGGGGGACTTCAACGCCGAGTCCTCAGCCTGGGGTTCCCCCGTCAACGATGTGAGGGGGAGAGGCCCTTGGAGAGTGGGCGCATGCGTCGGGACTGGCAGTCCTCAACAGGGGCAGGGCCTACACATGTGTCAGGCGGCTAGGTGGTGGACGTATCCTTCGCCGCCTCGATACTGGCGAACCGGGTATGAGTATGTAGAGTCGTCGACTCGATGAAAACCCTGTCTGATCATGTATATATCAGATTTGTGGTCTCCGCCGAGTCTCGGGCGGCCTTGCCAGCTGACGTAGCGGGGGGTGGGCCGAGGTGGGCCTTGGCGCGCCTGGAAGTAGAGGCTGCAATCGAGGCAGCAGAGGTCCAGGCTTGGACACCGGTGCCGGTCTCTCCATTCAACATCCAAGGGGAGGCCGAGTGGTTTAGAGCCGCAGCCACGGCGATCTGCGATACCGCTATGGCCCGTGTACGGCATGCAGCTCCTCGCAGACGACAGGTGTACTGGTGGTTGCGCGAAATTGCGCAATTGCGATACGCCTGCGTCGCTGCGCGCCGCCAGTACACCAGACAGCGGGGACGAAGGCGTTGGAACCCACCGCTTTTACCGGGCCTGATACCTAGGGAGAAGGAGCTGTATGCTGTCTACCGGGCGACAAAGATCGCATTACAGGTGGCAATTGCGGACGCCAAGATGCGGGCCCGCGAGGAGCTCCTGGCCAGTATCGATGCCGACCCCTGGGGTCGCCCCTACCGCATGGTGCGGAACAAACTCCGCCCCTGGAGGCACCCTCTTACACAGACCATGCCGCCGACGTTTGCGGATGGCGTGCTGTCGGCCCTCTTCCCGGCGGGGACGGCGCACAGTGCTCCGACAATGTCCCGGACTCCCGGACCCAACATGCCGTCGAACGAAGCCGATCCGGAAGTCACGGAAGAGGAGCTGAACGCCGCCGTCCGCAGGCTTAGGACGAAGAAGGTGGCACCCGGGCCAGATAGAGTCCCCGGCCGAGTGTGGGTTCTGTCCCACGGTCCACTCGGCCGCCGTCTCAGGGCTCTCTGGACCGAGTGCTTCAAACAGGGCTGGTTTCCTCAGCTTTGGAAGTTGGGGAAACTGGTCCTGTTCAGGAAGGAGGGGCGCCCAGCAAACTCGCCGTCCGCCTACCGCCCCATTGTGTTGCTCGACGAGGTCTGCAAGCTCTTTGAAAGAGTAATTGCGGACAGACTCGTCGAGCACCTATCACAGACGGGGCCGGACCTACAGAGTTGCCAGTTCGGCTTCAGGCGGGGCAGGTCCACGGTGGACGCACTAAAGTGCGTCCAAAAGATGGCGGATGAGGCCGTGGGTCAGAGGGAGGTGCTGTTGGCGATGTCCTTGGGCATCGCGCGAGTCATGGCTGTCAGAGTCATCCAAAGATACCGCACCATCGGATTCCAGGCGGTGACGCTCCTCGCTGGAACGGTTCCGTGGGAGCTGAAGGCACAGGCGCTCTCCAAGCTGAGTGCCTAGCGTAGGGATCCTACCAACACCTTGGATCCCTGCGCCCCGAGAGCGAGGCGGACGGAGCTGCAACGAGTCGCACTAGAGGGCTGGCGGAGCAAGCTAGCCCATCCCACTGCCGGTCACGCTGTCATCGCTGCGCTGCTGCCAGTTTTCTGGGAGTGACGACACGGGGTCTTCACGTACCGTCTGACGCAGGTACTGTCCGGGAATGGTTGCTTCGGGCGGTATCTGTGGCGGATCGGGCGTGAGGAGGTGGAGTGCTGCCACCATTGTGCAGCCCCGGAAGACACGGCGGCGCACATTTTGCTGGTGTGCCCGGCATGGGATGACGAGCGGCGCCGGCTCGCCGGAGCGCTCAGTGCAGGGGGACAGGCGCTATCGCTCCCGAACGTGATATCATCCATGGTTGGGAGCGAGAGCGCCTGGGCGGCAATGGCGGCCTTTTGCGAGGCCGTCATGTCTGCAAAGGAGTAGGCAGAGCGGGTGAGGGAGGAGACGTCCTCTAATCCCGCTCGCAGACGGCGCGTTGGGCGAAGGCGCAGGGACTACGCCCGAAACGACCTTCGCCCACCGTAATCTCGGCCTGCAGGCGTCGAGGAGGGCACCCCGGCGCCCTAGCACTTAGCAGGCCCGCGTCGAAAAAGCGCTGCGTCCGCGCAGCCTCCAAAAGGTGGTAGGGGGAGACCGAACTCCCCTACACGTGTCGAGGTCCGCGCCAACCTGCGGACCGAGCCCGCCGGTGCCACAGAGGTAATGCTGGTGACGATTCCTGTGGGCCGGCATAAGGGCAGTGGGACGCCGAGGGATTTTAATGGGTGCAAGCCCCACATAACCACCCGGGCCTCGGCCCGGGGGCATGCATTTAGCCTCGTAAAAAAAACGAATTGCGCCGTGAGGTAGATGTTATTTATGCGGATTTTTTAGCGCTTTCGATAAAGTTAGTCAAAAAATTCTATTGAAAAAACTTCAACATTTCGGTATCCAGGGGTTCTTGTTAAACTGGTTTCAATCTTATCTGGCATAAAGAGTCCAATGAGTTATACTGAATGAATATGAATCCTTACCCTATATAGCTATTTCTGAAGTGCCACAAGAATATCACTTTGGACCTGTCCTCCACGCATCAAATCCTTCACTGCAAGTCATTACTTTGTGCGGACGACTTGAAATTATACAAAACACTACATTCATAGAATGACATTAAATTAGTTCAAGATGATCTCGCAAGGCTAGAAAAGTGGTGTCTAATTAATCAAATGGAGCTTAATATTGCCATATAATAAAAATAATAATTAGCCCTGTTAAGAAACTGTCCCACTGTTGGGCACGGGCCTCCTTTCAAACTGAGAGGGTTTAGGCCATAGTCCACCACGCTGGCCCAGTGCGGGTTGGCGAACTTCACACACCTTTGAGAAGCTCTTAGGCATGCAGGTTTCCTCACGATGTTTTCCTTCACCGTTAAAGCAAGTGATAATGAATTTTTAATACGCTTTCGAAAAGACAGAGGTGCGTGCCTGGGTTTGAACCCGAGACCTTTGACTTTGCAGTCCAACGGTCTAACCACTAGGCTTTCACTGTTGTATCATTGCCATATCACATGAGATTCTCGAGCAGGAAAAAACGAATTGATTCTGGGTACACGATTGGTAATATTGAACTGCAGAAAACTAATCTTATAAAAGACTTAGGGGTGGTGATGGATAGTGAGCTTCGTTTTACGGCACATATTGATGCAGTAGTACAGAAGGGCGCAATAATGCTAGGGTTCTTGAAAAGAAATACAAGAGGGTTCAAACACGCAATGACCAAAATAATTTTATACAGCGCGTTAGTGCCCATTTTATAGTCTGCATTCACAGAGAATCGAAAAATTGCAACGGAATTTTACAAAAAACTTAGCATTTATTTCTTGGGTATGTTGCACAATTACTTAAACAACAAACTGAATAATTCTGCCGACCTCCTAAAACTTATTCACCTAAATTTTCCCTCTAGACTTCCACGACATCCTAGAAAGACTTTTCCACACTCGCGCTGTAAAATCTAACCTTGGACTGAATGCCCCTTTAACCAGAATGTGTAATGAATACAACTGTTTAAATTTTAAAATATACATTGATATTTTTTTATGATTCATTACCCAACCTAAAGCGTATAGTGCTGAAACTATTATAATCGACATGAGCTATTATATACACAAAATTATTATTTAAATCAATATACTTCAATACAATATCATCATTATAATTTCTTTTCTTTTTTTTTCTAGAAATATATTTTTTATATATATTCAATTTAATATTGATATTTTAATTTGTACTAAATAATATTATGAATTATAATTATGATTCAAGTGAATTCAATTATAATTTCAACGAACTATTTTATAATTATGACGTGACACCATTGTGTTGATTTAATTCTGCATTTTTTATATTATATTTCCAACCACGTATTATTATTATTTAATGTGCTCGTGATTAATGTATTGTTTTAAGATCTGCAAGCACCTAGCCAATGGTGTGTACCCCTGTTGTTGGCTCATGTATTAGAATTGTATTCTAATAAATGATTGTACGAATGTAATAATACGTGTGCTGTTGGTGCACCATTCTGAATCAATAAATAAATAAATAGAATACGCCATTGGAAGGTCCCCCAGTACCAATCCTAGGCGATATCGTCATTGAATGATCCCATCGTATCAATCCTAAACGTGTTTTGAGTTAATAAATGACCCCCCAGTGTCGATCTTAGGCATTCTATACTTTATTGCTAACAATCGACCCGCCGTATCGATCTAAAGCAAATATATAACCTACCTACACAACTTATACTGGCAAAGAAGCTTAAACAAATATAAATGAAATAATCGGCTGATGAAACTTAACATTTCTACCTAACGAAACGCGTGATGATATTATATGCCCATGCTATATTCCCAGTCGGACTGAGGTTGAATTGATGAACAAAATCTTGGTCAAAGTAGGTACCAGAATATCATAACATACTAGGAAATTTTATCTTACGAGCATTACACTCGAAACAGATAGGTGAGTTCAATATTTTGCCTGTATCGTCTGCCATCATATTAGCGTAAACACCTCTGTACTACTATGGTATCCTAGTACTAATGGGATTTCGCTCAAATGCTTCTAATACCTATATCGTTTATTTAAACTAAGTTGCCTGACTGCCTCGTTGGTCTGGTGGCAAAGCGCATCACTTTGTGATCACGAGGTCCTGGGTTCAAATCCTAGGTCGGACAAATGTAGTTTTTCTAACGAAAACTTCCCAGTACGAGTCCGGAGTCTGGAATTGTGGCCGGTATATGACGATAGGCTCGCTCCCTATTACATGGGACCTAACATCGTCGGCGAAACGTGGGTGTACTCAGTACACCTCTGCCACCCCCTCTGGGGAATATAGGCGTTACGGCGTTTTTTTTTATACTAAGATTTTAGTTTGTTTTGGTGTCCTGATTCTTTGACCTAAGATTTTTGATGACAAATGATTATAAACATTTATAAATTCTCCCTACTACATAGGAGGGTTGAAGAAACGTAAAACGTATTCATGGCGAATCCATGAATACATATAATACATATCCATGAATATGTTTTAAAATGAAGTCAGTTATTTCAATAATAATAAAATGTTACCCATGCAAATAATCAATGGACCAATTAGTTGATGAACATAAACAAAAAATGGAACGTAACAAGAATAAAATATTAAATTTTGAATAAAACAGTATTATGGGACGAGAATAGAATGTAATCTGAACGAAAAATTTTTTATGTGGGATGAAACTTTGAGGCACGTACGAAGAACAATTTTATTTTTATAAGGTGATTAAACTGAATAACTTTAATAGTGCCATTTCGTTAGCATTATAATTATAAAAAATCGTTAGTCTTTTTTATCGAAGTAAAACAGAACTGAATCACTACTAAAATGGATGATGAATTGCTTCAATGGAGGTAGGTAAAATAATTATGTTAGATATCTGCAGACTAAAAGCCGAACTAAATAAAATATAACCTCTATAACGTATCCCTACAATATTTGTAACAGAAACAGGAAAAAATATTTTCATACAGACATATAACGTATTGAGAAAGCAGAAAATAACACTGTCTGTCACAAAGCTGTTTCGCTTTTCGATCAGTATCGACATGACACAATTTGTCTTTGTGATTGTACTTTATCGGCAATAAGTATGTGCCTATACGAGATTGTATTACGTTTTTTATAGCCTCGTCAAAATGGAAAAGCTATTTGAAAAGTTTTTTCATTCACCAGACAGTTCGATACAATATTTTACGCTGTCAAAACCAAGATTCTGTCTTAATTTACTATGAAAATGAAGAGCCTAAAATTATTAGCGAATGTTTGTGTGTATGGTGGTATGAGATACTAATTTCTGTGAAAGTAATTATCCAACTTTCGACTTTAAAATAAATTTAATAAGATCTTTAAAATTCTGCGAAATTTGTTTAAGTATTTACTGAGTAGTCTGGGACTAATTTAAGAAACAAACAAACTGACACCAGACTAGTCTAGAAATAAATCGTAGTAAAAGTGAATAAAAATAAACAAATAAACATAGTCACGCCGTATACAAAGGTGTACTGTGTACTTTTCGCCGACAATGTTAGGTCCTATGTAATAGGGGGCGAGCACATTGACATTACACTGGGCACAATACTAGACTCCGGATTGATACTGAATATTTTTCTTTCATAAAATGCACTTTGTCCGACCTAGGATTCTTACCCAGGACCTCGTGATCGCTACGCGCATTTATCGCCACCAGAACAATGAGGCAGTCCTAAATCTTGTTTAACTAAAAACAAAACATTACAAAACTTTATACGAGGCATGCCTTTTAAGTTTTGTCGTTTGAAGAAAAAACACAACTAGAAACTTACTTTCCGTACTTTTTATTGTTTTTCAAAGTATTCACCACGTAGCTTAATACACTTTTCCATTCGCTCAAACCAGTTATTATAACATGTATTCCACTCTAAAGTGGGGGTGTTCAAAATGGCTGACTTGAAAGCGTCGACTGCTTCTTCACCAGACTGGATCCTTTGACCACGAAGACTTTTCTTCATTTTAGGAAATGTAAAGAAATCGTTAGGGCTTAGGTCAGGACTGTATAGAGGATAGTCAAGAATTTCTACTTTTTCCTGCTTCAAATACTCAATCGTTTGACGAGCGCTGTGTGAGCTTGCGTTGTCGTGGTGGAGGATGATGCGTCGCTTCGAGTTAGATTTTCGAAGTTCGGCGATGACTTGTGGTAAACAAACTGTTGTATACCACTCTGCGTTAATCATTCTACGATCTTCAAGTGCAATAGTCGCAACATGGCCGGTTTTTTCAACGAACATGGCCACCATCTTCTTTGAAGTGCTTCGAGAACGAACAACTTTAGTCGGCTTTGGCTCGTCTTGAAAGACCCAGATTGTAGTTGTTGTTTGGAATTAGGATCGTAGGCATAGATCCAAGATTCGTCACCACTGATGATGCCGTAGACGTGATTTGACTCTCCTCCGTTGAACCTTTGCAGAGTTTTTTTACACCATCTGACGCGGGCCGCCTTGTGATCGTCGGAAAGCAGACGCGGTATCCAACGGCAAACTAGCTTTCTCACACCAAGCGCTTCATGTAAGATCTTCTGAATGGTTGTCCCTGAGATGCCTTATATAGCCTCTATCTCTCGATACGTCACATGACGATCTTCGAGAATTAGTTGTCTCACAGCAATGATGTTATCTTCAGTGAAGGCGAATTTTGGGCGTCCTTCGCGAGATTTGTCACTAACACTAGTATGTTCACGCTGGAATTCTAAATAACAGCGTTCGACAGTCCGCAGACATGGGGCTTCATCACTGAACACAGATATTAGCTCTTCAAAACACTGAGGCCGTGTCAGGCCTCTTCTAAAGTTGTAGAAAATTATTGCACGAACATTTTCCTTAGAAATATCCATTTTCGTACGTAACTTGACAGATCCCAATCGACGCTGTGCTAAACAATAGCATTAATCCTAATACTTTCAACTGTTTTGAGATTCAAAATTTAAACACATTCGAATATAGAACAGTTCCAATTTCAAAATTGCCGGGAAAGATGGAAACGACAGAACTTAAAAGGCCTGCCTCGTAACAACTTAAGAATGAATAATTCAAATAAAATTATACTTATTCAAATAATAGTTTGGTACTATATTGATTCTCAGAAGTATAAACAATATTTCCATTGCAAATTAGTAGCTCAACTTCAAAAATCATGGCCTTTGACTGATAAGCCACTTAGATAAGCTCTCAAAGAGTTTGATAGATAACATCGTTCAATTTCCATGACAGCGTTCAGAGATCAAAATTATAATTTTGTTCGACAATTTCCGTCCGCCTTCCACAAATCTTGTTTACTTTCTCTAGCAAAGTTAAAACGAAAATTTTCAAGCTATTCGATATTTGTTGAGAGTTTTAACGGCATTTTGAACTGGGGAAGGTTTTATAATTTGTTATCTTATAAGCAAGTTTTTATTGTAAGGCAAAGTCAATGTCCGACATTATTTATTTGTTTGGGCCAATACAAGAGCACTTACAAACGTCTAAATTATTTAATTTTTTTACATCTACCACCACATCGGAACGCAGCATCCAATGATTAGATCCGGGGAGAAACTCAGAAGGCTAGTCTTTTAACTTAATTCGTTTGACCTTTCTGATAAGTATTGTTTTAATTTTGCTGATTGAGGAGCTGCTCAAACCCAATCTGTTTTATCATTAACCTAATTTGACATTATGTAAAACCCTTTTTTGAACAGCTTAGTAATTATTGACATTTTCAAAATAATATTCAAGATTGGGATAGAAGAATGCCTGATTAGTCTATGATTGTAGGTTAAGGCCTTCTTTCGCCATTCTCGAAAAATGCTGTTTAGTTTCCTCGATTAGCATTTCTCGGCAATTAAAACTTGTTAGTTTATCGTCGGATAGACTTACTTGCAACTTTAATTGTGGATTAGTCTACTTCAGACTTTATTCGATTATAGTAAAAAGGCCCTCAATCTTTTGATATAATAATAATAATATTAGCCCTGTTAAGAAACTGTCCCACCGTTGGGCACGGGCGTCCTCTCAAACTGAACCGTTAAAGCAAGTGATTGTTAATTTATTAATACGCACATGCTTTCGATAATACAGAGGTGCGTGCTTGGGTTTGAACCTGAGACCTCTGACTTTGCAATTCAACGGTCTAATCACTAGGCTGTCACTGTTTTTATAATATTTTTTTAAAATATTAATTTAAAATAATTATCAGTAGAAGGAGGTCCACTGCAGGCCAAAGGATTCCCCATAGATCTTCATGACAGCCATGTTTGTGCGGTTGTGTGTTTGAAGCGGACGGTTTGGCGCAGAGGTTAGTAGCTTAAACTGCTCCGCCCACTGGGTCGAATATTCGCGGGTTCGATTTCCGCACGAAACAAATGTGTGAACCACAATTATTTGTTCGAGTCTTGGTATTTGTATATGTGAATTTAGATGTTTGTCATATAATTATTACCTCCTACCTCGCACAAAGGTTAAGCATTGCCATTTAACGTGGCACTGCTGCCAGTCTTCTGGGCACCCTGCCAAGCGACAGGGATTTGATACAAATTTATAAATACTCTGTACATATTTTTGGCTTGTTTTATTTATTTTTGGTTTTGTTTTATACCGTACTTATAAGTTGTAAATAATCGTTATAAATTTTCTTTTCTTTTTAGTTGTTTGAAAATCTTATCTTCTTGTAAATAAATTACAATATTAGAGTAAATAAATAACAGAGTGCGGAGTAGCTGGAAATGCTGGTAGGTACATAAGGTGTTTTAACTCACGTCGAGTAATAAATGTACCTCATGCCCTTCTTTATGTCAGTGTATGTTCATCATTGCGATACATACCTGAATGTGTATTACGATTTGATTTCAACAAAGTATTTATAAAAAGAATACTATTTACTAAGAGTCTGAGACAAATTTTTGGAATAAAATAACCCTAGACTAATTTAGAAATAAATCGTTTTTAAAAATTAATAAAAACCGAAGGAGAGCGAGAGGTATGTAAGGAAAGAACCTGTTGGAACTCTGTACTCTCTGCCTACCCCGCAAGGGAACTGGCGTGAGGTTATAGATAGATAGATAAATTTCAAAGGGCTAAGAGAAATATGTAACAAAGTGTTATTATATTAACCCATGAAATATATGTCGTGTGATAATATTACTTTAAATTTAGCTTTTCATCGAAATGCCTTAATGTAGAAACTTACTGCAGCCTTGGAACGGGTGGATGCTTGCATGTCTCGTAAAAGTGACTTTTATAAATAATATTAAATAGGAGGACTTCTCTACTATGAGAGTGCATGATTCCAGAGAGGTCTGTAAGGAAAAATCATTATTAGAGGGAATTAATAAATATTATATATAAACTGTGCTATATCATTTATATTTCAGTTCCTCTGTACATGGATTATAGAAATGTTTTTGCTTTAGCTCGGAAGTGTAGTTTTTCTAGCGAAAACTTCCCAGTAAGAGTCCGGAGTCTGGAATTGTGCCCGGTATATGGCAAAAGGCTCGCCCCCTATTATATGGAACCTAACATCGTGGGCGAAACGTGAGTGTACTCAGTACACTTCTGCCACCCCCGCTTGGGGAATATAGGCTTCACGGTGTTTTTTTTTGCTTTATACTGTGTAGAAAAAAAATATCCATCTCTTAAGCTGTAATTTTAAAAACTAAGTCATAATATCCAACCAAATTACATGAAATCAGAAAGCACAGTTAGAAGTAAAATAATTTTATTAGTAAAAGCATACTAGTACGTAGTACTTACCTTACTTATCCACGAATAACAATTATAAAACTATTCTTAAAATGTGCTTAAATTAGTAGGCCTAGGTGCCTAAGCTTGAATAAATCTCTTAAGTGCACAAATGCTGTTTTGTGCTAAGCTCTTAGATATAGTTGAGTCTCTAACAGCGATGACAATATCGTTATATCAGCCAATGAAGAACAGCCTCACACAAAAACTTTCTTCACGCTCGCTGTTCCCTCCAAGCAATTTCCACCTTACAGATACACAAGCAAGATAACTAACACATCATCCCAAGAGTACAAGTTGAGCTTCATCTGCTTGTTTGTAGAACATAAGGCATTAGATAAATTGCCGCATTCCCTGCCCATAAATATTCCATGACTCGTCCACGCGATCACTTCATCATATCTGAGGGACAACGCATGCCTTCATACTATTTATCTAGGATGGGTTTATTGACTGCCTGAATATGCATAGTGGGCCTTTCCACTGCGGGTACGATCAAAGCTTGTGAACAATATAATCTTGGTATTTGTTTACGTAACGGGAAGACATTGTATCTACTCTCTGGGTTTATCTTTAGAGTTTATGTTTGGAGTATTCATTAGTTTGCCAGTTTGTTTTATCTGCGACTTAGGGCTTCTTTCACTACACTAAATAAAGTGTTGGTAATTTTCTTTTTAATTGAGATAATTAACGTTACACGACAATTAAAACTGGCTAGTTGAATGGTCCAATTAGGCTACTCAGAGATGGTGAAATTCGTACATAGACTTACTTGCAACTTTAATTGTCGATAAGCCTACTTCAAACTTTACTCCAGAGAGGCCCTTAGAGAATTAAAAACACACCAATATGTACTTATACCAATACAACTGCCTCGTTGGTCTAATGGTGAGTAATACACGGAGCGATCACGAGGTCTAGGGTTCAAATCCTAGGTAAGACAAAAAGTAATTTATTGAGTTCTTAGATTTACGCGAATATTACACATGAAATAAAACTATTTTACGGATTTTGTCGCGGTTTATTTTTTATTTTTATTTAAATATAAATAAAAATAAAAAATAAATAGTATGAAGGCATGCGTTGTCCCTCAGATATGATGAAGTGATCGCGTGGACGAGTCATGGAATATTTATGGGCAGGGAATGTGGCAATTTATCTTATGCCTTATGTTCTACAAACAAGCAGATGAAGCTCAACTTGTACTCTTGGGATGATGTTTTAGTTATCTTGCTTGTGTATCTGTAAGGTGGAAATTACTTCGAGGGAACGATTTGTTGTGTTGGGAAAGTTTTTGTGTGAGGCTGTTTTTCATTGGCTGACATAACGATATTGTCATCGCTGTTAGAGACTCAACGATATCTGAGAGCTTAGCACAAAAACAGCATTTGTGCACTTAAGAGATTTATTCAAGCTTAGGCACCTAGGCCTACTATTTTAAGCACATTTTAAGAATAGTTTTATAATTGTTATTCGTGGATAAGTTAGGTAAGTAATAGGTACTAGTATGCTTTTACTAATAAAATAATTTTTACTTCTAACTGTGCTTTCTGATTTCATGTAATTTGGTTGGGTATTAGGACTTAGTTTTTAAAATTACAGCTTAAGAGATGGATTTTTTTTTCTACACAGTATAAAGCAAAAAAAAACACCGTCACGCCTATATTCCCCAAGCGGGGGTGACAGAAGTGTACTAGTACACTCACGTTTCGCCGACGATGTTAGGTTCCATATAATAGGGGGCGAGCCTTTTGCCATATACCGGGCACAGTTCCAGACTCCGGACTCGTACTGGGAAGTTTTCGCTAGAAAAACTACACTTTATATATAATATTTATTAATTCCCTCTAATAATGATTTTTCTTTACAGACCTCTCTGGAATCATCCACTCTCATAGTAGAGAAGTCCTCCTATCTTATATTATTTATAAAAGTCACTTTTACGAGACATGCAAGCATCCACCCGTTCCAAGGCGGCAGTAAGTTTCTACATTAAGGCATTTCGATGAAAAGCTAACTTTAAAGTAATATTATCACACGACATATATTTCATGGGTAACACTTTGTTACATATTTCTCTTAGCCCTTTGAAATTTATCTATCTATCTATAACCTCACGCCAGATCCCTTGCGGGGTAGAGAGAGAGTACAGAGTTCCAACAGGTTCTTTCCTTACATACCTCTCTGGCTTCCTCGACTCTCATAGTTCGTCTCATACACGCTCGCCGGTTACGGAGACTCTTGACTTTTCCTTCAAATAAGACTCGGTTTATTTGGTCGTGGTAAGTTAGTCTAGGTCTTCCCCGGTACCTGCATCTTTCCACTTTCACATTGTATATCTGTTTTGTCATTCTTTCCTCTGGCATTCTCTCTATATGCCCGAATCAACGGAGCATGCCCTTTCTCATCTTTACACCGATACTATCTTTTATACCTACTCGCTTTCTTAATACGCTGTTGCTAATGCGGTCGGTCAGCTTCACTCCGCACATCTTCTGCAGAGCTCGCATTTCTACCGCATTTATCCTACTTTTATTTCCCTTCTTACATACCCAGCTCTCGCTACCATATAACAGCGTTGGGACAAGAACTCCGTTATGTATGGCCAGCTGCGCCTCATGGCTTAAGTGTCGGCTCCAAAATTGCTTTCCCATCGCACCATTCACTCTGTTCCCTGCACTTACTCTTCTCTCCATGTCAGTGGTGTATTTTCCATCCTTACTGAAGGCGCATCCAAGATATACAAACTCATTCACTTGTTCCAGCACATCGTTACTAACCACAATCCCTACATTCGTTCTGGTTTCTTCCCTTTCAAAAACCATAATCTTGGTTTTCTTTACATTCATTCATTTGAAATTTATAATAATACCAAACAAAAGCTCTGACCCATCTACACAATACCCGATCGATCGAAAACCGACGATAGTGTTTTTTATTACTAATGGAACTTTGTATTACACTATCAACATCCTACACGCAAAGAAAGAATCCAGGCGAAATATAGAGGGCTTTCTAACACCCGGAAAAAATCCTCTAACTTAGCCAATAAAGATTTATCGTTACGATAAAAAATTTCATAGCAGTGACCTGGTCGTAAATAATTCGTGGCATACCTGCGAATGCTGATTTGACACGGGCTAGGGTTTCAACTCATAGCGTATAATATTTCATTTCTTCGGTGTCTGTTCTATAGCATGGAAAGCGGTGCAAATTGAAACTTTATATCGGACACCGCTAACTGGTTATTGGTTTATATGTTTTACATTTTGGTGTTCTATTATATTGGATTAGCGTTTTTTGTCATTCAACATCTGTCACACCACAACCGGGTTTGATCTGTCTCCTAATTGTCTCTTCCATAGCATTCCGCTGTAAATGGTCCTTGGTCCGCTTGGACAGACGAAGGAATGGATCCAAGATATCGAAGAGGCAAGATATAAATAACAGACGGTTGTTTGCGTCAATTCTGTCTTTGCGAGATGAGCACTTTTCATAGTGTAATTTTAATTTGAGATTAAAAACCTTAGATTTGAGTAGAGATTCTGATTCGATTAGGCCCATTTGCACGAGCCAAGGTAAGCGTAACTAACGCAGAGTAAAAGAGTAACTAGAGGTTATAACGTTAAATTGCCTTCCACTTAACCTTATAACCTCGAGCTAGTCAGTAGATTACGTAAACCCTGGTTCGTGGAAGTGGGCGTAAATATCACAATATAAACAATCATAACTGATACCGGCTTATGAGGATTATTTTGTTGCCGTGATAACAATTCCTCTATTGTTGACTCTCCATTGTGAAAGAAAATGGTCTGACTGATTGAATGATATCCGTATCGTGAGGATCAACTCACAGATTATAATAAAGCTATTATGTGTTCATATCCACAGCGGAATATTTTTGTCGCATTCCTTTATATCGAATTAGATGTAGATTCACGATATTCAAAAGGTAAGACATAAATAACAGATAGCCGTTTGCTCCTTCTTTATTTTCGAAATGAGCACGTATCCATATTCTTTTATATTAGGAATAAAAACTGCTGGGGCGTCTAAATATCCCCAGCTAAATGTGGCCAATATGGCCAGTCTTAGCCCATCGAAGTAATTCTTGACAAAACGCTAATGGGGCGTGGGTGCTGCACTAATGCGGTTTCATATTTAAAATAAGAGAGGTCGCTTTAGAGATTATGGTTCTATCAGTATTTAATTTTAGGAAATACCAAATTTAGCTAAATCATTATTTTTTATATATATCAATATGAATAATCATATCTGTTGTTGGAACTCTGTACTCTCTGCCTACCCCGCAAGGGATCTGGCGTGATGTTAAAGATAGATAGAGTAATCATATCTGTCACTAGCTTTTGAATATTTTAGGCCGTGATAACCATGCCCCTACATTAACTATCTAGTGTGACAAAATAATGTGATTTATACTGAATGGTGTCCGTTTTATGAAGATCAAACTATAATAAAGACGCGTTTATTTTGAATGTAGATATATTCACATTATTTACATTTGCTTATACAAATAGACCAAGATCCAAAATTGCTTTTCGAGTACCTTTGTATCGCACACGACACACATCTTTACTTGACGTACCCTTCCATTGTACTAACTACGCTAAAAACACTATATTATCGCGTCTTACTCGCACTTATAACACTTTATTTAGCCGCATCGATCTCTTTGCTTGCTCAAAACTTAAATTTAAAAAGCACGTCGTTAGCACTATCGCAGCTAGTAATATAAATTAAAACTAAAGTAATAAACATATTTCACTAAACAGTATGTTTTAAATCAACAATGGCGATATTATCTTAATGTCATCTTTTCTTTTTATATTCATTTTGTTCACCCAACAATGCCATTACTTGCATATACAGTAAGGAAAACCTGTTATTGGCTATACTAGAATACATAATCTTAGTATGCAATAATTGTATAACGCTGTTGGTTTTCTGAATAAATAAATAAATAAATAAATAAAGAATCTGGATCTACGATATTCAGGAGACAAGATATAAATAACAGACGGCCGTTTACATTAGTCGTTCTTTTTTACAGGATGGGCATTTGCATATTTATATTTAATGAAAACCTTTGATTCGGGTAGAAAATACAGTCTTTAGAAGTGCTATATTTGGTATTTTTTTAATAGACTTAAATTTGAAATAAATATTTCAATTTATAATAATAATTCTTTTTAATCTTAGTTACGACTCGTTGGTATAGGATAATGCGCGTAGAGATTACGGTGTAGGTTCAAATCCTAGCTCGGACAAATTATAGTTTTTCTGTCGAATAATTGTCCAGTGTCATTCCGGAGTTTAAAATTGTGCTAGGTTTTTAATAACAAAAGGCTGGCTCCAGACATTGGAACCCAACATCGCCGGCATAAAGTATTTATACAAAATACACCTGTGCCACCCTCGTTTGGGATTCCACCACTACAAATTACGACTATATTCATAGGCGTGACGGTTATTTATATTTTAAGACAAGTACTTACTTGTCTTAAAACATAAACAACCGCTAATACGTAATAACGTATTAACTTTTCCCAAATTATTATTTTGTACAGGTACCTATCACTGAACTCTTATAATAAGTATGTTCCTAAATACAGGTTTCTAGCGTATTTATTACGATAATTAATTCAACAACAATCTCTTTTGCGAGAGATTTTTAACAGAGCACAAACATCTTAACACTATTAAGCCCGTCGAGATAAAGGTGATTTTACGATAATTAAAACTACTAAATTTTATCTAACTTTTTCTTAGACTTAACCAATACAAACAAAACTAATCCTTAGTAAAAGGAATCAAGTCTCTAAATCGATAACTATACAAGTTCTATCTCAAAACGGACAAAAACAAAGCAGTCACATTTGGCTGTTGGTCCCACAATCATCAATACGATAAAGACCGCGCGGCTAACCCTAGAATATCCTGAGCTATTAACTACCTTACTTGAGACTTTTGTCGCAAAAGGTCCACAGATAAACCCGATGGTATAAAGAGCGGAACTTCGAGTATGTTTGCCAGAAATGTTGGGAAGAAATCCGGACACTTAAAAAAAAATAAGGGAGACGACTATTTTATGGTAGTGTAAAGCATGTATATTGTAGTGTAAAGTATATTTGAAGATCTCAGAATTTTGTTTCTAAAAAATTAAACTTTTTCCAATAGCTTCATAATCATCTATATGAAAGTATTTCCTTTAATTTAGAATTTTTAGGAGTTGAAGTGTCACAGCAAGACTTATTTATAATTAGATAACGCCGCAGTTTACTAATGTGAAATGTGTGTTCAGTATTCGCAGTGCCCGGGGCAAGCAAGAAACCATTAGTTCCAAGATTTGTACCAAAATATTAAGAAAATTTAAAAGCACCAAACACTATATTTTGCTAACTAGCAAGAATCTATTAGGCAATTGTTATTAAAATTTTAAAGGTTGCTCTAGAAGTTTTATAAATCCTAATTTGTTTCTAACCTAACCTAACTACCCGTGGCCAGAGGTGACTCGCCGCTCACTAGTTTGGCAAACGGTCGTCATAAGACAACTGTGGGCAACGCCGGTGTGAGCGGGTCAGGGGTGTCAATAGGTGTGCTGCGCTTTTTCTGATTTCTGTTTTTTCTATCTCAATGCAGTTCACCAATAATTCAGAGAAGTGCCGGACAGTCCGAATGAATTCCAGACATCTGGCAATCCCTGAGACATAACACAGACCAGCTGGCCCGTCGCGAAGTCCGTCACATTACTACCGGTTTTATGTGTAGACCCGACGAGTCTTGCCCTACGTTTCCTTAACGAAACTTGCACAAATTGAAACTTGGACGCTCCGGATAATTGGAATATTTCTTAGAAAGTTCAAAATTTATTCACTTTTAAAACTTTCGAATTGCATGATAGGAGAACTTTGGAGAAAAATTTTAAGTTAATTTATTCCTCAATTGGGAGAATTGTACGTCTATACTTATTTGAATTCTAGCTTCTTTCCCCTTCCTTTTCAAGTTAAGTTGTCATGCCTAACTTAAAAATTTATTGCGTGGAGCAATAATCATTTAAGTTAGGCTCGATATAATTTATGAGATTAATTACTGAAGTAATTATAAGAATAGAAGGTGTAAAAAATAAGCTCGGATAATAGATATAATAGATATAATAGGTTATTAATACTTAATGTAGAAATAATGAAAAAAAAATCAGAAAAATTGCTTTATATCTCTTAAAAATATTATACCCAACCAGTTCATTTATTTGCAAGCAATTCCAATCATTTGAATAAAATTAACCAGAAAAATACACACAATACTCTATATTACAATAAAATAATCCCAAAAAAAATTTGTTTTAAAACTCGAAGCCAATAAAAAATAGAGTACTAAATATAGTATTATGTTAAATAGGTTGATTCTTGACAAAGATAAAATACCTAACATATATACTAAGGGGACTCAAGACATGAAAAGGAAAATCATAAATAAAAATCTACTTAAAGTACTTCCCACATCGCCGGCCATGTTTCCGTGGCTCTTAAATCCGGAACGCTGGCTTGTTCTTAAAGCCGCTCTTTATTTGTCTTAAGGATAAATTATGCCATTATGGTGGACGAAATTTAATTTACAAGAGCAAAGTTTAAATAGTACTGAGACGTCTGATGAAATGTGGGAGTGATATTTGAAATCAATAGAAATAATCTTGATATCTTGTTGTTCTAGTAGTTAGAGTAACAAATATTTTTTGTAGTAATATTTTTTTACTCATGCAAATATTGCAAAAGGTAGGTAACTTAATTCCAGAAGAGTAATGACATTAAAACCATTGAAAAATGACTTTGATCTGTGGTTACGTGCGTAATTATATATGTCACTTTTGAACTTTGTCATAGCAATAATACCTCTTTAAAGACTTGTGTCATTCCCATGTTATTCCTTAGTGACTTTACTAGGACAGAGTACATAACATGCTGACGTATAATTTACTTTTTGAATATTAATCTCACTGGATTAGGCACCAGGGTGTGAATACCATTACTGTGCGACAGCGTAGTTCGACTCAGAGACTGCAGTTCGTCACATGCCATATGGTTCCGACATACTTTTTTTGCTTCATCTACATTCATATGAAGAAACAATATATATCTATTCTTGCATTTCCGTCGATTTAGAATTCTACGCACTTGACCCTATACCAAAAAAAAAACATTGATTCGGTAATGATGTATTCCCATTGGACGACCGCTTCCGATGTTTCCACTCACATAATATATTCTTCCGTTAGATGGGCAATAGCAAAGTGAAGGCTTAACACGAACACATTGACGTTTGCGGGACGTTAGCGACTTGCCAAGCCATCTTTGTCAAATAAACATGAACGTGACATGACCCTCCGAGTGTCTAACAAAAAATCACGTGTTAAATTCATCACATGACGTAACCAAATGTACAAATATGACTATTCAATATGCAAAATTCAGGAAAACGAAATGTTGTAGTGTCGATTTGTTAGAAAAAGTAATTTTAGAACTACGCCGTTTTTTACCGACATGAATAATTTCATTTTGTTCAAAGTCAGTATGTAAAAATTGAATCTTTGAACACTGTTCAATCCTAAAACAGACAGGTGCTGTCCTACCATTTTTTGTTTCAAAATAGATAGGCTGAATTCAATTTGAATACATTTTAATATTTGCCACTTTTATTCAAAAATGTGTTCCTGGCCAAGGTTTCGAAAGGGGGAGCTTCATAAAAATTTAACTCAAAAAACTTTTTTAAAAAAGGAAAACCGATTTCAAAAAGCAAAAAAATAAATATTTGAAGGCGGTTTTCTTTTTTTAAAAAAGTTTTTTCGATTAATAAAGAAGAAAATTTTTGTGTGTGTGTCACGAAAAAACTCAAAAAATACTCGATCTATTTCAAAAGTTCTTTCACCATTAGAAAGCTACCTTATCCAGAAGTAACATAGGCTATATAACACGACCCGGTAGGTGGCGCTGTTGTAGGGTACGAAGTCGCGAGAAACTGCTAGTTGTAAATACTCCGTACATCTAGTTTTTCTATTGAGTTAACAATAGAAGTATAGTAATAAAAATTACTATGTAGTTACCTCGCCCATATTATATAGCTAATACGTAAGAAGCAAAGGGGAATAACTAATGAGATATATTTTTATGTTCTTATACTTAATTCTAAAGGCTGTTATTGCTAGATTACAGTCCATAAATTTTATATCATACGGTAGTGGAGTTTACCTAATACACGCCCAGTGACTGACCTAAAAGGTTAAATGTATAAAAACCGACACCGTAATGGTTATGTTAGGTGATTACGTCGGGTACTAAAGTTGGTAATGTTTATATAACTTAGCTATATACTTAACTTTTTTGGTGTATTAGGTTGAATATAGCGATTTTTTGGGGTAAATTTTGATCACTATTGGAGAACGTCATGTATTTGGATTGACAGAATGTTTATATTTTATCTATACTAATATTATAAATTCGAAAGTAACTCTATCTGCCTGTATGCCTGTTACTTTTTCACGCTCAAACCACTTAATAGATTTCATTGCAATTTGGCAAGGAAGTAGATATTATCCAGGCAAAGGACGTAGGCTATCTTTTGTTTCATAAAAAGCTTTAGGATGTGAAATACAGGCTTGAAAATAACGCGAACAAAGTTGCGGGTACTTCTAGTATCTCTATAAGTTGTACCGTTACAACTTCATGTGGCATTTGTTAAGTCAGTTGCAGTGTCGTTCATTTCGGTAAGCATTTAAACAGTACCTGCCTAGAAGGCAATTTCACTATTTTAATTTTACTACATAAATAATATTAATCATTATAGTTAAGGCCAAGTCAAGAGTCTCCGTAACCGACGAGTGTGTATGTGACGAACTATAAGAGTGGAGGAAGAAAGAACCTGTTGAACCTCTCTGCCTTATCGGCAAGGGATCTAGCGTGATGATATAGATAGATAGTTAGCTTTATAGGTGGTTTGATAAATCCAACAGCAGGAAGCCGCACATCTGTCTGTAATAATCCGCACTGGGTCCGCGTATCGGAGTATGACCTAATTTCTCCCTCTCTTTGCCCAACAGTGGGACGTACAGGTCTAAGCGAACCAAGAGCTTACTGTACTTTTCTAAACATGGAGCCGCTTGTAAATAGAAATACCTCAAACGGTCATCCATCTCAGACTGACCGCGTCAAATGTTGCTTAACCTTGGTGACCGTTATGAACACCGTGGGAAAGGAATGCTGCGAGCGTTTTTAATAATTTATAGCAACATATTATACGGCAAAAAACATGACACGAGACAATAGCTTTATATACTAACAATAATCACATCTCTAAGTATACAACGGCATACATAATATCCGGCCGGTTTATCCTCAGCGGATATCGTCTAGTGTTATCGCGCTATGCAAATTCAATTGCACTCCAAGCGCCAGCTTTGGAAAGTGCAATTGATCGTTACTACACAATACGAACCGACATAGATTTAGTTATGACAAGTCAACAATGCCCATTCCAATACTCACCATCAAAGACAACGTTCATTTGGTTATTTAGGCAAAATTAAAATAGTTACAAACTTCAAAATGGTTTAATTTTCTACATGTACCACCAGTTAGAAATGCAGGCTCTCTTTATTTTCTCTTTTTGAAGAAAAAGTGACACTAGAAACAATTCTTGTGTCGTGCGTACGCTTACAAACAAACAAAATGCATATTCATACACCCTACGGGAATGTTTGCAAATTACATTTTTTTTTTACACTTACTAATCTACCACCGGATCGGAACGCGGCCTCCACCGAGAAGATCCGGCGAGAATGTCTTTTTTGTCGAATTCTGCATTCTTTTTTATTATAATTTTTTGTATAGATACATACATTTTTTTAATCTACAAAATCATATACAAGGTGTAACAAAATAAACGCAAGACCTCAGACACCCCGATTAGAGGATTGCTTCATAAATTCAAATCAAAAACCAAATGTTTAAATTTTAAGGGTTTTACCCCTTTTTTAAGCAATTTTATACCCCATAAAACAATGTGAATGTGTGCATTTTGAGAAATACAGATTAGGAATGCTTTTGTGATCTCCTTATTGCTATGAATCAAGAATAAATTTAGTTTTTTTATAGCGCACTCAAGGAGTAAAAGAATTTTTTGCAAATTTAAAACAATGTAATATACTTTAAAAATAGTTAGAATCAATTCAGTTATCGATTTAGAACAAACTACTTTTAGGTCTTGCGTTTATTATGTTACACCTGACTACTGACACATGTATATGACTAATAATAATCTTTTTAAATATATGTTATGATGAAAAGCTAGAGAATTCTGGGTGGACCAGTCTCCACAAGAAGCACCCGTTCACGAGTACGACTACTTGAGCAGCCATCACATCCCTCGACCATATTAGATGATGATGTCCTCCCAGACGTATCCGTCGACGGCGACACCCTTAGCTCGTTTTCGCCTGGGCTCTTGCATGAGCGCGAGCATGACTCGCAAAACCAAATTTTGTTTTGAAGGTCCTATTGCAAGAAGCGCAGTAAAGAGACCCACTTGAATTACGAGTATAGTTGTAGGAGGGCTTGGGTCGAGTTTTTCGGATCAGGCGTTCGGCGTCAAGGTCTTCAAGACGGGAATGCTCAAAGTTTTCTATACCCGTGTTGACAGCAGTTCGCCACTCCGACCTCTGCGTTGCAAGCTCCTCCCATGACTCACTAGACATGCCAATTGCAGTCAAGTGGCGTTTTAAGACATTCCTGTAATGCAGAAACTGTCCTTCAGGCTTTCGTTTACCTGAGCTAAGCTCAGAGTAAAATACCTTTTTTGGTAATCTGGAAGACTCCATGCGTACAAGGTGTCCACACCAGCGTAGTTCGCCTTTCATTAGCATACACTCCATTCCAGCGAGCTTAGCTCGACGTAGAACCTCCGAGTTTGGCACACGATCCTGCTATCTCACCCGAAGAATCGCCCGAAGACACTTCATGTGGAAGGTATCAAGGCGTCTGATATCTCCCTTGTAAAGACACCAGGTCTCCGAGGCATAGAGCAACAATGGTAAGATTATGGCCCTGTAGACAGCGAGTTTTGTGTGGAGTTTCAGGTCATGTGATTTCCAAACTCGTCGGTTAAGACCACCGAAAGCTGCAGCTGCTTTGGCGACTCGCGCAGAGATCTCAGACTCGAGACGATTATCACTGCGCAAAATAGTTCCAAGGTACCGGAAGGTACCTACTTCTGGCAGTGGTTTTCCTCGTAGGTAAACAACACCATCATCCGCAGATTTACCTTTCGCAGGTTGTCTTAGAATCTGGGTCTTAGAAGCACTGATTACTAAGCCGAATTTACGACAGGACTCATCTTATTTGTCCAAAAAACTCTGTAGGTCGTCCAAACTGTCAGCCATAAGGCAGACATCGTCGGCATACAGAACATCTATTACTGAAACAGAGTCTATTTTGCGTTTTGCTCTGAGACGTGCGAGGTCGAAAACGCTTTTGTCCATGCGGACATTTATGGTAATCTTGCCATTACAGCTTTTAAGCATTACAGCTTTGTATTCACATACACAAACACCCAAACCGAAAAAATAATCTTATTTGCGGGTCAAACAAAGATTTGTCCCGTGCGGGCATCGACCCTGCGACTACGCTATCAAACCAGTGGGTGGAGCGGCTTAAGCTCTTAAAAGGGTCGGCAAAAAATACTTTACTTAAACATATGTCCCCCTAGGTGAGTGGCTAGCATAATCGTGCCGTCCGTGGCTGCGCTGAACTTATTTCTTGTACAGGTGGTGGGGCACTAAGGCCGACCAGCAAGTGCGACATAGTCTGTGAGGTCACACCGCAATCACAGGCTGTTGAATTTGGGTCGATGAACCCCCATGTGCACAGATTATGCCTACATCTACCTACCTGAGTGCGGAGTCGATTTAGAGCCTTCCACAGCGGCCATGGTAGTTGATGCCCTGGCGGTAGTTGCTCCTGATATGGGACAAAGTAAGACGATAGGGGTTTCTTTTCCCTCCATTGTTGAAGTCTGGCCGCTGTTGGAGGATCCTGCACGGTCCTAGTGGACTTTAAAAAGTTTTGGCGGCTTTTGAGACGGACTCGGGGAATTTGGTGTCCATGCAAGAGGAATCAGGTGTCAGACTTGTTTCGACTTTTCTATAGAGCAGGCCATATCTCGCCGAACTTCAGGTGGCACTAAACTACCTACTAACTTAAATAGAATGCTAATCAACTTTATGTAAGCCATCTGAACGTTTCTATTACCAATGTGAAAAATTCTAGGGGATGTTTGCTAATAGCGGGAAACATATAACTATACTGACTTTTCACAGATAGGTCAACATAACAACAGGAAACATGATAGCTCAACAACTTGCGATAGTACTAAGCGGCTTTTTTATGACTCCTAAATTCTTTACTCTAGGGAAACTCTGTCATAACCAAAGTATGCTTTTTATAAAATATCAATAAATTGTATTAGTCTACGCCTTCATTTACGAGCATAAATTTATTTAGGAATAATAAAACCAACAAAATACCTATTCGATCCCATGAGACACATATCCGTTTTCACTGAAGTCATGAAATAATTTAGGAGCCAAACACAGCAGGATGCAATGATATCCCACCCTTGAATATAAACTCGAAGAGGCACACGCCTGTATAACTTTACCGTTGATATAAAATGTAAGGGGCGACGATAATAGTCGAGAAGTAGAAGTTAGACGTATTTTTAGACATTTCCAACTACGATTATAAGAGAAAGTTTTGTATAGGTACGCTAGTTCGATGCTCAGAAAATAGCTTTATTTCTATTACACGCTTTGCTCCACTATAACGGGATATTAGTAGCATAAAAGGTAATGTTATTTGCGATATAAGATTGTTTTTAAACCCATAATTAGTACACAGTGGGCTTACCACCTGCAGGCACTTTTGTCCGTCAGATATCTGCAAGAGACATGAACACCCACCAATCCATATACGCCTACGTCTAATACTTAATGTTTCACACATACAGCGAAGGCATTTGGAAATGACAACAATTAAAGGATGGCAATGATACCGTCCAGATCTTCTTGGCAGGCATCGTTCGTATGAGGAGTGACGTACAGACAGAAACTTTTTTCAACTTGAATTGTCAATCAATACAATGAGCGACGCATAGCGTCGCGATGTTCTCAGCAATCACTGTGATTAAACAGTGTTAGGCTCAGTCTGAAATGGATGGCCGTTTGTAGCATTTCAATAAATTAAACATCTTCATGCTTAGAAAGATATAGTAAGCCGTCGGTCCTGGCAGGCTTATAAATGGTTTATTAAATTCCAACAGCAGATAGCCAAAACCTTGCCTCCAATCTGAAATGGGGTAATGGATGTATAGATATGAAAAAGATATAGGTAACGTATTTATAGCGATATATATAAATTTTCCTATCCATATAAATTCAAGCTCTCCACTTGGCAAATGTTTTTTGTATTAAATTATACGTATCACTTGATATCGGCACAGTTGGCACCGGGCTGGGCACAGAAGTGCGACATTGGGTGTCTCATGCATCATTCAGATGGAGCCTGCATTCAATCGCTCCTAAATCAGTAGGGCTACCACAGACAAGACATATGTCATGGATTTTGCCGCCCCAAGCGTAAGATAACCGTTTTGTCTTACAAGCTAAAATGGAGTGCCATGACAAAATTTTACACGAGAAAACTTGTTTTAAGAATTGTACGACGTACCTATTGACTATACGTGCAAGACTGGAATCACAACCAGACAAAATTTTGTCTCGCACAGAAAGAATCTGGCCACCCCTGTTAGCCCTGCTAGTTATAGTTCGCCGCTCCTGTGATAAATCGCCTCTCGAGAAAACTTGTAACATCATCACGAGTCGTGGCCATGTGCTACATCGCAGACTTTATCAGATTTTTCCAGCTGGCCAAGAGGGCTCATGTAAAATGCAGGCGGGACCTGTATTTGTAATTGCTTCAGCAATTTAGCACCGTCACTAATATTATAACATGACGTTTATCTGCTCAGACTGGTTATAAAGAAATGAGAGTACAATTTTATTTGCAGAAAATTATGGTTCATATATTTGGTGCGTGATTTCGTAAGATGAAATGTAGCGCTGATATTTATTTTAATAATAATGTAATACATTTTCTTTCGACAAGAAAGTTAAGAGACGGATACAGCTGGGCTGGGCAGCATTTGGAAAACTCCGTCGAGTCTTCTTATCACCCATACCCCAATGCCTAAAAACGAAAGTTTTTAATCAGTGCGTCCTACCTGTAATGACATACGAAGCCGAAACGTGGCCACTCACTGTGCGGCTTGTCCACCAGTTCAAGGTCGCTCAACGAGCTATGGAAAGAGCTATGCTCGGAGTTTCTCTTAGGGATCGAATCCGGAACGAAGTTATTCGTCAGAGAACCAAGGTTGCCGACATAGCTCAGCGAATTAGCAAGTTGAAGTTGCAGTGGGCGGGTCACATATGCCGCAGAACCGATTGCCGTTGGGACAGACTGGTTCTTGAGTGGAGACCGCGTGTCGGCAAACGTAGTGTAGGGCGCCCTGTAGCTAGGTGGGGTGACGATATTCGTAAGGCAGCGGGCAGGGATTAGAGAAGGAGAGCTGAAGATCGAGCTCAGTGGCGTGCCATGGGAGAGGCCTACGTCCAGCAGTGGACTGACACGGGCTGATGATGATGAAATTTTCTTTATTTGGATGGTCTGCCCATCTATCCTACACAAAATAATGGTTCATAATACAAGATAAAACAAATAATTAGAAGTAGTGCTTACTTAACATTTTTTATTGTGCTTACGGGTAATTCAAACCCTTACACAAGATTAACATTATTATGGTCAACTCACGAATTTCAAAAAAAAAGGAAACATTGACACGCCTATATTTTCCAGACTAGCAGAGGTATCAACCTAGTTAGTGGCGATATTAGATCCCAATATAATAAAGGGCGAGCCTATTGCCATTATACTGATATCTCTCTAACGGAAAGTCACTAGGTATTTTTCTATTGAATAATTACACTTTGTCCGATCAAAGATTTGAACCAAAAACCTCGAGACCGTTATGTGTATCATTCGCCTCTAGACCGACGAGGTAGTTAACAAATATATCAGACAAATAGGTATAGTAAGATATATATGAATGCTTTTTATTTTACATCAATGAAAATACAAATTCATAAACACAATGTTTCTTAAAGACAGGTGCGTACAATTGGCAGTAAGAATTGTTAAAAGCAATTTCTGAAGAAAATGTCTAGAAAGACAACCAATACATCACTACATTTTCATACAACAAGATTTAATGAGTCTCTTTCTTTTTTAATAAGCCCCACACAACTACCTTCAAATACAAATCAAACCACAATCATAGATTCAAGAGTCCATCAACTACGCTTAATATCAACTCAACGTCTCGAATATTGACTATAAATAACTGCATCGCACTATCCAGGATTCCATGAAGTCAATATAGCTGGTGATATTGCAATATCGTATTAAATGGAAGTAATTGGAATTCCTGTCAAGGGTAAAATTGGCGTCTTCATTGGGGGCACAGAGACGAGACGTACGTCTCATGCAATATGTATAAGGATGGGATATGCGTCTATTTATTCTTATATTAATTCTATCTTTGCTATTTATTGCTCCTTGAAGGTTATTACACCCTGGTTATTGTGTTGATAGCCTTATGGAGATGGCTGTAATTAATTAGGATGTTCGAGGAAAACCGGCAAATTTATATTAGCAATAAACTGCTGTCAATATAGCTGTTACAATTGCCAATTGCTGGATATATTGAGCAAATTGCTTTGGGTTCAGAGCCTTACTTGGAAGAAAATATTTAAGGATGATTCCTACCCTTATGTCTGCTGTACTTAATTCGTTACGGAGTGAGTCCGTTTACAGATGCAAAATTTTCAAGTTTTTATTCATATTCGCTAACGATAATTTCATGGTTACAAAAATAACTGTGTTAAACACTAAAAGCCTTACTAATAAACATTGTATAACGGCTGTATTGTTACACAATACTTTATTTTCTTCTTTCCAATATCAAATGACAGGTAACAGAGAGAGACAAATCAGTGGGTAACGTAGGTATTCAAACACATAATATGTACAAACTCTACTATGTGGTCAATTATTGAGGCTTAAAATCGGAACTTGTTAACTACTGATCATTTCGAGTATTTTAATTCCTCTCATGCGCTTAGATTATTGACCATATTTATATATTTTATTATATTAAACCTGATGTAAATGTAATATATTATGAAACAAGTATTTTCATTTTCATTTAAGTATCATTATGTATTTTGTATTGAGGATAGCGATAAATAATTTATTTATGCTTTACTTTATGCTTTTAAAAACGTAGCCCCACACTAGGATTTATTCCTGTGTCGTGGGTGCGTTTACAAACATGAAAATTCACACGCACAAATACCCAGACCGAAACAAATAATTGTGGGTCACACAAATATTTGTCCCGTGCGGGAATCGAACCCGCGACTATTAGACACACTGGGCGGAGCGGCTTACGCTTTTAACCACTGCGCTAAATCGTCCGTCAATTTATATTCTTGGAAAAGGAACAATAGGAATCGCTGTAGGCAATCGTTAAAAGTTACATGCAAAAAGAAGAAAAAATAAAGACTTAGTTGACTTAGTAACACGCAAATTAGGCTTACGTATTAAATACAAAAGCTTTATTCCTGAAAATCCTCATATAATATTCTAAGCTGCGGAGTAAAATTATTTTGGTAGAAAAGTGTAGTTAACCGACTTCAAAAAAGAAGTTCTATATTCGTCTGTATGTATTTTTTTGTGTTTGTTCACCGATATTCCGTCATTTTATATATTTGGTAGCTAGTTTAAATATCTAATCCTAGGTCGGACAAATGTAGTTTTTCTAACGAAAAATTCCCAGTATGAATCCGGAGTCTGGAATTGTGCCCGGTATATGGCAATAGGCTCGCCCCCTATTACATGGGACCTAACATCGTCGGCGATACGTGGGTGTACTCAGTACATCTCTGCCTCCCCCTCTGGGGAATATAGGCGTGACGGTGTTTTTTTTTTTAGTTTAAATGGTGCAACTACTATCCAATCGTATTTTGAGAACAACCGTTGATAATTGAATTAATACCATTCAAACTACACAAGCGTCAGCAACTATACTTAGAATTACAAGAATAGTTCGACAAGGATATTTTGGCCCGCGGACAAAATAAAAACTAACGCTGTCAATTCACGACAGTCGCAGAGTTGCCATTTGCTATGAAATTCACCCAAGTTATATTTTTTAATAAGTAAATATTTCCCTGGAAGTAGCAAGCTTTTACTAAATGATAACCTTAATTTCACACCAACGCCCCCCTGTCAATCTACGGGCCAAAATAACCTTGTTGCACTATAAATCGGAACGAAACATGGACGATTTTATATACTTACATTTAAGTTGCGCTGGCTGTGTCAAACGGTTCTCAAGCTAAAGGATTATTTCGAATACCCGGTAACGAGAGGACTAGAGGACGGAAGGAGGGTATAATAGACTGTCTTAACTTAAAGCACTATTAAAAGATGACCAACAAAAATTCTAAGGAGACCAGGAAACTCTTTCATCGCTTCGACTCGAATTTCACATAATATTTTGCAGATGTACCTAAATGGTTTTCTTGTTTGTTCTGTCTATGCAATAACCGTGTTACTCGTCCGCAAATCCGGAGAAGAACAATGCGTCTTCTTCTTTTTGGAGATGCCGTAAGAGAAGATCAAAAACGAATACGGAGGGCTTGATCCAGTGATTAAGAGCTTAAGCCGCTCTGCCCACTGCATCGAACCCGCGAGTTCGATTCCCGCACGGGACAAATCTTTGTGTAACCCACAAATATTTGTTTCAGTCTGGGTGTTTGTGTATGTGAATGTCATGTTTGTAAACGCACCCACGATACAGAATTATTTTCTAGTGTGGGGCTACGATTTTTTAATTACAAAAAAAAATAATTATAATAGCTGAAGCATAGCATCTTGAAATTTGGTATATAGAATAATTTAATCAGATCTTCTCTAAAGCAGTAGGGTAAGGTGTAACAAGTACTCACGCATTTCATAAGGTATTTAACCTTTACGCGCTGTAAATAAATAGGTTAAAACGTTCTACTGATCACTAAAAATTAATAAAATATATACATATATAAAGAAAAGAAAAAAATGTTTAAACAAGCTTTTTAGAAATAATAAACGAGTTAAAGTAAAAGCTTTCGCGGGACATTAAGAAAAGTAGGTATCCATTCTAATCTAGTTCATTTTAGTACATTATTTTCATCATCATCATCATTTCAGCCTATACTTGTCCACTGCTGAACATAGGCCTCCCCAATCGCTTTCCAGCGTAACCGGTCCGATGCCACCTGCATCCAACGATTTCCTGCGATTTTCACAAGATCGTCGGTCCATCTGGCAGGCGGTCGTCCTACGCTGCGCTTGCCAATACGTGGTCTCCACTCTAGAATCTTTCTGCCCCAACGCCCGTCCGATCTTCGCGCTATGTGGCCAGCCCATTGCCACTTCAGCATGCTAATCCTGAGGGCTATGTCGGTGACCTTGGTTCTTCTACGAATCTCCTCATTCCTGATTCGATCACGTAGAGAAACGCCGAGCATAGCTCTTTCCATAGCTCGCTGAGCAACTTTGAGCTTTTTTATGAGACCTATTGTAAGAGACCACGTCTCTGATCCATATGTCATCACTGGTAACACACATTGACTAAAAACTTTAGTCTTTAGGCACTGAGGTATTTTGGATGAGAAGATGTTGCGCAGTTTCCCGAACGCTGCCCAGCCGAGTTGGATTCGTCGATTGACCTCTCTCTCAAAGTTGGACCTACCTAACCGGACTGCCTGTCCCAGGTAAATGTATTCGTCGACAACTTCAAGAGTAGAGTTCCCAACGGTGAGTGCGGTGGGT